>OY660879.1:9822500-11022500 GCA_962446985.1 Xyrichtys novacula | reverse complement strand
CTCGTCTAGAAAAGTCATTTGACAGTAACGGCGGGGTTAGTCCTATACTGTGACTGCAGCCATTGTTTACAATCATAAAGCTGTCAACAGTTAAATCCATGGCCTTTAAAACGTTACGAAAGACAACTAAGCACATAATTTGGATCATAAGTAACGTTTATGTAGCACAAGTACTAGAAAGAGAAGCTGAAACCCAAAAAGAAGAAGACAGCAACAGTTATCCTCTTTAATTCAAAGCCTTTATTTGATTTCCTCATAGTATAATTTCGACGAGGAAAAGTTTTAAATGGCCGTTTGAACCATTTGAATGTGATTTTAACGGTTCTCCGCGAGCTTCTGTGCGTCGAATCCGTTCCAGCTAACAGTCCAATGCTCTAGAACGCTCCTGCTAGCATCGCTGGTGTTTCGGTGTAACTTGTGACCCTGTTATTTGGCGACTTGTAGCGTATGCTGTTGACTTACAAACAAAAATAAGGTACGTAAGCTGTCCCCGCCGATGTTTCTACGTTTTTTAAGTTACAATCTGACAACTGTGCTGAAGAGAGGCGTCATCCAAGTGTTGTTAATGAGAATGGGCAACCAAATTTGCTTCGTTTTCAACATCTGCTTTTACTGCGACTACCAAACACGCATCCGGCCGACAGTCTCCAGTTGACAGGGTCACATTATAAACCGAAACACCGGCTAACGGTCGGGTAACAATAACTGCGCTGCCGTGTGATTTTCAAACTTAACCCTTAAAATTGACCACATCGGGCGTATCTACAGTTACAACAATAGAAACAAGTCTTCAACCAATAACAAGGACCAGGTTTTAAAAACTACCCGAGGCCTGCAAGCTAGCTTCACGTTGGTAAAAAGGAAGAAAACACCTTTTTTTCACAGCGCAAGCTGTTGATGCTAGCTCAGTGCAGCTAACGTTACTGAACTTGACTAGCCCTGCGTCGTGAAAAGAAAATACAAGTTTTAGATAAAGCAAGAGCTTAAATAGAACTCACCACTCGAGATATTCCGTTTCAAAGCTACCACAGTAACAAAAAAACCCTGTCGTGTAGTTATCCACTCCCTGTTTCCTCTTAGGAGGCAGCAAACTGTGTGTGATGTCGCTTACACCCCGTCCTCGGAGCCTAAATGTAGCTGCTAGCATAAGGTTTACGACGCTTGTTTCCGTTTCCTTCCAGTGCTGGGAGGGTCTGCCTGCTGCTGCTGCTGCTGCTGCGACTGGAGCTCCTCCCCGTCAGTCTGCTCCTCTGCTCTGCCAAACCCACCACACAACTGGTCCAGTGGCTACAACTGGCTTCAATTATCCTTCATGATTATTATGAGTAGCCAAATGCTAATAGGTCTGCCTATTATTAGAGGGCTTTATTCTGTGAGGCAGAGGTCTCTCCATGCTTGATCATAAAGGTGAAATAATAATACTTTATAGTTCCAGAGTGGAATTTCAGCTGCAGCAACACAGGAACACAAGGCATGATAAGCAAGCAAGGTTGCTGTAAGAATAAGATAAATAAATATGATGAATATGAATAGAAATAAAATGCTAAACTAGGATCAGTACTTATACAAGGCAGCTGAACATGCTTTGCTTTAAGTGTCAGGTTTAAGAGAATGATATGAAATAAAGTAAAAGGGTATGAGCTCACCCAAAGGTGGCATAAATTGTGATATAACGTATAAAGTAGACAATAATATGCAATGTCAAGTTGTGATAGTCAAAGATTCAATGTAGATTTGCAATAAGTAATGTGAAAACAAGGAAAACAGGGAAATATACATTTTTGTAACATGGTTTGTTACAGTATGTACGTTATAGAATGCCATTGTTCAATACAGTATGTATGATATATATATATATATATATATATATATGTGTGTGTGTGTGTGTGTGTGTGTGTGTGTGTGTGTGTGTGTGTGTGTGTGTGTGTGTGTGTGTGTGTGTGTGTGTGTATACATAACAGAGGACAATAAAAGAGGTGGTATCACTGTATAATAACGGTATGATGATAAAAATATTACATTAATCAGTTAACACAAATATGCTGTATGTATTTGTACATGGTAAACACAACCTCAAGTGGACATTATATGTATATACATTGTATACGTGTGATTGTCATATCCATATATGATAAGGAATAGTTATTTGAAGTATATCCAATACATAAATTTCAATAACTTGCTCCTTGTCTGTTTTTTTTATTCTTTTGCAAATCAAAAAGTCATTATAGCATTGACAGTCACAACAGCTATCTCTATGTAGCTATATATGTTTAGACCATGTTCTAGAGTCTGATTTCACCAAAGTTGCTCTTATACCATCACTTCGTCTCCTTCCATGTTGTGACAGCTTGGGGAGTATTTGTTGTTTCCTTGCTCTGCTGGTGAACCCATTTTGTGTCAAGTATTTGGTGGTCTTTGTTTTCATTTTTGAAACATCTGCTTTCAATTCTGGAGCCAACGGTGTTAAAATATTGACAATGCTGACATCTAGCGGAAAGAGGAGCTAATGAAAAACAGCTCCTGCGATGGACCATAATATGAGGGATTGCCATTGAGACAAGCGTGAACTTATAATAGAGCGGTATATGTGACTGAAAAGTGGGTTTATTTGTTTTTGATTTTATCAATAGCGATAAACGGAGAAACCTGGGTCTGTTTTCACTCTAATGCAAAAATGCAATGACGAGGTTGTCACGTCGACTCGCTGTTGTGCCTTTGGGGGCTTTTGGTTGTCGCGCGCAGTGAGAACGTCCTCTGGATAACATGCGCGAGGAGCTGCGTCTCTTCTAGAATATCTTTAGTTTCTTTTTGTGGGAAATATTTTTGTGGATTTGTCAAACTAATTTGACGCTTCCTCTTGATTTCTTGGAGCTGGAGCAGTAATTTGATCTTTATTATTATTATTATTATTATTATTATTATAAGTTAATGTAATACAAATGAGTGACAAGTGAAAAGAAGGATCACCAGGGGCTATCAGGATGGACTATACCTCAAATTCATCCTTTCCATTTTTCAGTTCACCTGAGGATTTAGAGGAAGGTAAGAAGTTTGTTTCTCTTTCTTTTGAATAATGAAAACATACATTTGAATCCTTTTCTGAATTAAAAAGTACGGTGGTACTCATGAACCTTATTGTAGAATAATCATAGGAGCAATAACTGCTAAATTTTTAAATAATTTGAAGTAGATCAGGATAAAATTAATTGATTAACCTTAGTGTTTACTTGAAATTTACTGAGAGGCAGTAAGCACTTATTTACAGAGATGCAAAGTCATTCATCGATGCAAGCACAATGCAAACAACAAAGCAAGTTAAGATATAATAAACAGGGACTATTAGACCATTAAAATCTACAACAGAAGATATTTATGAGCCAAAACTCACATTTCACTAAAACCCATGAGCAAATTCAATAGTTTTGATTGTGAAATATGTAAATGAAAAACAACTACAGAGAGAGGTTAGGTTTAAAACTAACTTTCCAAAATGTGCAAAAGGTACAAGTGTTGGTTTAAAGTGCTGGTTTTTGTAATCTTTTTTCCAGGAGTCAGGTACAGAATATGAAAAAGCACTTTTGCAGTTCTGACCTTTTTTGAGGGATGTCGAAATGCAGCTTCTTTTGGGAACATGTCTGGAAAAATCCATCCAAGAAATGTCAGAGTTCTGTCAGATAAGAGGGTAGATGCCAAAAGAGATGCCTATGATTTTTTGTGTCACTTGGAGAGAAGATCACACAACACTGCTACATGAAATATAATCATGTGTTCTTACTGCATCACCAAAAATGAAACTCAATACAGAGTAACGGACAGGATGAATACATTTCAGTGTTGTGGAAAACAACATCACCATAGACTGATTGACAAGAGGACTGCCACCTCAACCTAAAACATAAAAAAATGTATTAATTTCTGTTAATATGGTTATACAAAAGCTAAACTTTAATCCAATAACCTAATATCAGCAGCCTGTGATTTTCTCCGTATTTCGAGCATTTATAAATATCCTGTTCTGTTGCTTGTGGACTTTGGTTTTGAACCATTAAAATAAGTCAGAGGTCATTAAGGGTGACGTGCAGATTGTTAAAGGGGTGGTGCATTTGCAAAAAAGTGTCATTGGCATACACATGGATGCCTGCATGGAAGTTTGATAAAGAAGAGACAATCTAATAAATTAACAGGACCTAAAATCAAGCCTTGTGGAATACCACATGTCATATTTAAAATATAGAAAAAATGCTCCCAAATTTAAATAACTGTTGCCCTCCTGATTAATAACTCTTAAAAAGGTGCATTTTCATGTAAATAGTAAATAGTACATAAAACAGTACCTAAAAACAAGCTTTCGAACCCCACTTGTCATTGTTAAAATGTTGAAAAGTAGCATCAAAGTTTAAATCACAGTTGCCTCTTTGATAAAAAGCTTTTGAAAAGGTGCATATTTATATGAATTGTACATCAAATAGGACCTAAGGTTGAGCCCTGTGGAACACCATTTTTAAAGGTTTTAGAAAAGTACCTCCTTAGTTTAAACAACTGTTGTCTCTCTGATGAATCTTTTGAATCAGTTGTACATATGCTGTCAAAAACAATATTGTGTAACCTTTTGAGAAGCAGGAAAAGGATGAAGTCCTTTTGACAGATCAATAAAAAGGCTAATCAATGCTTTCTTTTTATCTGCTACTTCTGTAATGTCCTTCACAACCTGGGCAACATCACTTACGATGTTGTGTTCATCCCGAAAGTCACATTGATATGTGCTTAGGATCTTCAAGGGAAATTATGGCCTAAAATTACTTTAGGGTCAAATCATAAATGTTCTTCCTTGAGCTGCGTCACCCCACTGTAGTCCGTAATGGACTGGCCTGAGGTCTCGCTTCAAACAAGCGGCTGCTGGAAGAGAGTAGGTGAGTTGTATTTAGTCTCTTAAGTAAGAAATTAGGCAAAGCTAAAAAGATGTTTAGTGGCTAGTGCTGTGGCTGGGACCCTATATGTACTGTTGATGAAGTTAGGTGCTGTTCTGAGCATTATTTGTGTCTATAGAGTGGCGTTTTGGTTGAGGTTTGTTTAAGGCTCCTCAGACCGCTGTGTATTGCTATCCAGTGGTCGTTACTAAAGTTGGTATAACTAGAGAAGCAAGCGGTCAGCAACATTCATTTCTCAAGGGGGTTTCTAACTCTGTGTTACAGTGTGTTTGAGCCTGAATTAATTTTACGCCGGAATATCCCTTTAACACTTGATGAAATGTTTTTCAGTCAGTCAGTTGATAATTATGATCCAGAAGACTCAAACAAAAATTAAAACAAAATACATTTATAGTCAAAATCGCATTGAGTAGGATCCACTGTGTTACCTGTAACTAACATTGACTCTTCTGTTTTCTCCTTTTGCCAGATCATGAGCCCCAGTACAACAATGTGCTCATGCCAAGCATCTTTGGTATCATTTGTTTCTTTGGACTCTGTGGAAACTCTATTGTCATCTACACCATTGTGAAGAAAACCAAGCTGTGCTCTCAGCAAACAGTACCGGACATATTCATCCTCAGTTTATCCATTGCAGACCTACTGTTTCTCCTTGGCATGCCTTTCCTTATCCACCAGCTTGTGGGAAACGGCTCCTGGTGCTTCGGCGCCACCATGTGCACCGTCATCACTGCGCTGGACTCCAACAGCCAGATTGTGAGCACCTACATCCTGACTGTGATGACTCTGGATCGCTACCTGGCTACTGTGCATCCTATCCGCTTCAAGCACATCCGGACCCCCTGTGTGGCTGGGGCGGCAGTCGCTCTTGTGTGGGTCTTCTCTCTGGTGTCCATCATTCCAGTGTGGATGTACACAGGACTTATGCGCCTCAAGGATGGCTCAGTTGGCTGTGCCGTCCTGCTGCCAGATCCAGCCACTGACACATACTGGTTCACTCTCTATCAGTTCTTCCTTGCCTTTGCTCTCCCTTGGGTGGTCATCTGTGGGGTCTTCTTTAAGATTCTCCAAAATATGTCGGCTACAGTCGCTCCTCTTCCTCAGCGCAGCCTGAGGGTGAGGACAAGGAAGGTGACCCGTATGGCAGTGGCAATATGCTTGGCCTTCTTCACCTGCTGGGCCCCATATTATATCTTACAACTAATCCACCTTGGTGTACAGAGACCTACCTTCGCCTTTATGTATGCTTACAACATAGCAATCAGTCTAGGCTATGCAAACAGCTGCATCAACCCGTTTATCTACATCGTATTGAGTGAAACATTCAAAAGGAAATTCATTGTTGCAATCAAGCCGATCCACAGGGGTTTCAGAGTCGCTCCTGCGCTGGCAGACGGCAGCATGAGCCTGAGGACGGCACCAGACAGTGCCCACCCATCACACTCTCAGTCCTCAAGGGACCTGCTGCAAAACATGCTGCCTGTCACTGTGGCTGTACACTGAAACAGACACTGCATCCTGCCATCTGTGACTATGACTGAAAGTATTCAGCAGATAAGCACCTGCTACTGTTGGCTGCTTTAAGAAAATGCATGACTACAACCAGACAACTTGGCTTTCATGCATGCACACAAAGAAGAGGGGAGGCGTGCTCTCTCTATTGCAGGCTTTGGTACTCCACATAAGCACATGGAGGGGCAGGGAGCTCTCAGAACAGAGCCATACTGCCAAATATTACTATCGCATGCTTGTGACAAAAGTAGTCGTGACTGAACTTGAGTTATTCACTAAAACGGTGTAAAACTTGTCTAAAACAAACCTGTATGCATTAATGTCTGCTTGTTCTGTAGATTTAAAAAACTGGTCTCTGCCAGTCTTATGTCCATGCTGGATTATGTGGATGTCTTTAACACGCATGCCTTCCCTCAGAGCTTGCATACTCTACAGACTGTATCATGGAGCAGAGAGATTCATCGCTAATTTCACTGCCCTCAGTCATCACTGTTTTCTGTATGTGATGGTCGGTCTATCGTGTTTGTGCCAAGACTAAAAAACATTGGTGATTCTTATTTTCCAGTCTATCTGCTGTGCTGCTGCAAACTGAATTTAATTTAGCTAATACATTTGATCAGAGCTGGTCCGCCAGAGTCTGTGATGAGAGAATTGTAATGGTCTTGGGTCAGGCTCTATTCCCCTTTCCTGAAAGTCTCTCGCCACTCTCTCCCCCGGTTCCCTAATCTATCTGCTGTTATTCTTCACATAAAAACCGTTCATTCAAACATGATGTTGTGAGATATTAACTCTGGACAGGTGAATATTCTTACGTGACTTTTCAGCCTAAAACACAACAGCACACTTTGCATTGTAATGTGTTAATTTCAGATTCAGCATGGGACAAAAGATCAGACTGAGTCAACCACTTATCAAGAAAAAACAAAACAAAACAAATACGACTGATTATTAAAAAGCACAATGGGTGACTTGACGCCCTCTGATGTTGATTGTGCGCCAGCTTTGTGAAATTACATGTAATGGCTTTATAATTCTGCTAAAATTAAATGTTGCACATCTTGCACACCTAAGGGTTGCAAATGAATGTTTTTAATCTAATGTGTTATTCTCACTATGCACAGTAAAATGAGTTACACGGTTCTGCAGAGTTTGGATCATTTACAAACGGTTTTATTTCGAATGAGTCACGATGTCACCGTGAAATGTTTTATTTTATATAATTATTATTATAATTATTTTACTGTGATGAATAATGTGGCAGTAACGTTGCACAGTTGGACGCTCATGATCTTTGTGAAGATATGTGACGCTAACTCATACTCTGTGCTGCTTTGACCACAGTTTTTGATGTTGTGGGCGTGTTGTGGCTGTAAAACTGTCTGACTGTTTGACAGGTCACTGCATGCACATTCGACTTGTTTGGTACATCAGAGAAAATTATTCAACAGTGGAAAAAATAGAAGTGAGGTCGCAGGCAGTCGCAGGCAGTGATTAAACTGTAGACATGTGACACTGCTCTTTTTGATGCTGCAATTTAGCATGTAATGAAGCTCTTAGTGTGTATTTTAACTGGACATTTATCTATAGTGTATGTGCTGTGGAAATGTACACTTGGACACATCTGTTATATTTACTGCATGTTTGAACTTTTACATTTTACATCTGGAAAAACATACAACTGCTAAAAATGAGGGGACACACGAGGGAATCCCGTTACTGTGGATCGTAACTGAATTATTGATGGAAGTCGACCGAGTATATCTTTGAAAGTTCATGTTTTATGCTAGAAAAGGGAAACCTTAACTACTGTTATAACTTTGAATTAAAACCTGACCTGCAACTTCAAAAAGAGGAATATCCATTAAGTCTTGAACTGAAATGAACTGTTCCTAGTTCACAGAAGCTGTGAGGCCATGCCTCGTGCTTCGAATAAGGAAGTCCAGACAGTTTTCTAGGGCTTAACTGCTGTCTCCTTTCAGCTTTTCTCAGCGGGAGAGTTTATAAATGTCTTGAACAACACAAATTTTGTTTCTGCTATTAAAATACAGGGAAAAAGGTAGGATTATCCCTCTATTATTAAAAATTAATTACAACTAATTAAGTCTTTTATACTCTCAGCTCCTTACATGGATTATGTTTGTGCCTTGGTGATAACAGAACATAAATAGGCCCTGATTACAAAGCAGTGTGAGGTCAATAAAAATGTTCTCGTGTGTCCGCCTGTTGCTCTCAAGCTCTGTGTTTGTCACTGAACTAAAACTGGAGACAGAATTATTCTGTAATTTATCTCCAACAGGACACAGTAGCCTCTTTCACAAGCTGTACTTCTGAAAAGTTCTTAATTTTCCAGGAGGTCTGTCCCTAAAATTTCCAAAGTTGCTCATTCATTAGAATAAGATCAATATTTGAGAACCTTTTCAATTGTACTATGTATGAAACTTAAGTTTAAGACAATTTCCCCTTAAAATTTTAAGTGCTAAATATGAATCTAAATGTCAAATGCTCCATATCAATGATAGATGTACTGTAAATCTAAAAGCTGAATATTAGAATAAAATGTTAAATCAAGTTGTAAATGTTATGTGTCAAAAGTTAATAAATGAACCATTGCAGAGTTATAGAAATTGACTATAACTCCAAATTATGTCAAATGTAAAATACATATGTAAATGTTGATGTTAGGTATAAACCTGATGTAAAATGTAAAGGATATTGAAAAATATTACATCTGAATGTTAAGAACTAAATATGGAAATATTTATGCAGTTTTAATGTTAAAAGTTAAATCCAAATGTTTATCATACATATAAATGTTGAATGTGAAATCTAAATGTTAAATATGCATATGTGAATGTCAAAGGGGTATTTCACTTGTAATATTGAATATTGAATCTAAATGATAAATATTTGATCTAAATAAAAAGGAAAATGTTAAATAAAAATTTGAATAGTTAATATTATTTTAAAATGTTAAAAAGAACAATTAACATAAATCTAGATGTTTGATATCATATTACAATTTAGATATTTAAGTCTCTAGGTTGTATATAGAATTTACCAAGTGGTTTAAGCACTCATTCATATATGGAGGCTTTTGTTCTTGTTGCAGTGGTTGCTGATTCGACTTTGTTCATGTCTTTTGCTGCATGTCTCCCCTGAGGGGGCCGGTTGATCTTGAGTGGATCTTCTCTTGTGTGGGTCGTGGGTCTACTCGCTACAATGACTGTCTCTCTTTTGCCACCCTATACATCAATGGCAAAAATATTTTCAAATTTTTGGTCAATATATTCAATCAAAATGTAAAAGTATAAAAATGTTTAATGCAAATGTTGAACGGTAACTCTTTAAATCCAAATATTAAATGTTGACATCCAATTTTAAATTGAATCTGCTGTTATTTTCATCGCCTACAACTTTACAAACAGCGTCCCGAAGTGAAAGCCACAGTGTAACGCTATCAACATGATGGCAATAAATGCAACAGAGACTTTCAGTGTTATTGCTACATGTAAACAGACAGATGTGCAGACAACTTCACTGTTCCTGTCTTGAAAATAATGTTTAATTTCCACGCATGTAATTATTTATCCTCTTACATGCTACTCCAGTAGGTTCAGACCAGTTGCATGATATAAACATTAGTACCCCTGTCTTTTCACTTAAGGTACATTTTCCAGAATATACCTGGCTAGGTTGTAAAAGCCTGGGCAAATTTGGGATGAAAGTTTAAGCTGTTTGCATTCACAAATTCAGCTTCCCCTGACATTTTTAGGATGTTTTATTCACTTTGTGCATGAGTGAAAACAGCTGATGTATGTTTTAATCAAGTCATTATAATTTCTTAATTGCATTTGCTGATAAAATAATCACTGGTTCCTGCTGAACAGCTTCAAAAGACTCAGTTAAGTGCTGGGATTAAAATATTTCCCATGTGTAACAGAGTGGGAAAAAAACATGCAGAATAAAAATGTTAAATGAAAATGTTTTTTTTTTTTAATCAAACAACCAAACGCCCGTAACAGTTTGAAATTCAAGAGATAAAAAGAAGCCTCATGGTGTGTGTAAGAAGGTCAAACTCAGATTGGAGGAGGCATGCATCCTTACAAAAAACAGGTTTTTGAAAAAAAAAAAAAAAAGAAAAAAGGGGCCAGTCCGATCTGAGGAATTCATGTAAGCAAATGAGAAAAGAGATGCTGAGCTGTCTGACCTACTGTTTTGTTCGGAAAGTCACGACTTAAAAAACACTGAAGCATTTAGAAGACAATGAAAGTCTGAAACGAACAAACTCCACAGTCCTTTTCAGGATGTCGCTCAAATGTGAGCTTACACAGAAAACACACTACTCTGAAGTCTTCTTCACATCAAACCTTTTCATGTCAATGCCAGTATCTGCAGAGAGCACTGGGTTATGAAATCACCGTGACTTGCACTTAGTTTCCACATTCACGTTGCATTGACGTTTGAAACAAAAGGGTAAAAGTTGGAATAAAAGCCTAACTCACTGAAGTCAAAGTGTACCTGTGACTTGAGTCCTAAACAGAGCCTTTGTTTAGAGTGACTGTTGATTGAAAAGGCCACACGGAGATGCAATTTACCAGCACAGAGACAAACAATAAAGTGCAAAGAAGAAAAAAACAACCAAAGATAAATAGAGATAAAGATAAAAACCTGAACAGATGAAAGGTTTTTTTATCTGTTTTTGAGATAAAACAGAAAAAAGTTTTAGTTTAGATAAAAGTTTTAAAGATAAGCATTGAGTTTTCCTTCAGGCTCAGGTGATGCAGTGACTGGGTTCTTTGCAGTGGACACTCTTGTAGAGGAAAAGGACTATCTCACTGGTCCACAAAGAGAGGTTTGACCAGATGGAAGAGAATTCTTACACAGTAGGATCCAAATACGGCATCTCTGAAAACCAGTTTTATGACCAGAGAACTGATCTTTTTCTTAGCTTTCCTCAGGGGATTGGATGTATGATGAAATCTTTGAGCATGTAATGAGCCTGCTTCAGACCTTTTTCTGCAGCTGCATTTTCTTTTCCACTGCATATCAATCCAGTGAACACGGCCACTTCCATCTAACATTAATATTAATCTAATAACTTTCTTATAGCTTTGGAAATGGTTCATGGCCAGTTTTGATACCTGGGAAACCTAAAATGACAGCTACAGCAGCATATAGGCCTATTTGTTGTCATATCCTGAGAACTTTAGGGGGGAAGACTGCCTAAAGATTTTTGAGAAATTACCAGGAGAAAGACAGTTTAAGACATCAAGAAACCAAAACAACCACCATATGGTGCAAAACAACCATTAAAAAGTCCAAAAGACACAAAAAAGGCACAACAACAACCACAGACACAAAAAGAGATTCAAAAAAGTACCAAAGCAGCCAAAAAACAACAAAGAAGCTCCGTCCGAGAATCATGCAAAACGACCTCAAAGTGGCTTAACTCCAGGGGAGACAGAATAAAGGCAAACAGCAAGGTGCACAAAGGACAAAGGATCACAGAGGGACAATCCACTTTAACAAACGGTCTATAAACCACCACATGGACAGGTGAGGAGGAGGAATAGTGTATCTTTATCTCAGCAGGCTGAAAAAAGACAGAGTTGTATCAGCCCACTGCTGTAAATGATTCAGCATGAAGTAATGGAAGAGACACAGCTGAAAACATCATTTCAGGGGACATCACAGACATTACCTCCTGAACAAATAACAGAGTTTTCTACAAATACAAGCCGACAAATGTCCTCTTTTTAATGCTTCTGACAAAATTTTGAATACTAGATTATTTTACTTGTGGTTGTGATGCTTGATTCTTGGTTTGTGAATTCAGCTCTTTTTGTTCAATGAGAATAAGGAAAGACAGCAATAATCTATCCACATACTACTTCATGAGCAAACAAAGATTTAATTGATGATTTCCATATCGCTGAGCCACTTTTAATTTTTCATTTACTTTGTAGAAATCAAAACAATTCCTGAACAGATGGGCGATAAACAGGCTGCATTTACAATCAACACTAGGTCCTGAAGCTATAATGAAGTGGATGGATACTCAGTGAAGAAACAGTTGGAGCAGTTTTCCTCTATTTTCTAGGATTATTACAACAAACATTTACTGCAATTTGAAAATTTGCATTCATTTAGTATGGACACTAAACATTGTGACTTTGCATTTTTGTGTCGTAAATATGGAAAACCATAATACCTCCTCTTTAACTTGAATTGACGCAGCTCAGACTATAGTGTGAGGAAAGCCTTATGGAGCGGTTCAATCGGGGTTTGGACCCCCAACCTTTTGCTCAAAGGTGGTAGCCTTAACCATTGGACTACAGGACGATGTAGCTGTTCTTACTGTTCTTGTGAATATGCCATTTCACCACCTAGTGGTGGTTAATCATAGGAAAGCTTTGACTCAAGTGCGAAGAAACATTGAATATCCATTACACCTGGAAGGGATCTGATCAGGATTTGGACGCCCAATCTTTTTGGTCAAAGGCGGCAAAGGCTTTTATCATCACAGTACAGGCCAATCTTCCTGTACATGCCCGTTTAGGTTTTTAATTTTACCATTCGGTCATGGTTGCTCAAAAGCACAGCTCAGACTCAAGGGTAAAGACTTTATTTCTGCATCATTATGGAAACCCCCTTTTCTGGGGTTTTAACCCAGAGTCATGATACCTTAAAGGTTGAAGTGCTAACTACAACACCAAAGAACTGTTGCACACTAAACTTTTTTGTAGGTCTTTTGATTTTGAAGTAGATTCAGCTACAAATCTCTGTCCACCATCCAGTGGGAGAAAGCCAGGACACTCTGGCACCACAGAGGAAGACCTTCACATGAAACCTGAACCAGCTTGTTGTGAGGGATTAACACGTTTTAGTGTTTAAATACATGGTGGCAGTTGAAAATAATGGTCCATATTCCAGTGTAAAGATGATATAAACCTATTGCTCGACACAAAAGTCTCCCCACATCAGAGATAGAAAGACGACTAATGGACATCTCCAACAGAACTAGACTCATCAGTGGACGCCCTCTGCAGCTGGATGAGTGTAGAATACAGAATAGGGATGTTTTATGGGATGGTTTAGATCAGGGGTCGGCAACCCGCGGCTCTGGAGCCACATGCGGCTCTTTCTTCCCTAAGCTGCGGCTCCCAGTGGATTTGGAAAATAAATAATAAATACTTAATTGCATTTTATTTTATTTTATTATTATTATTATTTTTTGTAATTCTAAATTCAAAGATTATAATGCTCTTGTAACATTAAATAAACCATTAAGGCTGCAACAACGAATCGATTAAGTAGATTCGTCGTGACGAAAAAATCCGTTGCCAACAAATTCTGTGATCGATTCGTCGGGTCTTTATATATGTCCATGTCCATGGACACCGGCGTGTAAACATCAGCAGGACGCACAGAAAAGAAACAGCCATGGCCGAGGCAGCGGCTGAGAAAAACATGGACACAACCCAACCCAAATCCCGACCTAAAACATCAGTAGTGTGGGAAAACTTTACCAAGACTGACAAGGAAGGCGTTCAGTGCAACATTTGCAAAGACCGTTTTGCATGGCTCGGGAGTACATCGATGATGCGTGAGCACAGGGCTCTCAAGTCTCAAGCATTCAGCGTATGACACACGCATTCCCACTCGTTCACATGCTCACACACCACAGATTGTATTTCTCACGCATTTAAATGAACACGGTGATGTCCACCAAGTTGCACTTCTTCAACTTTGGAACTGGGGGAAATCAACCGAGTTCCTCCGAGAGTTCAGAAGCTGCGTGCCACGCACAAGCCAATCAAATAAAGTATATCTACTGAACAGCCAATCAAAAAGCAGCATTGCTGTATCCGGGTAGATTTTGACATCTTGCGGTTTAACTACAGAAGAAGACAGACACTCGCCGAAATAGTTCATTTATTTCATAAATGCAACTCGCTACAGTTTTTTATATACTTTGTATAAAGGTTTTAAAAAAAAAGATATATGCAATGTTATCTTCATTTTAGATGTCAAAGAGGTTTTGTGGCTCCCTGTGTTTTCTTTTCTGTGGGAAACTGGTCCAAGTGGCTCTTTGAGTGTTTAAGGTTGCCGACCCCTGGTTTAGATGCTTGTAAACATTCAAGCTTGATTTTAGACAGTACTGGACATGAATTACAGGTAAAAACCATAAACTGTATTTACTGTGAACAACTTCGCTCCGCCTTTTGTCATATGAATTGAAGCCAAAATGCTCTCGGTATATCCAGGATTTTCTCCACTTCCTGGAGCCACCACTTCTGCAGGAGCGTTGTACATGTTTGGCGTGAGAGTCGCCGTTATGATGCTCGGCTTTAACAGTGAATCCCCCGGATGAGCTACGCAATCTTTGTACGCCCATAGGCTGTATCAAGTGTCAATCATGAAAAACATCAAGCCCCTAATAACTTTTAAAAATGGAGCTGTACAGAAAAAAGAGGACTTGAGCACAAACCAGTATTAATTATATTGCAACCAGGGGTGATAAAAAATTATATTCTATGTTATTAATTTCTAAGGTTTGCTGAAGGAGGCGAGATTTATGACCTATACTGCAACCCGTCACCAGAGGGTACTGTACTCAGGGGTGGCTTCACCCAGCGAGGAGGCAGACTCTGTCCATTCTATACACAATCTATGCTAAAACTTATCCAATAAAGTACTAGTGGCTTCCCTTTGGTTTTGAATTATAATGTGATGAAGTGGTAACAGCATGGCCTCAAGATAATACCAGCAGCAATCACACCAATGTGCATGTGCAAAGGCTGCAATTACTCAGTATAATATAGTATAATTACTTAGTATAAAAAAATTCATGTCCCAAAGCAAGAACACATCTGCAATCCTGTTGTGTTTCACTGGCTGGATTCAAAGCACAGGTGTGTGAGGAGGATGAGGACAATTGAAGTCAGTCACTCTGTGTCGTTCAGGCCAGCTGATGATTTGTGAATTTGAAAAGGACGAGATAATGATGAGAGTTTGCCAGGGACCCCGACCAGGTTAAACTATTAATTAACAGCTGAGCACTTTTTCCTCAGGTTTCAAAGCAGTGTTATTTCAGATCATTTAATGCCTCTGTATTCCACAAGCGGAGAACATTTGTTTCACCGGTGGGTCTAATACAGTGCATCCTCTATTAAAGAGACTCCTAAACCCTGATCATTTTTGAGTCTTGCATTTGGGCCTTATCTTGGTTCAGTCTCACACCCCTTGAGGAAAGAATTTAATGACGTGTGTCTTTGAATCACCTGCTGAGAAAACCAATAACATTATTGAGGTAAAAAAGAAACTCTATCCACACTGACAGACTGAATTAAAGTAGCTGTTTATATTGAAGTCTTACTAAAACAGAGGAGGACTCCAGATGGAGCGTTGAGGCTTATCTAAATGGAAATCACAATTGCATTACTCACAAATGTCAACATGATCCCAAACCGATAAATCAAATTTATATCTAGATTCTGCACACGTTAAGTCCACTTTGATGCTGATTACACTCTTTACAATAATATGCAGTGAGATGCATAAAAAGTGTGTGTTAAAAAAGTGCCCACGCTCTCTGAAATCATGTAATGCTGCACAGCGAAGAAAAGGTGCAGTTGATAGGAAGATCCTTCAGATGAGAGAAAAAAGTCTGTTATATTAGAGGGCCTGTGGACACCTGTGAATTTTCCATCAGTCCGTTCATCATAGAGGAAGACATTATAGTAATGAAAAAGAAGAAGATTAAAAAGAAACTGAGCGAGTGAATGAGGCTGCAATACTGAGAAGGGAGCTTTCCAGAATTAACATGAGCGACATGTGCTTTAAAGTGAAACTGCACAGACTGGAGCACACTTTCCAGAGCCATTACAGCTTGAGAGAGGACCACATACAGACCAGATTTCTCTCCCATGTCAAAAGAAAGCAACTTTATAGGTACAAATTAATCTCTCTTGTGTTCTTGTTCACTAATGTCCATTTTTAAGCAGTGGAAGTGTGAAAGTGAGAGCACTTTTTATTCTATTTTTGATCAGAAGCTTCTTTGCTGCCGCTGCTGTGAGTTCGTCCCTCCTGCTGGAGAGTTTGGATATCATAATAAAGAGCCCCCCCACACACTACTTCTACAAATATTGTTACTGCTGGATTGGAACAACTGATGGGGCAAAGGTCCTCTTGTTGCGGACATGTTTATGTGGGTGGTTAACAGATTCTTGTAAACATAATCACTGAGAGCAGCTTGTATCAGGAACGTGTTGCTTGCACAGCATGTTATCCATATAGAGCTGGGAATCCAATTAAACACTGAGTACACATCTGCATTCATCACTAAAAGTGCCTTCGAAACAGCATAAATATAATCCTGTTGCCTCAAATGACCTGCAAGAAAATAAAACCATTAGTAAGAAGACTGGCCATTTCTTCATTATTATGCTACAAGTTTGAGAATCAGTCCATTTTGGATGAAATGACTCAGTGGTTATAAGTTAGCTTGTGCAAAGAAAGCAAGTTTTTCTATTTTATTTTAACTATATATTCTGAGGTGAAGACTTAAACTGAGATATATCAGCAACAAAGAAAACACACAAAGAAAAGGTAAAGGGTTCACATAACTATTTTATGAAATGGCTTCAAATAAAAGAGGCATGATGAAAACACTATGACCTTTAATCCCCGCAAATATCAATAACATGGTGTCCCACAGGGTTCAATTCTTGAACCACTATTTTTCACCTTGTACATGCTCTTATTGTCAAAAATTCAAAGTTACAACACTAACTCAGCTCCTCAACCATTTTGCCACGTTCTCTTGAATTTCTTATGAAGTAACTCAATTAAATATTTCGCATCCATCCAAAGACTGTCGAAATCTGTGCAACCCCAAATCAGACTGTGCTTTTTGACCACAACATCTTTCTCCTGGGAATTATGGATCTTTTGAAGAATTCATTTCAACAATAGGAACTAGAGTCTCAAAATATTCCCTTTGAAAAGCCCCTGGAAGTACTTTCAAATGGACCAGGGCCTTTGCAAGGTAGGGCCTTCGGAGTACCCCTCGGTACAATAGTGGGACCACTATCATTCAGCTCATATACATGTCTGGAAAAAATACTAAAAGAAAAGGATGATGCATATCACACACATATGGAAATGAAAGGCACTGTTAGGAGTTTTTAACTTGTTGGGTAAAAGTGACACTTACGCCTCTTTATGACCTTGAGGGCAAAAAAGACCATCAGCAACAAAACTGAAAATTCCTCATTTGTCTTTTTCAGTTTTTCCACTACAGGGTGAGTTTTTTTTAGTCAGACAAACTACTTTCATGTGTACTAACAAGGAAAAGGAGGTACCTCTTAGTCCACAAGGGGTGCCACAACCAACACAAACCAACAATTCCTCACAGCAGCTTTAAATGATCTTCAGCCATCAAAACGACCACACAAAAGAACTGTTTACCTAAAGATGAGACGATCACTGTAAGTTACAGAGTTTTCCATCAAATTGAGGCAACAATTTCAAGTACAACTTGGAAGAAATGTGTTACTTTAGAACACAAAGAAATTCCCAAACTGCTTGTTGCAACAAAGCGATTACAGCTTAAGGCCCGCTTCTTACAAAGCAAACAGCTATCATAGTTGGAGGCTGTTAGAGTGGCCATTTCAAGGGGGGCCCTTTGGAAAATAATAAACTTTATTTATAACTTTTTAAAACAGGGTTACAAAGAGATTTAAAAATTAAACCAAAGTAGAAAGAGAAGAGACGCATAAAAATGACTAAATATTAACAACACAGTGCTGATTTAACAACATAAGAGATATGTAAACAGATTAGACAGTATGATTGTGACTGTACATATCCATACTAAAAGATCCGTCCTGTAGCAACCCACAAATCATTGAACACCTACAGACACAGAGTACAGACACCTTTCTACCAGAGTGCAACTCCTCAAAGAGCTCATTGCTGTTCAAAAAAGAAAATCACGTGTTCAGCCACAATTTCTCAAGAACATTGGATAGGAACAGAAGTTTTGAAAAGGCTCTCAAAGTATGAGTGGAACTTGGGTGGATTGAGGGTTTTTTCAGTAGTGACTGAACCATTGCCTTTGCCAGTTGTCAGTCATGTGTTTATTATGTAGAGGAGATGTGAACTGACTGGCTCATGAACCTTTTTCAGAAATCTAACTGGCAGGATGTCAAGAGCACAGGAGGAGAGTTTCATTTTGTTAATCACTTTAGCGAGGGCGTCAATTAAAACAGCTGCGGTTTTTAAAGAAGATGTTTGGTTTCAAGTAGGAGGCGTAATATGTGTTCTAATGCCTGAAACCTTAGTGATAAAACAGTTTCAGAATTCCTCACATTTCTCAGGTGAAGAGTTGGCCTCTTTGGCATGGTGAATGAAATAAAACATTTGAGGGCAAGTCCTTGAGTTGTGGCGGTTCTTTTCAATCAAATCAGAAAAATACAAGGCTCTGGCAGTTTTAACCTCTGCATTAAATCCTTTAAAATATCAAGGTGCTCGGTCAGATTGGAGTCGAGGATCCCCTCCCTGAACTCTGAGAGACATAAACCAATTACGGCCATCAGATGTCAGCTGGTAGAGCCTGATTGAAGTTTCAGAGCGGCCCTGCTTTCATCACTTTAATTGACCTTTTGATGACCTTTTGATAAGAACTAGACAAAGTAAATTTGAAGTTTCTCTTCTCATTTTCTTTGCCTCAGTCTTATTACCTCCGCCAAGGAGGTTATGTTTTCGGTAGCAGTTTGTTAGTTTGTTTGTCTGTTAGCAACTTTACGGAGAAAGTTACAGACGGATTGACCTGAAATTTTCACCAGAGGTGCATCTCAGCCCCAGGAGGATCCCATTCAATTTTGGTGGTGATCCGGATCGCCTTCTGGATCCAATAATTTTTTGAAGGATTCTTTATCACTGTGAGATAGGGCAAATTTTGGAATTTTTGCATTTAACTCTATAAAAATGACCAGAGTCTTTAGTAAAAAACTACACAAAAGGATCTCAATGAGTTTTATGAGGTGTCAAAGACTGATCCGGATCCAGACAAAATTCCAGATACTGTGATCCAGAGCACACAAAAATAAGGGTGTCGTCGGAATTTTGAATGCTGAAAGATGACCAATGAAGATACAAGGAAGTGTACGCTTACAAATATTGCATAATAAATCACGCATTTATGTATCTAATATGAGCTTTGTTGTTTTAGGAACATTATGAACAGTGAACATACCAGTTTAAACACAAATAAACGTTAATAAAACACACGTAACAGTAAAAGTTTTGGTGTGAATCACAATATAAGGGGGGACATGAGCTGCTTGGTGGAGGTCTGCGCTCTCCGAGTGCTTTTCTGGTTTCTTTTGTTTCCCTTTGGTCAACTTTAAATTTGATCAATTTAGTTCGGCTCAAACTTATTTTCCTGTTTCTAGTGCTCACAGTGTTAAAACTTTTCATTATTTAGCATGCCGTAACTTTCCTCTTTTGAAGCATTTTCAATCATCTTTATGTGTATTTTTTTTTAAAACATAGCTGTCTCACATTAAATAATGGATTACCAAGATACAAAAACTGAAGTATTTCAGGGCAGCTTATACAGAACAGCTCATTTCATTATCTCTGTGTTTTGTTGGTGTGGACACAAATGCCTGCCAGAAAATGTGAAGAGGGATGTTAATTGACTCAGTGGGAAGATAATCTCTTCAACAATGAGTTATTCTGTAAATAGCAGTTTTCCAAACTTTAACAAATTGCTACTGGACAGTGCGGTAACTAACCTGATAATGATGCTTCCCACAGGTTTGCATCAGGCAGGTATAAGAGAAGTAAAGGAAGGGTGTATAATGAAGCTCAACCTGCTGCTATGAGATTTTAAAGTTGTCATATTACCTGCTCTCATTATCCGCCACCCCCCACTTCAACATCTGCAGCATCATTCTACCACAGACACAGCAGGAGCAGAGGTTTCACAGGAGTTTCTTCCAGCTTCACTACCTCATTATAGCAGTGTTGTAATAGGTAAGCCCTGTTCTCCTTATTCCTTATTATTATGAAAAATAAGTTGGATCTAGTGTTGAAACTAATCCGGTATCCAACGATGTTGTAGCCTCTGGGACACCTTTCTGAGCACTCTGGTGCATCCAGAGGGCCAAAACAACAAGTTAGCTACACAGTCGAACTAACAATTTAAGATGCAACAGCGTGTTCAGATAAACAGGGAAGTGACAGGCTAGAGCAATCACATATACCCACACTTCGGGCCAAATCAGATATAAGCCCAAGTCTTGACTTTAGAGGATGTAATATAAAAGCTTGAAAAGACTGAATGACATGCCTGTGATAATATGTAAGAGTACAAAAGCTTATTGTAGGAGGAACTCTCACAGCCTTGCTAAAGCAGATGTATTTAATTCAACGTTTCAGTCCAAAATGACCTTCATCGGGTTATTTTTCCACTTATTGTGTTCTTCAAATTCTTCAGTTTTCAAGATTTATAAGAGGCTTTTTAGTCATTTAATTTCATGTGATGCACAAGTCAAATATATCAATATCAATCAAATCAAAATAATCATGATAATAATATAATATAAAATAATCATGGTAAATGTTTTTTCTGTTTACCTTCACTGCCCTGGTCGCACATTTAAGATGTGAAAGCACTTTGCTGTCCTTTTTCAATCACTCTTATAAAGTCTCCTTGCCAGAATAAATGGGAGCTGCTTTTATTATAGAGTGAAGTTTAAGTAAAGGTTGACTGACTGGTTGATTCCCACAAGAAAAAAAACAATGTCTTTCAAAATTGACTTTTCAGATGAACATTTTTGAGGAATTCTGCAGCAGCTTTGTTACTTTGTCTGCCTTTTGCTTTGCTGTTAATGAATTCCTTTGGGGAAATTTTGAGGGAGGATTTAAATTTGGTTGTTAATGAAAGGGACCAGCCATTCCTTCATTAGGGAATAAATTCATTCTTACATCATTTCATCACTCTTGTCATTCAAACACACCGGTTGTGCATCAATCGGCTCAATCTGCACGTCTGAATGGCGTAAAATCCGTCAGTATTCTGCGTGTGTTTCATGCAGAACAAGCCTTTGTTAGAGCTCTGGAGAGCTGCTATCCCGGCTGATGAGCTGCTTGTCTTTTGAAGACACACACACACACGTCTTGAATCCTCAAAGAAACGGAACCGTCTGTAAAGAATAAAAAAAGAATGAAGTGCACGCAGGCTCCAAACAGTCATCATTTCACCCCGCTGATTCCACTCGTGAGAAAAGCTGCTTTAATTTTCACTCTGTCAAACTCGCAGAACATGAAGCAGACGTTATCGACGGGTCAGTACAGAACTCAGTGTGTGTCCAATTCAACCTCCACTCCCAGTTTCTATTAATCTGACTTTACACAGTAACCTGAAACATACAGTTTGTAATCTGGTACTTAAATTACACGGTTACACATCAGGTACAAAATGTAGACTTTTAAAAAAGTTAATAATAAAATAGAATTTAGCCATTTTCACCAGATAACATCTCAGAAACATCCTTCATTATTCAGTTTGGTAAAGAGTGTTAATGTTAGCATGACATGTGAGCACAGTTACAGTGTGTAGACTCTGGTTTACATTCCCTCATAATCCTCAGTGACAGATTTACATTGCATAAGTAAACAAAAGAGTGTGTGCAGTTACAGAGCGACTCATGACGGTGAATTAAAGACACATTAAATAGGCAGCAGGAGCGGGATGGATCGCTGCTAAACTTCCTACAGTTTTAAGATAACAGCTTGTGTGATTAGGACCCATCACATCTATGCGTGTGTGTGTGTGTGTGTGCAGAGGAAGAATACGTGTTTGTGTCTTTTTTCAGTCAAGAATGAGAAAACCGCCTCAAAGTGAGTTTTCTTTTTTGCATCTTTTGCTGTTAGTGTCAGTGTGTTCTCAGCGATTACCCTTCAGTAGATTCATAGTTTTGCCTGAGCAGAGGAGGTGGAATTACATTTGTCCCTTTTTTTTATTGCTCTTCGGGATGTTCGATACACGTCTTTCTTTCGAGTCCCAACAAACCTACCCACTTTCTTTGTGTTGCTGTAACAACTTTCCATCAGCAAACCAAAAGAAAAAGCTTTTTTTCTGTGGGGGGAATTAAAACCAATACAAACCAATCCAGTGATAAAATGATTACATAGATGACACATAGTGTATACAGATTTAAGTCTATAAGTACTTTTAATTTAAGGTGACCAGATTTCCATAATGAAATCCAGGGACAAACCCCCCTGTAATAACCCCCCATAAAAACTGTTGTTCAGGAATACGTGCAACATGCTTACTCGCACCACCTACCTACTCGGCTACTGTAATAACCGTTGTTCTAGTCTACACGCAACATTTTTTTCCTCATTCATGAAACGCGTAAATCTGGGACATTTCCAGGGACAGCCTTAGCCAGGAAATCAGAGACATCTGGTCACCTTTTTAAATGGATCCTCCTTCATCACAAGAAGGGGGTCATAGTGGGAAACTGTGTTATGTCACTGATAGGATTCTGTAATTTAGTGCAAAATAAAAAATATGGTTTCAATATTAACTTCTTTAAAAAAGTTTTGTTTTGTAAAAGTTTTCCTCCGTTAAGTTTCTGTAATCCAGACAAAATCTAGCTCTCTGTTGGGATCGGTTTAATCTTCTCCAAATTGAAAGTTTTAAGAAGCACAAACTAAGGATTTAATCCACATCAAATTTCAGACTTCATTACTTTCTTAAATCCTGTTCATCCTGGTAGCTTTAACCATTCAGATTCACTCTTGAACGACCGGGCCCTGTGGATTACAAATCGTAGAAGATTACCCGTCCCTTCATCCCAAACAGTAGATGATAGTCTGTTTTTTTTTGCCTTTTCGGTTGCAGAAAGCAGAGGTGATTGTAACTAAATGTCACACTGCTTAAAACAATCTCACAGTCTAAGATGAAGCAAATGACGCATGAAAATAAAGCAGCCAATTTACAGCGCAGTGTTCCTGCTTTTTGCTGGAATTTTATCGTCTTATTCCATTATCTGTAAAAATGATTGAGGCCAGCCATGTTTTTTGAGCATTTTCTACCATCTGTTGGATTTTTTTTGAAAATATAACGGCTTAAAAACACAATCGGTTTATCAAATCTCTCCTATCTTCACCTTTTTCAATCATAAACTCAGATAAAAAAAACAATTTGTACACAAACATAGACTTTTTTTCTTTGTAAAAGAAGAAAACGGAATCATTTTACAGCAGTGTTTCTCCTCAGTCTGTTCAGCTCTGCATAGATTTAGTTTAAGACACACACAGGTAAGAACTGATTACAGTCCAATGAAGGGGAGCTAGAAGGTAAACTCGATGTCCAGCGTCGCATCCGCTTGGCAGCTTCTCTGGATGGAAAATCAGTCTCGAGGTCCTTTCATTCAGCAGTCACTTTGGGCTCTCACAGAGGCACTGATAAGAAACACAAAAATAAGAAGTCAGTAATTTAAAGCCTTGTGACTCTGTTCTGAGGCTTAGCTTGAGCCGCTGTGTGGTTACTGATGATAGCAGGCAGTCAAATCCTGTCTGCCCTGACACCACGCCTTTGTCAACAACAGCAGACCAACTACCAATCTGTGGATGTGAATAGCAAACAGGAAAAGCCTCTTGTAACTTTGTTGGTAAATTTTAGCCCCAAAAGGACCTCATTAATGACAGGCCATGGTCACGGGAAGTAGGGCGCTAAGGGGGGTGAAAACCACGCACAATGAAAACCATCAGCGTATAATAATATTTGAACATGAGTATTTCCCTTTTATAGGATATGCAGATGTAACCTATCAACAGGTTTGATGCCATTCTGTCAGTTCACCATAGTCTGTAAACTGTTAACTGTTAACAACAGTTGCATTGCATTATCTATGTGGGCACTGTCAGTGAGTTGTGCCTCACTGTCGTGCCTTGCCGGCGGCGTGCCGGCACATTTTGGTATTTAAGTGAGTGGCACAGCCCAGCATAAATGTTGAGAAAAGGAGGAAGAGAGAAAGGGGGACAAATTAAATATCTTGTTAACTTCATCATGTGTGACTGTTGACTAAATATTTAATTTAATTTGATGCGGTTTCAGCTGTGTCGATTCGGTCAGCTTGTGTGTCTAAACGCGTGCCAAATGTGCTCATCAGATCAGATATAGATCAGAATATATCTAAATAGATCTAAATGTATGTGCTGACTCAGATTATTAGTTGTTGTTGATTGTTTATTGCACTGAAATGTTCCTGACACTGTGGAAACCTGCCAGTGAGGCAAATACCACTAGACCAGCTGCGCTCCGCCTGTGCTAAAAGCTGACCAGGTTTGAATTGGCAAGCTTGCAGCGCACTTTCCATGCCGGCGGCGAGCACGTAAATGTCACTGCG
Organism: Xyrichtys novacula; assembly: GCA_962446985.1. Taxonomy (NCBI): domain Eukaryota; kingdom Metazoa; phylum Chordata; class Actinopteri; order Labriformes; family Labridae; genus Xyrichtys; species Xyrichtys novacula. Next base: position 10,997,620 of record OY660879.1, on the reverse strand, counting down.
CCAGCTGATTCTGTCGACACCTCCCCCTGCCGCGCCACCTCGCCCAGCTTGGCGGACCTCGGTGCACCTCAGTCTACGAAAATACCAAACTGGCTGTACTCCAGGCACTGCCAGACGAAAATACCACTGCACGGGTCTGCCACTGTCCGTCGCGCCGCCGGCGTGTACGAATATAGAGCCCCAAGTGTTACCATTTGTTTCTACTGCTCACGCCATAGTGGTACAAGTAGAATTTGGAGTTTTAGTTTATTATTTTTTTGCCTACTCAAAAACTGATCATATAAGTCAGGTGTTACATTCCCCCTAAAATGAAACCTGAAGGACAGAACTCGCAGGTTGGAAAACTTCCAAGACTGTATCTTTCAAAAAAAAGCCAAAACTAATTGAGTCCTTGTATTTTCTAAAAGACGTCAGCTGAAAAACTTTTCCACAGACACCCACGAAGTCTATCCAAATGACAGATGTACAACAAATTCAAGCAGAAAGCAAATAAGAGGACAAGAGCCAAAGATCAGGATGGAAGAAAAATCAAGCACAGAAATAACTTGCAGTTCAAATGAAATATTCCCTTTAAACAGAAACCAGAGAAAGCCAACTGGAGGTGTTGAACTTCTGAGGCACAAAAACACGACTGAACCGGAGAGTTCAGCCTCCTCATAATGCCTGTCAAACTCAACTGATAACTAATAAATTTATGAAAATAAAGTTTTTAAAGGACTTGTACATTTACAAAAATAAGGTCCTAAATTCACAAGATAAAAGTTGTAATTTTATGGGAAATAAGTCATGATTACAGGCTAAGGTTCATCTGTTTGTGGGCTAAGAAAACATATACTGTATTAGACGACATTAGCAGAGCAACATGTCAGCCTGTCTGTTGGAGTTCATTCAATCATCTGATGCTTAATGACAATGCAGAGCTGTTAAGCTACGAAATTCTGTATTTTTTTATATTTTTAAAATGACATTTTGCAATATTTTTTGCCTTTATTAGATAGGACAGCTGATGAGCCATGGGAAATGTGAGGAGCAGAGAGTGGAGGGTAGACACGCAGCAAACCAGGAATCGAACCAATGACTGCTGGATAACATAACCTTTATCCTTGGAGAGGTTAGACCGGGAGGCCATCATCTTACCATGATTGAGAACCCGTATTAAGTAGGGGTTGGAGGTTAATGTTTGGTTTTTAAACCACCTATAAACATTACTTAGATGGCTGTTGTAAAGTTAGGGTTAAGGTTAGGGTTAGGTTTTTAAAATTGTAAAATTTACAATTCATTAATGGTCTATATGCTATTTGAAAATGATGATAGGACATTATTACACTATCTGCTTACCATTTATAAATGGTTGTTTACCATTAATAAGTTATGGCTATTGTGAAGTGTTACCAATATGGTTCCTGGAATAGTCAGTACACAATCATAATCATTCAACTGTTTCACTGGTGTAAAAAATTCAGACTCAAGATTGAGAAAATCGACAATATCATAGAATCCCAATTTAAATTAAATCGGCATCCAAAAAATTGTAGAAGAAGAATCGTAGAACCTCACCTTCACCTTCATTGTCTCAGCTGGCTGCTCCGCTGATCCTCCCTTTTAGAGGTTAAACAGCCTAATGCTATTGTTTTTTCTGTGAATGTTTACAACTTTACCACCGTGTAGTGTTGTGTTATACCCACCATTACTGAAGTCTCTACAGGATTTTATTGTTCAGTTTGCAAAGCTCAGATATAAAAAAGCGACCTTTGAGGTTACTGACAGCTGCTGCACAGTTAAACAAGATTATGGGGGCTCTGTTTGGGAAAAGAAACTAAAGCATTCTGTATCAAAACAAATAAACTAGTTTAGCCGAAACTTGCAGGCTAAGGGATGGATAAAAATACACTATTGATCCCAAACCATAACATGTTCCAGGTTAATTTTCATGTGATAATAACAAACACACTAAGAAATAGGATTTGGTATTCAAAAGGAAAAATGGTGTCAGAATGGTGAAAACTGATCTCAGGACCATGATGATCCATACTTGCCCAGAGAGGTGGTACTGTATCGTGTCCGCTGCAGGGTGGCGTAGCTTGGCTTGTCCGACAGCAGGACGCGGTGTGAAGGAGGAACGATGACGTCCCCGTTCCTCTGTAGAGACGCGCACCTGCGGAACGTCAGATCCATCTTGGTCTGGATGTTACTGGAGCTGTGCGCTCGTTTTATGTCCACGGGGTCGTGAATCCCCACCTTCCCATTCACCAGCTGGACTTTGCAGTTGTGAGCGTCGCAGTTCTGGAGGACAGCGGCCTTCCTGTCGTCTCCTGTGGTCAGAGTCCCGTTGGAGAGAGAGAGTTTGGCTAAGTTGCTGCACGCTAACCGTCCCAAGTGTCCATGGCCGTTCATTCTTCTCGTGTCGTGTGTCTTGATCGGCGACTCTGGGGCGTCTTTTCTCATGAAACCAGGTTTGAAAAATGATAAAAGGCTCTCATGGCTGCGGCCTTCCTGTCCCCGCTGCCCCCTCCTGTCCTCAGGCTGAAGGACCATCTGTAACAGGTCTTTGTGTGGTCTGGATGCCCCTCCTGTGTGGACTTTGGTCCTTCTCAGAGTGGAGTCTCTGCTTGGAGGGGCACTGTGGCTGATGTGATCTGCTAAAAGGGCTCCTCTGTGGAACTGCAGGTCTAGGGTCCGGCCCTGGTCCTGCCTGGCTCTCTTGGAGGACCTGTGCCTCAGAGAGCTGTAGTCCCTGCCTCTCAGACTGCTGCTGTTGATGCCCCTCTCCACGAACGGCCTGCTCTGTCCCTCTGGGATTTTCGGGGAGTAGCAGGTGTCAGAGCTGGGTCTGTCAGTGCAGCTCAGACTGCTGCTGCTGGGAGAGCTGCAGTCCTGTCCCGCCTCAAAGCTTCGTACCTGGGTGCTCCTCTGAGGCGGGGTGGCCACCAGTGTAATGATGGGCTCTTTGGTGCACCGTGGCCGGCGTCCAGACTCCAGGTACTCCACCAGCTCTCCAGGCTGTCTCTGGACGGGGGGTTTGATGCGATCCTTGGAGCCAAAAGACCAGCGCAGAGGCAGGACTTTGCTCAGGGCCTCCTTGGGCTTATTTGGCGATCTCATGCTCACGCTGCGTCCTTGAGTCCCACGGGTGAACTGCCTGGCTTCAAACCCATCTACGGACAAAAAACATGTTTGTTTAAAGAGTCAACGCGCTAAAATATCCTCATTAAATGTTTGAACATTATTCCATCATCATCAGATATATACATAAGCATAAAATTAAGGCAAATGCTCAGAGTTAAAGAGCATTTTAAATCACTTTAAAGCTAAATCACAGACTGAATTATTCAACTTAAACTCATTTGCATTTTGGAACTCTTGGGACATAATGTTACAAAAAAACATGCCCTTTAAACTGGATGAAACAAGTCATAAAATATTTATTTTAAAATAATAAAGTAAAGCTCCTTTGACAGCTTTTTGGATGTTTATGTAATCGACTGAAATTCATACTGATGCTGTTTTCTGACACACAAAAGCAAACAAGACCATCGCTGTCAAGACTGACAGTTTCTAAACTTCAATTTTTAATGCTTGAAACTGGCGGTGAGAGGGTAGAAACAGCCCTGCTTTTATAACTTCCACATAAAATATTCACACTAAATGATAAACTTGAGTGCCTGAGTCAGCTGTTAAATTTTGTTGAGAACATGAAAAGCAAAAACAATTATGTCCACAGGGGGAGCCAAAATCATCACAGACCAAAAGTTCCTTATAGGAGCTTTAAAGTTAAAACTCCTGAGATTCCCTTTCTTCATCTGGTTTGTCTTCATTTCTGGTTCTATTTTAATTTTTCATGCACCAAATTTGGACACACTGTTCTGTCTGTGAAAACAGATGTGTGAATAATTAAGTCGGAATGTGGCTGCATTTATTTTTGAAAAAAACATCAAATTAAATTTAGTTAAGTGAGACACACCTGTTCTTTTCACGTGTTTGTTATGCTGCCAAAGTAGACCTGCTGTTTCCTCCAGTAACTAAAACCTCGATTCTAAAAACTCAGACGCTGAGTAAAATGTTGATAAAGACGGAATTGGTGGTTTAAAATTCATCTGACCATCTGTATTTACACAAAAACAGAGGCAAAATACCAAATATTAAAAATTTAAATTGTCTTTGTTTTGTGAAGTTGGGATTTCAGAAAACTTGAGATCATGACAACAAAATGCTGAAAAAAGTTGCTTAATGTTGAAAAAACATCTCAAGGAGCACCCCCCACACAAAATAGGTATTTTTCAACTGGTTTGTGGCATGATAGGGTGTAAAAAAGGCATTTCAAAGAGACTGTGTGAGTGGATACTTTATCAATAGTAGTAGCAGAGTCTGGGTGCTGAATTGCAGTCCTGACATATCACCCATTGAAGACATTTAGCTCATCTTGAAATGACAAACACAATGATGGAGACCCCAAACTACTGTAATCTCATATCAGGGAAAGATGGGACTCCATTTCTTGGTCCCCAAATCATTTACAGTGTTATCAAAAGAGGGGTGACACAACACAATGATTAACACGATCTTTTTCAGTTTTCTGTTTTGTAACACATCAAATTTTAAATGCTCATAACTATTTCACAAAACCATAAAACTTTTCAGTTTCAACATTTGATAAGTTCTCTTTTTACCACATTCAGTTAGATGTCGGGTTTGAATGATTGCAAACCATCGAATTCTGTTTTAATCTTAAGTTCACACAACATCCCGACTTTTCACTTTATGTGAGACGGATATAGAACATGTTACAAGCACGGTAAAATATGCTGCACAGGCTCCAGACACTGACTTGTTTCTTGTGATCTAACAGGTTCATCTCCAAACACAGGCAGCTCAGGAGACTCGGGGGCCGGTGTTGGCACTGATGGTCCGAGAACAGGCCCTCCTGACCCTATGCTTCCTCTTTTACTGCCTCCCGCCAGCCGGACCAGCCAGTGGTCAGAGGTGGAGGAGCTGGTGGAACCTGAAGGAAATGAAAGTATGCAAATCAGTCTTTGCAGTATTGCAGTAATTAGATTGGGATGACTTTCCATCTCTGAAATCATCACAGTGATATTGCGACAGTTTTACAACATGCTTTGGAAACTAAGAATAACTCAGGGCTCATTAGATCTGTCACTCACACACTGGGGTCAAACACAGAGACTTTATGCTACAAACTGTATCTGTACGAGAATCTGAGAAACAAATAAGACGATAAAAAAATGATTGATGTACCTAAAATCCTTCCCACTAGATTTTCTCCTACTAAAGTAAGCCAGACTTGTAGAGAGTAACAAACATGAAGGCCTAATTAGGGCTCGAGCACCAACTGGGACAACAGACCCAGGATTATTTTTCTGTTTGAAAAATAACTCTTCAAAACTTTTGATTTATTGCAGGTCTATTGGGCTCTGAGAATACGATATTATTTGTAGCTTTGAACATCTACAGGTTAAATTGGCTCTACAGCTCCACACTGTATTTTTTTGACACTAAGAAGACGCCTCAGTGATGATTAATCAATTTGTTTTTGGTAAAAATTAAAGGCCAGGGCTGGAGTGGCTCACTCAAGTTTGACATCTGAAAAACTTTTTCCTCTTCCTGTCATTTCTTTGGGTATCACCATAGACTGTATAAAGAATGGACGCCATCTGCCTCCACGCTGGGTGAAGCCACTCCGAGAACAGCACCCTCTGGTGACGGGCTGCAGTATAGGTCATAAATCCCGCCTCCGCCAGCAATCCTTATGGCGCTGTGGACAAACTTTATAAACCAATTACACAGAATCTAAATTTTTCTCCCCCTGCTTGCGATGTTGACAAAGTAGTTACCGTAAGACTGGTTTGTGCTCAAGTCCTCTTTTTTCTGTGAAGGTCCATTTTTAAAATTCATTAGGGGGTTCATGTTTTCTATGATTGACACTTGATACAGCCTATGGGCGTACGAAGATTGCGGGATACGCTGTTTGAGTCGAGTGTCATCACAGCGACTCTTGGCGACTCTCCCGCCGAATACGTACAAGGCTACTGCACAATGTTGTTTTAAGGAAATGGAGAAAAATCACGGAAATACTGAGATATTTTCTACTTCAAATCTGTATACTGGCAGAAAGCGGAACCAAGTTGTCCATAGTATATACAGTCTATGGGTATCACTTGGGTGAATTTCTCCCACATGCTTATTTCCTTTTTGTACAGCCAGAAAGTTTTTTTTTTAAACAAAGATATGTTTGAAGCTTGTGAAAAATATTCAGTGGGTCTGGCTGTGACAGCTTGGTGTCACGGCTCATAACTGCCACTCTAACCCAAACATATGGGATCAAAACTGCCTCCGACTTTACCCCTAAGATTAAACTCCTGATGTAAGAAAATGAAGAGAGGAAGAAAAAAAATGCATCCACTTAAGATGACCTTGTCAGCTGATCACTCCTGGATGAGCTGTTGGATTACTGTAATGGTTACTTATGCTGCATTGAAGTGAACTGATTTATTTCCCCAACAGACAAAAAGTTGAAAAACTCCTTTTTATTTGGACAGAAACGAACTCTGCATTTGCCCAACCTTGACATGCTGCTTTTTTTCAATTTATAAATCATTTATCTAAAGGACCAAAGTGACCCACAAGGCTGCATATTTAACTCTAAAAAGATAGATTTTTTGAAACATGTGAGGGTCCAGAAATATTTACATTCAGTTGAGCAGACCATAACACAAGGTCAGTTCATCAGATGCATAAAATGTAGCTCCAGCTTGGATTCAGGCAGGAAGACTGTTTTGCATTTCAGTAGCTTCCTGGTGCTCTTTTTTCCCCACTCATGCATACTCTTTCATTTTGTCGCTGCTGTGATTGGTTTATCAGCCTTTTCATCTGTAGCCTCCTCAGCAAATAGCCCAGCAGCACTCCTTCATTGTTAGCTCATCACTTTTCTCTTTTTAACTATGATTCTTGCTCCGCGGCTGTTCTTTTACGCTGAAGAAACATGCAAGCTTCTCCATCTCCACGCCTGGTCTCTGTAGGATAATCAGTCCTCATTCATTATCCAGCCAGTCCACCACCACCACAGACGGTATCTGGACTCCATGGAGGGATTTTCCTGCTGCTACTCAGATCAGAAATTCTCTGCACTCAAAACTTCCTCCCCATCGAGTCAGAGCAACAAAGACTTACTTTGATATTTGATGTAATACATAACCTGACAATTATTCTCTGACTGAAACTCTTCTGGCAGGTTTTAACGGTCAGTTGCTCTGCTTGACAAACAAATTTTGAAGCATTATATTAAGTATTAAGTATTAAGTATTATATTAAGTGAACTGAAATTCACAATTAGAACAGATAGTAAAAAGTTCATCTTTGAATTTGCAGTTAAAAAAGGGTGATATATGACTTTTGAGTCTTCCACCTTAAGTCAGGATCAGGCTCTTAAGGCGATCTGCCTGCGGCTCTGCTGGCAAAAGCTACTGGTAAACCATCACAGAGCACTGCGGCGCACATGAACCTTGACCAAAGGATTAGTGGCTCAAAACAAGCAGTATTTGAAAACTTGGGTGTGAGCTGCCTAGAAGTTACAAAGTTTGGTGTCCATACTAGATGCATGCTAAGTTTCAAATCACAAGGTAAAAGTTTTTTTGTCATAACCCTTGAAAATAGATGTAAATTGTTCAAATCTCAGACAAATGACCCTACAGAAACATCTGTGACTAAAATTCGTACATAAAGCTCTCCTTACTGGTTCTGTACCTCCATCCATTCTCTCACTTAAAGGGATATTCCGGCATAAAATTAAGTTAGGGTCAAACACACTGAGTTAGACACCCCCTTAAAAGATAAATGTCACCGGCCGCTTGCTTCTCTGGTTACACCAACTTTAGTAACGACCGCATGATAGCAATACACAGCGGTCTGAGGAGCCATAAACAAACCTCAACCAAAACACCACTCTATAGCCACAAATAATGCTCAGAACAGCACCTAACTACATCAACAGTACATATAGATTCCTAGCCACAGCACTAGCCACCAAACATCTTTTTATCTCTCTGTTACTATATTCACAGCGCTGATAAAACTTGGATAACAGGTTAGTTTTTCTCTTGATTTACTGTCTGAAAGTAGACAGAGAGAACTCTAAAAGTACATTTAGAAAAAGTACATTTCAGAGAAAAAAGTACTTCAAACATCTTTAAAAGAGAGACAAAAAAACAAAAACAACTTTTTGCAGGAAATTCTGAAATTGTGTTTGTTGAGCTGTGATGATCCTCCCATAACACCTCTATTATTTCACCATTCTCTCTAAAGCAGGTTTCAGCTGACTGTTATCTTCATGGGAAGCAGCTTCAGAAGATTTGAAAAGCACAAACCAGTGAGTGAGGAGCTGGCAGACCATAGAGGGATGGTGTTTCTTCTCTGATAAAAGAGGATGTAGGCTCCCCGTGTGCACACCTCCGCCTCTGGAACCGGCTCAGCGCTGCTGTCATCATAACTGTACCATTGACCGTCCACAGAGTTCCTGCAGAAAGCTGTAGACACCACGAAAACAGAAGAAGATGAAAATGTCTGGGATGTATGAAGTCTTATCTTGAAGTTATTTGATTTTGTTTGTCTGTTTTCTGTGGAAGCTACTGGAAGACTTCTGATCTGATATTTTCAACAAAGTTTAAGTTCTTACATTTTAATCTATTACAGCAGATAAACATCGGCACCTATTTTTGTTATACTACTTCTTTATGTTAAAGAACTTGTCTTATTGAGTGCAGTGATAGCCATTCCTGTCAGACATTTGCGCCCACTGACTGTCTAGTTGTCATTTTGATTTGATGTCGGTTGCCTTTAAAATCCCCTACAATACAGGAGTGGATTAATATAGTAGATGATATTTATGTTACGTAAAACCCCTGTGGACAGATTTTTGGAACTCACCAGTCAAAGACCCAGTATCACTGTGTAAACTTTAGTTCTGTGTTTCATTCTCTGTCTTTGATTTCTCCCTGATATGCTTCTGGATATTCTGAAATAAACATTTTATCTGTCTCAGACTGTATAGAGGTTTTCTAATCCTAAAAGAGGTAGAACTGCAGAGGATTATAAAGCCCTTTGTTTTCTTTTATCTCCATGCCCTGCATTGGAAGCTGCTGTACATTAACAAAAATAAGAAAATCCAAAAAGACGAAAAAAACAAAAACAAAAAGAAAAACAGATACAAAAATCCCCCAGTTTATTCCCCAAAGCTGTAAGACTGCAGAACAAAAACAATTCAAAACCTCTCCTTTCGGCTGATTATTTCCCCTGCCAAGAATACTACTGCAGCACACGGTGTAGAGGATTTTTGGTGCTTTATTGTAACTTCACAATTTCTAATGAGTATGATGTTAGGCCCTCTGATGTTTAATACTTGTGACTGTTAGCAATTTCAAGACTGAGAGGACGAAACATTAATAGCTGCATCTCCACAAGGTGGCAGTATCAGACTGGTGGGAATGGAGGTGTACACGATTGACCTGCCACTCATTCACAATAAAGAAAAGCAATGCCTCTGTCTTAACATGTCCACCACCGATAAAAATAATGAGTCATCTCCTGATAGGATACCTCCTTCACTTGCAGAGTCTCCTGTAAGTACTTAGCCTACACAGCCACCTCTTACAGCGATTTCACTCACAACCCAAAGCCACGCTGTAAAGATACATCAAAACAATGTTATGAAAACCCTGGATGATGGACACTCAGACCTCTTCAAGGAGTAAAGTTAGCATTTGAGCTTGCTGGCTGATCTGCTAGCATGATTATATGAGCTGTTTCATTGCATTTTTTGTTTAGCATGTCAATACCAGACCCACCATGCTTCTTAAAGGGATATTCCGGCGTAACACCGAGGGGTGACTCAGCTCAAGGAAGAACATTTATGATAATTTGCAATCAGACCGAGACGCTTAGGCAGAAGAACTACCGCGTCTGAAGTGCAAAATGATAATTATGGTAATATTACTTCAAGACAATGATAAAATATTGATCATAAATGTTCTTCCTTGAGCTGCGTCACCCTGCAGCAGTCCGTAACAGACTGGCCGAGGTCTCACTGAAACAAGTGGCTGCTGGAAGAGAGTGGGTGAGTTGTGTTTAGTCTCTTTGCTAAAGAAATTAGGCAAAGCTAAAAAGATGTTTGGTGGCTAGTGCTGTGGTTGGGACCCTATATGTACTGTTGATGAAGTTAGGTGCTGTTCTGAGCATTATTTGTGGCTATAGAGTGGCGTTTTGGTTGAGGTTTGTTTATGGCTCCTCAGACCGCTGTGTATTGCTATCCTGCAGTCGTTACTCGAGTTGGAGAAACTAGAGAAGCAAACGGCAACATTCATCTCTGTGTTACGATGTGTTTGACCTAAATTAATTTTACGCTGGAATATCCCTTTAAATAACATGCTAACCTTAGTAAAACATGGAAGTTTCCTATTGTAGTACAGTTGTAACTATTTAAAAAAAAAAGAAATCTAAATGTAACTAATCCCTGTCGGAATCCTGCCTCTAGTTGTAGTATCGGACTTGCATTGTTTTTTGAGTTTCAAGTATCATACCAGTATTTTTCAAAACTATACTCAATCTAAAGTCGACTCTTCTTTACCTACACTCTGCAGCTTATCACAGACCTCTAGCCCTCTCATGAAAATGTGTTACTTTCCAGACCTGTGTAATGTCCTCCGTGCATCCCTCCATGGTGGTTGCAAACAGCATACAGATCGTAAAGGAAGTCAGGGGGAGCCAGGTCAGGTCTTCTCGACTGTTTCCAGCCCGGCTGCAATGAGGGCTGATGGGTAATATGGCCACGGTTCACCATGTGCGGTGTCATGTCCAGGCCGGTCAGAGGAAAGTGTACGAACGTGGTGAGTTTGTTCCTCCGCTCGCCCACCTGCCTGAAGCGCTTCAGGTGGAGGATGAGGATGTCTGGGAGTGTCCACAGGCTCATCTTCACCATGCCCTGTTGCAGCTGCTTACAGTGAGGGCACTTCCAGGCATCGTCCGGGGCCAGCTGGACGATAGAGACAAAACAGATGAATAAATTTAGTTCAAAGAATTTCTCCTGGCACAGAAGCAGCAGGACAGAGTCTGCCGCCAGCAGGATCTAAAGAAGAAGGCTGAACTTCACCCAAACACTGAGGCAAATTTTTTGAAGTAAACAACTGCACCACAAAAACTGAACATTTGCATACAGACAGTGTTTTGGGGTTATATTTGTGTCTGTGCAAAACTGTATGTGGTTGCAACTTTTGCAAAACAAATTTTTAGTTTATAAATTATCAACACTCAAGTTGAAGACAGCATGAGCGAAAACACGCATCCCATAGTAAGGATGGTAGCTCAGCTTTTATCATGTTGATTTATGTACACGTTCATTTTTCTGAGAAGTTTGTTGTAATTTATGCTTAGAAGTGATTGACAGGCATCTTACCAAACGAGTCTCATATGTTGTGGTTATTAGAGAAAAGGAGAAACAGTGAGAGGAAACATTTAAATGTGGCTGAATGAAGCGCTTTTAGAGCAACACCAAGAAAAAAGACAGAAAAAATATCTCCTTTTCCGAGACCATCATCAATGAATCATTAATGATCCGAAAAAGAAACATTTTCTTATTTTTAGATGCTGCGAAAGAAATCTTTACACTGCGTATGCAGTATTTATGAATATGTTATCAATAATTTGCTGAGTATGATTTTCTAAAAAAAAAGCAACACTTCATGGTTGAGAATGAAGTCTCAATTCTTACTCCTCCAGCCCCACCTAGTGGTGTAAAAGGGCAAAGAAGGCCGCTTGGAGAAGCAGCCAACTTTATTTAAAATGACACTGATTGACACATCTGACAAATGCTGTTTTTTTTCTTGCTTTAAAATGCAAATACCATCATGTCTCTGCACTGTTACTGTCAATGTTCATATGAACTATTGTTAACTTATGATGGGAGAGAAACCCCAAATCACTCGACTGTCAAAGTTAAACAGAAACTGTAGCAGGAACCAGGCCTGGAAACATCTAAGGATGACTTGAGTGATATGTTGGGAACTATTTACTCGAAGATCATTCTGTGAATTTTGCTGTAAAAAATCATATTTACTTGCTGCAAAATGAAAACAGCAGGGTTCACAGGGGAAGGGTGTCCACAAATGTATGTTTGTTTCAAGTTCAATGGGAGCCCATCTCCTATCAGGAGGAGTCTGAGCATCCATGAAGTCATATAAAATCATACAAATTTGAGTTAGTTACTGTACGTCACAAACAATCATTATTTTGAAAGAAAAAAAAAAAACTATTCCATTGTTATGTACTGAAGAAAGATCTTTATGACCCAAACTTTCTGAGCTGTGAGCCAGGGCGGCTTGGCGCATCAGCTGGGCGTACGTAATTGTTCGTCTGGCTTAGAGCTGAAAGTTTTGACTGATTTAAAGTTCAGCCATTCACAGTGGTCAGACTTAAAGCCCTGTTTGGGTAACGCAGTGGTTCTCAATCCAGTCCTGCATGTTTTGGATGTTTCCCTGCTCCAACACACCTGATTCAAATGATTAGCTCGTTATTAAGCCATTCCAGAGCTTGATAACGAGCTGATCATTTAAATCAGGTGTGTTGGAGCACACCTGACTGGACTGGACTTGAGAACCACCGGGGTAACAACTGAGTGTAACTTTTAGGTCTAGGAGAGTCTGTGAAGATTTTGGCAGTAAAATTTGAACGTTTGAAAACATAGCTATGTGTTCAAAGTTTAAAGAGAAGGGTGGAGAGTCTCAAAAATGTGTCTTAGCAATTATGAAACACTCTAACATGCAACTATTTCATCAAACTCTGCTCAGCCAGACTCAAAATAAGTATTAAATAAATGGTTATAACTGCTGCTAAGTGGCAAAAGTGTTCTCATCAAAGAACTGAAATGCTCAAGTTAAAAAAAAGAAACAGCACATCTCAAGGGGGGACAGTTATCGCTCACTGTTGTTGCTATGGAAACAGCGTTAAAAACAACATTTAGGGTGGCCTTAATAAGGTTGTTAATAGTATCAGGCTGACCTGCTCCTCTTTGGTGTACAGCTGGAAGCACTCATCGAGCGTGCAGCTGTACTGCTGGACGTGCTGCTGCTGCTGATTCCTCACGCTGTCCGCATCCTTCACCACCTCCTCGCGGATGTTTCCAAACAGGCTGCAGCCGAGGAGATTATAGTGAAAACTTGATGTCAGATTAAGAGAGACTGAAGCAGAGATTAGAGAAGCGCTGATCTGAAACAGAAATCAAACTGACCAGTCTTTGATTCTGTGCTCCCACTCGATGATGAGCTTCACGTGTGGAGGCCCTCCAGAGCCGCACAGCTTCAGAGCTCTGGGGAACACAGAGGTCAAAGGTCACCAAAAAGGAAAATCATATTGGTCTCAGATGACCTTCACATTCTCATAGTTTAATAGAGTTTGCAGTACATACAGTTTTAAGATAAGTGGTTCTGTGTGCCTGCAATGATGCTGTTTGAACACAGGGTGTCAGCAATGCTATATTAAACCTCTCCTGCGCAAGAATGACATGTTTTAAGATTGATCATGGCTGATTATTGAGGCTGATGTTTGTCATCGGCTGATTACCTGTATTTGCCTTTAATCGTACAGATGGCAGTTAAAATAAGCCAATTCTTCTTTGGCTCCACTGCTGCTTTTGCTTCCCCTTCATGTCTGCTTTCTTGCATCACTCTGTCTTACCTGATGTCTCAGCTACAACACTGTCTGACTGACCCAAAGTCACATGATGGTGTGATGTAGCTCTGCTCAAAGTGTAAACAATTAAATCCTCTATATGGTGTTGAAAGTTCCAGTTTTGATTGAACATTTGTTAAAAGCATTCAAGCAAAGTTTTGTGTTGGAGCTTGTGATTTTCTCATTTCTGAGTTTCATGGTACGTGGAAGTAGATGCTCGTCTTCTTCTTGTTATAAACATCCACATGTTAAAGAGAAAGAACCCAAAATGTTGGACGTGCTCTGGATGGATACCGAGCTCTTTACTGAACCAAATCCTTGCATGACTTCTGACTTTCCCATGACCCTCAGCTTTGCACCATTTTTCGCTATTTAGCAAGTGCTGGCCTGCCTTTGCACCAGATGTAATTGAATACAGGGTTGGAGTAAAATTCTCAGAATGGCTGGTACAAAAGTTGTAGTATGTTATCAGTAAAAAAAACATGGCAAAGCCGCATTACCACCATGCAATATGGTTCATTAGACTCAGTGCAGTACTTGTTATTTGCATTTCCACAGGCTCAGAGTAACCAACCCACCTATTTAACATTGCTGGTGCTCCATACAGACAATTTGCAGTCTTTTTCAGTCTGATGTGGGCTGACTTCAGAACAGCACACATGTCTGAATCATTCAAGTCCAGCACCATCATCACATTAGTTTCTGAGACTGAGCGTGCCGCACATTTATGTTTCAAAAGATTTTTAAAAGCACTTGTCCCATCAGCATCATTCAGCCTCTGAATGATCTGTTCTCAGCAGCTGCACAAATCGAAGTCCTTTCAAAATGTCACCAAAAGGCCCTTTTGAAAAAGCCAATCACCTCTTCAAATGAAAGCCAGATGAGCCGTTATGAAAAAGGGGGGGAAAAAAGGTCTGCATGTTTCAAGAGATGCTGGGAAATCAAAACTGTCTAACCTTTACAATCTGGATGTAATGGCTGAAACAAGATAAGAAATGAAGTTTGGCTTAAGAGCATCTGTATATAGACATAGCTATTTATTTGAAACAGTAAAATGGACACCTTTAACAGTCATACTCCTGTGTAAGGTGTTTTTTTTATGTCATAATGTCCTCGCTGCCTGGCTGTCTGCCTCTCTGGAGAGTCTTCATTAGAGGAGAGCAGAGTTAAATTATATTACAAACAATCACATTACATCAAATCTGACGGATTCTGCAGGAACATGGGGTTACTTCAGTGCTGAAAGTTTGGACTATAACCTTTTTAATCCTGTGACAAAATAACACATTAAAATAATCTAATAATCCAAAGGTCTAACAATAGAAAAATGAAACACCAAGAAAGTCAGACAGTCACTCTGGTGCTCACATTATTTACAGAAACATGCTTTATAGAGAGTGAAGGGTGTATTTATCGTATTTGCTTGAAAATCAAGAGCAGGCCCCCTTCACTGGTATAAAATGGTCATACTACTGAGAAATAGATTTAAAAAAATAGAAACTATTAAATTAAACAAGAATCTTTATCTGAATACAACAGAAAAATGCCAGATATTTCTTTTTTTCAGTTGTGATTCAGACCCATTCATAATTATTTTAATCCTCTCATTCGTCTTTACTGTGTTTCTTCTTTTTTAATCAAATTGAAATATTATTTATTCACTTTCCCTCTGAATCCTCTCTCTTTTTACTACAGCATTAGGGCTTCAATGAGCAGTTATGACTCTTTGTGACCCACAGAGGCAAACAAGAACGTCGATGAAATGAGTGACAATTATGATGAAATCCCTTCTAACATTGTAGCTGCTGTCAGGTGGGTCGGTGTTAAACCTGAGGATTCACAGCAGTCTGAAGAAAGAGTCTGATGTTACTTTCTGAAAGCAAATATTCACAGTGAGTTACTTATTTCACTGTCATTCTCGCCTCACCACGAGCCCACAAACTGTTCCGACAGCCCTGGAAATCTGAGAAGACCTCAATTTTAAACCTCATGAATCATGGAAACAAGTTTGTGCGATTTAGTGAATGTTTTAAAGTGTTTACTGGGTAGAATGAACTTCAATAATCTGTAATTACCTGTATTGTTAGTCAGATTTTATGGATCTGAATCAGTATAGTGTCTTTGATTTGTTTCTTTTGTTGCTGTTGTTGTATGCTGCGCTTTCTGCCTTTGTCTTCTACACTGTAATCTAGGTAATGTCCAAAATGACTAAACAGATGTTCCAAAACAAGCAGCTACAAGTCCTTAATGAACTTGAGAAAACCTTTTTTTTTCTTTGTGCTTATGCATCAATTATGCAATTTAGTTTTGCATTTCTGTTCATGGGAACAAAACGTAGACATTGCCAAGAGGCTGAAATTCACAGACTGAGATTTTTTGTTATACAGTATTTTGAAGCTATTTTTGTCTTTATTCAGAGTGGATAGGATGTTTCCTGGAAAGAGCGGGAAACTGGGAGGGAGAGTGAGGAGGGACACGAGATGAAGGGGCTATAGTTTGGATTGGGCCGCCTGCTTGATGACTCTAGCCTTTGTACATGAGGCGAACAACTTTGCCACGGAGCCAAACCGGCGCCTCATGCCTGTGCTTTGTTAATGAACATGTGACCGTACTGTTCCTTTAAGAAAAAAAGAGCTTTTTTGCATGGATTGGCTGTTTACTTGGATTTGAAGTTACAGGATTCGTCTCGAACTGAAATGATTGACTGAAAAACAGAACAGAATAAACTCAGAGACTCACCTGTCCACAGCAGGGTGGTAGAGGGGTCTTCCATCCTGAGGGGACAAGTAGCTGTAAAACGCTGATCCTCCCACCACTCGGATGTTGAACAAGACTCTGTGATTCTGAAATAAAAGGAGCAAAATCTGTAAAGACAGAGCTTTGACAGCTTTCATCAATACGAGATTTTCAGTGAGGTTTTTCACAAGGATGCACTGATCTGATTCTGTTGGGTGTCAGCAGAATACTGACCCACAATTCTAGATCGAGTATCTGAAAAAGGGCTTCTATCACTGCATGGTTAATGAGGCTAAAAAATTGGGAGGCTACAAAATTGCAGAATTATCCGTGTTTGCATAAAGATACGTATATCTCTCAGTTAAAAACTAGCCTTTTCAGACCAAAGGAACTTTTTATAGCTCTAGGAACTGTAGGAACCCTCCCCCTTTTTATAGATTTTGCACCACAGAAAGTAATTTGTTAAACTCCATCAAGATTAATGTTTTTAGTTCCTGTCTAGGACTATGTATGCTTGAAGGGGCAGGAACTTTTTATTTCCAAAGCTTTAGGAATCCACACTGCAGGAACTGTAAGAGCTCAGAAGAGCTCTTTAGGCCCTGCTTTAGAGTAGGTACTTGTTCTTGGTCTATGAATGAAGGTATGCCAATTGGCCAACAACTGCCACTTTTAAATCCCACGGTGAATGTTAATAAAATAACAGTGATGAGTAGTTGCTAAAAGCTCTAAGAGTGTTATAAATGTTCTGTTTATTCTCAGTTGAGTTGCATAAGTGATGTTACTCTGACAACTGTCAGCCAGTTCATGTCGTTTCAAGGTTTATATTGGCCATCACCATGACAGTGTGATGCCAGACAGAAAGAGAAAGCCCACATGGTGTGAAGTCACTCTTGAAAAAGTCCCTCGAACTGTTTCATCCTAAAAGACCCAATGATGGAGAAAAACAAAAATGGGTGTCGTGAAATAATGCACCTGACTTTTGGAGCTCATAGCCACTATATCAAAGTTTAGTTGGTATTTTTATAGGAATAATTTTCAGACAAAAATAATATAAATACAGAAAATCACACTAGTCCCTCATATCATTGTCTATTGGACTGAGAAGCTGATGAAGACAGAAAAGTCAAAACACTGTACTTGTGTTATTTACCCCTCTCCTTTTGAGCACACTTTTATTACTCTGAGATTGGGGTTGTCTTTAGGAATGAAGGAGTGCTTTACAAAAATAAAATGATCTCTTCTTGTTCTACTGAAATCTGGTGTGTAGCTTCTGGCGGAGCTCAAACACAAACACTTGCTCGGAGTCCTGGGAGGAAGGTTTGATCCAGCAGGGGATCTCTGATGACGAGGATCACACCAAAGCACACAGCAATATTGATATTCTGAACACATGAACGCAGTGGAATCCAAACCCTGAGGGGGAGTTACATAATCTATCTGAATTACAGCCTCATGTGTGCAATATACATGCCTATTTTCAGTATTACAAGTGTCAGTCAGCCTGCGAGTTTACATGCAGAGCTGTGTAGCAGAGACTTCATTGCTTTTTCTTCAGCCTCATGTGTTTATCTACGCTGCAGACATCGAACTTCCCCGTGGTGCTGAGCTGTCCTGTATCACTTTCCAGAGAACTCATCGACTTTTCTGCATGTTCACTTTCGATCTGAAGAATAAAAACCCCCTGACAAGTATAAACACTAACTCTGCCATCTTTTCATTGCTGTCTCACTGAGACTCACTGTGACTTTCAATGAAAGACTTGTGTTTACTTGTACAGACCACCCAAAGAGGCCTACCAAGTTAAGCTTCTCTGTTTTTTTTTTTTTTTATGTGTTACAAACACAAACTCCAGCGGAGTATATTTGAGACAATTTTCTATCTTTCAGTGGCAATCATGCTGAAGCTAAAAGAAACAGAAACAACAGGTCTTTGCTAAAACTGACGACTCTTTAGAAGGAGGGATTGCACAATGACTCAGAAAAAGTGAAGTAAAAAAATCTGAAGCTCCCCCTACTGACTGGCTGCAGTATAGGTCATAAACCCTGCCTCCTCTATCATAACAGATGGGGTATGGCTTAAACTCATAATATGATATGATACGATACGAAACGATATGATATATGACTGTATGATAAATGAATGTAGTGCTACCCATTTGTTTGCCACCAAACCTTTATTGGTGGTCACCATATTGGTAATATTGACTCAAACTTACTTTTGTTCAACCTACCAGAGGCAGCCGCCTTTAGCCTCTATCAGTTTGACTGCCAGTTGGTCATGTAAGCAGTTCCTCTGATTTGTCTATCCTGAACCTCAATAGCATTGACACAAATGCGTTACAAAAAGTAACACTTCCCCTCCAGTGGGTTTGTTCTAAAATTGATTTTTTTTTCTTGTGCATGTGGTCTCCAGTGCTTCTGCTGCGAGCTTCTAGTGGACACTTGGGGAACTGCAGTTTTTCACACTTTTGCATCAGCTTCATTTCTCAGGACCAGATCTTGCCACTTGGTCAATTTATAAATTCAAAATAAACCTCAAAGTGCTTTTCTTAAATCATGGTCTTTGTCTTTTTAATAAATTAGTATTAAATGGGGAAGGAGATACAGGCCGGAATTGAACTCAGGCTGCCTGGACAGAGCAGGCTTAGACCTTAGGCTAGTGGTGCTCCTCTTTTAGCACCCTGTACCTGATTGCCATAGCAAAGGTGGAACAGTGAGAGATAACTTAACAAACACTTGCACAACTGAACTTTCCATAACCCTGACTTTGCCTCAAATCCACACAGGAATCTGTCCTGCTGTGGACTGTACCCACCTGAGGGATCTTCAATATTTTATCAACAGATTTAATATGTGTTTTGGTGACAAGAAAGATCATGACGTCAGTCCAAGCTCAACCAGCCAGACAGCTTCTGCCTATGCGAAGTAAGGAGATCATGGGGGCACCTGTGGATCAGTGGACTTAAAAACAAGAATGTAATAACTTATTAGCGTAAAATTGCATGTGTACTGTTTGCAGGGATGTTCGGACAGTCTCAACAGGTTGTTGCAGATGTATTAGGTGCAAAGAGAAAAGTGTAAGTAAAAAAAATAAGTAAAGGAGGAAGTTAGGCACAAAAGTAAAAGAAGTAAAAAAAATTAAGTATGTTAGTCGAGAAAGAAGGTTAAGTGGGAAAAGTAAAACAGGTGAGTGCGAGCAAGGGAGCAAAGTTAACATAAACGTGAGTAAAAAATATAAGTAGAGTAAGTTTTAAATGCATAAAGTAAGTAAAACAAGTAAAAGTAGTTAAGTACGTCAAAAAGGATGTTTAGTATGAATAGTTGGTAAAGTAAGTATGTTAGGTAAGTAAGTGAAGTGAAGTGTCTGTCTGTCCTCTCTCTTTCTACAGAAACCCAGTTGTATGCTAAATTGTGACATCACTACTTTATTGCCTGATTGCTGTTTTATAACTTTGAGTTTTGTTTGTTTGATCCACATTTAAACCAGTTCAAAAAGCACTTGTATCTTGCAGGGGGTTGATTTTTATGACCGGATGAGCCAGAACTCTTTGTCAAACAAACTTTTGAGTTGAGAGTGCTCAGTAGATGTTAGTGTGTTCAGATTATGTCTTTACCCAGCAGAAGCTCATGAAGGGGAGTATGAGGCAAACAGGGTGGTGGTGGTGGGAGGTGGGAGGGTGCAGGGTCGGTGGTGTAAACACATCACTGCATGTGTTTGATGGATGGTAAGTGTGAGAAAGATGAAGAGTGAACTAACAGGCATCAAAGATGTGTTTAAACTCTGCAATGTCACTGCCTTCTGTGTGTGTGTGTGTGTGTGTGTGTGTGTGTGTTCGGGAAGTGGAGAAGGAAAAAGTCATTAAAGCATCTTTCCGAGGGGAACGTTTGCAGTGTTCCCCTCCATGGGAAAGTCCTTGGTCATGCTTTCAACCAAGGTTAATCACTTTGTGTGTTCAGGGAGGGTGGTGTGTGGGGAGGAATGTTTGTGGCATTGTTTGTGCCTGACAGGGCAAAAGATCTCCAATTACTGCCCATGCAAAAAACACAGGCTTTCATTATGTTGTTACTGTAAGCTTTCTCTGTTTGTGTGTGTGTGTGTGTGTGAAGGGTTTTTACATTTTTAGTGTATGCAGTGTTTTAGCACACTACTTTGCCTGTTTATCTGTTTAACACATTTACTACCCTTGATTCCTGTTAAAACACTCCATGCTGTAAATGTATTTGTAGTCTGATGAAAAGCTTCTCTAGAGTAGGTGTTATTGTGTGAAAAAAGCTCTCCTCTGCTGTTAATGAAAACACTATAGATTAATGTGCAGCCATCACTGTGATGGAGTGTATTATATGGCTGAGCATCAATCAGAAAAAGCTTGAATTAAGATGTCAAGTGATGTCAACAGCAGGAAAAATGGCTGTCAGAGCAGCCGAGTCTTTTGTTTTTGAATTGCATCTTTTCTGCAGCTAAAATTAGACTCCACTTGTGAGTGTAATTCATCGATTCAGGAAAACTACAGATTCTGTTAAGCTGAAAGATGAAGAGCAAACATCTGCTCTCTTTTCTTGGCAGAGTTCGGCTCCAGAAAACTGATTATACTGTATGAGCCCGGTTTTAATTAAATCGCTGACAGCATGGGGGACGAAGGAGACTTCAGATTTCCAGCTGAGTTTCTGAAAATGTTGCACCTGACTCCTCTATTCCTCCCTCTCCTGTGCTCTTTTGAAGGAACACTGAGTCATATGCAGCAAGCCGGTCGACAGTTTTCTTTTACAAACCACGCTGTATGCAAGTCTTTATTACATCTGTGGGTTTGTTGTCTCCAAAGCAACAGAAATTGACCAGGGCTTTGTTTGGTTAAAGGATGCAACAGAAAACAATAAACAATGAGCAGCAGGAACAAAGAAATACAGATTAGAGAGTAAATGATAAATAAAAGAAGTAAATTTCTTCTTTTCTGAGGCATATTAAACTTATCCTTGCTCAATTTTTCCTGGCTTGAGTCAGATTGGTCAAAACCTATTAAGTTCTGTGATCACCAGTGATCACCACTCCTGTACCCACCATGATCCGATGGTGTCACATCCTCTTCTGTTTGCACTTGTTTCCCTTAGTTAAGCTATGAAGTCCTTAAAGCAGATAATATTTCATCATCCACATTTTGGCTACGATTACGAAACTCCAGCGCTTCACACACTGCTTAAAAGCATTGACCTTTACTAATAGAAGACTTATTCACCTGTTTTAGGTCAAATATTGATGATTGTTTTTGTACTTTTTTTTCCATCCTGTGTATTCAGTTTAGAATTCTTTATTTACTCTCACAGACTGAAGACAGGTTAAATTTCACTTACTGGAAATAGCTTAAATCAGTAGAAAAAGCCCAATATTTACTCTTCATATAGACAGTAAAAGGGAAAAGAAACTGGCACAGCAAAAAGCCAAAAACTCTTGAAGATGAGTGGACAAACACAATTTTCTCCTGGGGTGAAAATGACCAGTGCTTGTGACAGTCACTGCAGTGGTGTTGAACAGAGCTCTCCAATAGAAGAGGCAGCGTTTACAAAATAAACACAAATTATTAATGAAGCATTTTTATGGAGCTCTTGCACTCATTAAAATCACATTAGACTTAAGAAAAAAAAGACACCTATCCTGACTCTGGTCCAGTGTAATGGTATTTGCATCGAGAGGAAGTAGACTCCGTTCAGCCTCCAGCTGGCATTTTGAGCTCTTCCCCCCTGTACCACACAGCGTCGATGTGTGGGCACACTCTGCTCTATCTCGAGCCAATAAACCTGTCCTGGAACAGGTGTGCCAGCCAGCACAGCAGGAGGGAGCTGTGTCCCCTCTCTGCCTCCAGTCTGTGCTCAATAACAAGCCCGCCCACATGACACGGCCATTAAATGTAAGTTTTACAAGCATTGTGGAACAATTACCACTGATTTATTACCAATGGCTGAAAGGCAACTAGCTCACAAGTTTTGTTCCTGTGCTTCAGATAATAAAACATAAGCTATAAAATAATGTAGAAAATATAAAAAATTAAAACAGTATAGTTGATTTGCAGTGTCTGGAAATAAAATAACCAGACTTTAAATTATGGTACACATCATAATATCATCAGTGTAGATGATACACTATATGGCATTCATATGGTTATAGGAGTTCAACATACATTACATACTGTGCCTTTTCCATACTTTATAATATATCCTGAATAATGTGAAAGTAGTTGTCATTTTCTGGTATAATATTAAAATATCACTGTTGTGCTGATAAAAAGAAATACTTTGTGATTTCTTTTTTAAGTCACTTTAGACTTAAAAGTGGTGTACCTCAGAGATGAGTTCTGGGCTCTCTCCCTTTTTTTGAAGTGAAAAATGGCGCTCCTCAGGGAAGCATTACGGGTCCTTTACTTTTTTCTCTACATATTCTCACTCTTAGTTGAACTAAAGTACATGAAAACATCAAATATCACCAGTTTGCTGATAATAAATTGGGAAGTCTTCCAGGTTCTATTCATTTTCCATTATGTACAGTCTCTTCTGTGCTTCAATAGCTTACTATGAGAACAATAAATATGATTTTTACGCTGATGATACATTCTTGACTATGATACACTTGACTATAAACATTTTGATGGAGAAAAAAGCAAAAGGAAATGAAATTCTACTTGTTGGTCCATAAAGTTGTACAGCACAAACCACAGTCTTTTAATATGGCCAAGCAAATCAAAGTACATCTAAACAATGTGGTAGTTTTTTTGGACTCTTATTCTTGAGCTCAATTTTATTGAGCACTTTAAATATGTCACACATTTTTCTTCCCTATCAGAGATTTCCAAGATCGCTTTATTAATATTATTTTATACTTATAAATTTAGGTTTCATATCAATTTAGGTCTCATAATTGGATGTGGGTGACTCAATGTGCAGGAAGGGTTTTTACTAGGAAACACTGATTCAAGAAACTGCAGTGCTGGATGGTCTCCATGCGAGTCAATGAATTTTTATCATCTCAAAGTCATCAAGACATAAAAAATTCAGACTCTCTTTACATTTATGCATTACCATTTTATCATTGGCAGTCATTTGGTACCTGTGCCTGAGCTCCATTGATCATCAGATAATAAAGTTTGCTGAGGATGCTCTGCTGCAGCTGGTCCCAGGAAATTGACCGGTCCTCCCTCATCAGGAATGGGGGTCCAAACCTCGATCAGAAACAGATACATTTTCTTTAAAATACAGCTCATTACCCTCCTCAGCCACTTGGCATACACCCTGCTCAGCTCACGTGTCTCCTCATCCCATTGTAATGTAAATACTAATGTATTAGCATTATCAGCATTGGAGTAGGATTCTCATTACAGGATATCTATGGAGGGACACAGAGAGATAATAAGAAGTGAAAATAGCTGCTGAGGAAGGGGGCGACCCTCCCTCTGAAATGATAGCTTCAGTCATCATAACACATATTTAATTGAGGGCAGCCCTCCATTGTATGCTTGAGATTTATTAGTATGAAATGTATCACGTGTATGTGCATAGAGAGAAAAACAAAGACTCACACAGGCTCTTACAAAATGACTGCAGGGTGCTGTGAAACCGTAGATTAATCTGGCGGAGTGTAATGAATGAAACAGAGGCTTTGGTGTAAGGGTAGAAGCAAAATTGTCTTTTTCATTGTTTGTTTTTTTCTCAAGATTCTTAGAGATGCGGATACAAACAGCAAAAATCTGACTAATCCACATACAACGTCCCACATAAATGTACCACAGAGATCCTTAAAACAAATTAAACTGGATTACTGCTCAAGATGGTAACCATTAACATGCCATAGCGGCTACAGGAACTATAACAAGACATGGAAGAGACAAGCCGTACAAAGAAATGAAGGAAAATGACTGAATCCATTTGGAAACTGCTCCACAGCAAAAGACCAAACAATTCCACCCGTCTGCTAAGTGTTTAAGTTTGTGACACATGGAGTAAGTGCAGATTTAAAGACTTTCAAGGGGTGTTTTAGCTTCTTCAACCTCAAAGTGAACACAGAATGAAGTCTGGGTGGAAACTGATTCAGATCAAACCTACTGGAGAGGTGTGGGCTGAAGCTCGGGCTTCTTATGCCAAGTCTTTTTACATAACATATTCTGTTACCCAATCAAACTTCAAAGTTTTAGGGAGAGCGAGACAAAATTTCAAAAAAGGACGGATGAGGAGGAAGTCGTTTGTAAACCACCTTGTTGTATGATTGTGAGTAACTGGTTAGAAATGAAGACCATATTCCCACAGTGTCCATCTTCTTGTGAGTACGGGCATATTACACATTTCCCAACACCTTAGAGTCCTGTGAGTATTCCAGCGTCTGAGTTTTGTGTCCCTGATGTTCCTCTACTTTTCATCGTGTCACTCTTTCTCCTGACAGGTTTATTTGCTTTCAAAGGGCAAAATCAGTTCAATAATCCGAACAGTGCATTTTAAAGCTTATCACTGCGTTTGCTGTTGCTCATAGTTCTTAAAATAAAAAACTGAAGCTTTCACACTTTGCTGCCTCTCAGAAATGCACCTGAGATCCTCTTCTACAGACAAGCAGAGTGGAAAAAAAAAAAAAAAACTAAGTGAATTCAATGTCATTTTCTTGGCAGAGACGAGTCCTCCAGCTGTCATCTGATGAAAGAGAAAGAGAGGTGGGAGGTTTGATGGACGACAGTGAGGCATTTGAAGGAGAAACTGATACCAGGATGGGAGTGGACTTTCCCACAGCCGAGCTGGCGAGCTCTCCTTTATCGATCTCTCCGCACATTTATCAGGGAGATGAATGTTGGAGCTCTATATCATGCCATGTGTCCGAGTCCTCGGACAATTGATCTGAAACTCATCCCACAGTGAGATACGAGTCCTTTTCTGTTACATGGAGCTGACATGACCTTGACTTACTACACTAAAGCATGTTGGGTATAATGTGAACTGAGCAACTGTAAATAGATTTCACACCTGACAAGAAGCTGTGTGCAGTGAAAGCAGCAGGAACTGTCACGAGCAGCCCCTCATACCTTGACGGATCATGTGTCTTCAAACGCTTCTCAGACGTAGATCTATCATAAAACTTCAGTTCAAATATGGATCAGCTGACAAACCTCTCACAGGGCACATCTTCATCAAAGGTCGTGTTATCAACAGCATGTGGAGACAGTTAAAACCTATTAAACATCAGGTGCTGAAATGGCTTATACTCAACAAAATGGTGCTGTTAGAAAATGATAGACCTCTTGTGTTTAATGCTGTTACTGTCAGAAGTAGTAATCGGGCACACTAATGTTTGCAGCTTTTGTAAAAAGATCAGATACTGTTATCTCTTTTGTATGCAGAAGGTAAAAATAGAAACCACCCTCTAAGCTTCTGACTTAATGAAAATAACTTTTTTCATGACAGCCCCGTGCACGCAAACCTTTAAACATGACGAAAAATCCAAAACAGATGATCTTTTCTTGCTTTGTTACTGCTGCGAGGTTATTTTTAGATCAGCTTTATTTGATGACAGGTTTTCTGCAAAGGGTCAATTGAGATAATTACCTCACTATTTGCTGGCCTGCCCCCGCAGCGTTGCACACCAGCAGCAGGATCTTCACAGGAACGCCTTGGTTGAGGAACTCTGATGACAACGCTCCCGATGAAGGTAACCTTTGACCCTCGGGACCAGTGGAGTACGGGGACGATGGGAGGCTGTGATGGTAACCTGATGGAGGTTAGAGGACAAAAAGACTCTTAGGAAAATAATAACATAACTTCACCAAAAGAAGACATCAAGGTTTTTGAAGAATACCCGCATCACAAGTGTGACTTAAAGGGATATTTCAGAAGTTGTATGAGTTACACATCACTAGTAACAGCATTAGCCACAATGGTCGCTAGTCAGCGCGGCCTCTTTTATGAAAAACAGTCTGAAAAAAATGCCACTGAGCTAGGATACAGTTGTCTGAAAATGGGGCTGAATCCTATTTCTCCAATTTTTTGAGAGTGCAACCCAAACACTTGTCTCAGTTTAAGTGTGTACTTCATTGAGAAAATTTTCAGCATTTTGCCATCAGAGTTTATTATTTGCTTTAGTACTTTTTCCAGAGTTTACTAACATGTATGATGCCATCAGATGAAAGGTAGTCTTATGATATTTCTCTAAAGCACTCAGTAGATCCAGGCCTAAAAACATTTGTAAAGAAGGACAAGTTTGCTACCAAGAGTCTCACGAGACCACAGCATAGTGCAAAACTATGTAGTGGATCTGGATCTGCCTGGTTACATTTTTTCACAGATGGATAATATTTCTGGGACGATTTTATGCAGTTTGGCCTTTGAATAATATAACCTATGCAATTTTTAAAATCTCATCAGTGTCTTGCATTAAGGTAACAAATATTCACATTCCCCAGACCCTTGTCTAGGATGTCCTTTGCTATTTTTATTCCTAATTCTTTTTCCCCAGTCCCCTTTTAAACATTTCACATTCACTTGAACATGTTCTTGTAATAAGTCCTACACAAGTGAAGTTGTATTTCTTTCAGCTATGAGAGTAAACCTTCTCTCTGTTTTATAAAAGCAGCAGCAAAAACCTAAAACACAACAGAGCTGACAGCAGTGACAATATGACATTGGTAAGATCAGACATTGCAGAGAAAAAGAAGGTGAAGTGGAGGCTGGTTTTGAAGGAAGCAGCAAGAGCAGTCGTTTAGCAAATGCAAAGATCTTAACCGAAGGAAACAACATGAGTGACGACACAAACTTCTACGTGAACTGAACATTGAGCTCGCACATTTTAGAGTGAAACTGCTCTGCACTGTCAAGTAGTCCATTCTTAAAACTGTACGATCCAGAGGTATTATAAAAAGTGAATCTCTGATAGTTCATGATTTCTTCCTGGAGCTGCTGATCTGATGCAAAAGCACCTTGGAGACATAAATCCTTAACACAGTTAAGTCTATACTGTAAATGATAATTCAAGACTCCATCCATAGGGGGCGCAAATATGATGGCAGTGCAAAGGATTTTGTCTCACTGTTTGGCCAAAAGTAAAAACATAACAAACAAAAGACAATGAATGAATTTAAAGTGTAATATCCTTGATGCCAGAGTGGATGCAGTGTATAAGAAAGTGCAAGAAGGAAACAGTCACAGTTCCCTCAGTAAATTCTGCTGATGCTGACCAGATTTTAAGCTGCTATGATAAACCTTCAAAGTAGGACAGCTGATGGTTTCAGAGATCTAACAGGATGAACTTTATGACCATCACCGTCTCCTCCTGACAGGAAAATGACCTGATTTTACGTTTCGAGAACTTGTACATGAAACTTAACACCTCTAACAAGCAGAGAGGAGAAGAACCGAGATATATAAAGTGGCAAGACAGCAGCTTTCTATTTGGGGAACAGTGATTCAGAGGGGAGAACAGATGGACCAATGGCTGCCTGCACTCTCAGCAGGAGGTATTATCTGATGCAGCTACTGCTCCACATCCTGTCCTGGTGGGGTGCCAGGCAGCACCACTCCTCCGAGGAGTGTGACTGACTGGCTGAGCGAAAAGCTGTGATTATAACATATCTGTGAAAAGTGACGTCAGCAGAGCTTCACTCAACCTCTGGGTTTGATACGCAGGTCACTCCCTCAGAAGTTCACAGCCATAAATCACACGGTAAATAAGACTCGCAGACACGGACGAGAGGGTATTGATTGAGTGAGGCGGCTGTGCCTTCCCCAAATGTTTCATTAAACACTGTTTTTCACACCTGACGACTGATTCATCACTGACACAGCAAATGCCGCAGCTGAACATCCTGTTACAGAGACGCTTGCAAAGTGAAAGCCTTTGATTTGATTATACTCAACAGCTTTATTAATCCCTTTAGGAGCGTTTGGTTTGAGGCAGCTTGTACATAACTGACAAACACAGACAAATTATACAGATGAGCTCAAATCTGAGAAAGGATTAAAAATGAGCCCTGATTTTAAGCAGACTGATAACCAAATAAACACATTTGAATAAATTAAACAGAATCAGTCGAACAAAGGCTCTTACAAGGATATAAAGACTGTGAAAAAGACATAAAAGCTTATTTGCTAATCTAGCTGCAGCGGGGATAAGCGATTCATTTTTTCAGGTAACACATGTTTGCATCCTGATGGTAAAAAGAGAACAAACAAGCACAAGAACAGACTTTATGCTTCAGTGTTGAAAATTAAAGACCCACTCAGATGAAAATCATGTTTTTCTTGTTGTCTATATGTTCATATGGCATTTTTCTGATGCTACAGGACATATCGTGAGAAAAATAAGTGTGAAATTGCATTTCTGAGTATTTCTTCATTTAAATCGCTGTGAATCTCTGGCAGACCCAAACGGCAGGTTCAGATACGGTGAGAGCTTGGCTATGCAGGCCACACTTAGAGAAATAGAGAGGATGATCGTGGAACAAGCGTGTGTGTTAGCAGATTGCAATGCTCGTAAGAAAGCTAATTATGATATTAACTTTCATCATGTCCCTATAGACATTAGTGTCCGAGAGCTAAATAGCTCCTATGTTACCTGCTTCTTCTGCTGCACCGGTAATGTTAGGCTACAAGCTAGCGTGAAGAGGAGTGTGCAGAGCAGTGATGTCTCCGCCCACGACTCAGAGGGGAATTACTAATGAGCTACTGGAGCTCTGCAGAAGAAAAGCCCTTGAAAATGACACAGGTTATTTTGGCTAAAACTTCATAATCACAACTTAAAGACCACTGGTAACACTTTCAAGTCGTAAAAAAAAAACAAAAATGATTGAAGTGGGACTTTGAGATAGTTGTAAGTGCAATTCCACAAATGTCCACTTGGGGATTGCCCCAAAAGCTAAAGACACTCCATTAAGGCTCATATTGAAGAGTAGAATGAAACACATTTTTAGCAGAGTACCAAAAATGTCAGAGAGCAATAGTTCATCAGTGGATGTAAGACAGCTGGATGGGGGACACGCTCAACACAAAGGTCCCCTGAAAGTTCTTGTTTTTGTCACTGACTGGCTCAGATTTTTACTTTTAGCTGTATGACATGAATTCAGAGAGGATTCCCAGAATATTTGACCAGAAGATGAACTTCAGCTCTGGTGGCAGTCTTCCTCTGAAATCTTGCGCTGAGGAGGATTGTTGCAGGAAGAGCGTGATGCAAATGTGTCAGAGAGGTGGAGATGTACGACAGAGCTGGGGAGCTAAAAAAGAACCATCAAGATTCAGATTCCAATTCAACAAACTCTGCCTACTAACTGTGTGGCTCACATTTTGACCATGCAACAAGCCTCCCTCTTGCTCCAAAACCAACGCCTTCTACTTGGCTTGTGATCCTCTGGTGTATCACAATAAAAAAGTACCTAAAAGTTCCTGAACAAGCTATTTGGGGACTGAACTTAACAGTCTGTTGCTGCCCTATAGGGTCATATTGTGGCCATGACAGGCAGGTATTTGCTGTCTGCTTTAGCAATCGACATGCACTTCTTTAAATACAGCAGTGCCTAATGGATGTCAGGTGAATGATTTACATGCTGTTGCTTTCAGACTAGTCTCTGTTGAGCCCTTTACTTCTTCTGACCCTGATTGCTTTGACACTGTTTACCTCTCCTTTGTGAGCTGTGAATTTGGATCATTACTTCTGTCTGGCTTCAAGTTTTCAGGTTTTATATGAAGTAATAATAAGATATAAAATCTTAAAGTGTTGTTCAGAAGTTTAATCACAGAAAGGAGATTTTTTTCTGTGTGGGATTTGACATTACACTGACAGAAATGAAGAAGCACAATATCGCTTTCTGGTGCCAAGAACGAGGCTTGAATGTGCGATCACCTGCCAAGGAAAATTTGGAAATGGAAAACTGGCATTCTTGGTTAAGTATTCATTCCTCTTTTCTTTTATCTCTGTTGCAAACAGAGAAAGAGTTCAACTTTCTATGTAATGTTCATTAAAAATCAGATCTGTCATCAAAGTTGAGTTTTGGGGTTTTCTCCTTTTTTTTCAGGGACTCTGAGTAGTCTTGGCTACGACTGAGTATATGAGCATTGGGCATCTCTGATGTGAGGTCAATACGACACATATCTCAAAACATTGTCCAGATACACTGATGATACAGATTCAGCAACTAACCATGTGATTCACACTGTAGTTATCAAGAGATTTAGAGCTACCCTCTAATGGCTGGCTGCAGTATCGGTTGTAATCCCTGCTTTCCTGTGGTAACGAAGGGGGATGAGGTTGAACAACAGAAATGATATGTGCCTGTCATGGCTGAATTCAATGTTAAGTTCTCCAATAAGTTTGTCCTGCAAATGTGAGTTAAAGTTACAAAATTTAGCCAAATGTTAAATTTGATTTATCACTCTTATTTTACCTTATTTTATTACCTGTGTATTTATTTCTTTTTCTCTTTAATCTGTCCTCTATCCAATGTCTTCTTTTTCACCTTCCTGATGTGACGCTGTCAACCACCAACCGTCCATTTTCTTTTGTTTGCTTCTGTTTGCTTCTTCTGTTAAAGCACTTTGTAAACATATTTTTAAAGGTGACATATAAATATAGTTTTTATTATATTATTATTATAAATACCCAGACAACAAATTTTGCTCATGTTTGTGTCACTGACTCACAAAAAATCAACAATCCTGTTTTTTCCTTTTTAATCTCGTTCAGCTCTTAATTTGGGACTCTTGTGTCTTTTAGCTGAGAGCACTCTGCTTCTTAGTGCTCTCTTGTTCTATATGTTGTCTACAACTCAGTGAATGTGACCGCAGTGACTCTGTGTGGCACATAAATGCCCTCTACAACTAAATAGAGGTTGTTTTTTTTCATTTTACACATTTCTGTTCAGAGTCCTTGAGCGTGATGGTGCAGACAGTTAATGGGATGGGGGGTACTGTGGCTGCGGTAGATCCCTGTTGGGGCAGAGGTGTTTAATTATAGGCTTTCACATGGACTGGTCGGGTTTAGTCTGGCTCGTCCTGCGTGTCTGTTTGACAATGAGAAAGCCTGAGAGAGCAGAGAAATGAGTTCACAGACTCCTGCGGTTTCTTAGAATTAGTCAGAGGCCTTTTGATGGGAAGAGATTAGAGTCCACAGGTATGTCGGCTGAAAAAAGTTCACTTTACTCCCGTTGTTTGCTGTGGAGACTCACCGGCACACACTTACATATCATATTCCCTCTATTATTCATCTTGTAAACAAGGTAAAAAAAGCAGAAGGCAGCCATAAAAAAGTGTGGAGAAACAGTAGAGTTTTTGACAGCGAGCCATAAAAACCTGATTTAATGAGCAGTGACGAAGGGAGGTGTCCGCCCCAGCATCTCTGTGCGGTATAAATCAGCTGAGGTGACCTCTGTGTGTTACTGCTGTTTTATGAACATGTTACGCTGAACATTTGAGAGGATATTTTTCTTCCTATGAATCATTCCTGTAGCTGTCAGAGGACTTTTCTCATGTAAATTGCTGCATGTGATTTACATAAGTTTTATCACATGCTTGATTAGAGTGACATTAATAATGAAAGCTGGGCCTACTTATCATTACGCTCACTCTCGGGGTCAGGACACTGCAATCAGAGGTTTCATGTCAGAGCTTCTGCAGCGCAAATGCAGACTTGGATTAATTTTATATAGGTCCTGCCCTTCATTAAGCGCAAAGCTTTAAGTTTGACCACACAGTTACTTCTATAGGAAAAGGGGAGAGGCGATATAAAAAGTAATGATAAACTTAAAGGTCCTGTGAAGAACTTTCACTTTTCATGTTGGCGCCCCTGTGAACAAAGCCGTACCTTTTATCTCTTTGATGATCCTGTGCTGTACATGTATCATTTCATCTCTATAATGTATCACTGAACTAATAATAATAATACATCAGATTTCATATAGCGCTTTATCAGAGACCCTCAGAGCGCTTTACATTGGATACATAATTCATTCGCTCACACAGTCACACTTTAGTGGTGGTAAACTATCTTAGTAGTCACAGCTGCCCTTGGGTAGAGTGACGGAAACATGGCTGCCAGTTTGCGCATACGGCCGCTCCGACCACCACCACACAACACTCACAATTATACACCAGTGGAGGACACACACTGGGAGTGAGGTGGGTTAAGTGTCTTGTCCAAGGAGACAACAGACAGACTCAGGAAAGGGGGGAATCGAATTGCCAACCTTCCGGCTACTGGACAACCGCTCTACCTCCTTAGTCCAACATTTCATCAACAGACACCTAACCCACACCGGTGGGATCTTATGCCATTAAAATAACCACCTGGATATAATCAGTCATGTTACTCTTTCTATAGATTATAGCGCAGCTTTAGTGCTCATTTCTGTTTGCTTCAGGAGCAGATGAAAACCTAACACAGGACGATGTGTTAGGTTTTTGTATAGGCTTGAAATGTCTGTCATATATTCAGCTTTAGAGTAGTCATCCATTACCAGTCAGGGCTTCAGCTGCATTAATGCCAACTGCCATAATACTATAAAGCTGTAATGTTTTACTACCTTGATGTTAACATGCACAGATGACAGATGGTCTTTCGTGGCAAGGTGCTGTTTGTAATAATTTTATTTCATTTTCTGTGCCTTTGTTCGAGAGGACAGGCCAGTGGATAGAGCGAGAAATGGGCCGGGAGAGTGAGGAGCGACATGCAGGAAAGGAGCAACAAGATGAAATCAAACTCTGCACTTTTACAGCCTCCTGTGGGCAAGATAACCTTTTCTTATTACTGAAGATTAGTACTGTCTAACGGAAAAATCTCATCCTCCTGACTTATGACAGTCAGATATATCACTTTCTGGAAATGTTTCATGTCAAAGAAGTAAAAAAAATGGGGGTCTGTTTCCTCAGTGGCTCCAAAGACACCCCTACATCAGTTTAAGGCCTTAAAAAGTACTATGTGAAATAATCAGTCTTTTTACTGCTGTTCTTGTTTGCATTTGTTTACCATAAAAAGTTATCAGTATGACTTCTTGAAGTCCTTTTCTTAAAACCAACAAGTGCAACCTATGGTTATCAGCCACTACATAACAATATCAGAAACTCATACAGTGCAAACAGCCACAAAAAGACAAGACAATCCGCAGTGCACTGAAAGTGTTGAGTTGTGATATAGGCTCATCATATCAACCCTGCAGACTCAGCCACTGGGGTCCCAGGAGAGAGAGAGAGAGAAAGGGGGGGTCCTGCCTGTGCCAGCATGCAGACAGTCAGTGGGGCCTCTTTTTCGACAGCACAGCTCTGAGTCTCCACTGAGCGCGATAAATTCAAGCACTAAAAGTCGCATTTTGAAGGTAGAACTGCAGCGCTGACACACTGTCGGGGCTACAATTAACAGCCCTGTGAGCAGAACCTGTTTGTTTACACCACAAAGCAAGAAACAAGGGGACGCTATGCACTGAAGTACTTCTGAGAACACATTTTACATCACAGGCTGAAAAACACATGAAGTGAAGGCATAAATTTGATACTGCAAGAAAAACTCCACATGGGGGATGTTATTCACGGAGCTCCGTGAGGAGTTATATTCTCCTTAATGTGCTCCCAAAGGACCCCCTACAGGATGCTGCATTCCTTGAGGCTTTCATTAAGCAAAGAACATTAATAAAATTGGTTTGTTTGCTTACAGATCTGAGTGTAGAATCACTTTAAAGCAGGGGGAAAATACTAATGTAGCACAACAGTCGATTACATTCAAAATGATCTGTAACAGGACAAAAGTAGAAGTTTTTATATCTTAATTCATCCTACAGGGAGGCTTAATGTCAGGGAAGTGACAGCAGAATCGGATTTGTTTTTTCCGCTGTATTATCAAGTCATTTTTGATTTGATAATGAGCCTTAAAATTAACATTATGTGGCAGTTTGGGGGCTGGAAAACGAGGGGCGACAATGTATGGCGAATGGTTGGTTATGCATCAACAGGGTGAGCAGGGCACATTATTTGGTCTCTCTTTAGTCATGCAGCTACCTGAAATCCTTGCAGAGCCTCCTCTGATGTAAAGGGGCGGAGCCTGGAAAGCATAGATGATGTCATTCTCAGCTATGCACGTCAGATCCTCCTCATCGAAGAAGGAGCGATGGAAACCTGTGGGGTAAACCTCGGTCAGGATCACCTGCAGGCCAAAAACAAAACACATGTTTGAGTCAGAATATTTAACAATACAAAACATCCAGCTTACTATGTTTTCATCCAGGAGGGAAAGAGAAAATTTGAGTGAGAGGCATGCAAAATATACAAAAATGTGTAATCCTGTACTTGTGAGGAGATGTGCTGCTCTGTAACAGCTGTTTTAACAAAGGAAATTATCCAGGACATACATTTCCTTTTCTTCCATTATCTCTCTCTGTTTCTTTTCATTTTTATCATTCATTAATAAGTCATGTTTCCCTATTTAAAATGACAAACACGGAACTATGGCCATATGTTTTGGACTAAATTAAACCAGTAATGGATATAAAAAGAATCCTCCTCCACAAAAGAACAGCTCAGGACGTTGCTGTTTACACCTTTGTAAGGAGATGGGCCAACTAGTGATGTCACAAATTGAGCAGGCTTAATTACGCCAAAGCACTTGCTGACATCAATCATTTTCACTTTGTGTTAAAATTTAGAGATTCACAAGATGTTTGAGTCCAAATGTTTCTATGCAAGTTGAAGAGACTGAGGAACCAGTTCTGAGCACGCCATGCACCAGTCTTTCAGTTCAGCTACCCTGCTCTCTTTTAACAACAATTGTATCACCAACTGTGGATTTCTGTTTCAGAAAACATTGACAATGGCTGCCTCTTCAGCATTTTCCAGTCATATCGCTGATTGCCCCATATGCCTTTGTAGCTTCACTATAAAGTTCAGTCTGTTTCAAAACCATTAAGAAAAGCTCCTCACAGAGACTTAAAGGGTGCGATTGACAAAGCAACTTTTGCACGCACAAAACTACTTTAAAGCTAAAGCAAGGAGCTATTTGCACCCAAGATTCTGTTGCACAACAACTAGTATCTCTGTGCTTTGGTGATGTTTGCACATCTTTCTAAAAGATGCAAAACTTTAGAGGGCAATTTTGGCTCATTTTTATGCAAAGTAGGCCTGTCGCAAAAATTTAAACTACACTTGCTATTCAGATAAGTTGCGCTGACTCACTTAAGAGAGCTTTTGTAAATTGTACCAGATCTTTTGACAGATTCTCTCTAAAAACTGTTTAGACTTGACCTCTCCATCCCTCTGGACAGATTAGAGCTCTGTTAGGATGAAAGTGCACAGTGAAGATCTCTGAAGCAGGGAGTGGAGATGCTGACAGTTCATTTTTGGATGCAAAACAAGAGCAAACTGTACAATGCCGCAAACTTAATCTGTGTTTTTGCTGAGTTCTCTTCAAGATAGAGCGGAAAGCGGGAGCAACTGATGCGCAATCCTTTCTGCTATCAGCATCCACAATCTCTCCTCAGCAGATTCCCTTGTAAGTGTTTGCACACTGTTTTATGTTACCTGGTCTGGAGAAATTTTCCCCTCGTCAGCTACCATCCTCCTCAGGCACGCCATAGAACCGAACAAAGGCACAGCCAGCCCGACCCGCAGGTACCTCTGTCCTTTAGTGCTGAACACCAGGATCACACACATCGGCCTGCAGACATGATGGCACACAGTCAGTGATAGACGGACACAGAGCAACTTGTTTTTTTGTGTTTTTTTTAGTGCTGTTCCTGCAGCAGCCTCCTCCACCACCAGGAGGGGACAAAACAAGCTGTTCATGAATAAATCAAAACATTTTAACATTAATAATGGATCATTCGGACTTAGTTTCATGTGTGCCAAATAATGGAATCTCTATTGCATTTTTAAAACAGGAACACTTGGCTCTGACCTCTCTGCCCGACATGAGCGGGGTGCTCAGGACTTTATGGCCTCTTTAAATAACAGCACACTAAGGAAATACAGAGGAACTCCATCAGGTACCTGTGGGAGTGTGTCGCTTGGACACTGTAGCTTGTGGCAAAGAGAAATTATATGGAACTTTTTACTATTTTCTGGCAGAGCGTGGTGTAATAAAAGTAATTTCAGAAGAGAGATAAACTTTAATGATGCCTCGAGGGGATACTAAAGTGTCACAGCAGCAAGAGAAAGCAGCAGAACCTTTGCATTGATAAAGTTAAGTAACATTAAAAAGATGAATTAATCTGGGAGGCTGAAAAAAAAGATGAATTTTACTTGTACATGAAGAGCAGAACACTTTGTCTGGAATATAAATGTGATATAATCACAGCTGAACATGAAACCTCTAAGATTTAAAGAGTGGATGAGTTCTTGGTGGTCGCACAATCAGGATCTGAGTAATGAAAGTGAAGAGTTGTAGCTGAAGATATCAGAGGAAATAAATTTTGTCCGATAACCACTAAACTGCAGCTGAGTTCACGATGTTTTTATCCTAATAAAGGAATAACAACAGCGAGCAGAGATAGAATAGCCAGGGGGGATCTGAAATGATCCCATCACTGGACGTATTTACGAGTGCAACCATAAAACCTGCAAAATAATAAAACAAGAAATTAAGACTTAAGGACATAAAAACAGAGAAAAACTACACTAATATAACAGCTCTTTGTTTTATGTCTAACTTCCACAGAAAACTCAATGTTTGGAGTAATTCATCACCAATCAACCCAACCGTGTCCCAATCATCCTCACAACAGCATTTACATCATTGAATACTAGGACAAAAACACTAGGGCTATCCCAATACGATATTGATATCAGTTGTGTCCGATATCAACCAAAAAACAAATATTGGATTATATCGGCCTGCATCTAAAATCTCCTCCGGCACTCCGATACAAGCAGTCCATTCCAGACTCCACTCCGGCACCTCTAGCTAGCAGCACCCAGATCCAGCATGCAGAGCCCACGTGTTCCCAACGACAGTGTGTACTGGGGTACTAACAAAGTAGCAAGGAGTAGGAGTAATGTCGGCTGTGTGGCAGTATTTTATGTCAAATTGCAGTAGCATGGATGATGGTCTTCACTTTGGGGGTCCATCTCTGCCTTATGCAGATGATTGCCATTTTGTTGGGATTTTCAGGCTGGGACCTCCAGCATGCATTAGGGTGGTTTGCAGCTGGGGTGAGAACCAGCACATTTAGGAGCAAGGCAGCGTGATTAGTCAATTTAGGGGCCTTTCTCACCTTAAACCAAATGTTTACATTGTTGCATTTTACATTTGAACCGGTTAGCGTTCATGTGGGACTTTAGCTAAGCGAACCAAATGGTTAAAAAAAGAGAGAATTTTTTTTCTTCAATGTCCCACAACAGTAGCCGACCAGAGACAGCAATGCCTATAACATTGTCAGCATATTTGTTGAATAGAAGAACATCCAGGTATTTAATATCAACACAAACCCTCTTCCATTCGTCCAGTTTTATGGACAGTCCGGTGTTTTGACCG
The DNA here is from genome assembly GCA_962446985.1 of Xyrichtys novacula. Classification (NCBI taxonomy): domain Eukaryota; kingdom Metazoa; phylum Chordata; class Actinopteri; order Labriformes; family Labridae; genus Xyrichtys; species Xyrichtys novacula. The sequence goes on along the minus strand of OY660879.1, from coordinate 10,959,703 downwards.
GCTGTCCCCATTTACTGCAGCCTCTGGCCGGGCATCGTTTCCCAGCTTTATTATTTTATCATATTGACATATAAAACGTCCAGCTGCATCAGCACTGCATTCACACCCGCCACACACCGGACCATGGTTTGTTTGGAAGGGGATAGAGTCCTGCATTTTCAAGAGGACCATGATCTGTTAGTTTGATCCGGACCACAGTTCGCCTATGTGTTCATACCACCCGGCCAAAGGAGTAAGGGGACCATGGTCCTTTTAGACCAAACTAAACAGTCCTGGTATGAATGTGCCTTTAAATTCACTGGAATTTAGACAGTGTATTGAAGAAACAAACAGCGAGTGAACAGAAAAGTCCAGGAGGTGAATCAGATTTAAGGGAAAATCTGGTAATGGCCCTGACTCAGGTTCAAGGACTTGGTTTATATTAAAGCATATATGAAAGTCTTTTAGCCAAAGAGGGCTGAGTATCAACAGAGTAGCAGGAGACAATTTGAAGACTGAACTCTCAGAAGAAGAGTTTCAGGATTGAACAATACAACATGTCTCTGTGCTGGTGTTTGTTCAGCCCAGGTACAGTGCTCTGACATGTTTACTCCTCTTCCTCTGAGTGGTGTTGGGGACTTCAAAAGAGCACAGGAGACAGAGTACAGCAAGTGGCAGCACTAATCAAACCGCAGCTCGGGGAGGTGTCTCCACTTTATGCTAATTCAGATTTCCATAGCAGTGTTAAGAAAACAGTGAATTGCTCAAACAACTCTGTGGACTTTAAAGCGCTGAAGACATTCACTGAAAGTCTTTGTTTTGAACATCTGTATTTAGAGAGTGATTTTCTCTCTGTGTGTTGGTTTTTGTCACAACAAAATTACCCTTCAGTGATTCCTGTAAACAGCAACACTGCCGGAAGATATTTATACCCCTCCAAAAATAGATAAAGTTAATTAACCAAGGATTGGTATAAAGAACGAGGATCTCTGCAGAGTTCAGAGCTTCACATATTTGAGGAGCCAGAGGAGAGAGTCCGGCGTTTAGACTGCCGGGCAGAGGAAAAATTGTTTTGGTAACATGACGTTTGTGTTTACAGCTCACAGAGAAGTCTTCGCTTGGAAAGAGTTCAACCTTCCACACATAAAAATATATTTAAAAAAATGTTTTTTTAAAGACAATCCATCTGTTTCCCTTCTGTTTATCCCCTCTGAAGTGTTTTTCTGCCACACTGTAGAAAGATGAGGGTGACTGAATATTCTCATTTGGCTCGTGGTCAGAGGAGAGCTCTTAAAACTGTTTCCTAAATTAGAAAGGATGTTGGCTGAACCTTGATGACTTATTACAGAAACTAAAAACTGAAGGAAGGAAATAACCAGAGCTGGAAAACCAAGAGAGTGATCACACACCTCTGTCTAATAGGCTCTACTGAACACTTAGGCTCAGATGTAGATTATAAATGATGTTTGGTGTGTTTTGTGCTGTCTGATACTTTACAATTACATCATTTATTCTATTGCGTTAGCCAGAGCATTGAAGCTCCCAACAGAGCAACAAAAACTAGAGACAAACAAAAAACTTGGTAAAAGCTTGTGTTCCCAAATGTGGCCGTGTTTTTTCATGCATGAGGTCAACCACATGCTTAAAGTCAGATAGTGATCAGCTGTAAAAGAGCTGCAGTGAATGGGGTCTCCCTCTGGAAAATGTCAGGATTTCCTGAACAGGCTGACCCCACTTAACCTGGCATGGAGACTGAGTGGGTGTTGTGATGTAAACTTGAATAAGACATTGTTCCTGAATGCTGACAGGAGTTTCCACCAGCTTTTCCTTTGTGATACCAGCCGTCAGGTTCACTATTACCTATGTGCTTTCTCTGTGCACACAGCTGGGTGTTGTCTCGCCTGTTTTGATTTAGTGTAACTTTTTTTTTCTATTTTAAAACTCAAAGACATTGTTTGGTTTGTTTTTCTGCTTCAATTCATAATTCATTCATAACATTCGTATTGTTAAAAGCTCGTTCATGCTTTGAGTTAAATAAGCAAATCAACAGTTCGAGCCAGGAGCTGTCTAAATCATGAACTTTTCACAACATGCAACTATTTTTTACCTGTTCATTCTTAAAAACAGAGTGCTCTTGCTCTCTGCACCCTGGCATACATTTGCAAACAGTATCTGTACGCTCAGCTGTTAAGTCAAATTAAATTCACTGTTAACGGTCCAGTCATTAGGGTGCATGCTCCTCAAAGTGATGCCAATAAACAGCAAAGCAGCTTTCCTTTCATCAGTGCAGGGTCAGTGCAATGACTCACCATGGTAACGTCAACGCTATGTCATTAAACTTTGTCCTGACCTTCAGGAAAAACTACCTAATATATCTAAAAACACACCCGAGTTCTGACAGTAATATCATGACTCACAGAAGTTAATCAAATTCTGATAAAATTGTTGTGTTCTGATGTTTGTGTTTCGGACAACAAAACTAAAGTAAACCCAGATTCATCATACTAAACTATAAATGAAATAAAAATAGTTGCCTTTACAAAGGTACAGTTTAATAAATTATGCGTGGCTAAAACAGAGCAGAAACACAAGAAGTGATAAACTCTAGATGTTTGTGAATGTTTTTAAATTAATGACCAGAAACACCCAACGACCCCAGGTCACCTCACTGTCGATGTGTCTAGGCGACACCACAAGGTGTGTGTTTATAGATCAGTTATGTATGAAAAGGATCAGAATGAAGTCAAAGAGATATCTTTAGGTGCTGCCACACCTTGGCGAATGGGTTGGAACCCCTCAGTTAATTCTGTTTTTCAAAGAGGTGTTGACAACAGTCGCATAAGAAGTGTTGTATAGCCCTACAGCCAATAAGATTAACAGTAACACTTTATTTGATGCCTCTCTCTATAGCGCAATATAAATACATGTATAATGTGTTATAATGAGGTTATAGCACTGTATAACTATAGTTATAAACACTCATAAATGATAATAATGCTTTATAGCAGACCTGGGTATTTTACGGCCTGAGGGCCACATCCAGCCCTTTAGATGTCCCTGCCCGGCCCTTCGTGAGGTCCATCAATCAAATCATCAACATGCTATAAAAATGTGTCGCTTTTATTTTGAAAACCTAGCTGTTGTTTTATTTCCGTTTGGACACATGTGCGTACATCCTAGATCTGCATTTGTGAAGAGAGACAAGTTTAAACATCGGCAAAATATTCGTAGACGCCTTAGAGTTGTTGAGTCCGCTTATTATAAAAGACTAAGCTTGTTTCTCTCAGTAGTCGCTTGTAGTTTCTCTCAGAAGTCAGCCCTCCAACACAGTTCAGGTTTCTCATGTGGCCAAATGTAAAAATTAATTGCCCACCCTTGCTTTATAGCAATAATCATAACACATTATAAAGCATTTTATCATGACTTACAAGGTCAGGTATTATAATGTGTTATAACTCTTAACAACTCACTGACAGTGCCGACACAGATAACGCAATGCAACTGTTAACAGTTATAACACATTATAATAATACTTACTAATTATACTAATACTTATACTAATTATTAATACTTAATAATAACTTATAAGCCACAATAATATGTTTTATAATGTGTTATGATTATTACTATAAAGCATTATGATCATTTATGAGTGTTTATAACTATAGTTATACAGTTCTATAATATCATTATGACGCATTATAAATATATTTATAATGCGTCATAGAGATAGGCGTCAAATAAAGTGTTTCCAGATTAACACAGCATGTGATATAATGCATAGTAAATGTAAACAGAAAGAGGCATGAAGAGGAAAAAAGTGCACCAGTAAATGCTGCAGAACAATGAAATATTTTAATTACAGGTATATTCAAATTGCAGGAACATGTTTTTGTGCAATTTATATATGTTAACAGTCCCTCAAGCCCAGAACAGACGTGTATCGTCGTTCTTTGAGAAACACTGATGTTGTTTCCGGGATCAAACTCAGGTCAAATTACAACCTTAAAATGTTGTGATCACTTCTTTGTCTGACTGAGATGAATCACTGTTTCTATTGGATCAAAAGTCTCACCTGGTCTGACGAAGAGGAATGGGGAGCGAGATGCAGAGGAAAGGGTCGAAGGTGTTGCTCTGTTTCAGACAGTGGGGGCACGTCAGGGATGATCTGAGGAGAGAAAGTAACATCAGGTTGACTTGACTAGAATTCAGAATGAAGCTTGAAGTCCTCCTGATCACATCTGACAGGAGAGGAGATGTCTTAATCTAGTTACTCCAAAGTCAAAAATGAACAGGGTGTTCCTTACAGAAGGCCTTGATCTGAATGTGAGAACGGAGGGGATGTGTGATGTAACTGGTGGGAATGAAAGAGACGAGGGGTCGGGTTGGGGGTGTGGGTGTGGTAAGTAGTAGCGGAAACCTCCTGAGGTGATCACGTCTATAAACGGGGACTTGAAGATGAGGTTTCTATGTTGTTGCATCACTTTCACCGTGCTGTTAATGCTTATGTGGTGCCAGAAAGGAAGTTAAAGTATTCAGGTTCTTAAGTGATTCTTCCCCTGTCTGTAAGGGCAAAGGAAAATGACCGTGATGCTACAGTGGAGATTTTCTGTTAAAACAGTTTTCCATTAAAAGACTTTTCCCTCTGATTGAACCTGTTTTAATGAATCTCACTTGATTAACCTCCAGTTAGCTAATTATCCGAATAAAGAGTGGTGGAGTCCATTAAAGGTGACGCCGGGCTGATTGCTGGAAGTGATTCAGTAAACCTGAAGCTAAATTCAGTCTTTTGTCCAGAATTTAGAGTTAAACCAAGGAGAATTTAAGGAATAAGACATGCAATAAATAAACTCGGGGTTATTTCAGCCTTAACAAGACAAGAAGAAGCATCAGCTGAAAATTCACAGGTAGATTTGGCATTCACTGGTCAGGCATATGAAAAGAGACAGCTCTAAGTTATACAGAACAGTACAAGTGGTTGGCTGAAAGAAAGTGATATTTAATTATACTGTAAGTCTAAAATAGTAGCTGACTGTGCCAAGTCAAGCCCCAAAAGTTAAACCCCTGCAACATTTTTGTTTTATTATTATCTTATTATTGGATAAGACGCTGAGGAGAGAAGGGAAATGTAGGGAGTGGAGAGCAGGGGAGACATGCAGCAAAGGGCCGAGGGATCGAGTCAAACCAATGATGGACAATTAAGGACTTTACTTTCCATTTAGGCACTTTTGACACATACACTCCTGAATTTGTCCGGACATTACCAAGGGAGGCTACTTAATGACAAAATTCACAGCATTCATAGCAGCTGAGTGGTGATGACGTAGTATTGCTACTACTTTGCATCAAAAGGAGCCAGTTCAGGTGATTTGGACATCTGGTAACAGTCCCTCCTTAGCCCTTCCCTTTGGAGGTTTTCCAGGCATGTCCAACTAGGGACAGATCCTGGGACTGACCAAGAACTAGCAGAAGGGATTTGTGTATCCCATCTGATATAGAAACACCCTGGAACCCCCCCAAAATGAGCTGGAAAGCTGTGGGGAAGGATGTTTGAGGTATCTCGCTTAGCCTGCTGTTACCATGACTCTGCTCCAAATAAGCAGAAGTAAACGCATGAATGGTGTCTTAACATAAAAACATGTAATGTCGTTTCCATGGGCCTGTTGGAAGCACAGAGATCGGGTAAGCTGCCTTATGTGTGACAGCTTGTTAGTTTGTTGACCAAACTAGAAAGAAAAACAAGAACATTTCTTCAAAAAAGGGAAATAAAAAAGATTTTTCAGAGTACAACATGGCCGTAAGCTGTACCAGATGAATATGATGATGCACGACTGATACTGCTGTATGATGTATGAAAGCATCACAACAGACTGATAATAGAGTTGTGTGAAGCAGAACCCAACAGCTTCAAAGTGTAGAGACTGATTTACTGAGTGCCAGTACTCCAGGAAAGTTAAATTCACAAAGATGACATATGTTTTATGTATGGTAATAAACATAGAGGCAATAAGCATAAATCAAATCAAAGTAATTCAGTCAATTCACATCTCAGATCCTCTTTTCTAGTCCCCAAAATGCTTTAGCATACTTCTGTCCTTTTCCTTATTCTCATGTTTTTCATTTAACTACCGTAACTCAAATATGTTTGACATTTAAAACCCTCATATGCCCTCCTAGCAAGGGAAATAAAGACATAAATGAACTTTCAAATGTTTTCCTTAAAGAGAGGCACCTGACAGAGCCTGGTGGGGGAGGCTGGGGGGTGAGAATAAAGCTCTATTCAAGCAAACCCAGCTGACACTGGCTCTGAGTGGATCTCTCCCTCTTGGCAGAGCAGACCAGCCGCCCTACGGATGTCTTATTCTCGCCAGGAAACAGCGAGGCTAACTGCACTCCACGCATACAAATCACACTCAGGCTCCACTAAAACATAAATGTCCTCTCTCTGCTCTGAAACACTTAGAATAAAGAAAATGAGTGAAGCAGGAGGTGATATTCTGGTGATGCTCTAATGGAGGAAGCGTGCCACTGTTGAAAGGTATGTGTCCTCCTGTCTGAGATGCAGCCATGCCGAAAAAGACTCGTTCCCGGCACTCTGCCTACGCATTGAATTTCCCCTGTGATGCATCACTCAGGTATCTTTATGTCATTGATTTTCTTTCCTGAGAGACACAATTAAAAAACAAGAAGTCTCAATAGATTAAAATCAAATAGATTGGCAGGGAATTCTTCTCAGCACGGCTGGCAGCTTTCCTCTGATGAAGGGTGAATGGAGCTTCATTCAGCATGCTAATGCTCTGAGATGGAAAAGGTATTAAATTTAATGCGTGCCTCATGATTCACTGATTGAAATTACAATAAACACATAATAAACAGATCCATTACAGGGCTCATAAACTTTGAAGTATCAGTCACACAATTAGCCTTTTAAATCAGAACATATCAATCAAGAGAGACAATAAAAACAAAGTGAGAGATTTAGAGGTCAGGATCTATGTGTTGATCCCACAGGAGGACTAGACTGGAGCGATACATGTACCCACTCTGACGGAGAAAGTATAATCACAAAATAACTCACCAAAGTTACTTACTGCATTTGTATTTTGAATACATTTATTGATCATCAAAAGCGGTGTAAGGGAAAATTACAAACACTGAGATGAATAAGGAGGAATTAAGTATCAAAGCATAGTCTTACATCTTTGAAAATGCAAATTATACAGATTCTCAATCTTAAAGTGACACATTATTTTAAAAAGAGAACGAAACGATTAGTTTCCAAACTGGGCTTGTCTTCAGAGTGAAGATATAATGGTAGCTTTTAGGCACAGATGTGAGAGCAGCAAGAGGAGGTAATGGACCACAACCATCTCCGATTGGGAAAAGTGGAGGGAGATCCTGTCCTGTCATCCATGCTGTGGCAGCACAGTTGATGAGAGTGTCTTGAAGTTGCTGATCTCTAAAAACGAACTTAAAGCTCCTGTGAGGAATTTTCGACAGTCGATTTATCTAACTAATATCTTAATCAATTTGTTTATGTCTGGTTTGTATACGGCAAATTAGATGACATCAGAGTGGGTGAGACCTTACACTTGACATCACAGTCTCTAATTTGCATAACCACCTGGTCACTACACATCATCGCTTACTTATGCTGCATTCCTGTTGTACTCGAGAGTCGGAATTTCCGAGCTCCGAGTTGGAAATTCATCTGGAACGCCCCCCTGAAGTTGGATTTCCAACTCAGAAAGTTGGATGATCCTCACCAACCCCGACTTTATGACGTTAAAATCCAAGATGGCAGCGCAGTGCATCAACAGTTAAGAGTAGCAGTAAAAGCTCTCGAAATGTATTATTTATTAACACTTCTGTTTTGTTTTTGTGAAATTAAATAAGTGGTTTATGTTGTACTGCCCAACTTCTAACTGTGAACACGGTGCTATGGTGTTTGTACGAGTAAAATACTGTGTTATACTTGTCTACAACTGGTATAGCAAACAACAACTAACAACAGCTGACAACAGCTAACAACAAATGACAACGGCTTACGACAGCTGACGATTGTAAAAAACGGCCAAAAAATGGCTAACTGTAGGCATCCATCTTAGTTTTCCATCTTGTTAACTGGAACGCTGTCAACTCCGGTTGCTGTCGCTTTAAAGAGCAGGCTGTTGCTATAGATATAGCTCCAGTCACATACTTCAGGGGACTAATTATAATTCTATAATGCAATGTCAGTTTGGTTAATTTGCCATTGATTTGTTTATGGAAAATAGAAAAAGATTTTAAAAAAGCAGAGAAAGTACAGGGCAGAGTAGAGATTCAAAAACTGTGAGCTACAACTTTGAAATCTATCACATGAAGCCCACAGTTAAAAGTACATGGCGTGGGAAGAAGCAGTGTTTAAGGTCTTATAAACGTCAAAGAAATGTCATAGACTCTGATGTGACAGGAAAACTCAATCAGGTGCACTGATTTCCTGCAGCCTTGTTAACCTTGTTTTTCTTAATTATATGTGGAAATGTCTGGTTTAATATGAGTAAGTTAGCTTATTAGAAGAAAATGCTAGACTCAACTGTTATTATCGACTAGGTTGAAGGTGTTCTGTAGAGAGAGCCCCAACAGTGAGGTAACGCTGCACAGATCATAATCTGAAAGACTCGGCCTGCCGTCACTAAGCTCCACTGAATAAACAGTGTTTGACTGACAGACATTTTCATTGGCGTCTCTACCGACTGCAGCCTGTGACTCACCCGCACAGACAAAGATCAGCATCGTTGATCTAATATAGGATTTACTCACTCCATCAAAGAGTAATAGATGTATAAATCAGAACTGTAGGGATAAATCTAACCTGACACATAGGTAAGAGCTATGCACTGAGAGCAACATAAACGCCGCTCAAATAAATATAGAGTGCCAGTTCAGCTCTGATTGTGATCAGCTCCAGCATGTGGTGACAGAAAGCATAAATTAAGTTCTAATTACTCTCGGCTTGGCTTGGGTTTAACTTGTTTGAACATGTTTTAATAGCTGTGATGATTGCATGGCGACAAATGCAGCTATTACAAGAAGAATTCTCCGCTCTGTCAACTCTGGATGTTGAATCACATCAGACACTGTGAGCGTTTTACAGGCAGTGGTGAGGCCTCAGGTCTCAGAGAAAAAGGAAGGTACAGGAGTCAGGAAATATTTGTTCAAGGTCCAATCCCGCACACCCTGTAGTTCAAAGAAATTAGGCTGAATCATATCTGGGAGTCATAGTTTCTGGTATCCAGGATTATATGTATGTTTCATTTACTTTTATGCAGTTCTTTGATTAGTTTTAATTCCTTCACCGATTAATGGTTCGCTCTAATATAAAAAAAGAAATGTTATTGACTCTTAACATACAATTTTACTTTGAAAAGTTGTGCCTTGTGAATTGTTGATCAAAAAAAAACAACAACAACAACTGTGATGGTTTATAAATCAGTCCATGTCTTTTTTGAGATCAAGGACGCCATGTCTTCAGCTCTGTGTGCAGAGTTTGAAAGCCAGCATCCATGATAGTATGAGGATGTATAGCTCACAGCAGGGGCAGCTTACACATCTGGTAAGACATCATTAATGCTGAACAATGTAAACAAGTTTTATGCTGCCAGAAAGACAATGTTGAACTATATTCTGCACATATTGAAAAAAGTATGACTCTGAAGTAGAAGAGTCCAGGTGCTTAAGTGTCTTGTCTAGAACAGTTTAAGCTTTTGTTTGATGCATTTATTTGCCTTATACCTGTTTAATCAGTATGTTCATATAGCGGCGCAGCCGGTGGAAAATAATGGTAATTATACTCAGTAAATACCTCATGATAAATCTGTTTTTATTGGATCAATTTAAATTATAATGACTCAGTCTTACAACACTTTGTTCTTGATCACATAAACGTAGGTTAAATCAAAATACGGACTAAAACTGAATAATCTTGTTTTGACAAATTTAAGAGTCTTGTTTTACTTAGGAGTCAATATGTCAGTTTTAGTCTAATCAGAATATCTTTGAAAGTCTGAGCCACAAGATGAAACATCAGTAATACACTTATCTCCATTTCATTGTGTGGCTGTTTTTATTGTTAAATGGACCCCACAACTACTCTGTGTATGTGATTCTAGTTTTGGGCTGTTTCTCTCTCTGACATCTCACCCTCCTTCTCCCTGATGGCGCAGCACTCGAGTGGGTGAGAGGAGCAAATTTTGTCTGCCAGGCTGCTGCTTCCTGTATAGACACACCCAAAGTGTCAGAGCTGAAACATTTGACAGTGAGGGGAATAATTAAGAGATGAGCTCTGACAGATGTATTACTGGCAGTCACACAGAGCTGACAGTTTGCTGAGGATTTGGCAGATGGAAGCGCTGACAAACAAGATGTAAGGAGATCAGACTGCAGGGACTGCTTTGGGAAACTGTTTTAAACACAAATCAGGTCTTGTGTTGCTTAAAGGACATTAATGGTTGGCCAGTTTGGTCAGTAGTTCAAGGAGTGTGGTTGGCATGTTTGGTGACACAGAAGATACTGCTGATTAACCTACAGAGACAGAAAAATGCCACATGGAAGCTCGTTAGTCCTTCATCTTTTGGTCATGTCTGAAGTCTGGGCATTCTGGAGTACTATCCTGAATGTCAAACTCTGATTTTGGGATATTTAATGTCTGAATTTTGGGTGTAAAATGGATCACTCTAGCTCACAGTTCAGAGTATTTCACAGTTTTGGCTTTGGACTGAGTCATTTGATGGATTAGTCACAAAAACATTTCTTTATGGCCTAAAAAAAATCCACTAAACACTAAGTCTTATATCTTTTCACTGACACTTCGCACAAGGATTTCTGGCCTGTAGATTTATCTAACCTCCATGTGACTGTGGGGTAAGCTCATACAACTTGCTGCACTGAGATAGGATGTGATTTAAACAGAGTGGTATCAGTGTAAGTTGGCATTTATTGCTATCAAAAAAAGATTATTTAAAAAAAAGGTAGAAAAAAAAAACACGTCTAGATATCAATATCTTCAGTTCACTAACAACCATGTATAAGCACAGTTACGCCTACAGGCAATTTACACTGACCACTTGACCACAGGGGCAGGTTTTCTGACCGTGGGAGGAAGCTGAAGTATTCAGTGAAAACCCACATATGTTCAGGGAGAACATGCAAACTCCACACAGAGAGGTCTGTGCCCGGCCAGGGAATTCAAACCAGCAATCCTTTGCTGAGAAGCATGACAACAAGAAACAAGATTTTACACATTATTTTTTACGTTGTTCTGTCATTTAGCAAACTCAACATACAAAATAAAAACATGTGCAGTGTCTCCTCTCACTTGAACCAAACACAAGTGAACTGAATTCCTGCACTTTGCCTTGCCTTTTCCATTTTGTATGATTTAGTTAATTAGAGATCATGATGTTTACGATTATTTTGCAATGACTAATTCTTGCAGTATTGCTGTTTCGAAATATCATTATTACTGTGGGTTGGTGCTGCCTATTGTATGGAATCAAATCATACCACTCTGTATCGTATCATGTCATATAATATTGCACTGCATTGTATCCTACTTTATCCTATCACAGCATATCTCATCATATAGCATTGCACTGTATCATGTCATATTATATTATTTTGTGTATGTTGTATTGTATCGAATCTTGTCATGCCATGACATGCCATGACATGACATGACATGACATATCATACCATGATCAGTTTAGATCACATCACATCAGATGATCAGTTGTATGGTATCAGATCTTAATGTACTGCACCATATAGTGTTGTCTCATGCTGTGCTGTATAGCCTCAAGTCTGTCGTACCATGTCATATCATATAGAGTTGTGTCAAGTCCTTATTGGGATATTTAATCTCAAATTAATCCCAAATTAAATATGTCCATATTGTGTCATATCATGTTATATCATATCATATCGTATGGTGTCGTGTCATGTCGCATCATATCACATCAAATCCTATGTAATCATCTCACCTCAAGTCCTACTGTATCATACTGCAAAATTTTAAAGATTAAAAAAAAAACAGTGTTGACTAGAAAATGGACCTCCTTTCTTGCAGCAAGGGGAGATCTTCCCTCTGAAGACTTTCTTTGTGCAATTGTGGACTTCTGATGAGAATCAGCATTTTTTCCCAAACTGGAGAGAGTCAGCATATTCTTGATACAGCATGTCTTTGCCTGTTTTTGTTTTCCCCATCTCTTTGTTACGGTAGAATGTATTTATGAAAATAAATGAAAAAAAAAAGATTATAAATCATCACTGAGGTGGATATGAGAGAAACTCTGCGATACATTAAATCAAACTCACTGGATGATGCAAACTAAGAGACTCAGAGTTTTGAAAAGACTGAAAGTGTATAGATGCAGTCCTCGAAACATCAAAAAAAAAAAAAAGAACAGAGTAATTGATTCGACATCTGAGTGAGGCTCTTCTCCTAGTGGGCCACAGCTGACAGATGCATTTATTATGTAAAAAAATAACATCCTCTTTCTTTCCTGGATGACTGATTGATGGGAGTCATGAGGAGATCCAGCTGCTACAGACAGAAATGGTGATAACACAGGCGAGTGAAAAGCCTGGGTTCTTTTTTTTTGTCTTTGTGAGCCCACACAGAGCAACACAAACTGATTAGCAAAGAAAAATAACTCTTTGAGATTCAAATACACCAGATATATTCATCAGGTCCACCAGGGGGTGAGAGTACTTGACCACTGATGCTGTTAAAAAAACATTTATTAAAATGTTTTAGCAGAGTAGGTAAGAACTTTGAATAAATCCAGCTACCATTGGAACTAACAGACATATATGTTAGGGTACAGAGACAGTCCTTCAGCTACATTTGAATCACTTCTCCACTTTTCTACTCGGTAATTACAGTGGAGGCTGTGTAGATTTACCGCTTTTCAAGTCAGGCATCTGTGTCTCTTCGGGTGTCGTCATTACATCAGCTGTATGTAGCAAAGACACTCTAATCTGATCAATGAAGCCTAAATACCACATAAGCTCAGGCAGGCTGTGTGGTGTTGACTTGTCTCTGTGCAGGATTTTTCACAATCCTGTTTTAGCCACTTACGCATGTGTGGGAATCAAGGAAAACTGGGACTGTTATTGGAAAGATGTGGTTGAATTAAATTTCAGTCGCTGCCCTTTTTCTCTCAGGGCAATCTCACGTTCATCTGACAGCATTAAACTGCTGTACAGTGAACATAAATCACATGATACTGTATCATAGGTACTGTTGATTTGGGCCATATAGATTGTGTTTTTCTTCTTTTTCTATTTATTAGAACTACTGAATCATTGTAAAGACAGTTTTATATGGTTTATGCAAAGTATGAACTTTTTATGTTCTTTTGTATACCTTGTGTGATTTTTTGTCCTTTATAAAGACTAAGGGCCTGATCTACTAAAGGTTTGCTTGTGCAAAAACACGTGCAAATTTGATAGTGCGTGCAAACCTGATCTGTGAACCAGGTGCACCGAGGATTGCGTCTGTCAAATGAGCCAAGCAGCACGCGCAATCGCTATTGTGTGTTTGCTTTCATGAATATGCAGAATGTACGTAGATCATCAGGCTGCGTCAAATTCTGGGAGGAGCAGATGCAAATAGAATCATTTAGCACCCGCAATGTGATTTATCGAACTCTTTTGCATCTATATTTAGCACGTTTGAAAGGCACGTGCAAACCGGCACAGCATTACGCACGGTCATTGTGGGGAGAAGGATGCAGAGGTGCCATGATAGAAACCATGATCCTTGTCCAAAAAAGAACAGAGAAAAAAAATATCTGTTTGTCTTATTGATTTTAATCGTTTTAATTCCTTTTTTGATTTCTAGTATATCCTCTTGTATCTTTAAAGCACTTCGAGTTTGCTTTTGTATGAATGGTGCTATACAAATAAACTTGCATTGCTTGTCTTTTATGCAGTTCCCCAAAACAATATGTGCAACTCCATGGGGTCTCAGTAGATCAGGCCCTTAAAGTCTGAAATAGAGTTTGAATTAATAGCTGCAATATCAGTTTTCACACAGTGCAGAGGCTTCGCAGAACATCTCTACTTGTCTGTGTACAGCACTCAAAGGACCCCTGTTCCAAAGAAAAGGAGCCTTGTTACGAATAATGGGAATCACAGTGTGGTATGTCAGGATAGGAAACTCACTTGTACTGTGCTTGGAAATGTTCCTGGACAAAGCTGTGCTGGACTCCAGGGTTCTGAGACTGGGATGGGTCAGGAGACGGCGCCTCCTCAGCCTCACCTTGGACCTGCAGCAAAGAGGAGGCCATCATCAGAGTGAGAAAGAAGAAACACATACTGCGAACACATGTTTTCTCGAAGCACCAATATTAAACAGGTTTGGCTCATTTTAGCTTTTTCTTGGGATTAATATTCAGCAGTAGTGGGAAGCACGGACGTGAACAGAACCTCCTGGGAATTAACTGTCTTTAATCTTTAATCGACTCACCTAAGAACAAAACGGGAAACTGGCCTCGAATAAAGATAAAAGAGAAGCAGAAACAAAAGATAACAAAGACTGATCACTGAAAAACTTGCAAGGTCACGAAAAAATGTGTGTGGGATTTCACACATAGGGAGTGTCTCTTAGAGGCTGCACTGCGTGAATAACACAGAGTCCACAGAAAAACCTTTGGCATCAGCTTTGCGATGCAATGAAAAGGTTATCTATGTGTCATGGCTCATTAAATGTAAACTACATATATGTGCATACATGAAAAGACAAGGCAGGGAGGAAACAGGATATCAGCATTCTGGCCAGAGGTTGACCTGCTCTTACATTAAATGAACAAACAACTATTATGTTCAACCTCTACTATACCCCAGAAAATCATGTTGCACAAGGCCAGACTCCTTTTTATATAAAGCCATTGTGCAGAGGATAAAACATCAGGCATTAAGAGTTATAACCGACAGTTATATATAAATAAACCAAGGCAGGGAGAGTCTCAGCCTTCAGTTTTGTAAGTCATTAAATGGCATTTTCAAACGGTCTCCTCGTGTTAAAATTTCTTTGTCTTTGGGTTTTAACATAGTAAATTTGTTTCAGTTTAAAAAAATCACATGATACACTTTTTTGGTTGAGATAAATTCACTTTTATTGCACTTATGGCAGTTGTTTGCTAATTCGGGTGCACACCATTTAGTTAATAAATTGTCACATGGTTTAATTTTCTACATCATGATTTAATTTGAGTTTATGTCATTTCAAAGTAACACTTATCTTTTTGTTTGTCTGGGCTGTCTGCAGCTCCAAGATGGCCTCTTAAGCCCTACCAACAGGAAGTGGGACAGACCATCAACGGTGAAGCAGGAGAAGCTTGGATGTTTGATTCTTAATAAAACTTTTGTCTTTATTCTTTCAGTCAGAACAGAGTATTTAGTTTTTTTCTGTAAAGAGTTGGTTTGGATGATTTGATGTTGTTTATTTTTTTTAGATTGCTAGATGTTTAGTTTGTCGTCACCTTAGTTTCCCCCTTGCGTTTATGTTGGACTCATCCTTTGTCTATTTAAACCCCTGACTTGTATTACTCAGGAGGTCTGTTTGATCATGTTTGTTAGGTTGTAACTTCCTTTTGTGTGGGCCCAGATTTTGTTGATTTTCTACCACATTAAGTTGGATATTTTCTTATTAATTTCTGTTTTTTGAGAAAAATTAAAGGATTGCGATCTTTTTTCACACTTTTGTCCTTTTCCTGGTTGCTTGGTCCCTCTTATTTGATCAAATGCAAAGATGACTACAGACTTGCTCTTCAATATGATACTTTTTGATGAGGTGATTGTGCAGAGGAATTATTATTAAGGCATTAAAAGTCATTCTAAGCAGTTATACTTAAGCCTTTCTCGATACAGTTTCAACTCAATCACACCTTTCCTGAAAAACACTCTTCCCGTTATCGGGTGGATCTACTAAAAGGTCATAATGTGGAATACAAGCACCTTGTGAGTATTTCTCTGCTCTGCACATATCAGCCCCACAATAGCCTGCATAAAAGCCTGGCACTTGAGAATGCATTAAGTCATCGTATCATTTCAGCTGTGCTTTTACACCGGGCTGCTTGGGCCAAACAGAAATGCACCCTGGGAGTCTTCTCTGTTGACACATCTCTCTCTCTCTCCCTCTCTCTCTGTTTACTATTCCTCTGATTTCCAGCCTGGCCTCATACTGGCCGCCACTGTTTGCAGGCTGGCAGCCCGACCATGACCTCCGCTCACAACCGGAGCTGAAAGGAGGTTTAGAGTTTCTAGATGGGAGAGGGGAGCGCAGGGCGTGAGTGTGTGTCACAGGAATCAGTGTGAGACGAGGACATGCACAGAAACAGGAGAGTCCTTTACAGTTCACCTCCATTTGAAATCCTGAGTCCATTCTTCTACGAGCAGTTGAGCTTTGCAGGGGCAGAGTGTGAAACCTGACTTTCCTGCCTCAATGTGCTTCAACAAGCACGAACAATGACAATCTGGTCCTCCTCTGATGCACTTTCCTGTCAGGAGTTTGGAACCACTTAGTCACAACCTCGATAAACGTCAGGAGTGGTCCCGCTGGCTTTTCAAGTGTGCACTAATAACAGGGCAGGTGGTCCCTCTCTCTTATTCAGGGCAGAGGTGGCAGCATCCAAGATTTCCAAAGAGAATCTCAGGTTTTGGTTTTTTGGACCACGTTGTTTCTGCCATCGTGAAAGTGGGGTAGTAGATTTAGTTCTCTTCACAAAGCTGGTTAGCAATGCTTACTGTCTGCTTGGAAAAACAGCCAGTCATACTAGAAAAACTCTTGACCTCTCTTGTTATTTCCATTTGGCCTGGATGAGAGGGGTTTTCCACTGATTACTTCCATTCTCCCGAAATGTCAGGACTGCCAGAGGAGGAGGTCAAACTCAGCTGGGCTTGTTTCTGGTTCAGCTTCAACATGTTCAGTGTTGGAAAGTAAGTGAGAGATGTTAAGAGTGCAGCCTTTCAGATTTTTCTAATCACTAACATCCTGCCCTGCGTTTCACCCTCTTTTTTTCCTCTACATACTTGGTAATGGATTCCACTGCTATCTTTATGTAGCGATAACAAAAGTAACAGTGAGGCTATAGAGTGCAAACACAGTCGGTCTTATCACTTCTCAGAAATCCTTGCCCAGCTCTGCCATGTCAAAAGACTGCCAGGCCTCAGCTGGGTGTTAACAGCGGCTGTTGAAGGCCTTTAATCACAGTGGGAAAGTGGGACAGGTTACACACCCACTGACATGTGGTTCTGATAAGGACTCAGACACCTCAACGATCATGGCCACAGATAGAAAATCCCCTGGAGGAAGCTATGATCGCCGCTGGCCAGAGAGAAAATGTATTACAGGTTGTGAAGCGGCCACAGGCAGGACTGGGTTTCTCTCAAAAGGTGTCATGAGCCAGTCTGAAATTGAGATGCTATCTTTGAAATTGGTTGTCAGAAAAATATGCCAACTTCAAGCTGATAAAGCGGTAGTAGACAGGCAGGCCATAAAAGAGAGGAAGTAAGAGCTATTTTTTTAGTTAAACACATGTATGACACAGTCGACCACCATTAGGATCAGCTACCTCAGGAGAGAACTTACCATGAAAAAAAATACAGAAGATTTCTCTTTATGCGCCATTCTGTGGTCATACAATAGTTACTCCCTTCTGCAAAGGTTATATAGAAAATATAAACACAAAAATGTGCAACAGCTACAGGTTCAAGATATGCAGAGCTAGAGATGGTCTACCTCTGTTTAATCCAAAAGCCTCCATGCCAGGAGAGGCGCAAGGACAAAATTAAAAACCCAAATCCCTCACCCTGGCACCTCAGCGTGTGGTAATTGATTTCTGGGATTTAGATAAATGACAAAGATAAAACATGCAACTGAGTGGCGGGCTGGAGCTTGAGTGTTGGCTCAGCATCTTCGGCAGGACGCCTGGGTTCATAAGCTGTGATTTTTAAGCTGACTATAAGAGAAAGAGAGAGTGATGGAGAGAGCTACACGTGATAAGCACATTGTTGTGCAGATCAAAGAGCAGCATTGAAAACTGGTCCCATATAACGCTATTTTTAGCTCTTTATAGACCGCGGCGTAGCTATCTTTTAAGCGTTGTGCTTCTTAAAAAAATAACAAATGCCACCTCTGTGACTTGCAGCATCTGAGTGATTTAAGCAGGTGGAGACGCTGAGATAATAATGAGGTGTTGGGCTAATTGGCTGTGTAAAGGGGAAGGGTGCAAACCAATGCCCTTGGATGTAGAGGTGGAAAAACACTAAAATAAACATTGTGAAAGTGCCTCAGGAGAACCTGTGCCATATAATCCTGAATCTAACCCCAAACATGAAACAACTGTTACTGGAGGGACAATTTCAGTTTATGTCCAGCCAAGGAAAATGTATTTTCAGGCAAGTGGGACCTTTAAAGAAAAATCAACAGAATCTACTTTTGTAGTTATCTGCAGTGAAAAAGAAGAAAAGGTTCCGTTTCCCCAAAACCAATTCACGCTTGGTATTAACATGCCTTTCATGTGATCCACTGGATCTCACATTAGCTTAACATATTTTTACTAGTCTTTAGAAAAGTCCAACTGATAAAAAAAAAATTCACTCCTGAGAAAGGGCATGTCAAAGTGGACAAAGATATCAACCTTTTTTAAAGCCCTCTAAGATGTCCTAGTAAAAGTCTGAAGTCTTTGGACAACTTGGATAAATGTGTACTACACTACTTCTGGTTATGGCCTGGGTATTCAGTCACTATGGTTACTAAAGTTTGATTATATAAGAGGTTTCAATGTAATAAAAGTCCTTGCAATCAGAGTTTAAATTATGACTATTTCAAAGGAAAGGAAACACTCAAAATGCGCCGCCACTGAAATTATACATGATCATCAATATCAATGTGCTACTAATGATTCCCATTCGCACTGTGTCAGCACAACAACAAACAACGTTGTTTTCTGCTTGTTTTGAGTCATCAAAGTGCGCATCAAATCCTGTCAGACCCTTTATCATGGATGTGAATTGTAATGTTCAAGCTTATACGCGGTCTATATTGCGAGTAGTGCAGGCAACATAAACATCATGTGAACATAACAGCGTAGCTCCTTGAGTGGCAAGAGAGTGGGGGTAGTAGTGAAAATCCCCCTCCCCACGGGCACCCCAGCCCCGCTACTGAAAATAATTCTAGGGGAAACGCTAGTGACTATGTCCCATTGTTTGGACAAAGAAATCATGCCCATCCCTTGCTGAATACTAACATAGGATGTTGTGGTCTCAAAGTACCATATTAAAAAGTTCAGCACCCAACAGTTCCATGAACATCTTAACTGAACCAAAAGTGGCGCACTCAAAAGGTTTGGTATGAATACGTGCACCTTTACTCCCCCTACTATTTATACATCTGAAAAGTGAGGACACAAACACAGAGGAGCCACCACCATGTCTTGTTAAATCAAAGACTCCTGGTCATCTGCCTGAAAGCCTAAAATCGCACATATTAACAGTGCACTTTGTCCCATCAGGGAGGCTTTCAATAATTCACCCCCAAAAATGTAGCCGGGAGTGATTCATCTCTGTGAGCAGGAACTCATGCGCTAGAAAATCCAGGAAATGTGCCCCCCATCTTCACAGACCACCTTTCTCATCCTGATGGGTTTTTCAGGGGGATAGTAACAGGGGGTTGCGGGGAGGGGGCTAGAAGGGGTGAGTGTTCCTAGTAATGGTCCTGATTGTGAATAATTCAAACACACAGGGATGGACATGTGCTGCAGCTGGAGTAAAAGCACTATAGTGGAGTGATTGAGAACAAGAGCCAGCAGCACCTGAACCCCCACGGTGATCGTAACAGAGAAAGAGAGACGCAGGAGGAGGTATGAAGAAGCTGCTTGTGTGTGTATATCGATATATAGACAGCGGGAGATAGAGCGAGAAAAGAGCAGAGTATCTGAACGGCTCAGAAAAGTCAAAGTAAGTGCACACAGCTGACACACAGAGCTGTGATAAATAATGGACAGTCTTCTTTAACACTCCCTCCTGTGGCGTGTGTACCTCGCTATAAATAGTCCCAATGATACCGAGAATGGAGGCTTTTCTCTTTGGTCCATTATTCCCTGCGGGTGGAGGTGGGTTTGTACGGACCTGCACAGTGCAGAGGCATCGCTGCGTGGACTCAAAGTGACCTCAGATTGTGTTTTGTGAAAGTACAGCAGTTATAAGAGTTTTCTGAGTCCAAACTACTCAAAATTTTGACTGACAGGACAATAAATGTACAGACACACACTGTGACAGCTCCTCAAAAATAAGGCCAAAACACTTAAGAGCTCTCTCTGGTGACTGGCTGCAGTGTGGGACTTCCCTCATGTTAACAGATGGGACATGCGTCAAACACTGAAGTCAATTAAATTTTTCTCAAACATGATAAGTCAGTTCTTATCATTCTAATTTATACACAAGTGTTCATTTTTGCAGGAACTTCATTTTTGTCCATTTTTTTGATGATATGCAAATGGGTATAAATCTTGATTGACGGCTCTGTTGACAAATGAGGCTCCTGTGCGCACAAGATAATCAGAGAAGAGGCAGAACATGGGGAGAGAACATAAAAACCAACACAAGCGCCTTTGGACTTTCCATATCTGCGAGCGTCTGCTTCCAACCAACATGATAATCTGTTCTGCTGTGGACTAATCAGTAAGTCAAATGTGTGCTTTGGGAAGTAAAGAGTGCTGGATGTCAATACAGTGACTTCACTGTGACATTTTAGCAGACTCTGGCTCCAGATGACGTAATCAGCGCAATTTGTCAGAAGTGGTCACATTCAATGGTCATTTTTGTGGAGCCACCCTTTCCTCTCTGCACATTGTTGATGGACAGGCTGGGAAATGGATGTTGTAAAAATGAATCCTGTGGGTTAACTCATCTAAGGTTCGTTACTACAATTGCGCAGCTAGGTTGGGTGGTTGAATTTAGCCAACATTAAAGGGATATTCCGGCGTAAAATTAATTAGGGTCAAACACACCGTAACACTGAGTTAGACACTCCCTCGAGAGATGAATGTTGACCGCTTGCTTCTCTATTTATACCAGCTTATACCAGCAAGTAACAACCGCAAGATAGCAACACACAGTGGTCTGAGGAGCCATAAACAAACCTCAACCAAAACGCCACTCTATAGCCACAAATACTGCTCAGAGCAGCACCTTAATCAAGGTACATATAGAGTCCCAGCCATAGCAGTTGCTACCAAACATCTTTTTCGCTTTGCCTAAAGAGACTAAACACAACTCACCTACTCTCTTCCAGCAGCCGCTTGTTTATAGCAAGACCTCGACTAGTCCATTATCGACTGCAGTGGGGTGATGCAGCTCGAGGAAGAACATTTATGATCATTTCTTCATGGAAATGCGATTAGACCGAGACGTTGAAGGTCCTTTCACACCAGCTGACCATTTTTTACATGGGATTATTTCAGACGTCAATATTTTTTTCGAACCCGTATCCTGTCAATACAAGTGTTCACATCAGCGACGTTTTCCCATCCTGTGAAATTTTTTGGGGGGATTTTTCTAAAGTTTCGTTTACTGTGTGTACACTTCTGACCAATCAGATTCTGTGTTGTTGCAACGTCTGATTCATTGGTATATCCAACATGGCCGACCGGCTAATTGTTTACGTGTTGGAGAACAGAGTGCTTTTTGATAAAAAACACAAATATTACAAAGATAACGACCTGAAGGACAACTTGTGGAGCGTCATGGCGTCGGATTTCTCATATGACGATGTTTTGTGTGCTTTAACAGTTTGCTAAACGTCTTTGTTTTAACTTTCATCTGTGCTAAGTAACTTTAGCTCGTAAGCTAACCTGTTCAGATACAACATACCATATGCATTTTCACTGTCTCAAACTCAATCATGTAGCTGTCACAGCACCGTTAGGTCTTGGTTGTTACCTTACGTTTATGGATTATAGCTTAATGTGCCTATCTGCTACTGGCCCGACTCAGTTGCTATCCATAGTCCAGCAGAATAGTATACTACATGCTACACACAGCCATCTCAACACTAGTGTCTTATTAGAACTGAAAACACTCAGTCTGCTGTTGTTTCAGTCGTCTTGCTTCCACCCACGACGCGTCTTTTTCCCCCCCGGAAAGTCGCAAAATCGCATCGGGCTTGATGTGTATCGTCAGGCGTGTCAAAATTCTCCTATTGTTTCGTAACTTCACGTTCTATATTCGCGTCGGCTGCAGTGTGTAAGGACCTTAAGGCAAAATTTATTAATATGATGATTATTACTTCAAGGAAATGATAAAGTAATGATCATAAATGTTCTGCCTTGAGCTGTGGAGCCTACAGTGGTCAGCATCAGTAGAAATGACGCATTGGCCTGTCAGGTGATCCTGTCTCATCTTTGGGCACATTTTATTTTACATGGCTCAATACAGGGTTACAGAGTCTGGGTGTAAAAAAAAAAAGCCAAATAGGTTTCCTGAGAGTGGCTAAATAGCAGAACTAGCACCAACAGCCTGTGCAGTGATCATGTCTTACCTCTTCTCTACTTCCAAAGCTGGCCGAAAAATGTGGTCCGAAAAGTCACACCTCTTAGACTTTCATATTAGAGGTGAGAAATTACAATGGCAAAGATTACACCCGGTAATACAACTGGACTTATGAAAGACAAACCAATCTACCTGAAGTGGCTCAGGTAGAAGTTTTTAACAATCATTACTGATTTCACTTTATTTTACAAAAAAAAAAACTAAAACATACTCAGCCTTTTTGATGTTACACACTCTCAGTAATTTAGGAACTATTGGGCGATACACTCCAGACAAAAGAGAAGTAGAGAATTTTTCAAAAAGGCGAGATCAATGTTTAATCAAAGGAACAGGTAATGGAAAAGTTCAGTGTGGTTTCAAACTGGAACATCACAACGTTGACACTTCTTATTGGTAGTTTGGCCAGATTCAAAGGCTGTTCATTAAATCCAACCCTTTGGAGGTGAGAGACATCAGGTAATAAACATCATGGAGGTAGTCTGTGTGCTCCCTTTCTTCACCCTTAGAGGTAAGGACGAGAGAGCACAGCCTCAAAATGAATTTTATCACCGCTAGATTGAAGTGAAATGGCTTTCAACAAGAGGAATGATGAGACAGAGGGGAAAAAAGGCGGATCAGACAGAAAAGGTGGTGGAGACTCGTTCATGCGGCTGGAAAAGTCTAGATGCACCGTAAGCAGACTTTGACAGACAATGCTGTGGAGAAAGTTGGTGGAAAAGTGCAGAACAATAAGCTGCAAATAGTCTTTGTTTTGGGTGTGATATGGATGATTCACAGGTAGGATGACTGGAGATGACCAAAGCTTTTAGCTTATCACTTTAGTGATCTGACCTCAGACTGAGTCATAAGAGGACAATGACTAAAGCTGAGAAAACAAGAGGAGTGAGTGAGTAGAATGAAAGCACTTGTTTTGATCATGACAACAATGTGAGAGGTCCTTGAAATAGGTTTCTCTAATGCCTCATTTTTATATGAACTCCTGGAACTATCTAGAAATGAACAGGAGCTCTGAGTCCCTGCCTCTCTTGCTCCTTCACTAGCACCGTCTGAGTTTAGTATTAGGCGTAAATATAGGTATATTTGATTCTCTCATGTCTTGGTTGCAGCACTGAGGTCAGTCTACTGTTTTGTTTTGGCTCATGTAGAGTGTCAAAGTGAACAAGATTCAAGAACATGTCAGAAACAGAAGTAAAACACAGGAGTTTATAACCCTGATGGGCTAATAGACTACATCATGTAAACAGCTCATCATACCAGCCTTATAGGGCTCTATACAATGTGACTTAGTGGTTTTAACTGGAGACAAAAAAAAGTCAAACGGTTGAAAATAACAGCTTGATGCTTTAAAAAAAACAAACTCAAAATGTTCCTGGCTGTAATCAATGGCATGTTTCCATAAGAATATAGTTTTGTTTGCACATCTGTTGGCGATGGAGCTCTTGGGAAAAATCCTGGAAAACGAGTAGAAAACCACCATCAACAAATCATGACAACCCCTCTCAGGACCTTTAAAAAGTACTTAATAAGCCTCCTTTCAAAGAATGAACTTTTTAAACATTTAAAATCTGGGAGCAAACTTGGCTAAAGTCATGTAGAGATGTTCCTGCTAACTTTGACTTTGTGTGACGTCTCTCAAGAGGATTTATCTCACCTCGAAGAGAGCAGCAGGAGAGGCTGACGGGGAAATTAATTCTAATGAAGGCGGGTCGTCCTCCTGAGCTGATGAGCTTTATTATTACCCTCCTGCCTCTGCAGCTGATGTGATGACTGCGTTGACACAGAGGAGGATAAGATGACTGCACACATCAGTCAGCAGAGACACATAGGAGCCTCTGTTACCTGTCTGTTAAGAGGAGCTGTAATGGCCATCACACTCTGCAACACATGTGTTCGACATTACAGAAATACAAACTTAACAAAGGTTATTCGATTGAATCTCCAAATCTAAATTGGCATTTGTTGGTGAGTCTGGGCTGATAATAATTGCATTTTAAAAATCCATTCATCTTCTCAGGCAGATTCAATTTAACTCCAGATAACACATTAAAAGTGGACTTGGCGTGAAAGGCGCACCTCCCTGCTTAAATTATTTCTATCAACAACTGTTTAAATCATTGCAGTCAGCCTCCTTTCAGCCAATTGAATTGACACACTCTCTCTCTCTCTGGAAAGCCTCCACTCAGCAGATCTGATTCACTTAAACTGTCTGAAAGTCAGACCCAGCAGAGACGGGAATGATTTGTGTGTGTGAGGGTATTTCTTTACATTTAATGAAGAATCAGGCTGTTGATTTCACTTTGAAACAAGATGGAGAGCTTTGTTTGACTCCGCGGGCAAAGTTAATAGATCAGTGAGAGTTTGAACAATAACTCTCCAAGCTTTGTGTGCTGCAGACTGGTACTTTTTTCTGTGCCTTCATGATTGCAGTCAAATGATAACCATTATTTATTTATTATTTTGCTCTAACTGAGGAAAAAAAGTCTGCTTTGGCATTTTTGGCCCCAATCACTCTAGTTTATGTCTTTTTTTTTTCTTTAAAATGATTTTTATTTTATTTTCCTCCCTTTTTTTTGGACTAAATTGATTTTATTTATGCACTGTAGAGATTAATCCACTCCGAAGGTCTTTGCACCTCTTCATCACTTGTCTTATTATCTGCATGTACATAAGTCTGTTTAATATGTATGTGTACTTATTAATAACACCATTTATAGTTATGGTACTATGGTCTGATCTATGCAATATAAAGTTAAAAAAGAACGAAAAAAATCCATTCAGTATATCCGCTGCAAAAAGGCATACTAATCGACCAATCCGAACTGCCGTACCCCCTGCAGTTCGGATTGGTCCAGGAGTCCATCCAATCCCCCGTCTCCCCTGCTCCGCACCGTCCCGCCCATGCGGGAAGCGTAATGGAACCAGAGAAGACAAACACCAAAACCAGAAGGCCGATTCTGTTGCCCTCCACATCAAAGGGAAGGAAACGTAAAAGTTTCAAGGAAAAGGTTGAAGTAAGGAAGAAATATGAGTGAAACAGGTGCCAACGGAGAGTCTACATTGGAGAAACGTACGACTGGTGGAAAAAGCTGCAGAAGGATTTGGGACTGAAAACTGACGCTGAAACAGCCAAATTTTTGTTGAACAGGTAATTACTTTGTTTACTACAGTGGGAGATGTCTGCTGAATAACTCTGGTTAGTCTTTGCCTATACTGGCTAATGACTGAATGTTGTTGAATAGAATAGAATAGAATAGAATATTCCTTTATTGATCCCCCATGGGAGAAATTTTTTTGTCACAGCAGCATCACAGACAAGACAAAAAGTGCAAAAATGCAGTTATAACAATAAGGGTCCTAATATTAAGAACTTAGATAAATGTAATAATTAAGAAAAAAATTAGAAAAGGGAGAAGAAAAAATAAAGCTTTCTACAATATACACAATTTAAATGCCATAAAAAAAAAAGTGGTGGTGTAGTGGTGGTCGGAACGGGTAGGCTCTGTCAACAGATTTTAGCATGAGTTAGCCACGCATCTTTAGCATTGTAAATTGAGCTGGTGAAGACACGCCGAGAAAGGTAAAGCCTCGCCCACAATCGGCTCTGCTCTGACTGGCTAGCAGTGGCGACGCCAGACCCGCTTCACCCTGCTAATATGTGGTTTTGATCGTGACGGTCCAATTGAAATGGCTACCACTGTGTGTTACATGGGGGATGATTGTCGTGTTTGTTTACTATTTTCTGCCAGCCGGCTTCTTGCTCTATCGGAGGGGGTGTGTTGTTAGGAGGCGACATGAGCTTGGGGGGCGGGGTCTTGGAACACGGAGGGGAGGGGTGAGTGAAGGGGGGGCAGGCTGCGTTTTTCAAATCTGTCTCAACAGCCAAACTGGTTTTCAGATCGTAGACCATAGCTTTAAGGCTGTAGTAACTTAATAATTATGTAGTCTAGTGTTCCCTTGATTTTTCTGAATTCTGAATTCAAATGGGTGATGCATGTCTTTGTATCCAGTTTTCAATCAATAATCACATCCATGCAGAGAGGTTTTCTAGGTAGAACATGGGTCAAACATCAGTCATTATCGTCGGTCATGATTTTGGATTTGGGAATGCCAAAATTGAGACTGCAATTAAATCTGATTGACTGTGACGCTCCAATTCCAACTGAAGTATATTCAACTTTTTCAGACAGCAGACCCATGAAGCCTTTCTAAGAAGTCTCACAAAAGCACAAGCCAATCCATGACTTAATGAGAAGATGTCCTCTGGGCTGAGCTCCCTGCAGCTTATAAAAAATGTCCTTTAACTCGTCTCTGATGCATGTTGTTGTCTGGCGCCATCAGACAGTTGCAGCTTAATTGTGTCTGTGCCACAGTGAGCCACCAGAGCACACAAAACCAGCTCCTTTTCTTTTTTTTTTTAAGAGGCGAGTACGTTGTCAGATCTCCTTGACTGACACAGAGAGGGACTATTTTTAGACAAAGACATCAGAGTTCATTTTAGACTCATATCTACATGCAGACTTTCCTTCTGATCGCATCTGTTAGGAGTCTATAAGTCTCAGCCAATCAACACTGACCTGTTTTGGAGGTGGGAGAGGACCTAAAAACACACATTCAGTTATATTCGGACCCTTTCACACTAAGGTGCTTTTCCAGCTGGGCGACTCTAAGCAACAGGAAGCCATTTCAGCTTGGCAGGGAAGAAACTCACATTAACAAACACACAGAGCAGAAAACACACAACAGAACCATTCGCAGCCAGCCCTGACAGCAGCACTGACCACACACACTGCTGCATGCCTCAGCTGAGGCTTTAGAGACGCATTTATGGGCATGCACGGCAGGAATAACTAAAAAAGAAGGCCTAAAAGCTTGGTACGGTGTCTGGGTCACTGTCTGGATGTAATGTCTCATTTCAGAACACAACAGCCTACATGGTGCAAATCAAATCTGCAGGAAGAGGACAGAGAGGAGAGCACAAAGCGAGGCTACAGAGTGATTGTTGTGCCGGTAATGAGGAGGAGGAGGAGGGCAAGGTTCATCAACTATTATTAAAAGTCAGTCATGTATTACTGAGTTCATACAGCACAGGAGGACCATTCATCTTGAGTAGCACTGACCGAATAAAAAGATGGACACCACTCCCACCTCCAAAAGTAAAGCCAAAATACCCTCATGATTCAAACTGACATATATTAGTGAGGACTGGATAATTATTGGGCTTCAATTTCAATTAAATTTTCAGCTTTGATATTTGATTTAAAAGTGATTTTACATGTAAAGGTCTGAGCTTTTCCACCACTTCAATTTAATCACAGACGAAAGCTCCATCATACCATTCAGCCTTTTTCAAGTCTGCATCTTTAACACGTCAGTAAGGATTTATTTTGATATGATACAGACTGATGTCACCGTTTAACCTGGAAATATTAGCTTGGTACCGCTTGCTCATGCTTGCGATTGCTATTGCTCCTGTGTTGCTGTGTTGGCTTTTCAGACACACATGCACATAAGCAGAAACTCTCCTCTCTCCACCTGTGGCTGCTTGATAGTTCTCACTGCTGTAGCACAACATGTTGAAGATATTTCAACTTTCTTGCGCTCCCAAACTTTACTGCTGCTCATCTGAGCATGAGCAAGAATGAGAGGGAGGGTATAGGACAAAACAAGTGAGACGCAGAAGGAAGTGCAGTATTGTTCAGTCTCAATTATCATACGATGCCACTGCCCACTGAATGTGTACAACGCTACTGCACAATGTTGGTTTCAGTAAGTGGAAAAAAAAACCCTGAAATACTGAGTGCTTTTCGGCTTCAAATCTGTATACTGGCAGAAGGTGGAACCAAGTTGTCCATGGTATATACAGTCTATGATTATAATGCTAGAGCAAGTAGCAAAGAGTAAATCTAGTCACTTGTGCAAACAGCATATTCAAGATGTTCCTGTTGTTCTGATGCCAATAAAGTAGATGTGTTTCTGTCTCTGTATAACCTCCTGTTCCTCAAGAGCCTGGCCTATTTACAAAATCAATGCCTTTTCTTAGCAGGACACATTTCTTAATGAAAAACATCTTCTGATTCTACAGCTACTTTAGTCTCTAAGAATCAACATAGAATTCCTCTCCTCTCTTTTTCCTCAAACTGTCACTACTGCTCACTGTCCCCAGACCTAAAGCCACTCTCACCTCTTCTTCTCTGCACCCGAGCTGCACAACAAGTGTCTCTTTCTTCCAGTGACTTACAAAGAGGCACATTCAGAGAGCCGAGAGAGAGAGAGTAACAGAGAGGGAGAGAGAGAGTGTTTCCTCAGTGATGGACGACAAACAAACTGGGAGAGAATGTCCCCCACATGAGTCAAAGCAATGGGAAGTCAACAGTAAATGTTAAATCGGGGGTCCAGTGTGTCTTTTTTGTTTGTGTCCAGGATTCTGAACTGTCACCCTCCATTACAAAGACAAAATACATCGGCTTTAACTTCTCTGACTCTCGAACAAGAAAGCCTGACATGGTCGGGGGACAGAGCGGGGGAAATGTAGGGGGGTGGTCTTCTTCCCTTTTCCTACCTTTTCCTTCTCCAGGCTCCGTCTCTCCTGCACCAAGCGCTAACTAACGACGCATGCCTAGAAACAACAAGCATAAGCAGCAGAGGAGGATGGAGCTGTGCCGACTCCTTGGCTGTGAGAGGGGACGTGCATGGACTGGTAAACAAGGCGGCCTGGCTTTGACCCTGTTTGACTCAGCCAGTCTGCACCCCCATTACAGCTCCAGCGGGATTAACTCAGAGGTGAATCAACAAATAAACATTCCCTAACCGTATATTTTTACGGTCCCAATACCTGACTCACAACTGGGCTGCTATCAATGACTGAGCTGAACGTGATTCAAGACTTTGCTTCTTTAACCTGTTTATAGAAATTATGGCTGACAAATTGAAATAAATCACAAAATCTTTTAATTGGAACCAATTTTTTTTTTTAAGAAAAAGGAAAAGCTGTAACATATATATACCCCAGAGAAGACCAGTGTATTATCAGAGACTGCACTGTCCAATTACTCAAAAATGAAGGTAATGATTATTCACATTTTGTTTTTTCATGACTTTTCCAGACAGAGGGTGCCATCTTTGTTTTAGTCTATCAATCAATCAGGGCTGTATCTGCAATCAGCTGGCCTGTAAAGGTCCAGTCATCCCATCTTAGCAGAGCAGCTAAACGGATATTCCGGCATAAAATTAATTTAGGGTCAAACACACCGTAACACAGAGTTAGACACCCCCTCGAGAGATTATTGTTGCTGACCGCTTGCTTCTCTAGTCATAACAACCTTAGTAACGACCACAGGATAGCAATACACAGCGGTCCCAGGAGCCACATACTCAACTACAAAGCCACTCTATAGCCACAAATAATGCTTAGAACAGCACCTAACATGATCAATAGTACATATAGGGTTTCGAGGCACAGCACTAGCCACCAAACATCTTTTTAGCTTTGCCTAATTTCTTTAGCAAAGAGACAAAACACAACTCACCTACTCTCTTCCAGCAGCCGCTTGTTTGTACAGAGACCTCGGGTGAGTCCAAACTGACTGCAGCTCAAGGAAGAGCAAAGGGGGCAACAAAACCTACAGAAACAAATTCTTTGCAAGAGCTTTAAAGTTAAGCAACTGTTTGCTCTGAACCCTATGAAGACTTGATAGAGTTGTTGAATTGTGTCAGCAGGAGGAAATACTGAAGGCCTTAGGGCTGAGATTAATGGGATTTAAATTTCAATCTTGATTAGGGCTTCCCACAGTCATGAAGATACCATCATCTAGACTGAATGGCTGTTGTGCCGCCTGTTGTGTTGTACTTGTTTTGTTCTCTATGATGAGTGGAGGGTATCTTCCTTTACAAGTAACCCCTCAAGTAGCTTTTACCAGACGCTTAAACAAAGTTCAGGGCATGAGGACGTTGGTGGACTGCTGCAGCCCCATGTTGTGTCATAGTTTAACAAACTATCGGGCAGCCACAGGTGGAGTGAGGAGAGCAGGGAGAGGAGCAGGAGTCACAAAACTTGAGGGACAGATTGTGAGAGAGGCAGCTGCGATCACGAGCGTGCATGGGTGCTAATGAGTTTACAACTGCTGGGCTTAAAGGTATGTGACATCACTCTGAGTTATAATGAAATATAAACGAGAGTCTTCATGTTTTAAAAGCTGTCATAATGAGGTTTGAAAACAATATCCTGTTTTACAAATGAGCCAGATGTCTGCAAACAAATCCAACTTCAAGTGGCAGCTCAGCTCACAGCCCCTTGGCCTTCATATGACTTTGCCAAAAACATATTGAAAATGGCACGGATGCCATTAGTGTAGCTCTAACTTTAAGTTATATCCCATGGCTGCACTGTTACTATTTCCTTAAGTAATGTAATGAATCATCAGAGAACAGTTCTTCATTGCAGCTCCAGGCATGAAAAAGCTTCTTTTTTTTTCTTCAAATTTATAAATACTGGTTTCCTTTCAGTGCAAAAGCGTTTACTCACTGACACCTGATCACCTCCTCAGCAATATCAGAGGCATTTATGACCCTGGTCTTAAAAAAAGAACAATTCAGCAATCACACAAACTACCACAGGTCCCAAAATCACCTTGAATTTCTCTTCAAAGCTCCACCAGATTGTGATGAGACACTTTTCTTGCAGCTGCCCCTCTCCTGCCCTCAGCGAGGCCCTCTCTGCCCCCGACAGAGCTCCTCAGTAGGTGGTGCAGAGATAGTGGGCAGCTTACCACAGCTTTACTGTACATTTTTATATCGGTACAGTATGTAAGAGCCGTGAACAAGACAGAGCAAAGATCGAAGAAAGAAGTGGACTGTGATTTATGAGGAGACAGAATTACTGGAATTATTTCAGTCTCGTTCCTGATACTAAGCAGAAGCCTATCTGACCACATGTTTCCTCCCTGATAAAACCTGAAACCTTGAAAACCTCAGTGTCTGCAAAGAGCCTGCTCTGGCTGATGGCACACGGCCTGGACTAACATAAGAGACATCTGTCACTTGAGATTTTCTGCCCTGGACAGAAGCCAGAGCGCTGCTCTCTTTTCTCTCTCTCACTCACTCAATCTATGACCATTCATATTCATCCAGAATATCTGACTACTGCACTGTGTTCTCCTGAAATGATCCCTAATTAAACAAGTTGGAGATATTCAGAGGACAATAAAATGACAAAAAGATTAACAAGAGAAAGGACGAGTCATTGATCGTGCCCAGAAGACCACTACTGCAGCTGAATATTTCACAGAAACCTCTGCGCAGAGCTGATCACAGGCTCAGCATGTTGAATCAATGCTTAAAAATTGAGCTCCGACATTGCCTGTGGCCCAATGATTCAGGGGAAGTCAAAGTTTTTACAGGGCATCTTTATTGGTTTCTCACTGGTCCGCTGAGGTCGGTGACTGCAAATCAGTATCTCTCCCTTTTTTTTTTTCTACTGCTAATCAGAGTTTGAGATGTCTGCATGTTTTAAAAGATGTCTGTGTTGTCAAGGCGCATGATTGATGAGCTGCACTGTGATTTCCTTAAGTACACGAGGGAAAGACAGGCCAATTGACGTGGGCACAGACTCACTCGCAGGAACCTGCCTGCAGAACTGGGCAAACATCCAGTAATCTGTTGATTGTTGATAATCATTAGTTTTCAAAAATGATATTTCACGTGGACCGTAATTGAAAAATTAAGATTGTAAAACAAATTTTTAAAGGCTTTCAAGTTTTCAAAAACAATCCTGAAATGTTGTTATTGCATTTTTTTGTTGGTCGGCCCCTGATAAAAGCAGCTGTTATGTATACCCCCTCTTTTGAAAACTGAAGATCTATTACACAAATGAGTGAAAGAGGTCAAGTTTTCTTTGTTCTTGAGTTATTGCTGGCACATTCAAAAGACTCCATTGAAAAATTAGAAGCATAGAGAACGGATATAAAGGAAGCACAGAGGGAAACGGGGAAAAGGTACATCCATTCATTGTTTGTGGGAGTGTTAAAAGTTATGGCGGTTTCATAAAAGTACGGTTATATGTGTAAACCTCATGATATAAAAGAAGAATCTTTCACGAGCCAGACTCTGTACCCTGTGAGTATACCTTGATGATGTTGTTGTAACCCTACAGCAGCAGAAGAAGGATAATTGCATTCAGTTAAAAGAGCGTGGAAACACCTTCAATTGGACTGTGGAAAAAAAGCGGCCTGTTGAAGGTTAATTTCAGTTCAGAACTAAACGGTGGCGCAAGCAGACAGACAGTAGGAGCTGACAATGAACATGCTCACAAACAAATGTTCTGCTACTAAAGTTAATTATCTATAATAAAGATTACACCCTTCATTTCTAATTATAAGAAACAGCTGCAGCCTCCTGTCTCCATCCCACCCTCCATCAAACACCTTTTTTTTTCTGTTATTTAGAGTAAACTTTCTAATCCTCTTATGTTTCTGTGTTTGCTGCTTGGAGGGAAACACTGCCATCATAAAATAATCAATCAAATGAAAATCGTTAAACTCTCCCTTGTGGTTCTGTTTTTCTTAATTTCGTTCCTGACATCAGCTTTTTACTTTTATCATTCGAAGCCCTAAAGTTTTGTATTTTGTAAAATCCCACAAGAGGCCTCCTTTGGCGGGCTGTCAGTGTTAATTTGATGCCTCCAGTTCACAGCAGATATTGGAAATGAATTGGCCAATCCAGGCAGTGAACCAAAAGTGACATTTGGACTCGGCAGCGAGTATCGCCAACACAAGGCTAGACAAAGAACTCACCATGGATACAGGACTCACAGTACTGGTGTGGTTCCTGCCAGCATACTTTCAATTTCAGCCTGTAGAGTCTGGTTTCATAATCTGTTTTTGACAACACTCTCTCACCAAATTCCCACCAGTCTGTGCCTCTGTTGGTACATGTACACAACAAACTGTCATGCTGGTATTTTAGCATAAGAGCGAATCAGCTTTAGCTTTCTGGCGCAGGCTGTAACAACTGCAACCACTGTGTTGACTCTTTTAAGTTATGATTATTTATTTAAATGAAGGAAAAGGAAAATTCCTTAAGGTCTGTGCTTTACTTTTAATAACCTAAATTTTTCAGTGACAACAAACACAATTGACGAAACAGTACCCAACCCTGATTATATGTCTCGAAATAGCAGTGAAGCCATCTGCTATAAACTGGGGCTGTAACTTCCGTTTATGAGGACTGCCATCATGCTATCAGGCTCTACTGGCTGGATGTAAACAAGCACATATGACAGCAGTGTGGCTCAGTTTGTTTATATTTTTATCTAGAAAGTTGAGATCAAGTAGTTCGTTGATTGTTTCTTGCTACCCAGCACAGACAAGCAAACTCTAACCTGCGAGGGGGACTAAAGGCTAGTGGTGCTAGCTCTGCTAATGTTGGTCACAACCTTTAAACTGATTTCACACTGTCCTCCCACAGACTTTGTGAGCCTGTTTTTAGCCATGTTTAATAATTCCTGCTTATTTTAATTTTCTTTTTTTTTGTCTTACTTTTGGACCAGCTGATTGGAGCTGAATGTCTGCTTGAATGACTGATCAACTACATGTTAATGAACATCCCTGTCATTAGCCATGTTTACATGGGCAAAATTTCTTGATCCTATTATAAATCTGAGGGATCGGATAATCTGAATCCATTGTTTATATGGGTGCAAAATCAAATAATCCAATCATGACATGGGTATTCATGCACCAAGCTTTATTCAGATTAGAAGCATTTGGACATGCACAGAGTTGTCTGAGTTCATTAAGACAACCGCAGAAGAAGAGTTGTATTTACGCCTGTGCTGTCAAACGCTGTCGTGGCTCACTCCATCCAACTCAGGAGTTTTCCACCTGTTAAATGTTGTCATTAGATGGCGCCCTTGCATACTTATTTTACTCTTCTGTCAAAGGTTGCACTGTGCGTGCAGATGTGACATCATTACGCTGTATGTACGCCTTGTTACGTTACCAGGAGGAGCAGACACGGTACCTGCGGTTGTGTCTTATGCCAGAGTTAATAATGAAACCTCCTGTACTAGCCTCAGTAAATAAACCAAAGGCTAAAGAGAGAAGATCAAGTCAGGTACGAGAGTCATGAAGTGTTTACATGGACGCGTTTCGGAGTAATGATCAGCATAAACCACAGCTCTCGGTTGGAATACAATTTCTTTCCGATTGAGCTGAAGTGGATCAGAATCTTCCAATCAACATGTTTAAATGACGCATTTTTATTCAGATCGGGCATTTATTCTGAATATTTGTGTCCATGTAAACGCAGCTATTGACTGGTTGTTGAATCACAAATCTCATTACCTTGATGACTTTTGCTGGTCACTGTTGGTCTGTTGGTCTTGACAATGCAATGCTCCTTTAATCTTGTGAATTATGATAGACCAATTTGTTCAAAGCATGTTGGTGCAGCCCTGAAATATTAAAAGCACATTGAAAGGCCCTCAAATACATCTTTGTTGACAATGGAGCTACACCACCTAAAAACCTTAAGACCTTGTTTGACAATGAAGCATTGTCAAACATCAGTTCTGACACCACCATGAAACAAATCTGGGTATATTTCAAGATCGTTTCAGAGAGGTTTTCAACAACCACATCTGTCAGGACGTGGTTGTTTACAAGGTGTGGTGACATTTTCTTCAGGGTGCTGCAGACTCATCATGACAGACCTTATCAGCAGCTCTACAGTCCTAACCTCCTGTCATGTCCTCAGAGGAGCCACATGCACTCAAAGTCACTCTGCAGACTCCCCCCCACCCTTCCCCCAAACCTCTCTGATCATTCACTCTTATCCAGAATTAAAGGGCAGCTCGGCTCAGACAGAAAACGAAGCTTAGCTCATGCAGTATTTTTCACAGAAACTTCAGACTCTAAAGCAGATGTATCTCAAGTTTCTCTTTGAAAGACAGTCTTAAACCCAGATTTCTATCACTCTCTTTTAATTTGAGGGAAGGAGGAGAAAAATGATGCTGGTGTTGCTTCCCCTGGTTTCACTATGACCTTGACTTTGTAATGATAGACCATGCTGACGATGCGGTACTGTTCTTTGAGAGAAAAACAGAGTTTTCCTCCCTCCATTGATACAAATATTCAATACAGAGGAGGTTACATGTCGGTCATTCCCATAACTAAAGGTTTGTTGTGCAGCCTTGGGAGTGTGGGGCTGCCTGGTCTCCAGACATTCAGAGCAAAAATGATGAAACAACAGAATAAATCACTGCAGTTATCGCCTCAGGAAACAAAGGGCACTGAGTTATGGGGGATCTAATTACAGTGACTCACCAACAGCGAGGGGGAAACTTCTCTCTCATACATTATAACAATGAATATCACCCCGATAGAGCAAAAAAGCCAACAACAGGAATGGATCTCAAAAGTATAAACATATTTAATAATACATGGAAAGTCTCTTTTAATGGTACACAACAGAGAGTTCAAAGTTTAACTCAAGGAGAAACAGGATGCACCATGCCTGCAGGTTTGTCCCAAGAGGATGTGCAAAAAGAAAATCATCCACTTCAGCTCTCCTAGTTAAAAAGATATAGAGTAGAGTTGTCAAAATATTTAATGCCACATGTTTTAAAACTATACAATGTCCTCTACTGAAACTAGGGCTGGGCGATTCATCGATTTTATGTCATTTTTGTATACGGGCTTAAATGATTTTTTTTTACCATCCTCCATTGCTTCCTTCTGGCTCATTAAGTTCACACTTACACCTCTTGTTCACTTCGTACAGAGACAGAGACAGACACAACCACAACACCAAAAAAAAAAAAAAAACAGCACATCCAATCAAAACATCCTTATCAGTCAGGTTTGATTACACAAAACGTGACGACAAGATTCAAAACGATGATAAAGTAGAGCTCATTCGCTCACTATAACTAACAATGAGATTTTCCTATATATGAGGGCACACAAAATCTAAATTACTAATGTAATATATGTAACAATTATGAGTCATATATTAGATATGCATCAATCATACATGCAGTTTGAACCTTTGCATTAAAATTTTAAGATGTGGAGGACATGAGTTCAGACCACAGGAGGTCTTAAACCTCAACTGGTTTGTGCTGCATTACACATCAGAGCAAACGTCACTTATGTTCTACTCTTAATCTGAACTAAGCAGACACTACACGGCAGTAATAATGATACAGGCCATTACTGAGATTATTGTTTGTGAGGGAGGACGTAATCCCAGACCTGATGTGATCTGGAATGATCTCACATGATCTAACCCATGCATAAAAAAGACAGACACGATGTGACACTTTGCTGTAGTGATGATTTATAGAGATTAACTATCTTGTTTCTTACCTCTCCGACAGCTTTGATCTTGTTGTTGTTGTTATGAACGGCCATGTTGACGTCTTCATGGACTCGGTCGAGCAGCCACAAGAGGAACTCCAGAGCGTCATGTTGGGAATTACCACGAAACTGTGACCCATACTTGGACACTATAGCCTGGAGAGGAAGAGGAGAAAGCACGCTCAGTTTAGGGATCATTTTTCATTGGCGAACAGTAAATATACCTCTGGGGGCAGATGCTACATTTTAGTAATCCTACAGTCATTGTTCGCGTTAAGGCTTCCTTTCCTGGGTGACATGTATTTAGGAGTCACACATTTAATTTGTTTCTGTTGAGTCTCAGTTTCACTGTAAATAGTAAGTCACACAGAGACTATACTCTGGTTTACACCAGTAACAGAAGCAACAACAAAAAAAAGAGGACGCAGGAATGGAAAGTAAAAGTACACTTTAATAAAGTTTTACATAAGTAAAAGTAAAACTGCCTCTCTGTTAATCTACTCAAGTAAAACTAAAAAGTACTTATAGTTTTTTACTCAAAGAACTGAGTATTTAACACTAACTTTTCATCTATTGCAGTGGGGTTGGGGAATTGAAGTATGCTACCCAGTTTAAGGAAGCCCACATAAGCACAAAAGTAATTATGTTGATATAATGCTGCTGTCTTGAAGAAACCTCTTATCTCCAAAAGTACAACATTAAGATATAAAACATCTGCTTTTTAAATGAATTAACACTTCATGGAATACAAATACAAGCTTTTATAAACTGTTTTTGTTGGTTGAAAACCCAGAAATCTCTCTGTCAGATAAGGATGACTGATAACATTGAATGATGTAAAAAATTAACATGTTGAAATCTGGAGATTCGAGGTTTCTGTCTGACAGTGATGATAAGCAATAGCACCAATGTGTGAAGTGACTTTAATTCTGTATCGATCCATGGTGACGTGATTGAAGGTTTTTACAGCATCTTTTGTCAGTATTGCATTTTCTGGACTGTCCCCACATACACTCACATCATGGTTGACTGTGCAGAGCTGATTGCTTTACAAGGCAAAAGTGCCTATAGTGATTGAAATGAGAGAAAACAGCTTCAAGTACAGCTAGCAAAATTTTCTTGACAAGTTTCCTAAATAAAATAAAATCCTCACGCAAAACTTTGGCTTGAATTTTCTTAAAATAAGATTTATCATTGAATCTGTCATGTTACTGTGGTCTAACTTAAGTTTAATGAGATGCTTTGACAAGACCTAAGACAAATATTCTAGCTAAAATTTAAGTTTTTTTGACTAGATATCATTGAGTCGCCTGGCTGTTATATTTTTCTAGAAACTCCTTCACTCAGTGACTGGTGTAATGTAGTTAAGTGCTAGCTTTTCAGAGCTGAACAGGCTGTAAAGATGTTTACTGTATATTTTTCTGAAACAACCTGCCCCAAATGGACAATAGAGGAACTGCAGTTTTTCACTTTTTCACACCAGCTTTATTTGTCATGTCTGGAGGTTTGAACGAGTGGTTATGTTGAAGAAATAGGATCACATGGCCATGTTAAGTTTTCACAAGCGCTTCTCTACTGGTTTTGGCAGCCCTGGTGTTCACTGGACGGCTCTTCTTCTGGCTTCTCCACACAATGCTGATCAGATAAATCCTTGAATTGCAAATTTGCTCTAACTCCCATCAGTTGTTACAGATTTTGGATTTGTGAAACACGCCTTTGTCTGAGACTTAGGAGGGAAAAGTTTCACTCTTTAAAAGAATTTCTTTGCCTTCATTTGTTCTCAAGAATGAAAATTTGAAGATTTCTGACATTAAATAAGAGGTGTGAACAACTTTCTTCCTTCAAAGTAGGTTGAGGACTACTTAAGCTCTCACTCAGTGTAATGTGACTTCAGATGTGAAAGGCACCCGAGTCAATTAGGCAGGAATTAGCTGCATGAACCGCAGCTGGCAGGCGGGAGCAGCACAGGCAGTGATGAGAGATTATAGCAGAGGGAACAGCAGACTGTAATCATTGCTTCATAATCCACTAATGTGTGATATGCCTCTTCTAGCCATCTCACCATAATGTGATGGAGGATGTCTAATGATGAAGTTAGAGGCCTGTCGCTAAAAAGCTGCCAGTTCAGATCTCATAAGAATGGACAGATACAGACGTTGCAATTTGGACAACAGGAAACATGGTACCAGCATGCTCAGGTATTCTTTAAAAAAATAAAAATAAAATAAAAAAGGGGATGTGAGCAAAGCTATGAATTGTGGGAGCAGAGCCACGGCTGCAACTTCAAAGCAGTTACTGAGACGTGCTTACTGACAAGTGCAAAAAGTGAGCATAAAAATTCATAAACAGCCTTGGCAGAGCAATAAGGTTCTCTAATCTTCTCTTCTGATCTCGTCTTGAAAGAGAAAAAGAGCCGCTTCCTTTCAGCGTGGATCACGAAGTCAAAAAGTGAAGAGTGTTGTCATTTGACATAGAAACTTAAGGATGAGTCAGTCACAGGACACAAAGGATTAATAAATAAACCCAGCTGCCAATACAAATGAAACAGATGAAGTGAAATACGCGCCACACAGAAACTACGACTACAACTTCATTTCCAGATGTGGCTACACTCATCAGTCGGAGCCATGGCGATGTATTTTCATGTTCTCCTTGCAAATTTGTTCCCCTAGGCACAAGTTAAAGAAATGAAACAGCAGCAATCTCTGTGATATCAAATTTGAGACACAACCCACTATGGTTGCATTGCAAAGTAAAGCCAACAGGTGGCACTAGAGAGCAAACTGTAAGGTGCCATGCATATCTCAAATCAAAACAAAAACATGAACACCGCTTTTTGATGTCACGCTTATTTAATCGTAAAAGCTCCACAACACCAAGTGTTTCAGTCGTCATTCTCATAAAGAAGTGGTACATTATGTTGATGCTATCAGATATGTTCATTTATTTATTGTGTGTCAATGCTTTGTGAGGAGAAGGTAGCTACGCCTAGTAGGGGTATCCTGATACGGTGTCGATCAGCAGCAAA
This sequence comes from Xyrichtys novacula, assembly GCA_962446985.1. Lineage (NCBI taxonomy): Eukaryota > Metazoa > Chordata > Actinopteri > Labriformes > Labridae > Xyrichtys > Xyrichtys novacula. The sequence goes on along the minus strand of OY660879.1, from coordinate 10,919,746 downwards.
AAAAATTGAATACTGGATTATATCGGCCTCTTTCTAAAATCTCCGATATCAGCACTCCAATACAGACAGTCCATTCCAGACTCCGCTCCGGCACCTCTATCTTGCAGCACCCAGATCCAGCATGTAGAGCCCATGAAATCCCAACAACAGTGTGTACCAAAGTACCAAGGAGCAGGAGTGATGTCGGCCCTGTGGCAGTATTTTTCACTAAAGTCTGAAAAAGACGTTGCAGCTGAGTACAAAACTTGTCATGCGCAAGTTTGTGCTAAAATCGGATCAATATTGGTATTGGCCAATATTGAAGGCTACAACATCGGTATCGTATTGGAGGTAAAAAAAGTTGTATCGGGACACCCCTAACGCCCAGTCTGGGCAAGGACTCTGCACATGAAACAGAGGGCAGGTGTGTTCTCACTTGCTGCAGGCTTTGGAACTCCACGTAAGCATCAGGAAGAGTAGGGAGCTCTGAGAATGGAGCAATACTGCCAAATATAAATATTGCATTGAAGTGAATGGTAGATGTACTGTTAATATAACTCTTTCTTTACATTACATGTCACATTCACCCAGTGACACGACATCCACACACTGCTGGCAAAGGCTGCTATGTTGCCAGTAAAGTTAAGGCAGGTGGAGTCAAGTTTCTTGCCCAAGGACACTTCAGCATGTGGACAACCAACCTTCCAACTGAGACGACCAACTGTACCACTGAACCACAACTGCTCTTTTATCAGTCATTTGACAAAAGAGGTCCTGACCAAACTAAAAACAAAGATATGGGAGAATTTGGGATTTTCACAAATACTTTATCATCTGAAAGTAGGCAGGCTTTGTAAAATACTGCAGGAACATGATGAACCGCCGTCTACTCACCTGACATGACTCCATTCTGATCAGCAGCTAGCAACAACAGGTAGGTCAGTGTGTAGTGTCATTACAAACACTGAGTAAAGCTTGCCTCAGCTCCTCTGAGGGCTCACAAGATCACTAACAGACTTTTATGCTTTTTTAAAGGACTTGGGCTGTTTATAACGAAGGCTTCAGGCAGTTGCTTAATGAGTGCTGCTCCGCGGTTCATTCCAGAAACTGCGGAGCATTAGGTTTTATGCAGATACAGAGCAAAAACATCCTGACAGGAATAAGTGGACCTAAAGTCGAGAGAGAGCACAAAATCAAAAACCAGACTCTACCAATCAATCAGAATCTGAATGATGTGAGGCTGTGGGAAATACTGCATCCTCCCTCTGGTCCTGTAGACCTGATATATGACCGGGTATAAGAAGGTAACACATAGAACAGAGCATGCTCATAAATATTACAGATTGCTTTGCAGAAATGCTCTGACATAAACCATGAGAACTGTGCACACTTACGAGCCTAAAGCTGTCATGCATCAAGAGTAATAACAGTAATTACCATCAGCCTGTTGAAGGTGGTACTTGTCTCAGTGATATAATTGAGGTTGTGGAGAACTCAGTGTTTATTACTGCTCTCTGTGTCATAACAGCCACTGGCCGCACTGTAATGTGTGTAATCATCCAACCAAATAAAGATAAAGAGCAAATTAAAAAACACAGCAACACACGTTATAACTTTGCTTCTCATCATTTGAGCCACATTCAATATTTCCAAACCATTTCCCCTTTTATTAGCTTAAAAAATATTCAGAAACTACAGTCCAGTTAGCCAAACACACTAGATGATTTATGCCAGATTTAGGGCCCGATTTGCTGTTACTAATGAGGAGTGGGCGGGGCTTGACTCAAGACTTGTCATAACCAATTATTTGTCCAAATAATCCTCAAGTATGTAATGTCTATCACAGCTGTTTATTGTTGCTGTTTATTTGCTTTAAGGTAAGTTTGTCTGTTATCATAATTTTCAGATCTTCTAACTAGTACACATACTTCTACCAAAGTTTTCTATTATTGGCACGGTAACCATTACTCTATCATGACAAACGTGTCCAACTCATGGAAAAGCTGTTGAAATTATGTCCACCCACCTCAACCCATTTCAACATAAACAATCAAACTAAAAACAGCCCAACTGGCCAAAAAATAGTCCAATCTGGCAAAAACCAATGGGAGGAGCAGGATTGTTTTTTACAGCAAAACAGAACCCAAAACAGTATGCCAGCTCAGGATTGGACCGATTATTGGCACTAGCTGATTATCAGAGCCGTTGTTCAGCGTTTGGCCAATAATCTGTATCGACCTGTCACGCCACGTTGGTTCCACTACAAGTGAATCTTTCTGTCTGGGTCTGTTTTCCTGACCACTTTGTTTCACCTAATGTACCGCCCTGAATATCATCCCATTGGCTTGCCATATCTGTACTGTTACTATATGTTTTAGAGACATATTATGTGAGACAACAGACAATTGAATTTCCCTCCCTTATCTTATTATCCCATTGGCTGGCCATATCCGTACACAAAGTGTAACTGGTGAACTGTCAACTCCTGAATATGATGTTGAAAGCTTTAGTTTCACCCTGGCACACACAATCTTGAACCATTAAAATACGTTGATAGTTTACTCTTTTCTACTAAATAAAACTCATTGTAAAAAACCCTTAAATAAAATTACAGTCAACTGATCCGCCATTCTCTTTATGTTCAGAGTCCAGTGATAGCTTTTGTTGTGATCTGGCAGTATCTACTCCAAACTCTTAGCACTCATCCCCCTGACGACTGCAGGAATCACTCAAAGTATAAGTAGCCCTGGTTAAAGTCAATAATCTACTGTTATAGGATGTCTGGCTCTTTGCAGCCTACCACATAGGTAATCATTAAAGATCAACATGGTGACCGCAAATATTGACGCATACCTGTGAGAAAGCTCTCTGTCGTCACTACGTTTATCAAGCTCCCAGAAAAATTTCCTGTCGATACACCCAGCAGGGAGGATGACATTCCTGTTGGGTCATCCCGCCTCCTCACACTCAGCCTCACTCCCTTCTTGCAGGCCTCTCCTGTTGTGGAAACTGATAAATTGACTGTTGAGTAACTGTTTGAGTTTCAGGATCTGGCCCCTCTCTGCAAACACAGCGTCCTGCTGGGGGAGATGCATAAACCGCTTCAGCAGTGTCCAGATCAAACGCACACATCTGCTGCTCAGGTTGAAGAAACTCAAGCCTTCAGTCGTGACGTCAGAGACACATCTGTGAGAGAGGAACCTCGGGACGCATCAGGAAAGTGAAATCTCTCAGAGCAGCTCAGGCAGTGAATCTAAATCTTTAGCGAACATTTATTAAAGCTGCCTCGCTCCTGCCAGACGGTCCAGGTGGTTCTGGAATGTGGCAGCAATCCAGGTATTCAGCAGGACTCAGTTTGGGTTTTTCTCCTGACTCTGCAGCCAGCTGACCTAAGAGGAGGCCACAGTGATTCATAAACTTAAGAAACTTCAGATCAAAGGAGGAGGAGTCTACACTAACAAAAGAGATGCACAGGAACAGCAAATTTCAAGACAACGCCATCAAAGCAAATCGTTTCCACACTTGAGTTTCTATAAATTCCTGTTAATGTAAGATGGGTAGTGTTTTCAAAAGGTTCATGGACCCAAATCCCATGGACTGTCACCTCCCTATTCTGTATCAAAACACCTAAAATCATTTCCCACATATACCTTAGCAAGCCATCCGAGTATATTTTCAGCCCTCATGGTATGATCGACAACTGTTTTCCATTTTCTTATTTCTCCATATGTGATCATCACACCCAATCAATGTCTCAGACGATCTCTCCTCACTCTGTGCTCTGAGCCTGATAACTATGAGCACTTTTTTTCTCCTTTTCTGGGATGAGGATGGTATCTCTCCAATAGAGATGGACCAATTAACGGGACTGTTTAACAGCATTTTAGTATAATTGGCTCCCACAAGGCTGATATCGTCATTATCTTTTCTAAATAAAAACACATTTTGCCCATCCTAAACGACAGCAAATCAAATGTAAAACACTTGCTGGATAGTGTTCGACATGAGTTCAGATTTGATGTATAGAAGAATGCAAATACATATTGCTTCTGAAAGATATATTCGTCATGTTCTGGTATCTACAGCATAATCCAGTGTATTTGCCTTTTTAATCAATTCAGTAAGAGTCCATCTAAAATATGTTACCAGAGCAGATAACCACAGGGTGTATTAAATTTTAATGTGCAGAGAATATTAAATTTCTACAAGACTGTCTTTTTTTAAATTGTCACTCCAATATTTGTCTTTTCCTCTCCTAATAATTTCTGGTAGCTGGACAGAAATCCACAAGTCTTCAGCGGCAATGTTTTACTGAGCCAAATACTGTCTTCTCTAAATTTATCTAATAAATATTCACTCGAATTCTGCAAATTTGTTTCTCGCTCGATAGTATCATCCAATTGTTTTTTTAATGCAAAAATCAACAATAATAAGATATTGGCAATTAATAGCGGCCAATCTGCTCTCTCATTATTGGTATTGGCATCAGCTGTTAAAAAATGTAATTGGTCCACCCCCACTCATGAAACTTAATATAAACCACATTCGCTTGACAGTTCCAGACAAACATATATCTCAATATATTACAAGCAACAAATTAGACAGGAATTGTTTGGTATGAGCAAACAATTGAGTCTTAACTCAAGTCTTACATTTTTGGCTGGTGAATATGGCAAACATTAAGTCAGGGAAGAAATTTACCTCTATGGTTTTGGGTTGATGCAAAACAGCAAGTCATTAACAAGCCTCTTCATCATGCATGTTCCCTGTTGTGTCTGAGAACATGGAGTCAAACATTTTAAAATGCAAGTTGTGCTGCTTGAGCGTCTGTATAAAGATGAGTACTGCTGAAGGTGAGACACATACAGAACTGAGGAACAACAGGAGGCCGGACTGGACACTGGTGTGTAAAAACAGGAAAATAATTTGGTGGATGGAGCAAAATTAACATACAAAACCCAATAAGACTTGAACTTAATAGAAGAATAAATAGAAAACAATGGTAAAATTGCTTGCTAGGTTGCACTCCCACTCATTCTCAGCAGCAACAAATGACTAGATGAGATGCCTGACACCAATCAATTGGAAAATGCCAAAATCAGATCTGATCCTATTGTTAAGATTGTCATTAGGACATTCCCACCACGAATCTCCCCCTTTAAATGGAATAATGAAATGTCGAAATGAAGTATTTATGAGAAGTTATCTTTTACTGATCAGGCTGCTATCATAATGAAAAGCGGTCCATGTCAACAAAAGATATTGTTGACTATAAATGGTTGCCAACCTCCAGTAATTAACTTACAAAATCAATAATGTGCATTTCAAAGAATCCTGAGCTTCTTTGACAATCATTTGGTTTGTTTTTTTTCATCCACAGTTTCTTTATTTGGGTGTTAATTTGCCTGCAATCCTTGGAGCTATGTGATTATTTGATGCCGGACTTCAGGCAGCTGTGGAGTTACTCAACACGCAGTTTTATGAGGCCTGAGCTGCATGAACTCGGCTCCCCCTGCGGCCACAAACACAGCCAAGAAGCAGGACTATGAGTGTGTCTGTCTACTGTAACACAGGAAACATTTCATCACAAACAAGAGGGAGTGTTTGGTGTGTTTCTTTTTATCTATCTATGAATCTTGGCGAGTTGCTGCTCCCTCTGATTGTTGCCTTGATAACATCTAAGTCCCAAGAGGTATTCAAGGGAGTTCACCAGATTCACGGGGCAGGGGAGTTTTCCTCTGATGTCACACTCAGAGTGGGAGGCTCAAATATTGTTGTAATGCAGCACTACCCCAGGTTAGTATGCCAGATGACTCCAGACAGAAAATGCCCCAACAACGAAAACAACTGCCAAAGCAGCACCAGTGAACACCTGATGGCATGCATCATGTTTATTCCATACTTGGAAAAGTGCTCCAACTCTGCCTGTTGACACTGTGGCAAAAACTTGATTCTGCATCGCAGGCAGCATGATCTTAAAAGTGAGGAAATACTGACAAATTTGGGAACAGATGTAAGACCAGCCTAAGGAGGTACTGGATCCCATCCATCCAACGTTCTGTCCTGCAATCTGTGAGACAGCAACATCTCTGACTCACTAACTGCTGCAAGATAGCTCAAGCAATAAGAGGTAGTGATATGACTTTAACCTCGTTTTAATTTGAGGATTAATATGTAAAAGAACAAGGGGAGCTGAATGGGAAAAATGTCAACATAAATACTACAGCAGAAATCCTCTTTACTTTGTCTAATATTACTATCACTGAAAATATTCAATTTAGTGTGAATAAGAACAAAAAAGCACTTTCACCTTTTACACTGACTATGAATCAAAATGTTCACTTTTATGTTAATTTGCCCAACAACAGAGCTCATTGGAATCTGTTGTAATGAAGACAATTGAAATATACAATTCAATAAGAATAGTTACAAATAAGCAGACGAGACCTATTCCTTCAGTAGTCCCATTCACCTTTTCTAGCGCACACTTCACTGAAAATGTTCAATTCAATGACTTTTATATTAGCACACTAATGTCTCACTTTGTCGATTAATTTAAACATTTTATTTGTCGTTTGTTCCTCCAGCAGGAAGTCACATTTGAACCCTTAGATATGGGAGCACAGCCAAGCAAGACTTCAGATAGACTTTTTTAATTGTACTTTTTTCACTATTAAATAAATAAAACTGACTTAAAATCAGTATTTGGTGTCAATTTGTTTATAACTTTTTCACAGGCCAGGGTGAGACTGGACCACTATGTTTCCCATAAGGGGTCTATGAGACTTTAATATGCATAACTGCTGATTCACCATGCGGTATCCCTGACTTGACATCGCCTCAGATTTTCACTTTTCTTCAATATCTCGCTCGCTAATCAATTAAAAAGCAGTTCAGTGATAATAATTTTGCGATTTCACTTAAATGTGGAATTAAGTATTAAAGTATTAAAACATTAAAACATCAAATGAGCTTACCGCCCTGACATAAAGCATGTTTGGTTGACAGATAGGAGAGCAAAAGGGCAAAAAAAGACTCACAATCTACAGATTTTTCATTACATTTTCTAGTCAAAGGTATAAAATCAAAGTTCACACAATATACAGGTCCAGGCTTTCCTGCAGCCAAGTAATTAGACTCTTTCCCTACAGAGTAATTAGAAATTCCAGGAATAGGTCCATTGTAAAGTGTCTTTATAAGTGGCTCCATACCATCCACTTCTTGCCTTTGACGATGTGAGAAATTCAGGCAAAGAGATGCAGATAAAGAAAGAATGATTGCCCAGAAGTGAGGGTATGGAAGCATTAGGGTCTCCAGATAAAGCTCTGTCACAGTTCGACTCAGTGAGGACGATACTACACTGAAAATTATCACTGTAAATCTTCCTTGTCCTGCACCAACATACATCTTAATAAAAAAGTACTTTCTTTTTCATGGTAGAGGAGGAAAATTATCCACTGGAGCTCTGAGCTGCATCTATGATGTTAGGATTCAGCTCACCTAGCAAGGTTTATGGAGTTGTACTCTGTTATTCACTGAAGTTTTAGCATTTGCCACATTTACATGGCTGTAATTCATAAAAATGTTACTTCCATGCCACTACTGAAAAGATGCAGGCAGGGAGAGAGCAGTAAAATCTGGAGGTAAAAAAATAACGTGCTCACTATTCAACATTAGTCATCATTCAACATCTTCATATAACCAACTATTACCGAACATTAACAACACCTAACTGGTATGAAAAAACTCAACCTGAGCGATGTCTAACCAGCACACACACGCAGACACTAACCAGCAAGCGGGAGAACTAAAGGCCGGTGGTGCTAGTACTGCTAATGGTATCTACACTTGTAGACACAATTTTACATGGCCAGACTCTCTGATCCTATATTTGTCTGGATTAAAAAATGATTAATTTTGACTGCACTCTGAGGGTTTTCTCATGGGGAAGGCTGAATCTTATTTGCCATCTTCATAAAAAAGGAAAGCAGTTGCTTTGGGACATCCCTGTACTCAACCATTTCCAAGCTAAAATTGTTGTTAGCTGGCTAACATGACCATCTGCTAATTCATGCAATCCCCATTGTGTCTTTTCACCCACATAGTAATAATAGCTTCTGTTGGATGAAGGCTCATGATAGCATTCACTCATTCCTTGGATATATTGGTTATAAACCTCTTGTGATATTGGTGTTTGAACACTATTAAAATTAAAATAACCTGCAGTCTGTTGGTATTGGGCAGTTTTTTTTAGAAACACATTATAAAGAAGTCTTTTTTTTACTTTAGTGGCCTCAGATATTACATTCTGACACCATCTTTCTTGGCTGCTTGACAGCTATCTGGTGTCTCTCCTGCATTAATAAGCATTATCTTAAAATCTAAACCCTGCGTCAGTTATTGTTTAACATTACCTACTTTAGAGCCACTTTGTTCTGGACAAACATGATCCCACTTTGTTCAGATTCATTTCAGGGAAAAATATTATCTTGTATTTGGATGAGAAGATTAAGCTGACTCAGCTCTCCACTACCGATGAGTTATCAAACAACATATCTGGAAAATACTCAAGCCAGCTAACTCTAAATAGCCAACCAAAGCCTTGTTTATCTGAACTGCAGCTGGCTAACATCATTTTTAAATCAGCCTCCAAATATCAAATGAAAATGTTAATTAGAGAGTAGTTTGATGCTAACATGAGCATTTATCAAACAGTTGCTAATGAGTTTTAAACGCTGCTCTCCAGTCTAATAGAGTTCCTACACATTTTCACTCCAAGAATCCTTTTTTTTCCTGGTTTTATATTTGGGTAGCTATAGCTGACCTGTAGCTGAAACTCAGCAGTCTTTCAGAGTAAAACTACCGCTGTGTAAATGTGGTGAATTCAGTCTTTTAGTGTTAAATAAAGAAGGGAAAAAACAGTCCAGCCCTGCGATCCAGTCTCACACCTGCTGACCCTGTGTGCTCTCTGAGCAGCAGCCTCATTATCACCTGTCAGGACGGCACTGAAGTCACAGGGTAAAGCGCGTTTAATGCTTGTAAGTATATGTGAGGAGAGCGCAGTTTGTTCTCCTGGTGGCAATCATAGCAGCCAAAGTCAGACTTGTGACACTGATATTTTGTCTAAATATCATATTCAGACTGATCTGGGCCCTTCATAACAGTGTTTATGGCATACTGTGTGCAAAACAGGTTATTATATTTTCCTGAGCAGTAATGTAACAACTCACTGAAGAACCTGGGTAGAAATTAAACACATAACAGGAGTGTGTAAACAGCGCATAGGCTCCATTTGTTTGAATCACAGCTGTCAGAGATGTTTCCATCAGTGGACGCCTCTGTTAATTGGTGCCAGTAGTTAGTTAAGAGCTGTGGCTCACACATTACGCTTCTATTTTAAGCTTAAATGTGTATGCTATCTATTAATAAATCACTCTACTTGAACATGTAGAAAACACGTTTCAGTTACCTTCATCCAAACACTAAATCAACGATTCATAAACCTCAGGATAGTTTAATTTGTTTCATGCATCTAAGAGCAGAGTCTTTACAACCTTTTACCACATATTCAATTAACAAGTTAAAAATATATCTAAAAACTGCAGTTTTCTTTAAATATGACAGGAGTTAACACAATCTGTTCTCTGTTTCTGTTTTCGTCTGTCTTAGGGTCATTTAAGTTTATCATGGGCCTGCTGCCTTCTGTGTTTTGGTTGTTTACCCAAAACTCTAATTCTACAAGAGCTGACATGTAGTGTAAAATGTTGATAAAACAGAATTTGATGGTTAACAAATCAAAAGTTGAATCTGCAATAGTTATTCTATTATTTAAAAAAAAAAATTCTCATTTGAATTTTTATGCCATCTAAAGGTTTTTTTTTTTTTTTTTTAAAAGCTGGAACAAAGACAACAAAACACTGAAGAAATTGTGTCCTGCAAAAGAAACTTGTGGAGAAACATCTCCAAACCAATGAGGTTAATCTGTAACAGGCTGGTAACATGAGCTGGTATAGAAAGAGCATTCCAGAGTCCCTCAGAAGTAAAGATGGTGAGAGACTCATCACTGTGAGAGACTGTGTGAGCAGAAAGCTCAACAACTTCAGAATAATGTGCTTTGGCATACAAATATAAGCACTGGGGGAATTCATCATCTAGAAGATAATACCATTAAAAAATTCAGAGAAATGCATTGAAAACAGGCATTGCTCTGTAGTGGAAATCACTGCAGGGGCTTGAAATCAGATTCAAAAATCTCTGTCTGTGAACTCAGTTTTCTAACTACATCCAAAAGTGCAGGTTAAAACTGTAGCATGCCAAAAGGAAAGCATAAATGATCCAGAAGTGGGTCTCAACCCGTTTAAGATAAACCAGAAAACTGTTCTGTGGTCTGACTAATCCAAATGTGGGAGCGTACCATTAATGCTGAGCAATGTCTACAGATTTTAGAGCAATACATGCTGCCACCCAGACCATGACTTTTTCAGGGAAGATCTACATACTCCACCAAAACAATGCCAAACCACATCCTGCACTTTTACAACAGTTTGGGTCTGTAGTAGAAGACTTCAAAAAGGGGTATCCTAATGCTAAAATTATAACACAGGAAACCCAGAATTGTTGAGCAGCTAAAATCTTATATTGGGGACAGTAGGGACAACATTCAGTTCCAAAACTCTTGAAACTGATCATCTTTGTATGCAGCGGTTTACACAGAGTTGTTAAAAGACGAGGTGATGCAACACAACAGCAAACATGCTTCTGTTCCAACTGTTTTGAAGCATGGTGCTGGCATCAAGTTAAAATGTGTATATATGTTTTAAAAAAAAACAACTTGTTTTCGTTTTACATGTGATTTGGTGTCTTTGAACTCTTCTTTAAAAAATCAGTTTTTTATAAACATTTGGGGTTGTAATTGAGTGTCACTTTTTGCTCTTCTTTAACTGTGTTTGTACTTAAAAGCCCAATGACTAGGGGCTGAGAAAAAGTTTGTGATACTTTCACAATACAACCATCACCTATGAACATATACCTGCAGACAGTGTAATTGGACTGTAATGTTGCTCTCTTTGTACCTTAAAGTCCACAGACAGCTGTGGCGTGTACTCCAGAGTCCACAGAGCCCTCACAAGTGATGCCAACTGCTCCGTGACCTCTCCCTTTCCAAACCTCATCACCTCATCACTCCTCACCATTCCGTTCAGTCTGATCTGACTCAGGTCCAATTTATACCACTCCAGCCCCAAATACTCCGCCAGCAGGTCCGTGTTGCTCAAACACTGCACTACAGCGTTCATAAAGCAGGTGTTTCCGTGGTTTTTCAGCCCCAGGACACCCGGGATCTTGTCCCCGTACTGATACAGGAGTTTTTCTCTGCCGGTGCACAAAGTAGAGGACGTGCTAATGTTTTTGGCCACGCGATCCCACACCACCTGTACGTCCTCTTTCATGATCCCTGAGCTCGCGCTGAGGGTGCAAGGTGCGCCATTCCGGAACCCACCGTCGTCGTCCTCCGCGTCATGCGCGTCAACGTCTCCAAAGTGGGTAAAAGTGCCCAAAGTTTTGATGATTCTGTTCATAAAACTCCCCACAGACCTCAGCGATTTCTTTCGGAAAAGCTTCCCAGGTTTGGGCTTCTTCTCTTTGCGCTTCTCCTCCTTCGATGTCGGCATTTCCTCCTTGACTCTGCTCTGTTTCTCCATGACAGTGCCTCTACTCCCTCGCACGTTTGTGCTCACACTGCTGATTGTGTAAATTCCGACGCTGCTGTGTCACTTCTCCGCCAGAGTCCCCTGTCCGGACAGCAGAGGGGAAAGCGCGCAGAGGTGACACCATCGCGGAGCCCGGAGGCACAACGGCACGCTGTTATTCCGCCCCGCGCAGACGGCAAACCTTCCTCGTCCATCCCAGCACTTACTGAAGGCGTTCATTATCACTCCGGCGCTGCTGTCACGAGCAGCGTCTCATCTCGACGTGCCCGCCACAGCACGAGCCGCTCCGCCGTCCAGCTGCAGCACTGAGCGCTCCCCTCCCATCGCGCCCAACTTCTGCTGGAAGAGGCTGTGACTGTGTCCGCCCCCCTCCCACTACCCGGCACATGGAGCAGATACCAGAGCACGGAGCAGCTCACATTCATGCGCTCACACACTGTGCTGTCTTTGTTTACTTTCATCAGTGGTGGAAAAACAACAACTCAGCCGCTTATTTTCACTTAAAACACCAAACCTTTGTAATGAAATAGAAAAAAAGCAGAAGTCCCACATTCAATGACCTTTGCTACTGCATATCCACAGAGATAACACCCAAGCTTCAGTTATCTGACGTCCATCCAATCAGAACACAAAAGAAGTTGTTTCCAGGGAAATGATGCCTCATGTTTGATTGGTAAATGATAAACCAACAGTGAAAGTTGTGATTGGTGACCAGGAGTGAGTCCCTGCACTGATAGACTCACTGCAAACAGAGGATCTCCATGGATTCTAGAGAAGTTGACCATGTAAAGCTCTGAAACTGTAGACTGAAATTTAGCTGGTATTTGAGAAATGAGTGCAAGATAAAAAATTGCCAAGCAGCACAAAATTAAGATGGGCCAGACAAGGGCCAAGAATGCCCAGAGTGTTTTCATTAGGAGAAGCAGGCTGCAAATTGGGAAACAAGGGAAGCAAACTCAAAAGGATAGGACGATGGAAACTTGCTGTAAATGAAAACATGTGCAAATGCATTGCAAAGCAAATGTTCGGCAAATACAGAAGTGATGGAATAAAAGGAACAAAGAAAACAACTGAAGCCTGGCACACACACCGAAAGACTTTAAAATCTTAAAACAGGCGGTGACAAACGATAACAGCTTCAATAGTTTTGGTCCTATAGTGTGTGGTGTGCAATAATGTGGTAAACACAGCACACCACACACGAAGGCTCTTTTCGACAGCCACCTGAGTCCCCATGCACTCTCATAACTGGTAAAGTCTCTCACAATCAAATGTTATTGAAGAGCACATTCACACCACCCTCATTTAGTCCCGTTGAACCGAACCCTGGAGCGTTTACCTCCTTGGTGGGGTTCGTTTGGGTCAGTGTGAACGCTGACCTCGAACTCTAGTGCGGAACAAATAAACGAACTCTGGTCCGCCTGAAAAGGTGGTCTTGGACCGCTATCAAGTGAACTCCGAAGCTGTTCATTTCTGGTGTGAACGTCATCCACACCAATCATAGGAAAAGCACCACACACTCTCATTAATGCCTGTCGCTGTCTTGTCTTTATCCGTCTGTTGTTTGCAGCATGTCTATTCCGGAATGTATTAAATTAATGCCGCAGTTCGCGCTCGCTGGCTAACGAGCCGTTCGTACGCGCGATGGGCTAGTGTCTTTTGATACGCGCTTCAGATGAGTAGCAGAAGCAAAATCAGCCTACAATGCTCCATGACAGGCGAAGACAGCAGAGCGGGGGTTGTATTCCCAATAACTGAACGATATTTGCGGTCACGTGACTTCGGGTTCCGTTTTCTGGAGCGATTGAGTTTGTCCTTTGTGAACGCAAACTGGACCAGTTAAACAATCAAAACAAATGTATCATCTTGCCTTGGATTCGAATCAGGAAACGGACCTTTAGGTGTGAACACGAACTAAGACTAAACAAACATGGCGGACTATAAGGAACTGTTGTTAGCTGCTTAGCTTCCCTATACTTCCACTGAAAAAGTGACTTCATGTCAATGTCTCCTCTTGTCATTGTGGTTGCAGTACATAAAGTAAATAATTGTTGCCATGGCTGCATTTGTAGTGCTTCCCTCTTCAATCAGCTTGCTTTCTGATTGGGTATCGAGTTGTTTGACATGACAACGGCATGACTGGCCGTCCATTGGGATCCCCCCCACATAACAATTTGTGATTGTAAAAACTGAACATGTTCAACAGTTATGCTGTGTCCCAGTTGAACTGGGAAGTCGGATTTTTCCAGTGCCCAGTTGGAAAATTTATCTTGAGTCTGAAGTCAGATTTCTGACTCAGAAAGTTGGACAATTCTAACCAACCCCAACTTGACCACAACGTCATATCCAAGATGGCAGCACCATGTATCAACAGTGAAAGCGCTTGTAATGTATTATTTATTAGCACTTTCGTTTTGTTTTTGTAAAAGAAGTCGTATGTGTAGTACTGTCCATCATCTAACTGTGGACATGGTACAATGGTGTTTGTACGTGTAAAATACCATGTTGTACGTTGTTTTCCACTGGTACAGCGAACAACAGCTAACATTACAACAGTAGGCATCCATCTTCTTTTTCTGACTTGTTTACCCGAATGCCGTCAACTCAGGTGTGACTTCATTCCCAGCTCTGACATCTGACTTTTGAGGTAGGAGGAATGCGGCATGATTTCTGAGTGACATCACAACTCAAGCGCTCCCGGCCTGTAGGGGGCACTACGTACAAACACACTTCAAACTGGGAATTTTGCGGGAGAGGTAAGTTGGTAACCTACAAGATAATTCAGTTTCTCTTCATTCAGTTTCCATGGCAGGAAAAAAAACAAACTTCTGACATATAAGGCTATCACAAAGGTCAGGACAAAGATATATTGCTGGATTGTTATTTCATCTCACCCCCAGTTACGAGTTAAGTAAAGCGAGGCTGAATCATCTACAGTTTGTTCACGCAACTGTCGGAGAGAAATGGAGTATCAGTCATTGTTGGTTTTCCGACTCTAAACCCCGATGCAGGAACATACATCAAATCCTGGTATTACTTCATGCTCTTTTTCCCACATAATTGCAGCTGCTCAACAGTATTTCCACAGACCTGCAGGGAGCTAAATCCTCCTTGTGGTGCATCCACCCTGGTTCAGAATCACTGGTCTAATGTACTGATTTCTGCTTATTCAGGGTAAAGAAGGCTAGAAGGAGATACCTTGTATAAATGTGTGTGTGTGTGACCCCTGCAGCCTAGAGAGGAAATTCATTAGCTAATCCTTGGAAGGCATTTATCAAAGGTTACAGTGTCCTGGATTATTACCCTCATTCCTGAGCCATGAAGTATAGGTGAGCAGCACGGCTTATCTCCTCTGCTCACTACATAGATATGTTTAATCACACAGGCCTGTCTCGGCAGCACTAAAAACTGCAGATTTATTGCTGCAGAAAGGGAAAGCATTAGGACTGACTCCCTTCTTTGCTGCTAATGCAACCTGAAGAGGGAGTGAGCCAAGTGTTTGCTCAGAAGTGGAGCCTCCTACTCGGCTTGCCTTCAGAGTGGAGCTGATGACGGTACAGTATGGAGTGTCTGTTGTTGTTGAGAAGAAATAATCCACCAACAGCCTCAAAATTCAAGAGAGAGGAGACTCGTAAGATACTTAAAGCTCAAAGATAGAAACAGCACACAGCAGAACAGCCTGCGCTCAGAATACTACAACCTGAGTTTGAAGGCCTGCATGCAAACAAACAAAGCCTCGCCAAATACATCCTTCACAGCGCTGTCTGCCTTCAGCAGGAGGCGGCAAATAATGATCTTCTGTCTTATACAACCACAGTGCCGGCTGTTCATGTGAACTGAGAGGAGCTTACGAGTTGTCCAAATACAGAAACCAGGTCTCTGATGTGAACCAAAATGTGGTACTGGGTATCAGCAAACAGGTCAGTGTATGCACCTGACTAATGCCATCGCTAACAGGCTAAAAAAAAGACTGGAAAATTTGTCTGTGCTTTACTATGCAATAAGAAAACCAGATCAATTTAGCACCTTTTACAGATACAGCACATACTAGCTTTCCCACTGAGCTTTTTTTGGTCTGAAAGAGGTCTAATAGACGTCAAAATTCAGCCTAGACGACTGGTCTAAAATCAGGCTACCACAGGTCTAAAAATGAAAGTTTTTTCGATATCTAAATTTAGAGTCTAAATCTGGGTTATATCTATACTACACTGTATATTGCTCAACAGCTATCATAATTATTTTGGTTAAGTACTTGGAGATCAGTTATGCAACTCACAGTTGCTTTTTGAAATAAATAGTTATCGAATAATGGGTTAAAGTGCAACATCTAAATTCCATCTAAAAATATACAGAATCTAGACGATTGAAATTAGGTCTAAAAAAATACTAGACATCTAACACCCATCTATTGCTCAGTGGCGCATGTTTGCAACATGCTTATCAGCTAATAGGAAATATGATAAATGAGTCACTGATATATTGTGAATTTTGACAATAGTAGACAGTGATTTAATTGTAGTTTGGTGAAAATAGCGAAGTTACTTGGTAACGGTTGTTAGCCTAGCTTCCACTCTGGTTATAACTTTTCAACAAAGCAGTTAAACTAATCTGCATCCCCTGAAGCTACTTACTCGTCCACAAATGTCTGGTACAATCACTCTTAATAAAGTAAAACACTACCTATTCCTTTAACATCAACTAAAATGAATGAAGAAAATTCTGCTCTTATGAGTGCTGATACACTGGGCTGTAAGACAAAAAGCTATTTCAAATGATGGATAACACCAAGGACTCTCAGTTAAAGTTATATTAATGGTTGGATTGTTGCTGTGTCTACAGAAATGCTAGAAAAGTGACAACTGTTCTTTATAATTATTGTGACAGTGTAAGTGCTCAGGTCCCGTCTAACTGTGTAAGCTCATGGATCGTGAGCTTCAATCGTGTGTTAAAGACAATTCCCTTACACAGTGTGAGTTTTCTTTCCACCACGACTCTAAAAAGTTGAAAAGTGTATGCCGGGCCTAACAGAACATCTGACAAGTCTGTGCTTCAGCTATTTGGATGAGTTAAATTCTGGTTCTAGTTTGTTTTTCTGAGAAACGTGTGTGACAATTGGTCACTTTTGGCTCCAACAAAACCATCATGGTGGCAGACAACATGCAGAACTCAGGTCTTCAAAACTCACTTGGTTTACAGTCTATCCCTGTATCTGCAGAGACGCATTTAAGAATAACTACTTTTCATTTTGAGAATCTGTTTGTGCAGTTTAAAGCTTGTCATGCTGTTGCCTCAACATTACTCTGTGAAAAGTGACAGCCAACAATGTGCAAAGCTTTTACCTTCAAAACGTGGGTCTACTGGGAATCTTCTGGGCTTATATGAATTGTTGTTTCTGCAGGGTGGCTTTGCTGTCATCTCCTGCCAAACTGCACACTTCACCTGACCTCTACAACAAAACAAATAAATCAGACGTGAAGAAATTTAACAAAAGAAAAAAAAGGCTTGTCACTCTGTGCTCTGTGGGAGGAGATGAAACTCAGTGACTTTCCTGAGAATGACCCCGGGGCTGCTCTGAGCTGCTGCCATCTATCATATGTACAGTAGAACAGTGCATGTTTGAGAGTTTATGGCTGAGCAATAATCACCTCTGGGTTTGGCAGCGAGCTCCTTTGTGTTCTGGCCTCCTCTTCAGTTGTTATTTGATGTTATTTTTAGAGCAATTTTGCATTTTCTCTTTCCAAAGTCAGGTACCTTTTAATATCTCTCCCTGCAAAGATGATTTCTCCAACGGCTGACACAGACTTCTATTACCATTTTGTGCTTATACTGAAGATGGTTCATCTCTGTAAAGATGTATTTCTTTCTCTATGCATGGCCTATATTTCACTGTCTTTGATGTGAGGGATCGTATATACAAAGCACAGCCCTTTGAACATTAATGTGCTAATAAAGTTGTGATAAAACAAACAAAAGAGACAGTGAGGTGTATTTCTTCCCCCGGTGCTGCGGCTCACCTCATTAGATCAGAGCTGCTGCGTGGTGGCCTTTTAGTGAAGTCATCTTATGACTTTAAATGGACACACTTGTGATGCTCTTGTCCGCAAAGGAGGAAATGTCATCACCTCAAAGATGAAGAAGACAACAGAGACCATCTGGTCATCTGAGTCATACATGTGGCTCACTGTGAACAAACACTCCCTCAGCTAAAAGAACAATGCACTGTCAATACTACACCGGTCCACTCTGTTACAGTAAACATGGCCCAAATTTAATAAGCTTGCATCCCTTTGCTTTTTCTGTCTCAAATATTTAAATAGACTTTGACAACTAAAAATAAACTAAAAATACATTTTATGTGTATCCAGTGATTATCTTTTAATCTAAACCGAGGAGCATTTCTGCTGCAGAGGAAGAAAACAGCATCAACTCCAGAGATCCTTCATGTGTACAGCTGAACAGACGGGTCAGGGAAACTTGTGCGAAATACTTACAGCTGAGTTGCACATACCTGGGGTAAGTATTTGAAGCATGTGGTTGACCGTCAGACTTTCAACAAGTTTAAATGTTAACTTTGAAATACATTTAATCTTCAAATAGGTTTTTCTGTGAAACTGGTATTGCATGTCAAAATTTTGGAGCGCTGACTTGAATGCTGGTTTCTGACTCTGAGCTGTCGGCTGGCTGGAAAGATAAATTATTTGCAAAGTGAAGGCACAGAATGAAAAATCAGGGGACCACCAATTTGATGTTTGTGTTTGTGTTTTTGTTCCAGGGCTCACAGCCTTTTCATATTTTACTGAGAACTATAAACATCAACCAGTTTATGGTACAAAAAGGCAAAGTCACCTCCAGAACAATCTACCTTTACAAGCTGGAGAAAACTATAGCATCTTCAGGACAAAGAAACGGGAATTTTCCGTCGTTCAGTCTCAAGTCTAACCTCACATGACGTCACGTGATCACGTTTGCTCCTTTGAAGATATTTCAGCATGCCGCCAACGTGAGCCACTCCGGATGAGACAGAGTAAATAATGCGCTAAAAAGATCCAAGTGAAATGAGGAAACACATCTTAATTAAGTGGAAGTTACCATTAAGCTATTAAGTAAGCCGCTGCCACTTCCAGTACCAAGCCAAGCCAGCTCACAGCTTGTGGTCGCTGAAACCTTTGCTTGAGTTGCCACAAACAACTCAAGAGTGAAGGACATTTAAACACTTGGAAGAAGCTATTACGTACTATCTGGATGAGCAGTTGGTGTCATTTTCTACAATGGAGAAACCAACATTCAGTCAGTGCTTTAGAAATTCAACTAGCAATACAAGTTTCATGAAAAACAAATTAATGGAAGCTAAAGGTAAAGTTATACCCTGTGAAAGGTCTGACAATCCAACCCCCTCCCTGATGCAAAGGAGAGGAGATTTCACTGAAAACATCTTGTCCACAAAGATTACTTGAAATCTATGAAGGCCATATGAGCTTGCTTAAGTTATCCATGTGAAAGCAGATCCTTCCTTTGCCTTGGAGTGCATCTAGTGATGGGTACTCAGGCTTGTTTTACTGATTCAGATCATTTGACTCAGCAAGAACCAACTCTATCAGCTCCCAAATGGCTCTCAGAGCTGTTAATGAAAAGTAACGCCAATAATCAACTATTAATAGATAAAGAGGAATATGCAATAATTCCACAGGGTTAGTGAGCCCTCTCACAGGGAAAATTTCCTCAACTCGACAAACGCTAATACGAATGAATCACTAGAGCTGATTTATCCACATGCAATTGGCTGAAAAAATTAAACGTTTCAGAGACGGACTCTGATTTTTGTACCACTTTTGACGAATCTCTTGACAAAGCGCTTTGCTAACCTTGTTCTGTACATATTTCTGTTGTGTAATCTAACAAAGAACACAGAGACTCTTTCTCCATTGTTGCCATAACATAGGTTCGTTGAAGGTCATATGGAAGAATCAGGATTCTGCTTCTTTGATTTGCACCTCTGTCTACAGCACGGTGAAAGTGTCTTTCAACTTATTATCTGCACAGTTACTCCGTTCTTTTCACCCATAATCCTTTTCACCTGGGAGATGTTATCAAGAACCAGCTTTACAAACAGCCTTCTGGACGGAGACACGTTACAACATACCCCACAAGGAAATCAATACTCCTTCATGTATTTTTACAACGCTGACTAAACATACTCGACAAGGTTTAACAAGACGATGGCCTCTGTCAGAGCTAGACCGATTCAAGCATCCCTGTGATGTGAAGAAGTTTCAGCAAAACACAAACAGACGGGGGTGAGTGGGCGAGTTCTGGCTTCCACCGGGTCCCAGATTACACAGGCCCCATCTGAGCTGGCAATAACACATTCCTTGTCAATGCCTTTAATCTTAATGCAGTTGGCAAAAGGCTTTCTGCTTTCTCATGAATTCCAGGAGCTCGAGAGTCCTGGGCAGGATCTCCCACACACCAACTAACACACACACACACACACACACCTGGACAGAGAATAGACAGCCATCGGCTTAACAGCACACACCAGGAAACTGACACAGCTCTCCTCAAGAGACTGTTGGAGCCCCGGCTACAGAGCTATTTCTACTCATGGCCTATTTAATCCAGAACCAGGCCTACTTTCAATGTATCTGAACTATTATCACACAAAATGTAGCTGAACTCACACATGCATAGGAAAACCAGCTGAAAACGAACACTGCAGCAGGAACACAATTCATCCCAGTCTCCTGGGCCTGGAGTGTAATCATGAATATTAATTCTTTTCATTTGAATTCCCCGCTGGCTTTATCTCTCCTCCCCTCCATCGTTTTTCTGCTGCTATCTCAGGTGGCGGCAACAGCTGTCAATCCCAAGCTGTGCGCTGTGTGAACAGGAAGCGTCCTCTATCTGCTGTAGACAGTAAACACATGAATTTTCCATCATTCCCAGTCTCCAAAGGACAGGTGCTGACTGTGTGTTTGCATATGAATACACAGAGATTATTTTGGGGAAGGGGCTGTAATTATGAGTCAGCATCTGCATGCTGAATGAAGAAACGCATTTTCAAAAACATTAAAAGGTTAACATCCCATATTAAAGAATTATAAAGTCAACTATTTAGATCTGCAAAAGATCATGCAAATAAACGATTTGTAGCTGCAAAAAGTTCAAATCTAAACATTCAAAAAACACAAAAACATCAAGTAAAACTCTACTTTTGTCTTAAATTAAGTTAAATTGGTAGATTGAGTTAAATAATACCCACACTAATTGCTCCAAACCACAAACGCAAGTCTTTCTTCAATGAATATTCTGTAACTTTAAATGAGTTGTGTTATGCCTCCCTCTACTGGTATATTTTTGTATTTACGTCATAAAATGCAGCTCTGCCTGTATTACAGATTTCCTTAGTTGCTTAGGCAAAATTCTCAATATATAAACTCCTACTCAACAGAAAAAAACAAACATTTTTTTTTTTTTTTCTACCTCAGGACTGTCCCTTTTGTACAGGTTCCTTGTTATTCTCCTTATCTCCTTATATCTCCTTAGAAGATATCATGTACTGCAAAGAATTTGGGGATTTTATTGTGAGAAATACTCTGAAATTGTTAAACTATCTGCTCACACAGTCACACACAGAGAGGTCTCCTATCTTTACTTCTACCTGACTCTTTTTATACTGAGTCATGACACTAACCTAATAAAAATGTACCTAATTCGTTGGGAGATCTTCCTAAAGGTGCAGTTTTTAATTAATACTGTAATAATAATAATAATAATAATAATAATAATAATAATAAGAAGAAGAAGAAGAAGAAGAAGAAGAAGAAGAAGAAGAAGAAGAAGATTTAAAAAGATTTTTTTTCACTAAGCTAGTTGCTTCCAATCTGTGTTTTTAATTTTTTTTTTTCCTGTATATTTATTTATTTATTTTCTACTTCTACAAACCTCATGCTAGGATTGATAAAGCATTGTTTCAAGTAACTTCTTTGCAAAAAAAATACAGGTTGTATTTTAACAGGCTACATTATACAATACACTGTTTTGTTTTGTTTTGTTTTAGAAATAGTAATTTGCCAAACCTCATTGCACAACATGGCTCGGTTTAGACGTAAGCACTTGCTTGGGAGAATCTTTTTTTAACGCACCGGAACACCTTCAACACCTCAACACAAGAAAACCCCAACCTCGGCCACTTTACACCAGTCACTTTAAAGTTACTTTACTCAGTAACTTTCTTACACCCATTAACTTTAAAGTTAGTGGGTGTAAGAAAGCAGCAAAGACCTTCTAAAACAAAGTTAATGTAACATTTCGCGGCTGGAAAAGCTTGAATGTAGGCTAATTTGCACGCTGGCGCTTGAATTACCTGCTTTGATATCTGGGAACATGCTGGCACCAACTACGTCCGGGATTAAATTAACAATTTGTCCAGGTGAGCAGTACCTTACGATGGGATGTATCTTGTTCTTGGGGAGGAGAAATTGAAATATATCCATAGGAAGAAACGGCAAGTGTTGTGACGTGGTGGTTCTTGCTCCTCAGACGTAACGCTCTTGATTTACGTAAATCTTTACTTTGCGTTACAGTGACGCAAAAGAGATGACCGTTAAAATTTGAATTTGGTGGCGGCGGCTGGGGGCTGGTTTGATAGGATATCACGGTCTGCATTAACCAAAGTTAGCTGATTCTTCCGGGTCAGCTCCAGCAAACCAAATGAAATTGTTAGAGGTAAACATTTAATGGAAGTTCATAGAGTATCTTACTTATGCAGAGGTTTATAGGGAGAATGGCCAATAAAAAACATGTATCTAAACGAAGATGAGTACGAATAGTATTTTTGATAGACTAGTACATTTCTGATGTTTGTAGGATGGTGTTGGATTTCCTTCCAGTTCAAAGGAGCTGTAATATCGCTGATGATGAGGGCTTCAAGATTAGGGTGAGTTCACTTTTTGGTTGAATTTGACTCAAAATGTGGGAAAAATGGCAAATAAAGCTTAAAAAACTATTAAATTTCTGATATTTACGTTTGTAGGATGGTGTTGGTTTCCTTCCAATTCAAAGGAGCTTTGATATCTCTGTGATGATGAAGGCTTCAAGATAAGGGTGAGTCCACTTAATATGATTTACAAATTGTAAAAATCTATACACCTGCACACAGTAATTTCTGCCAACACTAGCATGAAAAAAATTTTATTCCAGAAATTCCTATACCTCACAACTACCAATCCACAGTAGCCTACTTTATCTGCAATATAACGTCACATTTTGGTTTTGGGACTCATTTACTTTATAGTTACATTTAAAGGGATGACACAAAGGCAAACTTCCATTTTCACTACAGAACAAAAAGATGGCACTGGGTGACATTTCATTTGATTTGATAAAAGTCAGTTGTGACACATTTCCGCAGCAAACAGACCCTCTGTTTCATTCTTTGTGTTTAGCATAATGTGTCGTGAATCAGTTCCCCCTGACACTCGGACAAAAGTGAGGTTCATGCTAGAGCAGGCGCTGTTCACAGCCGCTCGGCACAAAGGTCTTTATTGGGGTCACAGTCAGCTCAGCAGACCACCCAGCTGTGTGGGCGACGGGGCAACATTCATGACTCTGCACCCCCAGCTTTACCGGGATGACAAATGGGGGAAAAAGTACTCATAATTCTCTGTTAGACAAAAATGAGCAGTGGAACCTTTGCTGAAAGAGGCTTTAGTTTCTCTCTGCAGCTGACCTCCAGGGTGGTGTCTCAGCAGGGTGAATTATGGCAAACATGAAAGACATAAAACTGGATTCAAAGTGCCTTCAAAGCTTTTGTATCAAACATTAATCTCTGAATAGAAAGCATGACCCAAAAACACAATCTCCCTTTATACACATCAATTGAAAAGTAGACTTTTGTTCCTGCATATAGAGTCATACCACATCTGGCCTGCAGAGGGCAGTATCTAAAAGAGAATGATAGAGGACTTCGCTAAGGTGGCCCAGTCATTATGTATTATGTTTTGGCACACCTCAGCTCTGATTACAAATAACAACAGACAGATTGTCCTGGTTTGTTTGACTTCATTTGGTATTGCAATGTGATTCTGCCTTTTATTACACTCTCTTAAAATTGTTAGTGATTAATGTTATTCATTTTTTGCAGACCACATCACGTCATCCACATATTGGCTTCTACCATCTGCCTCCCAGTCAGACAGGTATTTAACATTTTCTGGATTTTACTGGTCACATCTTTTTTCAAGACTGTTTCTAAGGCCATGTTAAAATGTACAGAAATTCCTACCAGTAACATAACTTGAAAATCAAATCAATTCAGTGAATTCATCACATGTACTTTATAATCTTGACTTTTTAAATGTATTATTCACATAAATGCTGCACCAATACCAGTATGGTTAAGCATCAGTTTACAGCTTTAGAATGCTCATTCTTTCAAATTCAGGGTTTATTTATATTGTTTTGGGAAGTATAACTCTATCAAACAATAAGTAAAATACAAGAATGCATGTGAAAATGGCTAATCAGTGTCAACATAATATGAGATATTCTGACATAACTTCAATCACTTACCAGCAACCAGTGATCCCCTGTTTATGGGACAGCATTTGCACTTTTCAGGGGTTCCGGTTTTGTTGCTTCTGCTGTTTCATGCATTATTTGTAAGAGTCAGACAGCTGTTCCTCACAGCAGTAAGGCATATCATATCATATAATGCCAACCTGAGGACATCCTTTAAACCACAGAGACCTGTTGTCACTTACCATCTGTATAGGAAGTGGTAACTTCTTTGATTTGGTTTCATCCACAGATCTGTGGTGATTTCAAAGTACTGTTCCACCTGTATGCCTTGCTGGTAGGTGGTAGCTCAAACTGAGAATGCTTCGGTGATAATTTTATTCTGTTTGACACAAAGTGTAGATAACTCTTGACCTTTTAACTGAGGCGTCAGGTTTATCTAGTGAAATATGTCATTCAAAGTGAATGAGGTGTTGTTATTTGCACAGCATAGTGGCAGTAGAAAGACATTGAAGTTTGTGCTAATAAGACATTCTGGAAAGTTCCCCATTGCCAGCTGCATAAAAAAGTGCTTTACTTTATCAGATCAGAGCAGGCAGATTGACTCTGTTTTGTGCTGTTTATACATTTGAAAAGACCTGAAATTCCCTTCTGTGTCATCTTACTTCGGACTGTGCATCACTTTGGCACATTTTGTTATGTTTGATTTACTGTTTCTACCATGTTTTTTTACACTTCTGTACTTTACCTTTAGTCTGAGGGGGGTATGTATGAGGAGGAGCGTGTTTGATTGGATAATTGCTGTTTGTTTGTTTGTTCATTGTTCCTAACGATGGGCAGCTTTTAATGGCCTTTTAATTTTGGACCTTAACCTTATCAGGATAAATGCATTGAAGCAGACAGCCTTCAAGTTAGTGTAATGTATGTTTTTGAATATTGCACACTTTGTTTACTCTCTTGTTTATCTATAATCACAAGGCTTCACACCTGTTCATGAAAAGTGACCTTTCAGCTAAATGTGTTCAATACACACTTTTAAAATAGGAATACACTTAAATCCCCTTCCCAAACACAGCAAACAAAGAGTGCTAAACTGGTGATTAACACAAATGAGATCATCAAATAAATCAGATTGAACCTGAACCTGTTGGATGAATCTTTAACCTCCTTAGATGAGAGAAAAGAGGAAGATTACAGACACAGTGTGAGGTCTCTGTGTGCGGTAATATTATCATTTACGCTTCATTTATCTAAGCTTTTCCTTCTCTAATACTGAAGTTAAAAACCAATTTGATAAACTGAAAACATCCTGTTTTTTCCAGAAGTAATGCCTCTTTGCTTTTCTAATATAAGGCAAGTGTGGGCGATGCGTTCAGATGTGTCTGATTGGCTCAGTGGATCTTAGCAAAAGGCTAATTGGATAAGCATCTCATCTTCACGCTATCACTACACTGCTGAGGAAGGATTACTTTGATACCCCCCAAGTAAAACTGTTTGTTAAAGCACACCAGTATCTGTTACAAGATTACTCTAAAGTTCACAGAGCTTTTGGTCTGCACTCTTTGAAATATCTTCTCTTATTTGATTAAAGAACTGAGTGTTATTGAAACAAATGTGTCAGAACAGAAGACATAACACTGGCATGCACTGATATCACCTTTGTTTGAAAGAAGTTCACATAGTGTAGCGGAGCAGAGTTCGAGATGTGCCACACTCACAAAATAAGACTTTCCTCCTCATTGGCTGAGCCCCACAGCAAAAAAAAACATTCAGCAGTCATCTCTGACAAAACAGAGATGTTTATGCAGTGAAATATACAGGCATGTAAATCATAATGAGCCGTACGTGTGATTGCATCTTTCGTGTGCTTACAGATGGAGGTTTGTTATTATATGAGTCACACTTCTAATCCCCAAAGAAGCTATTATTTTTCACTGAAACTGTGTCTATGAGTTTTAACACCAGCAGTTTATGACATTTACATTATAAATGATATTTAGGACTGTTAAGTATATATTGAGGGGAAATAAATGACATACAAAGCATGGTAAAGATAGTAGACTGGAATTCATGTGAACAGCTAGTACTAGGATTTCTTTTTGTCTACCTGTTTTTGGCAGCTTGAGAGTCCGTATTGCTACCCAAAACTATCTCAAGAGTTAGGGAACAAGTAATTTTGTGGTGAAAACCAGGACAGTTTTCATTTCATAGATATTAACATTGGTTTTGAGCATATCAGCTGATACTGTACTGTTTGCTTTTGTTATTGATCAAAAATGAAGGAGAATGGAAGAAGTTACAAGTCATCTCAATAATAGACTGTCCATTCAAGTGTTTTAGTGTGTAATAAATGGAGGATACTGGAGGAGAGAACTGTCTGAGTGAGCGGCCCTTGCACTTTATGTAAGCATCGTGGATTTAAAGTGAACTACTGTTGACTTTTGCTGTGTTCTAGGGGTGGGTGATATCACCTAAAATTTACATAATGTTTTTATTTTTGCTTTTTTGAGAAAGTGTCAAATATTGTGGTAAATTAAAAAGTGGCCACTTAAAGTTAATGCATGTAAATTAACTAATTTAACATTTCAGCTACATAAACTTCTCATTAACAAACGGTATGAGAATGACTTCACCAGCAGCTAGGTGCAACCCCACATTGCAAAATAATTCAAGATGTAACTCCAACCTAATCAGCGCCTAGGCTGCTTTTCTTGGCATTGGCAGAGCCCACCACAATCCTGTAGCCCTGGAGGACAGTGTAATTACAATCTGCTATCTCGCTAAATGGGGCTCTGGCTCCTACAAGGCACGGTGATGACATGATTAGTGTTTTCCTGCTCATCTAGGTCTTCAGAGTGGGGATGATGACAGCTGTATGCGGTCAGGGAAGCAGAGCTGGAGTGTTTCTCTGTGCCTTTAAACACAACACCTACCACAGTGAAGGCTTTTTATGTAAGCCACAGGAACAAGCAGTCTGTCTACATCGCCTCATTATGAGCAGCGAGTTAAATTTGCAGTGTTTGTTCTTAAAAGGTACATGATTTTTAAGGGCAAATAAAGACAAATGACTTTGTGCTGAAGAGTGATGAGAGGAGTGTACGTGGGGGTTCTCTTCACCTCACTCTGTTTAACTTTCATCAACCAGGCAGGATTGTGTAGCTTACCTTTTCACACTGATAGGCTGTAGTCTGTATATTAATAAAACACAAGACAGAGCCCTGAATAGCAGCTGGATTAAAAAATACAAAAACAGGACAGCCATGTGAAACTCAGCCCAATTAATCAGCCCAGTGGATTAATTGGTCCATCTTTACCCGAGAAACTAAAAAACTAAAAAAAAAAGTAAGACTGAAGGTGGTTAAATTAATCACTTTAGAGAGACAGCCCATCTCTATGGCAGTAAACACAGGTTTGTGTCCACTGTATATCATATTGTCACTACATTACATGTCAAACACCTCCTTACCAGAGTGGTGCAGAACGATTTAAATAGGGTTCAGGTTGTCAAGGTCAGCTAATATTGTAACATGATTTGTACAAAAACAAAATAGCGGTGAAAGGGGGAAAACCAATGTAGGGCAGCCGAGTTAACGTCCAGTATTTACATTCTTGGTCTAGTGTCTGGGTTGTGCAATAGCACATTTTGCTGTCTAATGGGAGATGTGTTCACTGCAGCATTTCCTTAAGTTCAAGGGTACAGTACCTCACACAACTAGTTTTTCTTTTACAGCAGAGCAGCAAGTAAAACAGATCATATGTGAGTTTTACACAACTTCTGGTCATGAGAAATGAAGCCAGTGCAGAAGCTGGCTGTAGAAGTACTAGAAACCACATGCACACTAACCAAAGCCAATTTTTAGAGCAAAAATAAACGTGTTTATGACCTGGTTCAAAACACAGTTTTGGTCTGAGTAGCTCAGGGACTCCCACAGCATTCACTGTATACATTATAACACTTTTGTTTCAAAGATAATAAGCTTAAAAAATCAGCAAATCAGAGGCATGGCTGACTTGATCAACAGGTGAGCACTACATGAGGAGGCTTGTCTCTGGTAGCTAGATTAAGTCATCATTTCCAAAATGGGACAACCACCAGTAGGCTTCAAACTCTGCTTCACGCTCAAATGGGTGACGTCACAGACTCTGCATCCATTCATTATACAGTCTATGATTTTACATCAACTGCTAAGCGGTTGAACAGTGTTTAAGTTAAAGGCATTTCACTCCACCTCTCTTTGAAAAGAAGAGTTCATGGTAAATGTAGCTCAGCTGTCCATTAAAAGGGGACTCATGAGCTACAGTATCCTCTTCTCTGACACCTGCAGACGTATTAAAGGGAACTTTGCGCTCCATTAAACAAGAGACCCAGTATGGAGGTGGCATATTTTGTCATCAGAGTAAATCCTCAATGTGCATGTAAAGGCCTTACTGTGGATCTGCCCCACTGTAAGTTCGTGGCGTTCTCCTCTGTCCTGCAGGTGTTGGTTTTGCCGGTAGGAGCTGGCGGGGTCACTGGAAGGGGCTTCTTGTAGGGAGTGATTGATGTTCGATCCAAACACATGTACAAAGAAGTCAGGAGGAAATGGTTTTGGCCTGGAAAAAGGCTGTTAACAGTGCGCTCCAATAATATTTCCATTAACGACTTCTCATTAAACTCTGTTTCAGCTGCTGAAAGACGCCGAGAGCTCCCTGCTTTACATTGTCTCTGTTTCAGTTTTTATACGAAAAGTGAGGTCTTTTATAATATATCGACCCTCTATCACATAACTCTTACAATTTTTCTACCTCACGCTCTCCCTTCGAGTGGATGAAATGTCTTTAAAGTGGTTTTACAGTATCAGTGCATTGCAGAGGTATTCCACCCCTGGTGAGATTTGCGCTTGTTATTTTTAAACTCCAGAGGTTACACTGATCCATAAATCATCCAACCCGCGGTGTCTAAAGGCTGCAGCTCGGCCTGCCTGTCCGATGGTGGATTTATGATCTGCGGGCGTAACAGCGAGCACCAGTGCGGTCTCCTCTGGGCTCGCTGGCGCTCTCCTGTGCACTTGTGTACATATTTAGAAAAAGTGTGGGGTGGCTGAGTGCTGTTCTGCAGCGGGTCAGACCACCTGAGCTATCTGTTGTGATGCTGCTGTTCTTCTTGAGCTGCTTAATAAGATTCAACGCTAAAAGCAGAGCGCACATTCATGTAGGGATCATTTATAGGTGGGAAGAATCAACAGTTAAAATCGTGGGTTCAGGACAACTTGAAGCACACGGATAATATGCAGTGTTGAAACCTGACAGAGGGCTGGGTGGTGGTAGGGGCTGTGCTGTAGGCTCTTTTTTCAGCCTCACATTCATCTTGTGGAGCTATACGCTTTCAACAAAGCTTGGCAAAGAGGTAAATAGCAATAAAAGGGGATTGGAGTGTACATGCATCCTTGCCAAGCGTTAGAAAAAAGATATTCCCTACACTGAGCGTCTGGCAGCAGAGCTTTGGGTGGTGATGTCATCTCCAGGTCCACAGTTTCTGTTTGTTTCACCTCCATTATATGTGACGGTTCAACAGTCCGGGATCGCTTGTGGTTTCTTCGCTGAGACACATTTTCCCTCGTTTGGTGTCCAGTAAAGGCCTTACAGGGTTTTCAAGCTGATTAAGAAAAAAGAAAAATAAGGTTATATGCCAACACCATGCCTCTCTGCGACATGTTCCTCTAATCCCTTTTGCAGTAAAGCCTCCTCTCTGTTGCCATTCATGCCCCAGGAAATTTGGATCTGACTCATTTATTAGCCCAACTGATAAATGATGGGCTTTTTATTCCTATACTGGCAATAATATCAGGGAAATGCCCGTTAATCAAAAGCAGATATTTTTATAAAAGTGAGTTTAAAAGGCCCACAACTCACTCTATTTACGCACTGGCCAATTGACTAAGATTTTAGATATGGGGAGAGGCGCTCAAACAATGTGCGACAACTAAGCATCTGCTAGTTTAGTCGGCCAATCAATTAAAACTTTTTTGTTGGTCAATTAAACTAATAACCAATATTTTTGTTGTTGTAGAAATGAAGTATCTGTCAACTGTGTCAAAGCTTTAGTGTGGCCACCTGCCACAAACTTGGACTTTAGCATCATGAAGACTTCCACCATACGTCAGTGCTTACTACCTGGATGTAAACAGGCATTGATTGCAGCCAGTATTCTGTGGCATAAAGAGGTGTGGTTTGGCAGTGCAGATTAAGTTGCACTAGAGGCTATGTTTGGTTAATGTGACCAGAGCCAGCAGCAAAGGCATGTGGCCTCTGATGTCCAGGCAGGACCAAAGGTTGGTGGTGCTAGCTCTGCTAACTTAAGACACTCTCCGCAAAGCTTCTGGCATTGTTTGCCTACCAACTCTGTGATCCTTTGTTTTATCTTTTTAAAGGAAAATTGTGCTTTTGGCTGTTTTCTACACTCACACTTACCTTTGGACTCGTCAGCTAGTCAGAATTTAAACTCCCGTTTAGAAGACTTGGTAAAGAATTGCTTCAGAATATCATTGGTGATGTTTATACTGTACAAAAACCTAAAAGTAGTCAGTGTTGGGTGAGTCACCTTTTTGTTTTTGTTTTTTTTTAAAGAGGATTTGTATAACCAATAGATGTAAATTGTCACCTTAACCCTTGGCAAAGAGTTACCTAACTCTTGTTATTCTATGTGTTGCTGCAGAAAGGGGAAAACTATGTTCTAACCAAGT
This sequence comes from Xyrichtys novacula, assembly GCA_962446985.1. Classification (NCBI taxonomy): domain Eukaryota; kingdom Metazoa; phylum Chordata; class Actinopteri; order Labriformes; family Labridae; genus Xyrichtys; species Xyrichtys novacula. Next base: position 10,888,821 of record OY660879.1, on the reverse strand, counting down.
GATACAATTAACAAATAGATGACATAAAACTGTAAAAAAAAAGGTTATTTCTTACTAAAATTTCAACCCTCTTTGCCATCACTTTCTGTACGTTGTCATAGTCGTGTACGGTGAACATGTTTCCTATTTTCATGACTTTTTACAAACTTCACAAAATGAAATAAATGAAACCAGTGCTCATCAAAGACTGCTGTAGAGTTCAGTAATCATATCATGTTTGAAGGAAAGCATTAGCGCCCTGTATGATGATTTTGCTTGGCTCTGTAATCACTTATATTACTGGGCTTCAACAGCGAACTCTACTATAGAGACATGTAATTCAGCTGGTGGAAATACTGCTCATGTATAACTGAATACTCCCCACGGTGTCAGGAAGAATTTGTCCTTTGCTGCGCCCGTGTAATGTGTTTGTAAGAGAATGTATGTTTCCTGTCAACGACAAGCGGTCGTCTTATTTCCTGTGTGGATGTTTCAAAATTTTCTACACAAACATTTTCATTGGCCCTGGAGCCGATTTTCACCACATAAAGCTTGGAAATGCCCACAGAGTGTTTCCTCAGCTGGTGGATAACCTCCACTCCTCTTGCATCTCTCCCTCCCTGCCATCCATTTCCTCCTTACTGACTACTGCTCACCCATCTTTCACTGCTCGACTGGGCAGCAAAGAAGACTGTACACAAAGCAAAAATCAAACAGAGACAATGTGATGGACAGAATGTAAACTATGCATATAACTTATCTAACTTTAAAGCTTCTGGAAACAGTTTACATGCTTAACCCTTTTTGAGGAAGTGCAATCTTGTTCTATCCTGTAGTTGTAGCTTGGCATAAAAGTGAGTAGAGAAACACAAGATTAGTATAGATAGTATAAAGAGTACAAGAGTACTACAAAACCTTTTTTTTTCCTTGCTCTTTACATAAGCTACAATATACCCCCTGCTGAGAGTGGTTTATACAGCTTCAGAAGCCAAGGAGTAAATCTCAAAGTTGCAGCATTATTGGGGTTGTGAGTTAGTCTGTTGTTTTTCCACTACAAAGCGTTTCCTTATCTGTACAAGCATTACACCATAACCTGGGAGACCTGTTAGCTACGGTCTGATTAAATTTATGAATGTGAATCAATAAACAGTTCCAGATTAGAACCGGTTCCAACTAGTTCAAGCCACCGTCATCACTTTGCCTTAATGCTCAATGCTCCCATGTCGATACCTTGCAATATAATGACGAAGAATACTTCAGTCCTCTTTGTGAGTGTGTAATCTCTGTGAAGTGTTGACTTTTTTTAAGTGGGAATCTACATAGTCTTGTGTTTTGTGCTAACAAAGTTTAATTTTGTCACGACCAATATCACAGCTGAGAGGAGGTACCTGCATTTTTATCAAAAGGACAGTTCAGTGAATGTAAAATAAGAATATTTAGAATTTGCATTAAAAAACAGGTGTTTTGGCAAGAGAAAGATGTTCCAGATGGATGGACAAATTCCTGAATCTGAAAAAAATGTTTGGTTATACCATGGATGTCGGAACTCAGGCTGATATTTACATTAGAAGTAATATAAAACTGCATTTTTTTATACATCACAACAGATTTTATATAAAACACTGACCATGAACTGTCTTACAGTCAATTTAATGGGCTGTCATTAAGTGTAGCCTTGTAAGTGAGGCCACACTGACAAGAAGGTCCTTGATTGGCTCTGTCGCAGGACCACTCTTTGTGTATGATTGGCTATCCCTGCTGTCAGTCATTCCATGCCCGCCAGACTAGTGTTTTGCAAGTTGCTCGTAAGAGTCAGTCTGTGGACATCGCTATTCGCCGATATCAGTTTACAGGATGGTGGCAATCATTTTCCCTCAGCAACGTCACATTCATCGAAGGTTTCAGTTTCATCCCTGTATCGGGTTTGTACTTCCATCCACCTGCTGGCCGTATTGCCTCCTCTGATACTGTGTGTGAGGATGCAAAGTTTCCCTCAGTTATAGATTTTACTGGTTATTCTTATTGTGAACGTCTATTTGTTTTAAAACCAGACACAAAATGAAACAAGTAACATTTGATTCTTCTTTCAATAGACACTGGATAATGTGGCTGCAGCCTGTTTCCAACACTCCAAGACTCTTCCATGTAACCCACATGTCTCACAGCTGCCATGGCATGCACATAATCAATGCATCACCTCTTTGGCCTGTAATTATATCTGCACAAGTTTTCATACCTGCTGATACAGATAATTGACTTGTCAAGGTAATATTTGCAGATACCGATATCATGCAGATAATATTGTGCATTCCTCTCTTTGTTTGTAGGATTTGAAACCTTGGACTTTATAATTCGAGCTTCTCATCACAGGACGTCATAGAAAACAGCTGTGTTTGGTGAAAGGCCAATATCCTCTAGTAAGATTACAAATGATGCAATGCTGAAGTGCACTCGTTCAGATACAGAACACGTACACTCATTTTCTCTCTCCAGCATCAAAGCACACCTCAGTGACCTCACCCTGTAAATGCCTCATTTTGTTCATGGCCAAGAATCCAAATACGTGGTGGGTTCGAGAAGAAGAAGCCAAGGGTGAGAACAACAGTCAGAGTCAGAGACTTTGAAGTCCTCGCATGCTCTGGAAACAAGGCGAGGAATCACCTGCCATAAAGACGTGTGCGTAAGCTCTGAGCTATTTGTTCTGGTGCCTGGGTGGTTATGGGTCCCTTGGGAGGGCTGGCCCGGGCCCCTGTGAGATCACATCAGTGTAGATCAGGCGGGAGTCCACCCGGAGGTGGAACTAATGGGCCCATGTGTTCAGAGACACTTCTAAGAGCCAGATGCCGGGAAGAGAGATGTCCATCGAGCTTTCACAACACCTCCCCTGGAGAGAGGAGAGAGGAGCCCGGACAAGCTTCACACGAATGTTGACCATTGAAATGCAGAAACACACACCATATTCATTTGGTTTTTATACAGTCAAGAATGTCCTCACACACACTTTTAGTTTGTTGAGTCTACTCAGACAGTGTTTCCATTCTCCTTCATATTAATGTGGCACGCAAGGTGAAACAGTCTAATAAAGGGGACCCAGAGATCGCATCTATCTGTTCCATATAATCTGCCTGACCCGGAGAAGTCACGTACAGTCTCTGGTACCTGAAGTTCCCCTGTGCTATTGATAAAGCTCTCTGATCTGACGTCTTACTCAGATTGGTTAATGATAACCATCTTGTGTTTCGGCTGTCGCACCACTAATCCCCACCTTGTCATACATCAGAGGGATTTTTCCTGCAAACATCAAGTCTGGTGATTGTTTTGACTTCGTGTCTTCCTCCAGCAGGAAAGTGAGTCATTAGCTCATCTATCAAATCAGCAACAAATCTGAAACAGGGATAAGGCCGAGACCTAAAGACGTGGTGTGATAGCACCTCTTCACAATAACTGGATACTCAGTGTATTATTAATGACAATCAAAAACAGACATTGTGAGAATTTTAAGGCAAAATGTGCTCCAGTGTAGAGATTGGGACTGAAGTTTGGGAATTACTTTATTATTTCCATGAAGAAATGATCATAAATGTTCTTCCTTGAGCTGTGTCACCCTGCAGCAGTCCGTTATGGACTGGTCGAGGTCTTGCAACAAACAAGCGGCTGCTGGAAGAGAGTGGGTGAGTTGTGTTTAGTCTCTTTGCTCAAGAAAGCTAAAAAGATGTTTGGTGGCTAGTACTATGGCCGGGTCCCTATATGTACTGTTGATGAAGTTAGGTGCTGTTCTGAGCATTATTTGTGGCTATAGAGTGGCGTTTTGGTTAAGGTTTGTGTTTGGCTCCTCAGACCGCTGTGTATTTCTATCGTGCGGTCATTACTAAAGTTGGTATAACTAGAGCAGCAAGCAGTCGGCAACATTCATCTCTTGAGGGGGTGTCTAACTCACTGTTATGGAGTGTTTGACCCTAAATTAATTTTACACTGGAATATCCCTTTAAGATGTGTGTTAGGATGGCTTGAGACTTGACTAGGACTCGAGCTTTGGGACTTGTAGACAATCTTTTGGACCAAATGAGAGCAGGCTTTTGAAACATTACTGGCAATTTTTCATCTGTATAAGACCCTGGTATAAGGTGCTATTATTTATAACTTTCCTGGTACCTAACCAGCATAATTTCGTTAAAGTCACAAACCTCCATGCTGGTGGTCTTAGTTAGTTCTAAATTCAGACATGATATGTCTGTATTTTCATTCTCACTGCATCATAATGCATCAAGGACCTATTTACTTGTTGAAGTAAACAGGTACCCCTTTTTAATTACGTGGGCAAAAAGAAAACAAGTCAATTACTTGTCACCTCCTTGCATGATGCTGAAAATCAGCCTCTTTGGAACAGGGATAATTCCCTTTGAAAACCTCTGAGGTGTAAAGGTCGAAGCAAAAGATTAGCAGTATTTGTGTAAGCCTTTATTATTTACATAAAATATCTTTTTTAATTGTGGTTAATTTTCAGGACACATGTATTCAGTCAGTTCTTGTTAAGCAGCTGTAAGATTCTCAGCTCCCCTCCTGAGCTGCACATGCATTGAGATGCACTGACACACTCTGGTAATAGGTTCGTGTCATCAGAAGTTCTCGGTCTATCAGTGTTTCCCTCGGCAGCGTGAGGACAGCTTAGCTGGTTAATTGAACCTGGAGTGCTTGTTTTTCAGAGCAGAATAAATTTCAACCTGTTGATTAAAAGGCATGGCTTCTTATTTTGTTTGTGTGCGCACCAGCCTGTGCGGCTACAACAGCTGCTTATTGCTGTGCTGTTGTATAACCCTCGTCCTTTCCTGTCCATCATATTTATGAGTTTGTAGGTTTAACACAGGTCTGTTGACTTTCTTCAGTAGTGGAAAAAGAGCTGTTGTCCATATGGACACACACATCACTGAAGAATCTGAAAAATTATTGGTTAAGCGGGGAATGTGAGTCAAAAGCACTGAGCTGTTTTCCTTTCCTGGGCTGGACAGTCCGGGTCTTAGGTCACTTACTCACGGCAGTTATAACATTGCTTTTCCTTAGATGATTCATTCTTCCTCTGAATCAAGATTTCAGATCACACAGTCACAGTAGAGCTGGGCAATATCGGAAAAAGTTCGTCACAATATATTATTTTCATATCAGTTGATATTGATATATATCACAATATAAAAAAATCACTTGTCAATCTTAAATGTTCCCTGTTACTCATAAATAAAATTTAACATTTCTTATTGGTAGCATGTCTTTTGCAATACAATAAGCTACTGCATCTGTGAGGTCCTTGTGTCTCTTCGACGTTTTGTCGTAAGGCGTTGCGTTAGAGAAAGCGGACTGAATTGTTGTCTGTTTCGGCTACACAGGCGCCATGAGCTCCTTGCTCTGCTCGAGGTTTGTAACCTTTTGCATTGCACGTGCTCTGCCGCGTGGCACTGCTTCAGGTGGTGAAAAAGATGTGAGGTAAGCAACTCCCCTTTTCACTGGCTATTCATTTAGTCTATCAAAACATGGCAAAATGCTGATATCCAGGGAAATTAATTGTCGATATATATCGTTATCATTTTATCACCCAGCCCTAAGTCACAGCATTCATTTTTTTTCACAAATCTCTCTATCTTTGAGATCTACAGAAAGTACAGCAAAGACAACTCAAACAGGCACTGCGGTACTTGCTGTTTCCCTGTTGCTAATGCTAGCTGCAGTCACTCTGTTGCTTCTTATGTCTTTGCTACATCTTTATAGCAGCGATGAGTTTCTAAGTGACCAAAAAGATTCATTTGTTAAAACTTGATGACCTTTTTCTATCTCTCTGAGACAGTGAAGGACATCCACACCGGTCGTATCCATCACATCCATTTGACCGATGTAATGGTACATGGCATACTTTCTTCAATTGAGTTGAAATGTGTTGGCTCGTGAATGAGTAAATGAAACCAACTTTAATCAGTTGTTTTTATTGGACCAAAATATCTTTTGAGATAAAAAAGTGCTAAATACATGTTGTGCATCCTTAATTATTACCATCATAACCCTGATATCAAGTAATTGATTACCTCTCCCTTACTGTTGATAGCCACTTCAAAGACAGTCTGTGGAAATATCCATCCCATCCATTTTTAACAATAGAGCGACTATAACCCCAAGGGTACTGTTATGAAGGTGAGTCTTTGTATTGATGGCTGTGTGTGCAGGTATTTGTAAATTTATTTCCTCCTGGCGTGCGGTCTGACCCGGGTCCACCTCTTGTGACCCTGTGGATGATTGCTGTGATTGAGGCGTGTTTGATCTCTGCGCTGATGCTGAGCTTTTGATGGCTGCGCCGCTTTGATGCCACGACAAGATTGAATCCAACCGCCCTCTGTGACACACACACACATACACAGGTGACCGAATCGCACCATCAGACCTTGTACCTTTAACAGAAGGTGATATTTCTTTCTTCTGTCTTTGATCCAGACCATCGATATTTGTTTTTCTCAGATTTGATATCCAGGGTTAAAAAGCCCTGTGAGGAAGTATTGAGTTTATAACCCTAAAACTGCAGGAGAATATTTCTTTATTACACAGAAGTTTTTTTATTTATGTTCATAAGAAATGATTCCTATGTAATCACAGCTGATCACATGGTTTTTGAATGACGGGGGAAAAAGAATAAATCAGAAATGCACACACTTGCAGTAAAGTCAAAGTTTTCTCTTGTAAAACTGCGCTCAGTTTTATACATCAGTCCTGTTTCCCAACTATTTGATGTCAATCCAAGTCAGCAAGGACCCTGATTTACAAGCAGCGCTGGACTACTTCACTCTGACTCTGTTTTTATGTCACCTTCTGTAGGATGGTAGAACATACTGACTGATGGATAAAACAGACCCAAACCTCTAAAACATTCACGTGATTGAAATGAAGTCCACTTTCTGGTCAAACAGTCATTGCGCATGGCCTTTTTTCTACAACAATGATTTATCTTTACTGCAAACTATCAAGGACTATTCTTTGGTGTTTTGGTGTAGTGTAATCAGTCAATCTATTAGATCATATTTATAGAGCCCTTTTTCATGACATGCAAAGTGCTGAGTATAAAAAGAAAACACACTTCCCAATCCATATGTGTAGCTAAACAAGAGCTGTAAAAAATAAGAATTACTGTATAGAAACTACATTTAACTAGAGACTGATTTAGATATTTATAATACTTTGTTTCATTGATAGTATTATTGAAAATACAGGTGTGTAAATGTGGTTTAATGTGCCTTGGGTTGTTGGTATGTATTTCAATAAATTAATGTTGATTCCAAACGAGACTCACAATTTTGATATTCAGAGCATTGGTGTCCCACTGAGAAAAAGACAGCTATCAGATGTCTAGTTTTTTTTTTTTAGACCTAATTTCAACCGTCTAGATTCTGTATACTTTTAGACAGAATTTAGACGTTGCAATTTAACCCATTGTTTGATAACTATTTATCTCAAAAAGCAACTGTGAGTTGCATAACTGATCTCCAAGTACTTAACCAACATAATTATGATAGCTGTTGAGCAATATACAATGTAGTATAGATATAGCCCAGTTTAAGAACTGGTCTAAATTTAGACATCTAAAAGACTTTCATTTTTAGACCTGTTGTAGCCTGATTTTAGACTAGTCGTCTAGGCTACATTTAGACGTCTATTAGATCTCATAAAGACCAAAATACTCAATGGGTTAGCTTAGTGATTAAATTGCAGTATTGTCCATGGAGTGGGTAACTTGGGTTCAGATCCCACCATTGGCCCTTTGTAGCATGTCAGTACCTGCTAGAACTGTTGGAAGAATTTTCAGGGTTCAGTACAAATCCCATTGGCCTTCGAAGCTGAAATTAGTATGCAGGCAGAGTTTTCCTTTCTGTGTCTTTCGAGTGGCGGTCGATCACCCTAATGCGATCCCCGCCACGCCAAAAGAAAATTTTAAAACATTTTATTTGTGAAATTTATGAGATTCATGCACACTTGTTTTATCAGCAGTGCCTCTGCTCTGCTTCCATGTTGGTGCTGAGAGCAGGGTTCAGTCATGTTTCACACACACAGCAAATATTAATTTCAGTTAACAAGTCAAAGCGTTGAGTCTGCTGGTGAGAATCTGGAGAATTCAAGTCTAGACAGTTTTTTCCATGCGCCGCAAACATCTTCTGGCCAAATAAGATAAGATAAAATAAAATGTCCCTTTGATAGTCCCACAGGGGGAAATTCCAAATATTGTGATACCTCTTTTAATAACTTCCCAGGCATGAAGTTTAAAATATGGTGACGTTTCCTGGATTCTTTTCAAAGTAAAAGCCTAATTTTCCCACAAAACTTTTATTTACTTTCATGCTAAAGGTGTGTCCTGCACAGTTTATTAAGTGAATTAAAAATCTTTATCTAGTTTCTCATTAAACTTTATTTAAATCTCAGTCTTTGCCTTCAAGTGCAGAAACCAAATGATGATGTAAGGTCATAAATAACCTTAAAAAACTTTGATGTCATCAGTTCATATTTTTATGATGTATTTTTGTTTTGTCGTTGTTAAATCCTTGTTTAATGTGCTCATGTATGAGCCTGATATAATGAAATCAAGTCAAACATAAATTTGGCTTCAGCAGGTCGTAGAAAGGATAGGATGAAATGATCATTTATTTGGCTTAACATTTTTGTTACAGCTGCTCTGGAAACTAAAGTGGGACATCCTGAGAATTACGCGTCGGTGCTATAAAAACGAACAGGTTTCTAGCTCTAAATCTCAGCATAGGTCAGCGCTGTGTTTTTCTACAGTACATTTCTGTCTGACCCAGAACTTTCTAGTAGCTCCTCAGAGCTCCATGGACGAGCAGAGGACAGAGGAAAAAATGGCGTTAGAAAAAGTGATTGTGAGATGTGGGAACCAGGAGTGTTTGGCAGGGCCCGTCTTGTTTGCTCGGTAAACCTCCGAGGCCTGTGTTTCTCCACTGAGGGAAATGCCAGCATTGTTGGGCCCAGAGAGCCGTGGTTACGGGCCAGGCCGAGGCCCAGCCAGGCAGGTTGAAACAAACAACAAGATGAAGGTCAGCTAATATAGCAGTTAATTCCACTTCCTGGTCCCCATGACACCCAGGCAGGGTTTATTTGAAGATCCCAGACCCTGAAGTCACTCTGCACTTTGTTTAGTCCTTGAGTGTTTTTGGTCCGAGCCAAGACTTTCAGATATTAATGTGCTCGTTGGAGAGGGAAAGAGGGCAGAAGAGTGACAAGGAAGGCCAAACAGCCAATTTCCACTTGTATCTGAGTACTTTGACATACTTTGGCCTATTTCTTCTATCATGAAAAACATGGTGGAGTGACATTCATGTGTTTCTCATATTTTATCCACAATAATTCATCCGTCTATTGTTTTATTATTTTCTTTTTGTCACTAATTGAAATCATACATCTTGTATCCTCCGGGCCCTTTGTTTTAAGTTGTTTGCTTTTTCTGCTTTTCTAAACCACTTCAAGACTGAGAGGTGCCAAGCAAATAACTTCAATAACTTCTTTGACAACTTTAATGAGATACATCTGGCATTCAGCTTACATTCATGATTTTATAACTGATAACTTAAAGTCCTCAACAATTAACATTTTGGGGAGTTTATGTGATTGTAATTCGTCTGATATCAATTTTAAGTTTTGTCTTGAGATAGAAACACAAAGTTTTAACAATTTTGATTCAGAGGACCAAATCTCATAATGAAACCTGTTTTTTTGGTGTTTCTGTACTGTGGTTTACATTAAGGTAGCAGCAAGAGTAAATATTTGATTCTCATTCCTGTCCCACTCTGATGTTACTGCAAGAGTGTGTTGTTGTTGTTTTTTTAATAAGTAGAGGATGTTTTCTGCTAAAGGCTGAACTCTTGAGTTTGCTGTGTAAAAAGTAACACCCTTCAGTTGTATCTAATGTAAATCAATTGAAAAGCTCCCAGAACAAAGTGCTACAGCCAGAGGCTGAATAGCATTGAAGTTAGGGTTTTTAAGAAGGCCAGTACAAGGTAAAGTAGTAGTTTTTTAAACTGCAAATAATGCAACACCATCCCATGGCCAGTCTAACCCAAACTGGTGTAATGCAAGGCAAAAACGAATATAATGGTGTTCTCTAACCCAGGATTCACACCGCATCTGGAATGGCTCCGATCCGGAACGGCAGCCATTTTCGCCATACGCCAATTCCTACCAGATCCGTTTGTGAGGCGAATTTCGTGGTGGATTACAGACAGCAGGAATTGAAAGAACTCACAAAACCCACGGATGCACGTGCAATTGCGCGATAACAAGTTGTCTTTAGCCACATAGGCTAACCATATAAGCAGTAGATTGTGTCCTCCCAGAAGAGGAAATGTATTTCTAGACTTATAAAATCAGCATCCTCTCATCTATGGTGCCATCCAGGTGAAATGTTGTCTAAAAACCTTTCACTTGTTCATCCCCACCTGTTTACACAGTGTGAAATACGATCCGCCTGAAACACAGAGGGTTTTATTTTGAAAAGAAGCCGGATGTTTCATTTTGTATCTGTGCCCGACTTCCTTTCCAGCACGGGTTAATCTGTGCTGAATTTATTCGGCATGCTCCGCCATTCGGAAAAAAAATAGAACTCTTGCGATCAGCTGCAGAGTCCGGCGATCCGCAGCGGAACGGAAAGAAGCCGGTGGAAATTAACACATTAACTTGAATGGTTACGATCAACTATGATTGGTGGATACAGCCTTTCGAAGCCGTTCTGGATGCGGTGGAAATTGCCGGTAAGACTTTTTCATTGGCTAACCTTAAGAAAAATGCGAGCTTAAAATAGTATACATTGAAATAATTGTTTTAACTGAAAAATAGGTTTTCATAAATAGAAATCCTCAGTAACTCCAGCGTCATATTTAAAATGTTTAACCTTGATTGGTGTCCTAGTTCCAGCTCAGATGGTGAAAACAGGGAGCTACTGTGAGGCAGCTGAAGGACTCTCCTCACAGCTTAGACTCCAATGAGATCCATCCACTCTGGACCCGACAGCATGCCTGAATGGGCATTAAAAAGAGCTCGCTTATGAGCTGATTGTCTAACTGATCATTTAACTCAGACCTGTGAATGAAGGGGGGGGCAGGTGGGATGGGTGAAAAATATAGTACACACCATCCAAAAGCCAAGTGGCTCAAGCCTGTATGGAAATGGTAATGAGAAAAAAGAGGACTGACTCTCCTCTTGAGGACGGGATGGAGGCCTCTCTAGTGGGGCTTCTCCAGGATGCATAAGAAGAGCCTTTGTGCTTCAGTGTAGTAAGCCAGAAATACAGCTTTTGAAGCATGTGCAATGCAAGAAAGAGGCGAATGGAGAGGCAGTTTGAGAGTGAATGAGTGTGAGAAGAGGTGGGGGCTGTAAAGTGTTAAAAGCAGAGGGGTGACATACATTTAGGCTCTGAGTTGTCCACCAGTGTGAATGTGCACGGATGCATTTTTACGTGAGGTGTTCATGTATGTGTGTGTGCAGCAGTACATACCATGGCCTGATATCAAGTACCGCTTCACTCTTTGTACGAGGCGCCTCATTCCCTCATTCTGCTCAAGACTGACTGCAAATGAAGGCTGGGAAGCAAAAGATGCCAGATGGCACTTAAAGAAAGGACAGTTGAGCATATAGAGTGCAGTTAAAAAGTGGAAAACATCTATCGGGGTGGCACTCTTCTGTAGGTTTGTCAAAAGGTTTGATTCCTTTATTACCACATGCTTGAAAAACATACAGTCTGCATTACTTATTTATTGGGTATTATCAAAATATTGAACCTTAAAACAGATCTAAAGCCATGTTTTCAATCTAAAGCTGTTGTTAGCAAAAGGTAGAGAGCGGTTGTCAAGCAACGAAGAGGTGAGGTAAAGAGAGTGAGCATTCTGCTGTCCATCACACCCGACGTCCAGAGACAAAACAAACCTCTCCGATCAAATGGTTAGCAGTTCTTGACTTTTTTGTCACACATCACATTTGTATCCGTCCAAACTGAGAGCAGAGGAGAGAGATAGCAATGACATCTGACCCCTACACATTTTTGTTCTGTCCCGAACTGTGGACAGTTTACAAGGAGTTTTTCGCTACTGAACAATCAGTATGTTTGCATGCACAGTTAGTCTGAGTTACTGTTACAAAGTCAGTTATGGCTCTAATGTTATACTGGACTCCTGTCTACATCCCCAAATGCATTATAGAGGTACTGAGGTTTTAACTCAGGGCAGTTTAAGTTGACCTAACATGCTTGAGAGCACTTTAAAAATCCAGTTTTCCAATAAAATGCTGAACATGCTCAGCCCTAACTTTTTGTAACATGTTACACCTGCTTTATTTTTTCTTGGACTGATGAATCTATTTAGTTTCAAAATTTGACATGTTATTTTTGAATTATTTTTTCAAAGAAATGTATATGTTGGTAGTTTTCACAACCATCTACATTTTACATGGCATTAAAACTTTTTTCTCAGTTAGGGTTGTATGTTTAGTTTGCTGTGAAGTTCACAGGGTCTTGTTATTCTCTGTTTAGCAGGTACTTAGGAGCAAACAAAACAGAGCTGTTTAAGCCTCAAGGGTTCAGAGGCCAAGTGAATTAAAAAAAAAAAACAACATGGTTGATATTGGTTTAATCTTAGATTGGAGGTAGGACAGTTCTCAAGGGAAAAAAAAAATCAGACTTTAAATGGTTGAACGATTAATCAACCTTGGCTAAAATCAAGTGTAATGCAGGACTTGTCTGTGAATGGAGATTATAGAATCGGTGGCGCTAAAGGTCTGGCTGCTAGCTAATGCTAATCAGTCTCTGTGATCCCCTCTGGTGTTCCTCCTTCTTCCAAAACAACTAATCCACTTAAGTATCACAGGCCCCTCAGCGCTTTGCCCAAACTCATTTGTGTCGACTCTAATAATTAGCCTCTCCCCCAGTGTGATGAAACTCTAATTGTTGTGGTCAAAAAAATTTGCTCTTTACACTGGAGGTAATGAATTTCTTTTCAATGTACTGTAATTACAGATTAATTAGACAATTATTGGAGCGTATTTATCACTTCCCCCTTCATAGTGAGGTCTCAGTGAGGCCTGTTGATGTGGTCCTATGAATGGGATTAAGCTGGCTGTTAGGCCCCCGTCCCACCAGGGTGGTCATTTGGAGTGTTAACATTGTCAGCTTTAATTGAATTAAATCTTTGTCCTGTGTCATAATTTCTTATCAGTTTATATAATATGAAGTAAAACTTAGTTGATGTTTTTTTACAACCAAGATCCAGATCATCATAGATATTTTTTGTTGTTATAATTTTGATGCTGTGTTCTTGTGTCATTTTTTTTATTTGTCCCATAAGTTTGTTGGATTCAGGTTCCAGCTTTGAATTTTGTAATTCAAAGCACTTTGCAACTCCAAGTTGCCATATAAATGTATTATTATTACCAATAAAATTATACAAATGGTAGGTGAAAAAGTGTACAACCCTTTAAAATATTCAGAGATCCCATCTTTCAAGAGAGATTTGATATCTGTAAATGAATTTCCATGCTCCAATTGTCTTAGTGGTGAAAATAGCCACAAGTGCTCCTGCTGACTGGTTAGTTGGTTTTTAAATTTTGGGTCGCTGCATGTTTCCCTGCAGAGTTATAAAACACATGGAAGTCCCAAAATGCCTCCCGTGATGTTGTTTCAACATCTCAGGCAGACACAGTGGTCTCATAACACCCAGCACTGACCTTTCAGGGGGTAAGAAACAATAAGGAAAAGGCAATAAATCCAAATCCTCCACATGTTTTTATGGGCTCAATCTGACAAAGACATCAGGCTCTTTTCCATCACATGTGATTTATGTCTGGGGGGTTGAACCATGTCACTCAGCCACTCGCTGTTTCCATTTCCTGGCAGCTGGCAGCACAGCAGACGATCAGAGGTTAGAGGGCCACCCTGCCACCAAAGAGAGGACACCCTCAGCGTGTCGCATCATCCGCACCGCCCCGTCTCGCTCTGTTTTCCGAGGAGTTTTCTCCTGTTAACAGGCAGACAATGGCAACGGTCTGTGCAGGGGATTCATCACTGTGGAAAGTTCCAAGCTAGTGCTGCAGACGGAAACCTGACCTTTGCATTCAGGTCGCGAAAAATGGTGGTCATATCATGTCTGTGCGTTTGTTGTTCCAGCTTCATCTTCACACATACTGAGAGGGAGGTTCACTCACACCCAGATCTCATTTCAACTCTCCCGTCCCGCCCAAATCACGAGAAAAATCAAAGTGCTGGAATCAACAGGTGGTCTTAATGGGCTGAAATGAGACTGTTTTTGTCTTGCAGGTTCTGAATGAGGGATATTTCTGTTCAAACACACTGTGATCACTGTGTGGCTGTAGGCAACTGTGTGTTTGCAGCAGAGCTTCACCAAAGACACAGAGACTGTTAAACACAAGAAATATTTTGTGTGGGTCCAGCTTTTTTGGGAGGGTTGTGCGCCAAACTTGTTGAAGTTGGGCTGCTTGATTATAGCAAAAATCATAGTCATATTTATTTTGATTGATATTGATCACATTATAAATCACGTGATTACCCATCATTTGCATCACACTAGTTTAAGCAAATCAAAATATCTTTAAAACTTAAAAACTATTAATTCTTAAAAAAAAAAAAAAAAACATAAAGTGGTCAAAATAAACTGTGTAGCTTACATTTTTATGTTTATTAAAGCATGTGCAGTAGCCCGGCAGTTGTTAGCTTGTTAGCACACGCACAGGTTCCTGGTCGCCACAGCCCCATTCTCATCAATGCTCATTTCGTCCCTTGGCTTTTCAGACACACACCAATACACACACCAATCCTCCTGCTGCTCCTCTCCCTGCTCTCCTCTCTCCACCTGTGGCTGCCTGATAGTTTGTACAACTTTCTTGTGAGGCTAAACTTTGTTTCACACTCATGCAAGCTGCTTATGATAGGGTGACCATATGTCCTCTTTTACCAGGACATGTCTTCTTTTGGGGGGCTGTCCAGGCTGTCCTTCAAATGTCCGCGCTTTTGTATGTAGGTTTCGATTTTGTGTCACATGGACTTACTGAGTTAGTAGCGCTTAAAAGACACTCAATCCAACCTGAAAAACTCTCAAAATTAACTCTGTGCAACTCCGTGACTCCGCCCCCGCGTAATCATGTCTAGCTTAGACACTAGTAAGTCTGAAAAAACAGAGCTGCTTAAATTTGCGCTTATAATCATAAGTCACTCAATACTGAACAAAAATGACTGACCACAATCATTTCTCAACTCCTGAGACCAAAACTAATGCTTTTGCCACAGAGTCAACAGGCAGAGGTGATTGATAATAGCCCACCTTGGTATATTAAAACCAGTTACACCCTAAAGTTAAACTAAACAAACTAGCTTTTTTTTCAGACTTCCCACATCATCTTCCTTATCCTGTAAAAATGATCAATATTGTTCAGGATGTCAAAAACATGATTTTTATTTATTATTTATTTTACATTGAAGTCCAGCCTAAATGAAAATGACAAAGCCCCGGTGTCTTGAAGCCAGTTTGTAGGTGTTCAACCTGGTGGTCTGATGGTAATGGAGAACACAGTTTAAAACACTCAGCACTTTCTGTTTGATTGGTTGCCCCCTGCGGAGTCTTTTGCATTGCATTGTGGGAGCCGTTTATCAATACTCTGTCTTCGTGCTGAGACAGATGGAGGCTCATTCAGAACAGGTTCAGGATTCTGTGTTTTTGTTTTCAACTCTCAAAGGAATAAGTTCAGGTACGCACTGATGCTAGAACCTGCCAGCTACAACAATAACATCTGTGCTGAGGATTAGATCACTCCTTTAAAACGTCTGCAGGAGAGCAAATCTTATTATCTGAGGAGTGTGTGGAAGAGTAGATTCAGCAAAAATTATGGTGTGCTCTTAAGCAAGAGATGATATTTTATTTTTTAGCCCACCTATGGGGAAGTCACGTATTTTCTAAAGTTTAAAAAGTTTGCAGATTCTTCACAGTGATAAATACACCACTGGGATAATAATCAGTTCTGCCTTTAATTTAATGTATCTGTGCTTCCTTTTGTAACCTCATGTGGTTTTGGTATTAGCCTAAAGGAGCAGGTTGTTATCAGTTTAGGGTATTGGGCCAAAAAATTAATGTCCGGCGTTGTTAAAATACAGTTTAAAATTTGTTGTGTTACAACTCCCGTAAAGTTTTTTTGGTGACTTCCTTAAGAATACTGAAATTGATGTTGATGCTTTTTTTATGACAAAAAAGCAATAAAGACAGTTAACAACAAGGCTGATGATTTTTAAACTGTTATTCCAAATGCCTCAAATCAGTGCTAGAGGATAGAAGTCAGTTTTTACGATTTCCACCTAAAGTTTTTACAATATATTGTTCCCCTGAATATTAAAAGTAAGCAGGATGAGATTTTTGGTCAGAAGACACTACTTAACCCTTTAATGCCTTTTGTATCATATTTGATACATACTTTTATATATTTCTATTGAATCAATATGATCAACAAATTTCTAAAAAAAAAAAAAACACCTGAATACAGTCTGATAAATAATTAAAAAATGTCCTCTTGTAGTTTATCGGTTTCCAAAAACATCTAAAGTATCAAACGAGATAAATAAATATATTTGTTAAATTTTAAGGACATTTTGATTTTTTAGGTTTTCAATAATAAATAAAATAAACATTTCAGCTCCAAAGAAATTAAAAATTTCTGGCCATAATTTGTGGTGTCAGGCATTAAAGGGCTACAAATGTAAAGGGAAAGTTAAAGACTGCTTCGTCCATTGGGGGCGCCAAAATTCACACAAACCAAAAACTCCTCACTGGTGCTTTAATGACATAATGATTAAAAATAACAAGGATGGGATTTAGGGTGTCAAAAAAAGTCATTCCAGTTGGGATCACCCCGAGTTTGTTTTTTAAACAGCTTTATTTCAGATGAATTAATTTTCAGTTCTATCAGGCTGTTCAATAGCCAAACATGTATCAATACTTTTCATTACAGCCATCTACAGTTCAATGCAAAAAAAAGTAGAAAATAAAAGATAAAAAAAAATAAAACCCACATAAGCCACATTGTTTCATGTGTCATTAAATATATTCATTTGTGATAAACATAATATATTAGTATTACAAGACATTACACAACCTTTATTTGCTATGGACACTGCTGAACAACATTTACAAGCTGGTGTATAAACAGATCATTATTCAGATGTGTATGATTTATGGAAGGCAGAGGAAGGGAGTACCTCTCTGCAAAGACCTGCAAAGGCCTGTCAAAGTGTGTGTGTATGTCTGCAGAGACTTTACAGGAGTGTGTCTTTTCAGAGAAATACAGTATGATGCACAGAGTACAGAGGTGTACCCTTGTATTTATGTGTGTGTTTGAGTATTTATCAGAGTCGTAGTTTATTCTCTGGCATTCATTGATTTTCTTTCCTTTTATTTAGCCTCTAGTGTTTAAAAACTCTGGTTTAGTTCACATGGAGATAGATCTAGTTAATGTCAAGCAAAAAATAAAAAAGTAATACTATACAGCTATATGACACATAGACAACCAGTCATGTCTGTTTGTCGTGTACCAAGTCTTTATGGTGGTCCTCAAGGAGGCGCTTTGAAACGACAAACATTTGACACGGCGTGCTGAACGCACTGCTTAATAAACATCTGTGATATTTTATCACTCCACAGGTAATTTTCCCACAACACTTAATACTGTATACAAATTAAAAGTGTACATAATTCACAATCATTGTTAGCCAACAGTCAGCTACAGTAAGTGGTGAGCATGCATTACATCAGTGGTATGAGGACTCATGATAGGTTGATTTTTTCTGAGGTGAGGTGGTTCATATCATAATTTCTTTTACTTCAACGTCCAACTTAAATTTAACGTTTTGTTAGAAAATAAACTCTGACTTCTATGTGTAGCTGTAAAAAAATAAAAACACACATCAGTGAGGCAGAAATGATTTAAACTGTACAACTTTTTTGCATCTTATGGCGCAGCTATGGGATCTTCTTTCCTTTTGGATGCCACTCTGAAATGTGAACATATCTCATATGTTCTCAAAGTTTTTCCTAATAAAAATAAGTGCATGGTTGACATGTCTATTCTACTCTCACTATCTACAGAAAATAATGTCTATGTATGCACGTATGGTTACTTTACACTGCAGAGGTCACAACCACAACAAACTGTTGATACACTGAAAAGCGCTGAGCAAAGACTTGCTTATAACATTAAAAAATGATCATAATACAGAATGAGCTGAGGGTCAATATGGCAGTTATTTCACTGAGGTAACACTCACATGTGAGCAAGGAGCTCCAGAACAAAATTGCACCTATTATGTTTTTCATACTTAATTTCACAATTTATTTTTCCTTTTGGCAGTAGGACTGTATCCCATGCGTTTGTCAGTTTGGCAGGGTTTATTTTCAAACTTCTAAAAACATACATGAAGACTCTCAGAGCCCCATATTCACATGGCTACCTTTACTTTTAACATGTCACTCAGAAAGGGAAACTCTTGAACATGTCATGTCAATGTATGCCTGGTTAAAAGGAAAAGTGGAAAAGTGGTAAGTCATAAACACTTATTTCATGATATTTAAACCTTTTAAGTAACCCAGTATAGGTTCAAACTTGAGAGAAAGGGTCATTAAACCGTTATTTACAAGGCTAAAATCGCTGCAAATAACCAAATACTAGAAAATATGTGTAAGCTTCTACTTTCCTTTTGTTGTCTATTGGCTCTTATTAAGATGTAGCACAATTCTCTTTGCTTTTAGCAAATGCTAGGCTTACTTGAGTTTTATTTGACTACCAAAATAGTATGAAAGTATGGGCTTTGACTGTCACAATTTGTTTATTTCAAATGCTCAAATCACAGTAACAATGACAGTGATAGAGTACTTGTGCTAGATCATAAGTTGTAGATGATAAGCTATAAAAATGAAAATGGCTAAAAGAACGCCAAACACTTGAAATTGCTGAATGTATTAGCGCCACCCTAAGGGTTACAACATAATGTTCTCAGAGCACTCAGAAAAGATGTGGAGCAAAAACAAGAGATACTGTCCACTAGTTTGTCACTAACTGGTAAAAATACTATGTGGATAAAACTAATCCCAAAATGGTCAATAATTTACAAGCCACCTTAGTATCATCCATATATGGGAAACACTGGCAGTGCATACTTAGCAGTAAATCTTTAACCTTCCATAAAGACCCTATATACTGGAAAACAGGTTTTTCCTCGCCTATCCACATACTTCAGTCAATCTCTAACCTTGCAACCCTGGTAATCTGTAAGTGGAAAAACCTTAGTATTGTCTCCTTTTCCACTTACTGGGAAAGCATAGCTTTTATAAGGCAATGTGAATTTGCTCCTGTGGTGATGTAATGACAGGAGTGATAGGTGTTACAGAGTCAAGATATCAAAGGTTAGACCCAGACATGCCAACTACTCTGTTGTTGGTTGTGTAAATTAACACGTCTGTTTTCCATCTCAACACATTGAAGACCAAATAAAACACTAGTTGGTCTCAATTTTAATGGTGATATGTTGGCTACTACTGGTGTTTTTTGTTTGTGCCAGACTTATTTTGGTCTTTTTCCATCTTAACATCTGTCTTCACCACTCTGAACCCTTGCTCCTCTGTAAAAATTAAGACCGCCAATCAGTGCAGAGTCTCATTACCTTTGCATCCCAGATCACTGTATGTATAATGAAGCAAGAGACTAAATGGCATGTGTCTATTTTTTGGCAAGTGAATGAAAACCTTCCAAGACAACCAGGACATGTTGAAAAAAAACAACAACAACAACACGAGCTCCCTGCCTTGAGCATGATGTCTGGGAAAATGGCTGCCATGTGAATATGGTGAAAGCTCTCAGTCCCTCATTGATACTGCTTCACTCAGCGCAGTGGGAGTTATTCCTCTTGAGGTACAAAACGGGGGTTGGAAAAATACATTATTCTTTAAAACAACTTTATCACAGGACTGTAAAAAACAAAGGCATCATGGGTAACATAGTAAGGATATGATCTGTAACATTAGGTGCAAACTCTGCAATTAAACAACAAAATAAACCTTGAAAGACAAAACGACTGTGGAATGAGCTCCTTCACAAAAGTTCCTAAAAAATAAAACGCTAAACTTTTTGCTCTAAGTCAGAGCAGCAGCACTCAGTCCTTTTCCCATTTCTCCAACTATTCTCCTGTGTCTTTCTATGTTATAATCCTCCAGTTTATTATTTTTTCAATCATCCTTTCCTCTTGCATTCATCACAGCAGAGACGTTAGTTTGCCTCCGGCTCTCTCTCCATCTTTCCCCCCTCTCCAGCCACTTTTAGCATTTCCCCCTCTTGTCGCGCTGTTGGAACTTCCTCAGCCGGCGACCCCACAGGTCCTTCCAAGGGATGAGCAAGCTTCCTTTGTCTGCCACCACGCCGCTTTGTCCGGGAGAATCGTCATCCGTCCCCAGGAGGAGGTACTTTCTCCCAGGTTTTATCTTTGGACATTTGCAGGCTACATCCTTGGCACGCACCCACAGCAGCTGGTCTCCTCTGCGGATGCGGTTCTCACCTTGTTTGTAGACAGAAATTATGTTGACGGTGAACTTCCACCACTCGCCTGCTTTGTCCCCTTTTAGAACGTGGACTTGGACAGCTGGAAGAGGGGAAGAGAAAAGGAAAAATTAGTCCATCTACATTGACAAATATTCATGGAGTACCTAATGACTTCCAACTAGGGATGTAGAGAAATGTCATCGTCAATGAGATGGAACTTGAAATCTCAACTAAATAGTCTTTCAGTAAGAAAACAATCAGTAACAGTCAAAATTAAGCAGTAGACCTCTGCTAAAGTTGGTCTCTGAGAGTCTGCAGGTAAACATACCAAACAATTGCAAAGTGGTGCTAAAGACAGCAGAGGTAGCACCACCAGCCTTTAGTACTTCCTGCACGTTAACACTCACATGGGTCTGCTTGGAAGCTGACCTAGTTCACTAGTTTGTTTCCCACCTGGTTGGCTTGATAGATTTCTCTCCACAACCTCTATTCTGTTAAAAGATTCATAACCGTTGCTCAGAATGATGCCAGACTCAACAATAACAACAAGGTTGTATTCTTGTTTTTGACTGAATTAAAGGCCCATCTCTTACTGACACCCGTCCCTAAAAAAGCCTGGGTAAATTCATTCATTGAAGCAAATGAAATCCTGGCCATGAATTTAAGGTTTGTGGTTTCTCTATTGCAAAGAACTTTCTGTGCACACAGCACAACAATTCTCAAGCTAGATCCTCTGAAAGAACACCTCTCTGTGGTGTAAAGGAAACACTTTTCCTTCAGGTGGCCGATTCTCTTTTATCCAAAGAAAAATGGCCCACCAAGAATTTTTATGGAAAAATGGCACATCTGCTAACGATGTAACTTCTGAGACAAATCCTTTCCAATTGGTCTAATTGGTGCTATCTAGATCCTGAACATCAGAGGAAAGGTGCCTTCAGGCCAAATCATGCCAAACCTGGTAACTATTGAAACACCACTTGAACAGATATTTTCATACCAGAGAATGACTAAAACTCCTCTCACAGTGTCCCCTGCACAGATCCTCCGTCCAATGAAGCATCCATTACTGCGTCATAATGAAGGCAACAAGAGGTCTAACAGCACAACAGTGAGAGAGCTAATCTGTGCTTAAAATGAAGTGATTCACCCTTGGCTTTAGCTGGGAATGTGCCATTAATGTTAAGAGTGTGTTGGGAGGAGACTGAATTAGATGATGGGAATAATTTACGATTAAACAACTAGCAGGATGTTTATCAAACGAATATGCTTCAATTTCACTTGTATCTCAGTATATCTCTTGTATAAGCTATTCTAGTTATCTGATGGACACACATAGCGGTTTAAGAAAAAGGGAATCACGAGAGCTGTTCCTGTTGTAGGTTTTTAGTTCCGGGCCAAACAAAACTCCCATGTCAACCTACATGAGTCTCATGTTGTAAGATTAGCACTCATGTTTCTAGCTGTTGTTAAAACACAGCCAATGTTTGCGTAAATTTGTTGTTAAAATGAATGTATAAGTTAACCAAATCATAAAATTTAAGCAAACTTAAGCAAAGTAGACAAAGGTTTAAGTCCTTTTAAATGTGTTTGGTTTGCCGGTGAGCTAAAACTCGCAGAAACTCAGTTTATAGCCATGTTAGGACCTCTCAGGATCATCCAAAAGACACAGATTTAATTTTGAGACTGCTTCATTCTTGGTTTTTGCGTTTTCAAGTTGCCTGAGATGTATATATCAATACTTTAATCATATTTTGTTTGTATACATAAAATTTGACATTCATTTAGGGAATGATGGACATGTCCTCTACTCTAATGAGGAGAGGACTTCCTCGACTCTTAGACGGAAGCTTTTGCAATTGTTTCCATAAAGTTCCTACACCTTAATGAGATAGCTGTGCAGGTTAGCCTTTCTCTGCCTTTCTGGCTGAGCATGATCCCTTAAGGTGATCTTCAGTCATCCTCTATTCCTGCCAATAATGAAGAGAACCAGAGGAGTGGGCTGTTTGAGTATGTGTGTCAATGCATGGTGTGAGCAAATTGCACACAATTTCAGAAGAAAGAAGGTTTGTTGGGCTGAGGAGGGCGAGCTCTCACAGCCCTGCCATTCATTGCAGCCCTCTCCTTCATCCAGACACAAAAAGGGTGTGTGAGGAGGGGGGAGGAGGGCCTACTATTTGTCTTCCCAGCCACAGAAGAAAGTTCCAGGAGGATCGGGATGTGTTTCCAACCTCATGAGCTATCCGGGTTTCTGCTCCCAGAGCCCCATCCAACTCTGCAGCGTGAGAATCCGGCAGAGATATCACGCTCCTCTCCAGGCCGTGGAGACTCAGTTAAAGCATCCAGCCTTTTCAGTCTCAAGTATGTTCTCAGTCTGTGTGGTGTATTTAAACACACACAAATCCACACATCTTCTGCCACTTGGTTTAAGCTAAGTAGACAACAGAGAGAAGCTGAGATCACAGGGTCAAACCATCGATTACAAAATAGTGCGAGCTGACACTGTTTAGGGAGACGGACAGTGTGAGATGATCCTGCACTTGCACAATGGCTACCGACTGAGCCTCCCTCACAGCCAGACCTCCAGCTGGGTTTATCTTCTTTGGGCAGTGTGCTGCGGCTTGACACGGCATGCCACCTACAAGCAAAGGCTAATGAAATTAGCGCTTGGTTAATTACCGCGCAGAGGCCCCCGTCCCCCCGCTGGTTATCAGCTGAGTGAATGATCAGGGACCTGTTACCCTCGGGTGAGCGCAGAGGGGCGTTCAGGGAGGCTAGGGGGGGGACATTGCCTTTGAGCGCTATCCCAGAGCGTCGGTAAACACGCGGCCCTTTGATTCATTGTCCTCCCGGGTGCAAAGAGAGGGAGGGTACGTGTGTGCAGAGGAGGGTGTCAGGCGAGAATATAATACCTTTGTGTCCACCGTCTCCGTAGCTACAGCAGTGATGAAAAACAAAAATTGAATAAACAAAACATATTTCTTTCTCTCCGGGGTGGCAATCCGTCACCGTCTGACTAATTTAGCACCTGTTTGTGCACCGAGGAATGCTTGGTGTCTTCAGAGCGCACAACTGTGTTTAAACAGAGGGCCCCTTCCCGTGACCCTGGGGGGGCCTGCAGCAGCACTCACACATGGGGGGTTGTGGCCCCTGAAGAACAGAGAAGAAGCTCCACAAAAGCAGGGCGACAGGCCTGAGAAATGAATTAGAGCGAGGTGAAGGGAATGCATGCTAAGCTATGATGCCTGCCATACAGAGATTCATCTGCTTCCAGGCTTTTTATAGGAACTTCAGAGAAAGGCAACAGGAACCGCTCGCTATGCTTGAAGCAGCCTGACTGATTTATAGATGGAGGGCCGGCCTCAGCTGTGATGATTAAGATTTAAATCAGGGGAAATATGAATAACTGCTGCTTTTGGCTCCACAGCGAAACGCAACAAATGGCCTGAATTACTGTCTGCTCAGCTGTGAGCGGGAATAAGATATCTTTGGCCAATTTTCAGTTGGATGCCATTTAGAGAATATAAAGATGAAGTTTCACCAACAGTGGTTTTGAAAGAGAGGCCAATTAGTCTTCTCTGAAAGAAATCATCATAAAGAGAGCAGAGGGGTCAGAGCGAAGAACAAAAACTGGTTCATGCACAAGCATACAACAGTTAGGTTCAACCAGATGTTGAAAAAGGACAGTCAGGATCAGGAATCTCATTGGACAAGATGTAGTCCAGAATATCACAGCACACAGGACTCTTCATATTGTCTTTTTTTTTTACCCACCTCGATTGATATTACTACTCTGCGTTCTACGACAGCAAACAGTCTTGATCTAAAGTGGTCAAGCTGGTGCCTCAGAATCAAACAAGCACCCAAAACAACCATCATCAGACATTTAGGCCTTGTTTAGACGAGTCTGAACTGTCACTTCCATAGGTATTTTGGGATGCGAGCTTTGCTAATGCTCCCTCTCCCAACCTACCAAAAACAGAAAGGATTGAGTGGTTCCAGACTTATTCACCAAGGTCACTTGGTTTGGTGATGTCACTCTAATATTCTTTGGCATTCTGGGCAAATTTACAGCAACCTACTTTATTGGTGTGTGCCAGTCTGTGGTTACAATAGCGTGCAGCATGGAATACCACTTTTCGTTTTTTCTGTCAGATCTGCTTTTGCTTTGAAATCTACTTACATCACTTTAAGTCCCTCTTGTGCAGGGAGAGTACCTACTCTGAAGCAGGAAATAAAAGGTTCCTCTTAATGGGGTACTAGGAACTGAATTACATCATAGCCAACAATTCAATAACGGCAATGAAATCTTTTTTTAATTTAATGTTTATGTGACTGAGGAGATATGATGAATTTAATTTTAGAGTCTAACAACTATAGCAGTACTGGGAGCTGCAGTGAGAAGAAACACCCCATGGTGTAGTTCTTGGGGTACTCCCCATTGAATAGTTCCTGCCGGTAAACACATAAGTTTTCCTTGTCTGAACACCAAAATAAACTACTTAGTAGGAGCAAAAACTGCTTTTCACGGCAGTAGCTCAGGAGGTAGAGCGGTCATTCAATATCTTGAAGGATGGCGGTTCGATTCCCCCCTATCCCTATTCTGTCTGTTGTGGCCTTGGGCAAGGCACTTTACCCACCTTGCTCCCCGTGTGTGTCCTCCACTGGTGTATGATTGTGAGTGTTGTGTGGTGGTGGCCAGAGAGACCGTAGGCGCAAACTGGCAGCCATGTTTCCGTCAGTCTGCCCCAGGGCAGCTGTGACTACTAAGGTAGTTTACCACCACCAAGGTGTGACTGTGTGAGCGGATGAATGATGTATCCAATGTAAAGCACTTTGAGGGTCTCTGATAAAGCGCTATATAAAATCTGATGCAATATTATTTATTATTTTTTGGGGTGTGATTTGACAGCTTGGTGAGTAAGAACATAAAGATATATTTTCTTGTTTATTCTGTATTAGCAGACATTGCCTCGGGCTGTGTAAGTGAGCCATCACAGCACCAGGATAGGATTAATTGAGACATCTGACCTCTGGACTGCTGGCTGACATGAGGCAGCCGATGATCCTGCATATTGGACTCACTCACTCACCGTAATCTTTTTTACAGTACTTCTTCATGGTGATCTTCATCTTTCCCTTGGAGGCTTTGCAGTGAGATTCACAATCTGTAAAAAAAACAAAGAGGTGACAGAAAAAGAGAATGAGATCATAAATTTCATCTTTAGAAACTGTTTATGAAGATTGTGTTGCTGCGTCGTCAACTGAATTGACTTAAACTGGGTCTTTTGCGTCACATAATTAGTGTCCTCAGGGTTTTTTAGATGCCTCCAAAGGGCCACAGTGAGACAGATTACAGCTGACACAGATCCTCCTGTGTCTGTCAGCACACTCCTACTACTCCTACTATCCTCCGCCCAGTGCCTCAGCTCCCTTCTCAGTGTCCTGGTATGCATTGTGTGTGCGCTCTGAGGGCTGCAGAGGTCACTCGTGCACAAAAGAAGGTCTCAAGGGGGAATTAACAAGTGACCTGCCTGAAATTAGCGGGGACCCTTAGCAGCGTCTGGGCCTCATGAGGAGAGAAAGTGAAAATCCTGACGCTAGCTGAGGCTAAATGATCTATAACCCCTAGAGGAACAAGCTCGTGGACTTTTTGATTAATGCCTCAGAGGTGTCATTGTTACACCTGGGGGAGCACGCCAGAATGCTTTATCGATGTCTGCCGTGGCGTCACTTTGCCAGGTACTTTTTGTAATGGCGGCGGGACCAGAGGGCAAAGTGAAAAATTGAAATCATTTGTTCCCTCGGCTTTCCTCTGACTGACACAAATTGGAACCAGATCATTTTAGAGTGTCGCTCCCCCCTCCCTCCCCACCTCTCCCAGAGCAATAAGCCTTGTGCTTTTTCTGGGGGGGGTGGGAAAGCCGGGCAGTGTGAAGAGAAAGGAGGGGGCAGTTGAGAGAGAGGGGGGACCTTTCAGCCTGCCTGAATATGGACAAACTTCATTATTTCTTCCAGCCCTCTGTCCAGTCTTCCCCTTTCTTTCCTATTATACTCCCTGTGAATGAGGTTGCCTGGGTAATGATTGAGGAAGAAAAAAACGCCCCTCTCCTCCCTCTCAAAAAAAAAAAAAGTGGTTTGGGACGTGGGATGAGGATTGAATTCATGTATGTAGAGAAAGCATTTCTGCTGGAATGCAGGGCTGCTTACCAGGGTGGCGGGAGAAATAAGAAAAGAGGAAATCCCAAAGTAAATGAATTTGACGAGTCCATATCAAGCATGCCTGATTTCCATGTAAATGAAGCGCAGAGGGCGGGGGGCTTCTTTATCTCCCGCTATCCCCTGGGGGCCTGTATCATACATCCTTTGATAGCTGACGTGTCCCATTAGCCCCTTAGCGCGATCGCCGCAGTGGGCCATTACACTCTCAGCCCTCATTAAGGTCCAATCCCCCGCTGCGAGGACAAACGCCCCCTTTGTGCGTCTCTGCGGCAGTGCCACGTTCGTCCTGCGGGGTCCCAGGGGAACACACTGCTCCTAATTTGGAGGGTGGTGACTGTGTGGAGTTTCTGACAGGAATCCAAACTCCACACAGCCTCGACAGGCACTATAGTAGGAAGTGGGATGCACAACAAAGCTGAATGAAGTCAGTGGCGCCACTTTCTACAGACACTGATCGATGAAGAGGAGTGACTCAGCCTATTCAACCAAACCTGTATCATGGTGAAAACAAACTCATGTATTGTTATCCAACAAATAGCACACCAGCTCAAGGCTTATTTGTGTTCTATGTTAGTTAGACATATGGATATGGACAGAGCCTCCTATGCTATGTGTTCATTTTGCCCATTAGTCTACACATTTTCTGCAAAGCTCACCAAAAGTTACAGAATCTAAAATCTTAACAGAATATCTGACTCCTGGATGTTTTTGGTGAAGATGAAGCGCTAACAAGTTTTGGTGCCAATGAAAAGAAATATAGGATGCATTTATATCTTGAGGTCCAGTTCGGTACAGCCAAGTACCCAATTCTGGCATTTCAATTGTCAATAGTTGGGAAATATACCCAAATAACCCAGCCTGTATCGTCCTGCTATTATAAAGGTGTTGTGCTGAATTCTACAGAGATGGCTGCAAAGAGTGTGATTAGGAGTGGGAATCACTAGTGGCCCCAGGATACGATATTTTCAGGATCCTTGGGCCACGATACGACATTATCCCGATTTTTAACATTTTGCAATACAATGAGTATTGCGATACAATATATTGAGATTTATACAATTTTTTTCAACTGTTTCCCTATTTTAGCATTTGGCTTTCCTTTATGTTTGTCTCACCTCTGCCAACCTAACTGGACATATACCATATATTTGACTTCATATTAGCAATTTATTTGAAAAAATCAATACTTGGTAAATGAGAAGATACGATATATCACCAGACAAAATATTGCGATGCTATGCTGTATCGATTTTTTTTCTCCCACGCCTAGGTGTGATCATAAATGATAAAATAATTCCCATAATTTGACCTGCAGCTATCGTGATTAATGGCAACTGTTTTTTTCCATTAAAAGTTCTTTGCAGGCTAATACGTATAGGACCTATGCACGCTGCTCTTATCACCAATAACTGTGCCACTCTCAACTTCAGAATAAAAGTATTGTGTGGAATCAAAAAGAGTAAGTAGTTAAAAAAAAAAAAAAAAAAAGAACTGGCTTTTCCACGTGAATAGCCATCTTAGAATTTTTTTTTCATGCTCGTACTTTTACATAATATGTTTTTTTTTTGTAATTTTTTCAGGCCTAGTATAAAACAACTGTTCTGTCACATAAAAAAAAAAAACGCATTGTTGCTGAAGTCATAGCCAATAGAATAAGGGCATCTTTTAACACCAAAGGGTTTGGTTTAGTTTGGTACAGCCTGGGTCAGCTAACTTTGACCTACCCTGACACCATCACACCACAAATGATGTGTGATGGCTGTGTAATGTCCCAGCTGAAATTCAGGCGTCTTACTAGATTTTTCCTACAAATCATGTGGATCTCAGCTCTCAGTTTATCATTTTTCTTTGTGCACTTGCCTGTCTTCGCTCTGTATCAGCAATGTTTTTGTCACATTAATTACGTGTCCCAAAAGTCTGGGGTTGTGTTGTCAAATATATCTTTTACTTGGGGTGTAAACTATTTAATATATCTATATATTTTATTTATATTATTCCTGAGATGACATTTTTTATTATTATTTCTACTCTTGAAAATTTTATTTTCTTTTGTCTTTTGAGTCTACTTCAGTAAAATGAGATTGATGTATTTTAATATGTGCTGTTAAGCACTGCGTTTGAGATGAGGTGAGACTGTAAACATTTTAATGACCATTGGACATTTTTATGTCATGGAAAAGCATTTATTGTTTTGGTTAACCAATCCAGCATTACTAACCCTGACAGTCATTAGGACACTTAACCAATTAACCACACTAATGATCCCATATGTCATTGGATCATAAGATAACTTTTTATTGTAAATTATATATTGAAATTGAAAAAAAGTATGGTCAAAGAGATAGAAGACATACACGGCAGGGTGTCCTGGCCAAAGACTTTGTACCTTTTTCATCCTTATCATACACATGTGAACTAGATAACTGTAAAGCCCCTCCAAATTTAATTAATCTCTTTTCCAGCTAATAAACAGAGACAGAAATCATCACCACTAAACCTGCAAGTAAATATTTTTGTTGCACATGGTGTAATGTCAGCGGTCCAACACGGACACCCTTCTCAGAGCACAGGAACAATAGAGCTTCACTGTCGGCCCAGCAGGCCCTGATTGAAATACAAACTGGTGCAAATGAAGCATGTAATCAGATTAGGGGTGAAACCCTGGGGAGGCAGCTTGGCAGGCTGGGAATACTGACAACCAGGCCACAGGGAGCAGTGGAGAAATATCTGGAGTTTACATCAGCTGCAGACAGACCTCAACGACCACTGTTTGGTTAAGGAGTGAAACTATGAGTGGACGGGAAAACATGCTTGTGCTAAATACTGTTGTTGGATTTATGAAAGAGCAGCTCCTCCAGTTTAGATGTCAACGTATATCAAAACACAACAAAAATTATTCTCAAACATCAAAAAAACTTGTGAAAAATGAGCCAAATTGGGATTGTGTTATTCACCTGATGGTTCCTCGTAGCTGCTGTAAGTTGCTGTTGGAGATGCAACTGGAATCTCTGTGAAAAGAAAAGATAAAGATACCGATTATAAACTAAAATCAACATAGGACACATACAGGATAAAACAAACATCATGAGGAGAGATATTTCATTTCATTTCCTCATCTTAAACTAATAGGGTATTCCTCCATATGGAAAGCTCTTACATTAAAGCAGCTTAAACTAACAATGAACTGTTTCCAATAAATTTTAGTACGAGCTAGGAAGACTTGTTAAGCTAACTTTGATGAAGTAGAAAAGGCACAAATTCTAAGCTGGTAATGTTTTCAAAGATTTTTCTTTCTGTCTTTCTGCCAGGGGTGGAAAGCAAATATTAGTTTTAGTTTGTAAGAAGCAGTGTATTAGATACAGTATGTTTATTAACCTGAGATACATCCGTATTGTACCCAAGATTGTTTCAGTTTATTGTCTGACATGGTGTTAGGATTTTCTTCCAGGTGTAAACTGGAAGAAAACTATATTCTATATAAAACTGTAAACTATATTCAATATTCACTGTATTTTAAAAGGAGCCTACATTTACAAAGCCTGGAAAAACCTGGAAAACATCATAACAACTTCTGAGCCTCCCTCCCTGATCACTCTGCCAGAGGAAATTGCCGCTGCGAGTGTGGTGAATGGGATTTCTTTAATGAAAGTTGACTTGGATGCCCAGATGTGCTGAAAAAGCGGTGTATCGTGACTGCAAGTCTCCTATTAATGTTAAACTCCCCCCTGATTGTGGTTTGTCGTAGGTCAAGTGAGCCAAAGCCGACAGTCTTGTTAAAGTCCGAGCTGGCTGAAAGTTACAGCCAACAAAAAGTTTTATATCATCCTATTAAACAAAAACACATCATCTGAAAAAATATACAAGAAATCCCATATATTCTTCTCTTCAAAAATCTTATTCCCTCCAACTTTTACACCACACTTGTTTCCTTCCCACAAAATTGAAGAAATCCTTTTCCAGCAGGTCCACAGGTTCGAATTATCTCTGTGGATTCAAGCCAAACAAATCACTTCAGTTCTCCGCAGACGCCTCGTCTAATATTCACACATGACTTTATCAGAACCTCTGTAGCTTAGTGGACAATTGTTTGTGTGTACATGTCCTCCCAGACATTACTCTTATCTTATCTGTCGATGCCAGCCAGCGACTTGGTGCTCCTCGCAAAAGGAGCTCCGAGCTAACATATCTCTGTTTGTGTGAAACGTTGGCATTTATTACCGCTAGCCTGGAATCTGCACACAACAGATACAGCCAATAAACATATCAGCCATCGTTTCAGCCCTGGACCGGCTTTGCAGATTTATTGTGAGACGAACTGTTTGTGGTGTTGAAGGCACACAGGGCCTTGTTAGGGGTGCTCTAATAGTCTGTTTACCCTGGCCCTGTTTTAAACAGACCAATATTTATGTGAAATAAAAGTAATGTAAGCTGAGCTATTCATAAAAAAACATGTCCTGTCTTTTCCAAGTCTTGAACCAATCAGGGATTTCTCATTTGGATTTGCTATCACTGATGGAGTCCTGGCGTCCAGTCTAACCAGACTGGTACCTGTTATTTAAGAAAATAAACATTATTTTTATGGTTTTTTAGGGTTATGTGAAGACAAAGTTAGGCTGTGTAAGCTTTTTCTGTTTCTTATGGTTAACTTCCCCTATAAATTTTGACGTAGAGGGAGGCATGGAGCAAATAGTTAGGCAAAGGAGTCAAAACAGCGACTGATACAAGGACTGAAGCCTTTAAACTGCCAGTCCATCGTACCTCAATCTCTTTGTTTTGAGTTT
The DNA here is from genome assembly GCA_962446985.1 of Xyrichtys novacula. Taxonomy (NCBI): domain Eukaryota; kingdom Metazoa; phylum Chordata; class Actinopteri; order Labriformes; family Labridae; genus Xyrichtys; species Xyrichtys novacula. Next base: position 10,857,238 of record OY660879.1, on the reverse strand, counting down.
ATTGGTTCACAGTTGTTGACAAAATGATAAAACATGGAAATGAAACATGGAGAAGGCTTTAGAACAAGTGGGACGGACTAACATGGAAGCATGTTAGCATCCATTTAGCTCGTTGCAACAGTTTACTGAGTAAAGTCAGAAAGCAGCCGACAAATGTGATGATTCTAACTAAACATGAAATAATGACATGGAGGGTCATTTTGTTTAACAATGTTTTTATGTAATTAGTTTTGATTGGCGAGTCTCCAGAGTAGAAACTGAAGTTGATAGAGTGTAGCTAACTTTTTTTTTGCAACTTTTAGCAGCAGCTTAATTATTTTTATAATGACGTTTCCCTTAGTGTGAACATTCCACGTTCCTGTTTCCACGAAATCAAGCCCATTTTAAGTTTATGCATTTTAATACTGTTTCTGATGCATTTTGATCGTGGGGTGGGAAAAAGTTAATGCTAGTATTTTGTTGCATTTTGAGTCAATAGCAATTTTAAAAACATTGTTTAGAATCTAGGTGATTTAAACCTTCTTTGCTTGATTGCTTTTACTCTTTGACTTAAATGTTAACGTCATGTGTTAAATTTCAACACCCACAACTTTTAACTTACAAGAGCATCACTTATCACGACAGACCAAATGACTTATTATTAGAGTAAGACTTTGCAGCTAAAATATGTTTTAAAAGTTGAAAAAAATAGCATGTCAATTCAAAGTTTTCCAAACTTTGCAACCCAAAAACCTCTTAAAATTTGCTTCTATGTCCCTTAATGAGTCCTAAAAAATAGCTCAAACTGTAACCAAGATAGTAAGAATCTAAAAAATCAATGACACAAAGATCATCAGCCTTACAGGAATCTCCATGACTACAGATACATGGATACAACCAACTTGGTTTCTCCTGCTTCAAATGCACTAAATATCCTGATTTAGATGAAACTCAAAACCAGGATACAAATAATCATTTATATATAAGCATGTACATTTGCTCGATGGTTTTACAAGTTAGCCTTACTGATGCAGGGGGCGATGGGAGAGCGGCTCTGCTGGTAGCCTTTGGCACAGCGATTGCAGGTGATTCCTGTCACTCCGTCCTTGCAGGGGCATTGGCCTGTTGTCTGGTTACAGGTCTTCCCTGCAGCTCCAACCGGATGGCAATCACATGCTGTGGAGGGGGAGGAAGTGAGGAGAAAAATGTCACAAAAAAGTCAGCTAAATTAACCCAAGCAGGAGGTTATCCAATTATAATTTCTGCTCAAGCCACTGTCAGACATGTCCCTGTACCCAAGAAAAGATATTTCAATTTGAAAAATGGAAACATATTTCACATAAACCAGTGTAAAAACAAAACAAATATCAGCTTTCAAATGACTCCAAACTGTGGTCGCTCCTGTCCTTTGCTGACTTTACAAATTCCATACGATGAAAAGTGATCTGAAACCCAGAAAGAAACATTCACATTATGGTGCAGGCTGCGTGTTTCTTCCAGACCGTCACAGATGGGAGCTGGGCCTCGAACCAGCATGAAAACCTCATTCAAATTAAACTCTGTCCCTCCACCCATAATGAGCACAGGACTCTTCATTAGAGCTGCTCTGGAAGGCATGAACCAGGGTTAATAACTTTATTAATACTGTATTTCATTTTCTCCGCAAGGTACACCTCTATAAGACAAAATGAATGTGTGAGTGTGAGTGTGTGTGTGCGTGCCTGTGTGTGTGTTTCTGGAGAGCTTTGTTTGTGTCCTCAGCAGTGTTGTGATCAGACAGTCTGTGTGCTCTTCAGATTGGAGTTTCCAATGTAAAGCCCTTGGCAAAGAGTTCCCTGCAAATAACTGCCTGAATAATGTTTCCCATTAATGGAGGAGTGGAGCGCACTTCAAAGTCTGTTAAAGCTGTTTGGGGAAGTTAAATGTGAGAAATTCGCTCTGTGTGTGTGTGTGTATGTGCGTGTGTGTGTGCTGCCAAACGTTTACCATAAAGCCAGTGTTTGAAGTGCTCGCCCAGCCTCCCCATTAGCTCTGCATGTGTTATAGGCACCAGCAGAGTCACTTGAAATTCAGCTTGAAGTGGTTCAGCAGAGGTTGGAGATGAAATTTATGGAGCTCGGTGGACATAACAAGACGCTTATTAACTTTGTTTTTTTCAGATAAGCTATTACTCCTTTGTTTTTCATCCACCCGCCTTATGTCATAAAATCTTAAGAGTGCACGTGTGAAATAAACTCAAAGAGTGAAAGTTTAGGGATTCACATCGTTTCCACTGAGGATTCAAACCGAGTACACAAAGTTAGTTAGTTTACGTAAACAACACATGCGTGTAAATATCTTTGTTACACAGCTCTCTATCAAAATTATGATAACAAATATATGTATAATGCGTTATAATCACGTTATAGCAATAATAATAACACATTATAAAGCATTTTATCATGACTAACTAGGTCAGGTATTAGTGAGTTTTAAACAGTTATAACACATTATAATACCTGACCTTGTAAGTCATGATAAAATGCTTTATAATGTCTTATTATTATTGCTATAAAGCATTATGATCATTTATGAGTGTTTATAACTCTAGTTATACAGTGCTATAACGTGATTATAATGCACTGTACATATATTTATAATGCGTTATAGAGGCGTCAAATAAAGTGTTAGCAAAATGATTTATAAAATCGACACAAAAGGTATAAAGACAGGAAAGCTGTTAGCAATGTGTGTGTTTGTGTGTGTTTGTACTGCATGTGTGTGTAAGAGGAATGTAAAAAAACAAGCTGAGAATTGAAGTTGTTCAATTTATACTAAAATAAGTCCACCAATAAAGTCTACTTATTCTGACATGTTATAATAAGTGTCATGAGTTCTGATAGTAGTTAAAACTGGTTAACATTTTATAAGCTTACATTAGAGAACTTTAGACCAATGACACATGAAAACTTCTATCTCCTGCTGCAGCTTAGCAAAGTTTCACAAATATCGGCTCTGAATGAAGTTTTCCCCACACATTCACAACACCAAGTTATTTTCATAGAGTAATTTTGCCAGATATTCAAATGCTTTTATATTTTACCTGTACAAAATCACCATCCTCTGATTTACATATGAAGCATACAGAGCATCATAAAACTGACTGCAACTTTATAACCTTGCAGCAGCAAACACTGGTGAGGAGCACTCTGAAACATTTGGTTCCCAGCCTTTAGTGGACACAGGCCCTTATTCTTCACATAGTGACTGTAATTGAAAAGAGGAAAAGGCAGAAACTGCTGATTAAATCTCCAAGGTGGAGAGATTTAAGGCAGACTAATGGTATGTATTGTATAACAGCAGGCTTAAAAGCGCCCCATGTTCAGCCACGGTCCAACAGCCTCTGCAGGCGGGCGACAAATTGGACATATTAATTAATTGGCAGCAGCAGTGGGGGTCCTGCAGGGCTGAACAGTTACTGGGGGGGCTTCAGGGGAGTTTCGATGCACTGAAGCATGTACCTGCTTCATCTCTGTGGACTCTGCTGCGCCTGGTTTAAGGCTTAGACTGCCAAACATATGAGGGGACTGAGGAAAGAAAACAAACTGTTAGGGACTGGGGGGGGCGGGGGTGTGCACTGTGGTTCTCCAAGAGCCGTGTTTACACTGCGCTCGATGAGGGGTGAAGTTGTTAATCTGGGAAATAAAGCATGAGGCATTCGACGCTGCCACTAGAGATGTATGCAGACATTTTTCACTAAACCTCAAACTTTTTATTAGCTAATCGTTGAGTGGACATTTTGTTGAGAACTGAGCGTTGTTTGAAGGGAGGGGAGGGGGGCGGGGGGGTGAGGAACAAGGAATGAGAGCAGGTTTCCTCCCGGCCGTGTTGGCACAGAGCTGTATTTCCTGTCCAACAACAGCAGAGTGGGATGGTTGGCTGATTTGAACAATAAATACAGAGGTTTCTAACTGATGTCACATCGCTCTGGTTTTGTCACCTGAGGAGAAAGGCAGCAATCAGACTATTTGGGTTTGATCCCAGAGCACCCTGAGCATGCTGCAGGGGAGGAAAGAGAGGGGGATTTCAAATTGCACATAACCAAGCCCGATTTTTTTCTAAAAACTTAGCAAAGATCTGTAGATGTTACATCACTGAGCAAAATGAAAATGAATCTTATCCAAGTCTAACCCTCTAAACTTAATCTCCACGCACAGATTTAGAATAAAAGTGCATAAAATGGAGAAGCACTGCTTGAGGTGGTGTCTTTTCTGATTGCAGCCTGAGGCATGGGACAAAATTTGGGATTGGAAGTTTTGGTTCAAAGTATGAGGATTCTTGTCCTCTTGTTTTGCTTTTTCTAACGGCATCACAGGAGAATTAGGGACTGAAAAACAAAAATGAAAATGCCTGTGCACCGACAGTGACAACAACAGTAAGTCCTGTTTTATCATGCAAAACTAGCCAACAAGACGTGTGTGTTTTCAAGGAAGGTGATGTGGTGTCAGATTGATGCACTGAATCTGATTTATATGATGACTTTTAATCATTATATAATACAGCTTCCACTTATATGACCCCGTGTAAAATGTTGATAAAGACTAAATTTAGTGGTTTGCAAATCATTTTAAGCCTATATTTGATTGAAAAATAATGTCATACAAAATCGTTTTTTTAATTTTTATTTTTTTTTAATCTGATGCCAAAATCATGAGAGGGACAGAAAATGTCACAAAAGTTGTGTCATGTTAGTGACATGTTTGGGTATAAAATAGGCATTCAAGAGAGGCGGAGTCTCTCAGAATTAAAGATGGTAAGAGGTGCACCACTCTGTGAGAGACTGTGTTAGCACCAGTTTGGAACCTAAAATGGCATTTCTGGACTTTGTCTTATATGTACAGTATATATGATTGAAAGATTCAGAGGATCAGGAAACAGCTATGAAGGGGTCAAGTCAGGTTATTCAGGCCCTTGGGTAGCACTGCATCAATACAAAACATGACTGTAGTGAAAATTTGTGCATTGGCTCAAATCATCTCAAAAGAACATTGTCTGTGAACGCAGTTTGTTGCTGAATCCCTGAAGGCAGGTTAAACTACTCCCTGCAAAGAGGAAACTGTGTAGATATTTGATCCAGAAATGCTGGTGACCTCTCTGGGCTTGAGTCCAATGATAGTGGGCAGGGACAAAGAAGAAAGCTTCCCTCCTGTTCGAAGAATCTAAGTTTGACATTCCTTTTTAAAAATCACAAATACTACACCCCCCACTGTAAAGAGGAGAAGGACCACCTGGCTTGTTATCAGTTCGAGAGCCAACATCCTAGATGGTTTGAAGATGCATAAGCTTTCACATCTGGCATGGCTGAACAATGATTACAGGTTTCATAGCAAAACATATGCTGCCAACCAAACAACGCTTTCTTCAGGGAAGACCCGGCATATTTCTGCACATATTACATCAACATGACTTTGCAGAAGAAGAGTTCGGGTGCCAGACAGGCCTGCCTGCATTATGGCTTCTCATCAATTTCAGTAAAACCAATTAGATATTGGTTTTAGATGATTTTTAACTACCTGAGCCTGTTTTTTTATTCATCTGCATTTTATAGAACGTATTATTTAGAACAAGGGTTATATTTCACCTGCATTCAAGAGAAAATAATGGTATCCAAACATTTTTACAAACTTCATGAAAGTTTTCACATCTGTCTTTTTAGTGTTTCCATACCTGTCCCACACAGAGGCAGACAGATATATGAACAGCATCTAGAGGATATTTAAGCTAAAGTGACTGAGTGACTGAAGTTTGTTTGCTCAGGGTCTCAGATCTCCTCTCCTCTCCCCGAGGTGTTGCGAGACAGAAGGAGCTCAGCTTTTGTCTCCTCTCGCATTAATCCTTGGCTGCTCCGTCTAAAACCTGACGTATGTGCTCACACCTGCGTGTGTGTTGTTCTTTTTCTGCCTCTGCACGATTAGCTCGTTGTTTCCACTGCTGTGCCGTTCAGATCAGCTCACACCTCTGCTCTGTTTGTTATGTTTGTCTCGTCAGGGATCTACAGAGAACCCAAACAGCTCTGGAGCTCCACGGGTCAACTCAGAGACACTAAGACAGGTGGGCGCCTTTCTCCAAAAACTTCCAGAGGAATTCCTTTAATACCTGAAGTGTTAGAGTGACAAGGAGGGAAGAAACACACAACTCCTTCACTGAGGCGTAAAAGCAGTTCTAATTCTACTGTATCTGAAGACAGCATGGGTCTCAAACGTCAGCACAGATCCTAACTGTAGATGAAGTCAACTATGGAAACACTGTACAGGTAAGACAACACCCCACCTCCCTCACGTCTTCTTACCTTTGCACGCCCTGCGGTGAGAGATGGACTTGGTCATGTCTCTGTAGAAGCCCTCTTTGCAGTAGTGGCAGTGGCGTCCTGCCGTGTTGTGTCGGCAGTTGAGACAAACGCCGCCGCTCCTCCGGCCCGACAGCTTGTAGAGCTCCATGTTGAAACGACAGCGGCGGGCGTGAAGGTTACAGTGGCATGCTGGGTAACAAGACAGAGAGAGAGAGAAATTTAATATTTTGCCTTTTAGATTAGCAATAACCCCGGGATTCAAATTTAAACAAATAAAATAGTTTTAATTACAACCTTCATTTATTGAACACTTGAAATTTCCAGCTGAAAAAGTGTATAAGAAAGACAACAAAGAATTCTAGGCAGGCAAAAAAGTCCTCATGATTTAAACAAAAATAGATAGAAACAAAGTGTAGTCAAAAAAAGGAAAAAGGAGATATTGTTCAAGACTTCAAATAGACAAAAAAGTGCTGTTGGGTAACGTTCAAGAAAAACCATGTCGAGGTTTTGCAATAAAAGTGTCTTACATCACAACTTTAAAAATATTAGCTTTTTATTTGCCGCATAAAATTGAGACCTGGGGAAACACATTCACGTAAAGGCAACACGAAGTCTGCTTTCTCATAGTGAGAGGAGAGAGAGAGGCCGTAGAAACAGATGGTGCAGCACAGCTCGGCCTGCTTCAGTCCGTCCTGAGAATAATGGAGCCTCTAAAAGAAAACGTCCTGGTTCAGGCTCTGTTTCTTGGCCACCTGCTTGTGAATTTAACCTCTGACCCCTGGTGATGTCAGGCAGGAAAACTTTCTTCCGCTCTCCCACACATCTGAGAGACTGCTGATTTATTGTCATTGCTATTTTCACTCTTTAATATTGACCCCAGGTCCACATTTCTCACGCACACTCACTGCCAAGATATCAGGCTTTTATCGAGGTTCTTGCCTCTGCAGCTCTGAACCAGTCCAGTATATGTTCTCTTTACAGTCATGAAATAACAATCCCCTCCTCTGAAGTCTCTTCAAGCTCCTGTGTGGAACCTTGTCTGTGTTAATTTGGCATTGCTCATGGACAAACTTACTTTTTATCTCTTTGCTGATCTTACTCTCTCTATATTTGAACGATGTGTTTTGATATAAAAATCTCCATCTGCTTTCTTTAAGCTGTCAAAAGTTTCAGTCATTATGAAAATTTACTTTGAGAAAAGTACAAACAGGCTTTTCAGAATCATTTGATTGACACCTACCCACTCGCAGTGGTGACAGTCATCAATATGACCATATAGAAGCTGTCAGTGTTTTTGCTAATAGACTTGTTAGCTTTCATTGATCAGAGAGAGGTATGACTGTGAGTTTTAGTCCATCATGACTATTGAATATGCCTAACAGTAAGAATTCAATCTCATCTTTTGAGTAAAAATGATGTTTTCATTTTCAAAATGACACAAAGACTTCAACTTTTAATCAGACAAAGTCTGACATTTTTCTTTGAAATTAATCCTCAAAACCCAGGTTTTAGTTTTGAAACATGACAGGAGTTTCTCTGACTTAGTTTACCTTTATATTCATTCCTTCTTTTTCTCTTTCCTTCCTTTCGCTCTTTCTGTTTTTCTCCATTTTTTCTTTCCTACCTTCCCTTTCATTCATGTTTGATCCTTCTTTCTTTCTTTCATCCATCTCTCTGTCATTTGTTTTTTGTTTTTCCTTCCTTCCTTTTTCCTTCTTCCTTTCTTTGTTTCATCCTTCTTTGTTTCTCTTATTTTCCTTCCTTCCTTCCTTCCTTCCTTCCTTCCTTCCTTCCTTCCTTCCTTCATTTTCCTTTCTATTATGTCATTTTTGCCCTGCTTCCTTTTCCTTCCTCCCTCCTCCCTTCCTTCCTTCCATTTTACTTTCTTTGTCATTTTTGCCCTGCTTTTTTTATTTTCTGTTCTCCTTTTTACTTCCAATCTATCTTTCCTTGTCTTTCTCACTGTCATTCCTTCATTCTTATTGTTTATTATTTTGTCTTTCGAATCGTTGTTTTTCTTTCCTTTTTGTTTGAGAGACTTTTCCATCTCATCCCCCTCCTCTGATTTCAGATGAGGCATTTCTGTTTTTTGATCAGTTTTTTTACTCAGGTCTTATTGCAATAACGGACGACCTGTCTGTTTTTTATTTGGTTTTCCTCTGAAAGGTGATGGCGCTATAAGATATAATTGTATGTATATTTCTGCACATTTCTTTAAGTATCCCTGTTTCGTAAAAAAAAAAAAAAAAAATGAAAATCTGTCTTGAAATGCAAAGTTATATAAATCATGCTTAAGTTTGTGCACTGTGTAGACATGGAAGTCTTCAGTGATTTCTAGACCGAAACACTCTCTTGCTCACCCCGTCTGTCACTTTACTGATGGCATGGCGGCCTTTGAGGATAAGACGCTCCTGAGATGCACGATAAGATTATACCATCAAAAACATGATTTAAAAGGATTTATTGCATTTAACTCATCACAATTTTAAAAATATCTTATATGACAGTCCTGTTTTTAAGACGGCTATTTCCTTGTTTTCAGGCAAAATTAGGTATGCATGTGAGCACCGTCACACTTCCTCACATTTCAGTAATCTCTCCCTCAATCCGCCCGTCTAAGTGTTATTACAGAGAGATGAAGACGATAAGACCCTCACATATGCTCCACCTTCATCAGTGGGCTGAATCACGTACAAACACACTCACACCTGCCGTAAGGGACCGAGCTGGCAGGTGGCGTGGATTCAGAAACACACGCTCTGAATCAGGGGCCCACACACTAACACACATAAACACACACACACAAATGCACACGCAGAGGTGTTTGGCAGCTGTCACGGGCTTATCTACCACACTTCCCTCCCCGGGGACGATCAAACATACACTACACCAAGCTTTAAACACACACACACACACACACACACACACACACTCTCTATCTCGCTCTCTCTCTCTCTCTCTCACTCTCTGCTCTCTTATCCCAGATGTTATCTCCACTTAAGAGCAGAGTGACGGAAAATGTGACAGGCTTTTTTCATGAATAGGAAATAGATCACTCCTGATGCTGGTACTTTAGTTTCATCTTCATAAATATTCAATCCAATGTGTTTATTTCAACGCTGCAGCCATCACTTCAAAAATCACATTACTTCAAAAATAGATGGACAAAATCATTTCATGTGTTTGAAGATGAAGTCAGTAAAAGGTAAACAAAGCACTTTAGTCTGTGTGTGCGTGTGTGATTATCATGGGATTAATAAACTGTATCTCCACAGCTGTCTGCAGGCTCTTGTAATGAGCACTGTGCTATCTCATCCACACATCCTGGCTCTGCTCACACACTCTCTGCAGGAGGTGTCCAGCAGGGACAAAAACCCAAGTGCTGATAAGACACGCTCAGAGCAACAGGATCCAAACACCCAATCCGACATCTGTCACACATTAACCAAATAACAGAATACATGAATGAGCCAGGAAAAGGCTAGGCCCATGATACTTCCAAATACAGGTAATATGTTTGGAGTGATGATATAAAGTTACACAGTTATAAGTTAGTTATTTATGTATATAACAGCCACAGCTCGTAGCTAGACAACATGGATTCTTCTTGCGAGATGAATTCAGACTAAATATTTCCACTGACATTAGTGTTTGATAAGATGAGCAAGATGTCTGCTGTCACATATCTGTTCACATTTCTGTCCACATTCAGCTTTCTTTCTAATTTATTTGCAGTTAACTCTCCTTTAAACATAAATTCATTTTCATTTTTCTCCTGAGGGAGTGTTTTTTTCATGCGATTATTTCGGACGTCAATATTTTTTTTCGAACTTGTATCCTGTCAATACAAGCGTTCACATCAGTGATGTTATCCTGTCCTGCGATATTGCGGCTTTTATTTTTTGTATCACAGTCGATTTTTCTAAAGTTTTGCGTACTGTGTGTTCACTTCTGACCAATCAGATTTCGTGTTGTTGCTGATTCACAGGTATATCCAACATGGCCGACCGGTTGATTGTTTACATGTTGGAGAACAGAGTGCTTTTTGATAAAAGACACAAATATTACAAAGATAACAACCTGAAGGACAACTTATGAAGAGTCATAGCGGGGGATCTCTCATATGACGATGGTTTGTGTGCTTTAACAGTTTGTAAATGTCTTTGTTTTAACTTTCATCTGTGCTAAGTAACTTTAGCTCGTAAGCTAACCTGTTCAGATACAACATACCGTATGTATTTTCACTGTCTCAAACTCAATCGCGTTGTTGTCACAGCACCATTAGGTCTCGGTTGTTACCTTACGTTTATGGATTATAGTTTAATGTGCTTATCTGGTACTGGCCCCGACTCAGTACATGCTATCATGACAGACAGACATCTCAACACTAGTGTCTAATCAGGACTGAAAAACAGTCAGTTTGGTGTTGTGTCAGTCTTCTCGCTTCCACCCGGGACGCGTCTCTCCCCTGCAGGAAAGTCGCAAATCGCATCGCACTTGTATCGCATGTGTACAGTCAGGCGCGTCAAAATTCGCCTCCAAATATTTTGTAATTTCGTGTCAAATATTTGCATCGTTCTCGGTGTGTAAGGACCTGTAGTTTGTTTGAAATGAATGAAAAGAGTTGAAACATTTACACTTTTTTCAAACATCGGCACATTAATGAAAATAAACAGTATGTAAGAATACAGTCAAGTCGACACAAATACAGAAAAATTTTTATGTATTTAAGAGTTGTTCCAATTTTTACCCTTAAAACCACTGTATTGCGTTCACAGGACTGTGTGGAATAAGGTGTCATTTCTGTTCTGCTTTCATTGGGTTTGAAGGGCCTCCTCACAGCTATGTTATTCCCGTCTATTTCTGTTTGAGTGCCTCCCATCAGGCTTTAGTGAAGGAAGCGCTTGTGGTGGGTGTGCATATTGCAGGAAAATTACACATCCCACATTTTGATGGAGGCGGTTTTTCGCTCCGTCTGCAGAGGAGAGCACACTTCAGAAACAATCAAACGTCTGTGAACACGCTGCACTGTGATGAAGTTTGATTTCTGTTGATTGGAAGAACTCCCGCGTTTCAACAACAGAAATTTACAAATCCCATCAACATGTGTCAGGTTTTTCAACGCACAGTGTGTGCCTGTGTGTGTGTGTGTAAGCGAAGGTTAAGTCAGGGTTTGTGTGTGATGTACGTTGAAAACATGTGCCACCTCTACAGAAATGCAGAAAGATGGAATTCCAGCCTGTGTGTTGTTTATTTAGGATCAATTACCCTCTCAGTGAGTGTAATCCCGCTCAGTCACTCATAACTGATGAGGTTTTCCAGATCAAACAGAGTCTAAAACAGCCCGTGATCTCAGGAAAAGACAACAATCAGCCCGCTAACAGATTACAGAGACATCGTTTTTGACAACTGTTGGTTTAGCAAGGGGATGTTTTAGAGGGACACACTACGGCTGTCAATTTATACTGTTACTGGCAATAAGCTTCTTTTTGAAAAATGAACTATTAATCATAGCTGCACGGGGCCCTTGCATCTTAACCTGCGTTGACGCCTGTGGTAACTACGAGATCTGATAGAGCTGTTGACTGCTACAGCTGAAACTATGCACAATGGTGCTCATACCTTGAACCCGAAGTATATGTAGAACCATTTATAGTAGAGTTAAATGTTTGTTTTCTGTAGGTGGCCCTATAACCATGGCCAAAATGTAAGTGTAAACAAATTGAGGCTAAAACTATTTTCACACCCATAAAATTTACAGTAGATCCAATACAGTAAGTTAATGTTAGTAGCATACACTCACCGGCCACTTTATTAGGTACACCATGCTAGTAACGGGTTGGACCCCCTTTTGCCTTCAGAACTGCCTCAATTCTTTGTGGCATAGATTCAACAAGGTGCTGGAAGCATTCCTCAGAGAGCTTGGTCCATATTGACATGATGGCATCACACAGTTGCCGCAGATTTGTCGGCTGCACATCCATGATGCGAATCTCCCGTTCCACCACATCCCAAAGATGCTCTATTGGATTGAGATCTGGTGACTGTGGAGGCCATTTGAGTACAGTGAACTCATTGTCATGTTCAAGAAACCAGGCTGAGATGATTCCAGCTTTATGACATGGCGCATTATCCTGCTGAAAGTAGCCATCAGAAGTTGGGTACATTGTGGTCATAAAGGGATGGACATGGTCAGCAACAATACTCAGGTAGGCTGTGGCGTTGCAACGATGCTCAATTGGTACCAAGGGGCCCAAAGAGTGCCAAGAAAATATTCCCCACACCATGACACCACCACCACCAGCCTGAACCGTTGATACAAGGCAGGATGGATCCATGCTTTCATGTTGTTGACGCCAAATTCTGACCCTACCATCCGAATGTCGCAGCAGAAATCGAGACTCATCAGACCAGGCAATGTTTTTCCAATCTTCTATTGTCCAATTTCGATGAGCTTGTGCAAATTGTAGCCTCAGTTTCCTGTTCTTAGCTGAAAGGAGTGGCACCCGGCGTGGTCTTCTGCTGCTGTAGCCCATCTGCCTCGAAGTTCGACGTACTGTGCGTTCAGAGATGCTCTTCTGCCTACCTTGGTTGTAACAGGTGGTTATTTGAGTCATTGTTGCCTTTCTATCAGCTCGAACCAGTCTGGCCATTCTCCTCTGACCTCTGGCATCAACAAGGCATTTCCGCCCACAGAACTGCCGCTCACTGGATATTTTTTCTTTTTCGGACCATTCTCTGTAAACCCTAGAGATGGTTATGCGTGAAAATCCCAGTAGATCAGCAGTTTCTGAAATACTCAGACCAGCCCTTCTGGCACCAACAACCATGCCACGTTCAAAGTCACTCAAATCACCTTTCTTCCCCATACTGATGCTCGGTTTGAACTGCAGGAGATTGTCTTGACCATGTCTACATGCCTAAATGCACTAAGTTGCCGCCATGTGATTGGCTGATTAGAAATTAAGTGTTAACGAGCAGTTGGACAGGTGTACCTAATAAAGTGGCCGGTGAGTGTATATAACCACAGGGGGTGCTATGAATAAAGCAGAAAAATCTGCATATACATGTGTTAAGGGGGAAGATCTTGATTAAGTATATATATATAAATTTAGCAAGACCGCTAAAAACGCCAAAATCAGACATTTGACTTAGATTTATGGACTTCCTGTTAAGTTTAGAAGATAAGTCCAAGAGGTTTTTTTTGTATGTCTTGGCATCATACGTACGTCTAGCAAGCTCCATGCATATGGTTGAATCGACTCGAGCATTTTATGGGCATTTTATGCCCTGGGCCACATCCGGCCCTTTGGATGTCCCTGCCCTTTGTGAGGTCCATCAATCAAATCATCAACATGCTATACAAGTGTGTTGCTTTTATTTTGAAAACCTAGCCATTGTTTTATTTCCGTTTGGATGCACATGCGTACATCCTAGATCTGCATCTGTGAACAGAGACAAGTTTTATTGGCAAAATATACGTAGGCACCTTATAGTCGCCAAGTCTGCTTATTATAAACGACTTTAGGCTTGTTTCTCTCAGAAGTCACTTGTAAAATTCTTGAGTCGCGGGTGTGCTTTTTTGGGCTTGTTTTTAACTAGTAGTTGCTTATTTGGGCTTGCTTTTCTGTGTGTGTGATCCCTCCTGATTTGAATTTGAAGTTATTGTTGGTTCGGCCCTCCAACACAGTTCAGGTTTCTCATGTGGCCCCGTGTAAAAATTAATTGCCCACCCCTAGACTAGAGGGGCTTTGTCTAATAGGTGTCGGGGATGCTATTAAGCTAGCGATACGTTTAATCACATAAAGATTCTAACTTTTTGCCAGGCCTGAATTTTGTGTTAAGTTTCACGAATTTTTTGGACATGTAAAGGATACCAAATATGCAACCATTAAGGCTGAAGAAAGAGAGAAATAGTAATCCTTAGGGTTCCAGAATACCTATAACCGCCTGGTTCATAGCAAGGAGGGGTCGATGTTGCCTCATCTGTTATCATTTCAAAAACTTTACACAGTGGCTTTTACAGCTTGAGTTTGATGTTATCCTAAGACTCATCCTCCCCTGTCCTCCACCACCATCATAAGACAGGGGAGGCTTCATGCTCTACGGGACATGTGTGAACAAGCAACTTTGGTATTTTTCTAGGAACTTATAGGAGCGCATGTGTGAAAGAGGCTGCAGTGCACACTGTTGGAGTTACAGCAAACACACTTGATTCTGAAAGCTCTCAAAGTGTGTAGAGATTACACAATGCTTGTATAACACCTGAACTGTATGTGGGTGATGTTGAGGAGTGTCATGGAGTTTGTTATCATCTATAGAGTTGGTATTCACTTCTTTATTTTGCTGTATTTAAAAGAATAACCGTTGGTATTTTGACATCACAGGATCGTGGCAAACATGGTTCAATACAAGCTCATGACTTGTGTTTTCTGTTAATTACTACTATACATTATACCTGTATTTCTCAGAATCCTGTTAGTCCAAACCCAGGGATGAGGAAATTCCACCCCGCAAGAAAATGTCCATTCACAAAATATATGTGCCACCATGGTAGGCTGGGTTACAGCGGTGGTGTTAATGTATTGGCAAGACATATCAAGGCGCTTTTAAAGTCTTAAGCTGAAGAAACAGCTTGGCTGAAGAACACCTGTGGCTGAAACATCTATATTACGCTATACGTCTCTATGCCTGGACTAAATAAGTTAGAAAGTGTTTGGTTTACTGTTGGTAGATTTTGTACAGATTTGTTGTTGGTGCAACTTTAAGGGAGTTTTTGTTTAGAGTTTGCTTTCATTTTGCTTTTAAAACTGGTTATTACTACCTGATGATGTTCATTTTTACTCTTAGTCCTACACTAAAAAATATGAGCATAAAGAACTAAAGGAAGCTAATCAAAGGACGCTTTGTAGTCATAGTGACACATACTACATCACATCACAGAGAGATAATGTTTCCTTCCAGTGAGTTTCAGCATATATGGAGCATAATATCAATTTTTTGGGTGCATGTATATAAAAGGAAAATTCTGCTTTTGCTTTTATTACACTAAAGAAATTGTCGTTTTTCTCTCTGTAACCTCTCGCTGTGCCAGTAAAATGTGTGTAACATGCCTGAATGTGGTGAACCAAAATGCAGTCTGAAAGCTTTGCCTGTCAGAACTCAAAACCTCGACCAAAACCTCGAAAACCACTTTGAACTATAGCTAACTGTCTTGGAGCATTCTGAGCCTCCACTCTAGAGAAATACATGGCTGAAAGGGTATGTCTTTAAAATGTATGGCCTACTTCTGTAACTGCAATATAATCAGGGTCATAGATGTATACCTTAAATGAAGCTGAGCAAAAAAACCTATACTGTGCCTTATGTTGAGGACATGTGTTTCCTATGCTGTAGTTCTCGTGTGGAATTTCTCTGTTTACACTCTTTAATGGTCACCTCAGTTGCCCGTACATTGTTTTCCACTCTTGTGATTTTATTACAGAGAAATTGTATAACAGTGAAAAAAAAAAAACTGTCGCCTTGGTGTTGCATTAAGAAATGATCAGAACATGAGGGCCTAATGTGAGACTGATTTCAAGACCATCTGATCTGGATGGACGGTTAAACAAAACTTGCAGGAACATGTAGAGTCAGTGTCAGTGACGTGGTTTTAATGAGACACATATTAGAGGTCAAAGGATGTTTGAAAAAAACAGAATTTACCACACCTGTCTTTGTGCTAAGAGTGAAGGTTTCTATCACATTTTTTCTTAGATTTGTTTCAGATTTCCTTTGTTTTTCCCTCTATGAGAAGAGCAAGTGACCATCAAGAATTTCAAAACATCAAACTATGGTTCTGTTTTTCTTTTTCAGCTGTGAGTAAAGGGAGGGTAAATATCCCTAAACCTCTGAAGCTTGTTAATCAAAAGTTGGGACATGGTGTAAAAAGTTGACAGAAACAGATTTTTGATGGTTTGCAAATTAAACAATGATTTGCAAGGACATAATGTTAGTATTTTATGAAAAATATATGTTTATGCTAGCAACAAGTTAAAAAAAAAGTTCAGATTAACAAAAGATCACTTTCAACATTAACGTGTCAACTCGTGATGAATCTTGAGACTGTAACACCTTCATTATTTTACTTCATCAGTTACACGAAACAAATGATGGAGCTTTACACAAATACCACATCCTTTACCAAAACACTTAATTTAGTTGTCTGCATCCTGTCTAATGAAACTTTTTACCAGCGCCCTCTAAACCAGTAGCAGACGCGTCTTGTTCTAACTGTTGATCAAAAGTTGTGTGTATGTTTGTGTTTGTGTGTTCTCGATGTGACACTCAGTCTGCAGAGAGTGTGGGAATGAGTCTCTCCCCTGACTTGCCCGCCTTGTCTTGCTGTACTGCATACGGTGATGTCATGGGAGGCGTTCCCTTTCCTTTTATGAGCGCGGCTCTGTGATCTCTGGTGGAGATCAATTAGCTGAGCAATCAGCCCGCCCCGCGCTTTGTGTGACTAACTGCTCATAAACCGTTTCGTTGCCTGGTGAACGGGGGAATTCACTGCCTCAACATAAACAGCCACCCAAGAAAGCCTGGACGGAGTACTGCAGCCGGCCGCCTCTCAGTGCTGCATACTGTGTGTTGTTGGGTAATGCAATATGACATCATCCCACGCAATGCGCCATTAGCTAAGTCGTTTAAGATTAGCTGGTAATAAGATGTGTGGATTTTTTTTTTCTTTTGGTAATGAGCTGTTAGTGTGGACTCTGCTGAGAACAGTAGTTCTCTTTTACAGATGTTTACAGTCACTGCGTTTACATGCACAGCTTAATCCGACTAAGCTCATAATTCGTTTTTTCACCAAATCAAACTTCTCTCCTTGTCTGTGTATACATGCAGCTGAGAAAATTGAATTATTGACATGAACGTGTCCTCCTCCCCAAAACTAGGGGGCGATATGGGTCTTTCCAGCTGCACTGTTTCCAACCCCATACAACTGTCAACAACAACAACAGGTCCGTGCCAGACGTCAGAAGTGGCTACAACTGCTGTTTTTGACGTACATGATGTACGCTCTACTTTTTCTGCAGATGAGGTGCATGCTACTTCTTTTCTCTGGTGATTTTGTTCCGAGGTTATGAGGTTGTGGCCCACACACACATGCAATGTCCGATCATACTCCGACTATGCTGGTTAAATGGAGTTCTCAATCTCCAAGTATAGTCGGACTAAGGTGTTTACATGCACTTCAGTTGTCCGGTCTTAATCTGAGTGAGTGTCATGTAAACGTACTGAATGTCAGGTTGATCCGTGATGACCTTTGCGACGTATCTGGGAATATCAGTCGGGGATCATGTCACTTTGACAGGGGTTGGGATTTCATTCTGATGTAACGACCAATTAACTGTTAATTATCAAGTTTAGTACTTGGTGAAAAAAAAATCAACGCCTCCACTCTGAATTGAGTTTTGGGGATTCCTCCATGAGTTTAAAACTGGTGTCATTTATTCTGATATAAACAGGCTTAACTCTGTAGTGGAAATCACTGCATGGGTTTCATATCATTTCCAATAACCTTTATCAGCAGACATAGTTTGTTACTGCATCCCAAATTTAGGTCACAACTCTACATTGCAAAAAATGAATCAAACCTAAGCTTCATAGGAGATTGTGTAGTGTCCATGATTTCAAAATAAAATATATGAACAATGCTTTGTCAGCCCATAGGACTTTTTTCACCTTCACTTCAGTTCATTTTAGATGCACTTGAGGCTATTTCAGAATAGAGGCAACTGCCCACATGCAGTCCTAGCTTTGTTGACCTGTGCAAACTTTTTCAAACGTTTTCATCTCTGTCACTGACAAACTTTCCCAAACATGTTGCAAATTTACATGAACCCTGAATTAATGACCTCTGTTTAAAAGGGGAAAAAGTTGCCGATATTGTGTAATCCTGTAATCAGTTGTGTCCACAGGTTTTATTCCAAGTTTGAAGCAGCTGCTGCTTGATGGCGCCAACAAAAACACGTCCTCTCTTATGAATAATAATGCATAATGGCCGGCATATCTCAGCCCATTTATCCTCTTATTGCAGAGTTGGGAGCGGTACAAGGGAGGTGGAAGTGGTACTGCTGGATCAGTTTGCTAGAAACAAGGCCATGTAATTGCATTAATCTCACCAAGGGTCTTTGTTGCATGGCACTTATACATGTAGTTGGTCTTTACGTCTCTTAATTATAGCAGAAACTGGCTGGATTCAAATAAGCTTTTTTTGTGACATCCACTGAGAGTGAGAAGCTGAAATGCTGTCATAATATCATATTACCGTATTTCATATTGTTTGTTGTACTAATGTTGGAAATCTGACTCATTGTTATCATTTAACTACCTTCACATTTACCAGTGACGAACTTGTTGGGAAACAGTTAGAATCAGAGCCATATTTCCAGTTAAAAACACATTTATAATCCATTACGTATTGCAATCCTGCTCTAGATTCAAACTATAAAGGTCATAAAGAGTGAGCCTTTCTCAAAATCAGTTAGAAACTCCTTACTGTGTCTTTAATGCTTTAATGGAACAATCCATCAGCCAGATCTGTGACTGAGTCCCTTATCTAATTCTGGGACTGGAGGAAACAAGACAGCATAATTAAAGCAGAAAGGCTTGGTGGAGCGGGTTGGCAGCAGCGAGGGGTGTTGCTTGGCATATACTTCCTCTTATGTCTGCATGTGTGTGTGTGTGGGAGGTGTGTGTGTGTTGTATGTATGTTTGTGCATAAACAAACATACGACTGCATCAACAATCACACTCGTCTGCTGTGGCTGTAGTTATTCTCTAGGGTAATAATCTTATAACGCTTTAATGATATTATAACTGATTATTAATTCTGATGTGTCTGTGTGTTTGTGTTTGAGGCCTTGTGTATTTTCATTGACGGGCTGGAGTGCTCTCCCAGTGTAGGTGTGGAAATGGGTTGACTGGAGTGCTGCTCCTTTCCTTCCTCCAGTTTATTTCCTCCAGTTTATGGGAGAGGTGATGAAAAGGTCCAGAGTCATTAAGCTCGATAAGCAAAATCTGTCCCCTTTGTTTTCTCTCTAAAGGAAGTCTCGCCTGTATGTAGTCAGATGGATACAGAGAGGTTTTAAGCGGTAGTTTTAATCTAGACTTTCCACTTTTGTAACCCACTGCAGTCCCCTGCCTTCGCCCGAAGATGCTGAGATAGGCTCCAGCCCCCCCATGACCCCTAGCAGGAATAAGCGGTAGAAAATGGATGGATGGATGAATTCGCACACATCTATTTTTAGTCACAAATGCGAGTGAAATGGTCGCACTGTCGAACCCTGCCAGTACTTGCACTTCAATAGTCAAGCAGGTATCTGATATCCAATTCAATATCCAATATGTTTATCTTTTAGCAACTACAACTATCCAATACTCAAAGCCAACAACATGTATGCAAAAGTTGCTGCTAGCCAAATTGTCAATTCTCTGTTAAAGATATGAATTCCACACTTTTCACTAAGTGTTATCTTCAAAACAAATATTTTCACTACTTTCCAACACTTTAAACCAACTTTAGGAGTTGTATCCAAGGTACTATAAAACTATTTGTGTTATCAAACATTTTAGCTGTTACCTAAAAGTTAAACTAACATTATTTTTTGTTGTACCATTTTAGCTAGATTTCTAGATGTTAAGTAGCACCCTTGGCTAACTATTTTGACAATTTTTTCTGACATTTATTGACAAACATAGTTTTAAGGTGTCTAATTTGCATTTTTTGATGTCATAAAATTTGCATGTAATGATGTGTGAGGCCTTTATCTGTCTATAACCAGGACATCTATGAGGCAGCAGTTTCTTTGACGGTATAATTTCCAGCATCCTTAGCCGTTTCTGTCACTTGTTAAAGCTTACTCATAGTTTAAGTTGGGAAAGAAGGTGCTATGATGGATGACAGGTATGGTATAAAATTTGTGAGTCGTGCGGTCTCTAGTGGCACCAAGATGTTTCTTTACCAATTCTATCCCTTGAACCAAACCGTCTCAGATATCGTAAAATCCTAGCTCCTCTTGTCGTATGAGTAATTGGGATGAAAGAGATTTTGGTTTTGTGTTGACACAGTTTGGAGACATGTGAAAACCACTCACTTTCTGCTATCTGTAATCACCACCTTGAGGCTGACCTGAATAGTTTTGTCAAAGTTGGTAGCTTGTATTTACAGTAAACCTGAATGCAACATAATTGAGCTTCTGGTTAGAGGGTTTGTTCTCCAGACTAAACCTGTATGAAATGTCTAAACACGGCCAGGTTTTTGTGTAACTCTGCCGACCGGTGTTAGGCTGAGGTCCAAATCCTCCCCACAGTGCAGGGACGTTATTTTAACACTCTGGCACGTGCACTGTCTACTGTGTTTCCCTGTGTGGAGGGAAAAGTTGGTAGCTTGTATTTACAGTAAACCTGAATGCAACATAATTGAGCTTCTGGTTAGAGGGTTTGTTCTCCAGACTAAACCTGTATGAAACAAACCAAAACTCTATATCAGAAATATCTGTACTGTGTGTTTTGAGTTTGAACCAAAACATTAACGCTTTATCTCACTGAACAGGAGATTTTGGATTTGACATGGAGTCGTCACATTTGGAGGGTCACATTTTTTAGGTCACATTTCGATATAATGACGATACGTATTCTTCTTTTTATTACTGTACTGTGACTATATTATTCAATATTATTGTTAATATTTGTCATTACATATTTATATATGGCTAGGAGAAGCACATTATTTTATGCACCTTCATACGTATTCTTGCATATAAGTTCATACATTTCCATAGATTATAGAATAGTTCCTTGAAATCATTTCTTGTTTGTTGAAACAGTGATACATTAAATTCTCCATCTTTTAACCACGTGTGTAACCACATGTTTCTTTAAAGAAAAAGTTGTAAATAGTATATATATATATATATATATATATATATATATATATATACATATATATATATATATATACAGTATATGTATGCACATATTTTTTTACTTAAGTATTATTTAGTCATTAGTTGCACAATACTGTTGCAGAGGGTGCTGAATTTGTGCAGCCCTTTAATTCAAAACAGAGTCCCCAAAAAGGATAATAAAATTAACAGTAGTGTATCAAATGGTTTCAAATTATGATATTATGTTACATTTTATGATATCAGTATATCTTACTTTATCATATTATATAATACTGTAATGTAATGTAATCTAAAACATTTGATAGTGTATATTGTATTGTATCTTATAGTTTTGTATCGTATCATATCATGTCCGATCCTTTCCAATAGTACCCTATTCTATCATATCTAACTGTAACTTACTGTATCCTCTTGTATGGTATTGTATATAACCTTATTAATGTGTCCTACCTTCAAGTATCACACCGTACGCTATTTCATTACATTGTATTGTATTATAACCTTTTGTATTATAATATTGTTTTGCTTTATAAAAATGTTCTAACATTTTTTATCATACCGTATATAATACTGTAATGTAATGTAATCTAAAATTTGATACTGTATATTGTATTGTATCTTATAGTTTTGTATCATATCATGTCCAATCCTATCCAATAGTACCCTATTCTACCATATCTAACTGTAACTTACTGTATCCTCTTGTATGGTATTGTACTTAACATCAAACCCTCTTATTTTATAGCTTACTATAGTTGAGTTTATCATTGTACTTACTTTTTTATACACTATATCCAGATTTGAGTTTATTTGACCAAAAGATGCAGAAATAAGAGCAACTAAAAGGCTCAACTATGGAGCAAATAAATAACAAACTCTGTGCAACACATTGCTTTTCTGCTCTGTATTCAAAATATGATTATTTGCATCGTCCCCATCAGATGAAATTACATTCAAATGGTGTAAGTAAAGTAAGTGTTCAATATGAAAGTGACATCAGCTGGCTTCAGGAAACAGGACCCGCCTTCATGCTGTGGGTACTCAGTTTAGGAAGGAAACGCTGAGGGAATTATTGGTTAATGATTGTTTTCTTGGCAGCACTGAGGGGTGGCTGTAAAGCTTTTCTTGCTACTGTGTTCATTTTTATCCCAAAGTTTGTTCTGGTTGCTAGGTGGCTCTCAGGACATAGTGCAGAGCTGAAGAGGAAAAGGCTTGGTTCTTCCTGAAGGACACCGACCAACAGCTGGTGAGCTCAGCAGGAACACGGTGAACTTTAAACCACAGTGTGAGTAAAATAAATGTTAAAAAACCAGCCTGCCACTCAGTTCCTGAACCACTTTATCCACTTAATGAGAAACAGCATCAAACCCTGCTTAGCACTCTGTTTTAAAGGGGCAGTCCACTTTTTATATCAAGAAATCTCGAGAGGAGGAGTGAATGTGCAGTTCAGTAAAGCACTGCATCACTACAAAAAATTTGCTACTAAATGCAATCCACTTGCATGTAATCGATAACTTCTGTCAATGTTAGAATTATATTTAACCTGTGCCATGAGCATATGATGAGGGTAACTTCCACTTAGACAGATTCTCATAATCCTTCTTTGATTTTCCTATCACTGTGATTCACGTGCACTGCAGGTACAGACCCCTGAAAGTAAACACGCTGTGGTCTCATTAGTTTAGAAGTCTATGTGTGCCCCTGACATCAAGGAGCACCAAGGGGAGCAGAAAAACCCTGTTGACTAAAATTTGTTCAATGAAAAAAAAATAATAATAAAAATAATAATAACAATAATAATAATAATAATTTTAAAAAATAGCAATTAAAAATGTTGAAACAAAATCAAAATAAATATATAAATAAAAAGTAAAAAAATAATAAAAAAAAAACTGTTGACAACATTTATGCAGGTTTCTGTCAGTGGCGATTGCTCTAAGACTGCAAGGGAAGCTCGGCTTCCCTTAAAATGTCGCCCCCCAAAAAATTTGCTACTAAATGCAATCCACTTGCATGTAATCGATAATTTCTGTCAATGTTAGAATTATATTTAACCTGTGCCATGAGCATATGATGAGGGTAACTTCCACTCAGCGAAACTAGACGCTCATTGGATAAATGCTGGGCTTTGTCCCGCCCATGACTAAAATTTTTTCAATGAAAAAAAAAAATATATATAATAATAATAATAATAATAATAATTAAAAAAAAATTTACCAAGTTATTCATTCAGTTGTTCTTAACTGCTCCGGAGACTTTACCGATCCTCAGCGACTTTTGTCTTTGTTAAAAACGACTGCCCTTGTGTTTGGCGACTCTGTTCTGTTACATACTAATAAACAAATACAATTTTGATGCAGGCCAGAAAAATGAGCTTTGACAATATTTATGCAGGTTTCTGTGACAGTAGCAATTTCACAATTTGCGTGTATGTTTATATTCAATGGTCAGGTTATGCCTAACAGTCAGTTTCTCTATGTGTTCAAACTGTGTTAGAGGGATTTCAGATTTTTAGGTTATTTGACTGCAACTTAACTTTTAAACATATCACAACTGCAATGTCCACACAATACATCCATCAGCCCACTGTGGTAATCAACTGTTTGTTATGCTGTGCTACAAACAGATACAGGAGAGGCTCTTTTGTAAGTAATCACTCATCCAGTGTTTGCTTTAGTAAGACAGCAGGTGCTGCTAAATCCACCAAGATGCCTTGCAAACCCCTTTTTCTATTTATTAAGCTTCTCAGTAGCTGCTTTTACATAGAGCAAATTATTCTGGTTAGAAATGGTTTAAAAGGCTTAACTACATTTAATCAAGAACTGGAGCAGACTTGATATCCCTAATCATGATGTATGCTTCTTTACTTACAGAACATGGCCCATTTAAAGTCAAACTGGTCAACAGCAGAGAGTTTGTTTTTAGCAGAAACACTTGAAAAACTTATTGTAATGCAACGAGGCAGAAACGTACGCAATAACGACCTTAAGAAAAGTTTCAAGAAATCCTGTAAAGCTGGGATAGATTGAAGCATGGAGCAACTTAAAATAGAAGAAAAATGCTGAGGACAGGTACTACAAGGCTAAAACCCACAATATTAAAAGTGGGTGTGACTCCACCTGCTTTACATTTTAGGATAGAATAGATGTAGTGATGGAAGGATCATCTCTGGCAAACAACAGCCACGTTTACATGGGCAAAATTTCTTGATCTGAATAAAATTTTGGGGGATTGGATAATCTGAATCCACTGTTTATATGAGTGCAAAATCAAATAATCCGATCATGACGTGTGTACACATGCACCAAGTTTTATTCAGATTAGAAGCATTTGGACATGCACAGAGTTGTCTGGTTTCGCTAAAATACCACAGAAGAAGAAGTGTATTTACGCCGTTGCCGTCAACAAACCAACAAACGCGGTAGTGGCTCTCTCCATCCAATTCAGGATTTTCCACCTGTTAAATGTTGTCTCTAGATGGCGCCCTTGAGTACTTATTTTACTGTTCTGTCAAAGGTTGCACTAAAACAACCGCAGAAGAAGAGTTGTATTTACGCCAGTGAGTTTTAATAATGAAACCTCCTGTACTGACCTCAATAAATAAGCCAAAGGCTAAAGAGTGAAGATTGAGTCAGGTAAGAGAGTCACGATGGCAATAAGTGTTCATATGAACGCGTTTCGGAAGAACGATCAGCATAAACCACCCCTCGATCGGAATACAATCTCTTTCCGATTGAGCTGAACTGGATCAGAATCTTTCCACTGACATGTTTGCATGACACATTTGCATTCCAATCAGGCATTTATCCCAATTATTTGTGCGCATGTAAATGCAGCTAACGTGGGTTAGAGGTGGAATAACAGCTTTTTGGCACGTGTCCCACAGCAGACCCAATTAAATCACCTGCTATGTAAACATTAGAACTAATATATTCAGTAACAATACTTTTAATCAGAATGATGATATATGGATCATGTGAACATGCCTAGAGTTACAGGTCGATGACTGAGATCTGTTTTTTTTTCACCCTTGATCATTAAAACCTGCTGTAACAGAGCATGACGGTGTGGTCTGTGACTCCTCTGAGGTCATCCTTTTTCCCCGCCTGAGTGGGAACCAGATACCGCCGTTATCTCTGACTCTCTATCATGAGAAAGTCAGGTTCACTATCTGTGTAAATAAACCACACGGCACATATTCACACACATACACATGGAGACATGCTGAAATGTTCCATGTTACCCTCGTTCAGTTCCCCGTCCGAGCAGCTGAAGTTTTCCTGCGAGTAGAAAGCAGAGGAAACAGACCGAGTGATGGTCTCTGAGCCCATCAGGAGAGGAAGGAAGTGACTTTCTACTGTTTGCTCCGAGTGTGTGAAGGAGATGCGACCTGGACGAGAGATGAGAGGAGGGTGGGAACAAGGGGTCAGCTGTGTCTACATGCCCAGTCTGAACGAGAGAGTAGTGGAAGACTGGAATTGTGGGAAGTAGACAGCAGGGGAGGGTATGTAGCAATATGTTGTGGCTGGGAGTTGAACCAGCAACCACTTGGACGTGGACTGTAGCCTGTTGGCCAAGTGGCGCCCCACAAATTCTGCATTTTAAGTAGAAGATGTCAGTAAAAAGAGGGAACCAGCCCGCTCCAAACTGTGACTAAAGTCCTTGAAACTTTAGGAAAGTCCCCCTCAGACTTACTGTCGGTGACATTCGGATAAGATCAGGACTTTATTCAGCTGTAATTGATCCACTTTTTTGGTTGTTGCTTTTGTCTGTAAATAAAAAGACCCCTGTGTCGACGGCACAGCAGGGAGGATGCCACCAGCCAAAGGAGCTTATGCCTCACTGCTGAGTTTCTTAATGCTTTTTTAAGGGAGAGGAGGGGGAGTGGTTGAGGGAGTAAGTTCAGGAAAGTGACACTGAGGAAGTGTGCGGTGTGTGGGCGTACACACAGCGCTGTCACTGAGCTGGCTGTGTCGGGTGGCAGAGCAGCGGGGGAGCCCGCCGGGGGTCTGAAGCCGAGCTGCGGAGTGTGTCACTCCTCTGGCCCATTAATCATTCCCAGCCTGCCCTGCTTCAGCGCCTCAAAGGGGCTCGATGCGCACGCACTAGGTGGTCCTGATGCCACCCTGAGAGCCCCCACAGTCGGCTCCATGTAGACAGACGGTGGACACAAAGAGTCGAACATCCACACAGACGCACAAACATGCACGTCTATTTCATCCTGGCTCAGTGAACAATTCGGCGCCCCTTGAACAAACACAAATAAACAGGCAGGAAAACAAACAATTTGATCCGTCCCAGCCTCTTAGGATCAACCCTCTACAATATTCAGGTTGTCTGTTCTGTTTAAAGGCGCACAGAGAGTCAGATCTGAGTCCTAGGAATAAAAAAAGGTCACAGCTGGAAATCAGTGGTGATGCACAGGTATGCTCTGAAACTGTACCTAATAATGTCATAGTTCAGGGTAAATATCTGTTAGAAATCTACAGAAAATGTAGATTTAATCTCAACCCTGAAAGGTATCTCAAGTATTAGGTCCTCACTTTGATTTTCTCTTGTCCGTGTTTCTCTCTTGTATCTAGTTTAGCGAGGGTGACCATGTTCTGACTTCCCAAAAAGAGGACACGACTATGCGGGGGCGGAGTCACACAAAGTGAATTTTGAGAGTTTTTCAGGTCGTATCAAGTGTCTTTTACGCGCTTCTAACTCAGTAAGTCCACCTGACACAAACTCGAAACTTATGTACAAAGCCGCAGACATTTGAAGGATTTTCTAAACTTCCCTGGACAAAGCCTGACAAACCTGGACAGCCCTCAAAAAAGAGGACATATTCGGGTAAAAGAGGACATATGGTCACCCTAGTTTAGCTCAGTATTTTATGTCTTTATGTTGTGTTGTTGTTGGCAACTTCAACTGATAACAGGAGACAACAGCACACTTAGAAGCACTAAGAGTACAGCTTTTTTACTGTTGATGCCAGTAACAACCATCATGGATTTTAAGCTCAAAGAAGCTGAAGTTCTTTTGAGTTTCCAGGTAGTAATTCCCAAATTTGAGGCGACATTCTCGATGATGTTTCCGACAGGCATCTTGGAATTATTGAACGACACACTGTGTTTTCAGCAATAACATGGAGGACAAAACAATCTGTCTTATCTCTTTGTTTGGGTCTTGAACATGTCTCACATTAATTCTCTAAGAGAGTAACTTCCTCTTAAATAATCTGGCACGACTGTATCCTGAACCTTTAATTTGGTAGAAAAATGGTGAAATGTCTTTGAAGGAATTTCATTTAAAGGATGTTTTGCATTTTGTCAACTAAAGGATAAAAAGTCACTGCCCTCATGAATACGCATCAGAAGTGGGAGTTGATAAAAACAAATTGTCAATATTTCTATCACTGAAGGCCTGGAATATAATTTGACAATGGTTGTCATGAGACTCTGTCGTCCAATGTTAAGCTGTGTTTAATAAATTGTACTCAGTTTTGACTTTCTTTATTCAAATGTCGAGACCAGTCACCAAATTGGAATAAAAATCCCATTCCATGTAATTCCAGTCACATCTTAAGTAATGTGCTGATGAATGCACACACCATGTGTCATAAAGCAAACTGAGTTATCATCAGTCTGTCACATGTTAAACATAACACTGTTCTCTGCATATGTTCCATACAGCCCGACATTCACACCATGATATCCCACAGCCCATGCATGACTGATCTGTACATTAAATCACAGTTAACACACTCCTCTTAAAACGTTCCCTCACCTTTCCAAACCTCCATCCACAAAACAAGAGAACTAGATTTGTCAGTTTGCCCTTAAAAGCCTGAGTGAAACCTTTCTGGCTCAAACCGACATGTCTGTCTTGAATTATGAGCTCAACAAAACAAAATCCTCCAAACATGCAGCCTTTACCCAGAGGACACTGGATTGTAGCTGAGCATGGATTTTGTTGGAGATCCCCCAAATGCATCTCTTTGTTTTATGGTTTGGTTGTATACAGAGAGGCCTCTTACCAAAGTCACATAGGCTTATGTTGCAAGAAAGACCGGAGGCGACTTTCAGTAAAGGCCAATTTCAGAAGTATTGTTCTCTATTTGTAATCGTGACAAGAGTTGAACGAGGTTTAGGATCGGGCCCAAAACAAAAGTTGCTTTAAGAATCACAAAAATGTGACTCTTGTGACTCTTCTCTGACAATGCAAGTTTCCTCATACAAAGCTCCTATCATAGCTTTTTAACCTCATAGAGTCCTATTACAGCTTTAGAAAATTGCATTTGCAGAATGCAGACCTGTAAAGTGACAAAGGGAATGAAGGCTGATTCCTGAAACATTAATTAAACATAGAATATTACCTTGTGCTTTGAAAGAGTATAAATCAGCCAACAGGCTCTACAAATTAGCTTTCTAATGTTCTGTTCATGGTTCCTGTCTATTTGTACGTGGTGATTTGCAAATACAACCAATTAGTTCGATATTATTTTCTTCTGGGTTCTTCCAAAGACTTTAAAATTGTAATTACTTGTGTACTATCTCATTGGTCGAGCCGTTCAAATCCACTTCTCCAATACCTCCGAGTTCCACTCAGGCATGTTCTAACACGTTCCTGATGACTGGGACTCTTCCACCCGTTTAACCGACTCTCTGCTCCTGGAGGGATTTTCATGGTTATTGAATTTTTATGATGCCAAAAAGTTCCTGAATGTCTTCTAATCTGCAACACACCTGTTTTTCTTAAACCCTTCATATTGCTTGTCTTTTTTTATTACATTTTTTCCAGTTTGCCTATTTCATCAAACTGCTGTTACCTGTAAGATTTAATGTGCCGTAGAGCCCCATTCTGCCCTGCCTAAAATGTTGATTAAAACAGACTTAAACGTTCACCAAACATCTTAGAGCTATTTTTAATTAAGAATAGAGCAGGCATTTCAAATGTTAAACTCAGAAACTTTAAATGTTTTCTAAAATATACAGGCTGATGCCACTTGTGTCAGGAAAAGTCGGGCCAGGACATTGTCTGGCTGGCATCATATGTTGCTCCAAAACCTATAAACCTATATATAAACCTATATAAACCTAATCAGCATTAACCATGCCTTTACAAATGTGAGAGCTACCTATGACAGGAACACTCATGCATCCCCATACCATCATGAAGGCCATTCAACTGTGGGCTGATAACAAGTCAAATGGTCCCTCTTATCCTTGAAGTTGAAAGTTTGGTGTCCATGATTTCCAAAAAGAACGTCAAGCTTTAATTTTCAAAGTTTAGTTTTTTAACTATGTGACAGTTTCTGGAGCATACTTAGATATGGTATCCTGTTTGCATGGTGAAGTTTTAGCAGATGTTACAGGTTGTTTTGTGTATTAAGTGTTGGATGATTGTGGACTCTGTTTTGAGTTTTGCAGTGATTTCCATTACATGGTCATGTCTGATTTCAATGAAGCACCACCTGGAGACCCAGTAATGATGGCAAGTCAGTATTGGTTTCAGCTTTGCCCCTTTTGTACTGACATTTCTTCAAATTTTCTTTCAAATTTGTACTTTAGATGCTAAAATCTCAGACCTCTTTGCAAATTTAAACTGAGGAACATGATTCTGAAATTGTTGAACCCATTAATGAACCTCTTCCCATCTTTACTTACATCTCTACCAACTCTTAATAGACTTAGCCCCTCTGGCATATATGGTCATGTTACAGACCTGTTGTTCATTAACCTAATCACTGGTGGTATTTTTCTTTTCAGAGTTACACAGTTTTGTCAGAGTCAAAAAGTTGGCATTGCAAAACTCTTGCAGTATTTTGTTGCCCCTGTTCATCTTCTATGAAAGATATTGCCGCCATTAGATTTAAAATAAGCATAAATTGACATGAGTGACATTAAACATGTTGTCAATATTTTCTACATGATTTTAAACCACCAGTTTTTGCCAGATCTTACACAGCCTCTCAGCTCTTTTAAATGGCGGTTATCTTTCAGTCAGATCTTATTCAAACTGTCTCTAAAGCACATCTGAAGGTTGTTGTGTTGTTTGGAGTTGTTGTGGACGCTGGGCTGTTTTCCCTGCTATCTCCGGGAATACAAACAAACAAACTAAACAAGAGCAAGACGCCTGCAATCACATTGTTTTTTTGTTTTGTTTTTTCATTTGATTGTTTTCAGAAATGTTTATTTTCCAAATTCTTTTGTTTTTTTCGTGCTCAGGTTCCTCTCTAGTTTGACTTTGCTGAAGCTAAAGTGAGAGGTCAAAGCGGTATTACTCTGTCTTTCTGAGTTTTGGTAACAGAGATACTTTATGGTCAAAGTAACTGTATTGAAGCCTTAAGTGTTTAGAGCATCACATTGCAAAAGCAGCCTGTTTTAATCACCGTATTTAACCAATATGTCAAGGAAATCAAATATGAGACTCATCACACAGAAGTCAACAAAACAAAAACATCCTCAGAAATCGTCTTTCCTCCAGCTATTTCTGAGTAAACTGGAGGAGAATTAAAAAACCTCAAGTATGGCTCAGCTTACAAAGGAAATGGAAATCGCTGACTGTCCCCTGATGTTGGCAGGAGGTGATTGACCAGACAATGAGGAAGAGAGAGAGAGTGAGACAGAGAGTGAGAGTGGAGGAGCCCACATACCGGAGGACGAGTCAGAGTATCTATGACATCATTCTTGAGAGAAATTCCTCTCCACGGCCACATGGGTTGCTGCCGTGGAGCTGAAATGAGACACAGATGGTGAACAGGCCCTGACTGGTCCAATCTGGCATCCCACGGAGAGTGTCAATGGTCTCAATCAGCCACATGGACAACAACTGGTCCAGCACTGAGACGTTAACAGCCTACATCCCGTGAAGTGTCATTTGATTCAAATCATTACAGCTTCATTCAACCAGAGGAGGAAAGCTGACCATGAATGTTGCTTGGTTCTTCAAAACATGCCAGTGTTTCCTCTGAGTCTTAGCGGCCAGATGGTTTAATAGAAAAGTAGTTGAAAAAATTGGCGCAGGATAAATTAATGTAATAGTCAGCTAAAAGTAACTGATGAACACTTAAAATCACTCGCAAATACAAATGGTGAAGCAGCCAAAAAAAAAATGTTCAAAAATGTTGAAATAGTTTGATAAAAATAAGATTTAAGTTTTATGGATAAATGGATCAAAATAGGTCAACAGACAAAATAGCTATTGTTGAAATATTTAGCCAAAAGAGAGGAAGAGGTGAAAGGTTTTTGACAACAGCAAAACAATTGTTGGCAAAAAATTAAAGATAAATTATTGAAATTATTAGTGCTAGGCTTAAATGTGAGGTTAGAATTTTAAGTTTTGGAAAATTGAAAAAACTTCATGTGGAAA
Organism: Xyrichtys novacula; assembly: GCA_962446985.1. Classification (NCBI taxonomy): domain Eukaryota; kingdom Metazoa; phylum Chordata; class Actinopteri; order Labriformes; family Labridae; genus Xyrichtys; species Xyrichtys novacula. The sequence goes on along the minus strand of OY660879.1, from coordinate 10,825,621 downwards.
AAAGTTGAAAAATCAGATGTGGTCAAAAATCTGCTAGCCTTACAATAAATTACGTAGCATTAAGTTAAGTTGAATTATGTCTGTTTCAGTTATGTTAAGTTACATTATGTTATGTTGTGTTACATTATGATATGTTACTTTTCATAAAGTTACGTTAAGCTGCGTTAACGTAACATTGAGTTACGTTACATCAAGTTACATTACCTTAGCTTACATCATGTTGAGTTAGGTGACATTTTATAATGCCACATAGTTTTACGTTACATTACATAATGTTGCATCATGTTCAATACACTGTGATACGATAGGTTACATTTTGTTTTTTGTTTTGCTATGTAAATTATGTTGGCAACATTATGTGACATTTCCTTATGTAGGCATATGTGAGGTTATATATGTAAGTGGTGTTGTAAAAATATATTCGAGGAAGTTCTGGTTAACTTTTGATTTATATAAGCAGCTACATCCATTGTTGAAAAATGAAGCTAATGCAAAAAAACTGCAGTTTCTCAAGTGTCCACTTGAAGTGGGCTACAAAAACCAAGGCATATTCCTATATTAAAATGTCCAACTTTAAAGCAAAAATAAATATGGTTTTTACTTTTATTCATATACAGGCAAAGGTAGGTACATAAGAAAATCATTTAAAGGAGTCCTACTTAAATTTGATAGTGAAGGGAAAGACATTTCTGAGACTGCATCCATTTTTCATACCAAGGTTCTTTCCAAGAGGTGAAAGGACCAATGAAAACTTGATAAACTAGTCTTAACATTGACTCAATTTGAGAACACTTTGAAAAATCTGGATGGAAACCCTTCAAGAAATGTACAGTATTATTAACACAGAGACCCCCTCTTTGAATTGTGCTGTGAAATCTTCTCCACCATATTAATCTGAAACCAGCTGGTTCCTTTAAAAAGCAATCATATTCTGTGCTCTATTTTTAGAGAGAGCACCAGCATGAGCTGCACAGACTGGGACCAGAGCCAGCGGCCAATTGATACAATCATATCCTAATTCAGCTAACCCGTGGGTGGCAGACATGTCCGATCTCTCCACAACAACAATCTGTGCAGGTGTGATTACCGCCGAAACACTGACAGCTGAGAATAACAAACTAATCACTGATAAACTATACAAAACATTCAGTTTGCTTACAGGACAGGCATTCAGAGGCGACATTTTACTCTGCAAACACAACAGGTTGTAAGGAATCAAGACTGATGGAGCATCTAAATTACAAAGCAGAACTCTGGACGGCAAAGCGACAGCAACAACAGAGTCAAAATTTACAAAAGTACTAAATTACATATACGTGTAACTGAGGCTACCATTTTCAACTTGTTTCAAAATCCACTTGGCAAGCCGAAGTTTCCCACACTTCCCTTCACAGCCCATCAGTCAGGCCGGAGAGGAGCGGGGGCCTGACTGTCAGGGGTCAGTGCTACGCCGAACACGCAGAGAATATGAAGCAGCTGCCTGAGACAGGAGAGCCTCAAGTGTCACCATATGTCTATGTGTGTGTGTGTGTGTGTGTGTTTCCCAACTTCATTCATACCATCACATAAATTACAGGTCGTGGTCAAACATTATCGTGCATTAATGTATCAAAAAAAGTGCAGAGGTTGCCGGTTCCACGGTTTTCGCTTATGTTTTAGGAAAGTAACTTTATATACATACTCATCTTGAAGCGCTTGGTCAACAAAGGCTCCGAATTATTAAAAGTCTCACAAATTAATGCAAAACAGAAAGTTATGTGCAGAAATATCAGCAGCAGTCATTACAGTCCCTGGGAACAGAAATGAGGCAAAGACACCCGTTGATTTTTTCCTTCAGTGGCTGTTTGAGAGCTTGTTTTGAATCTCATTGTGTATCTCTGTAGGTTGTTGTTGGTCACACAGTGTTTTACTTCTTATTTGGTTTCTCCAAATTGTTCCTTTTTTTGTTGGAGCCACTTGAATCTTAAGTTGGATCTCCTAAAGGATCTTTGGTTATTTGGGTCATTAAGTGTACAGTCTATCTGAAATAGTTTTATATTCTGGTGAGCGTCTCATCTTGTCACCTTGAGGATGTGGATCATTAGTTGTAGATCAAGCTAAATCCAAGTCGGTAGCTACTAAACTAGTTGTAACTGACTGCAACTACGTCAACATCCTGAAAGACAAAGGTCTAAAAGAAATCCTCCCATTGGCACTTTGAGATCAGTCATGAGTCTTACACTAATAAGTATAATAGTTTCATGCAAATAGGACCTGTAAAACAGAGAAGGCGACCAAACTGAACTCCCAAAGAGTGCAAGTGCTGTTACATTCATGAAAATAACTGCGTTTCAGTGCAAAATTATCTGACACTGGTAAGAATTGGTTTCTACTGGAAATAAAAAAAAAATCAATTTTTTTAACAGCTCAAATAATTTTTCCTTTCGTTTCTCATCTTGTGTTTTGCCTTTCTTGGACAAATTTTGCATCTTTGTGGCTGTTTCATATCTTTTTACATGTTTTATTCTGTCTTGTTTGTGTTGTTTTGCAACTTTTTACTCTAGTTTTATTTACATTTAGAAGTCACGGTAAATGTGCTAATCCATCCATGGACCTCTTTTTAGAAACCCTTTCTGGCTCTGATGGAGGCCAGTGCCACCCCTGGCCACCCTTCCAGTCCGGCCCTGTTTTTATGGACAAACTTAAAACATTTCCACTCGACAGGAATGTAAAAACTGCTGCTGCCAACACAAACGCCCGCTCACAAAAATGATGGCAACCCTGCACACAGAGTCATGGGAAACTGGCTTTGTCTTACTTCCTCAATGTGACACCAACAACTCTCCCAGAACCACACCTTTCTGTCTCTCACTCTCTCACTCTCTCTCTCACTCTCTCTATGTAATCCAATGTGATGTCCGACAGCAGGGAGGAGAAATCCAGACAGATCATTAGCACCATCCACTCCGCATCCCCACTGCCAGACCATATGGACTCTCCGCTCCAGTTAAAGCAGCCCCTCCTCTGGCTCCATCTCTTTCATGCTGAGGTGTCGGACCAGCCCTGATTATTATTTCCTTTTTGGAAAACTGTCTGCGGTTTTATCTGATGACTCTGGGATGAAGATAGATGAGCCTGTCGGTCAGTGAGATCGATGCACCAAGTGACAACCTGAAGATACATGAGGATGGTGGCTTTTCAGGGGTGTAAATGAGGCAGGAGTGAAAACTTGTTCACTTGTTTTGTGTGGATCAGCAGACCATGACACTCTCTGAACTTGTCACTTTTCCAGGTTTGTTCCTCTGCAGCTCAGAGGTCTTGAACTGTGAAAATAAGCCCCCCACGCTCAGTTCAAAATAAGCACCACAGTGAATAAACTCCCTCGGTGCTGCTAGTAGAATAAAAACCTCAGACCTGGCTTCAGCTGATCTGGCGCTTTGTCCCCCTCTCTGAATACTTTAAAGTGGCAGTTTATACTCTACGTGCCAAAAATGTCAATAAAACCGCCCTAATCGGCCCTGCGATCTGTAATAGCACCTGCTTCTGGAAACACAACACGCCCCTGCAGTCTGCCCCTGCAGCTGCAGCGTTTCCTTCCTTTTCTAAAGTCGGAAACAAAAAGGTGGAAACGCAATTACGCATTTTGGACAAGCGCATTTATTTGATTGGAATGACTCTATGACCTCTCCTTTCTGCTCCAAGTGGATAAAATCAGGAGAATACACCGTCTCTGATAGAAAGGAGAAACACTCCATTAAGTCATGTTTTAGAGCAGAGAATTTCTATAGGGGAGACCGGGGTCAGTTGTCTCACAGGTTGATTGTCCCGTGTTGTTGCTTATTACAGCCAAACAGGGTCAAAGTCATTTTACATGTTGTTTTTTATATTAAATCTTTCAGGATGATTAGCCAGTTTGCAGTCAAACACTTATTAAAAGTGAACATGAATAGCTTTGAGTTGAGCCTAGTTCCAGCTACCGAGCTAAAGCTGTGTCGTAACAAGTGCAAAATCTTTGTCAGGAGGTCAACTGGGCCTGGGTGCAACTTACTTAACATAAGCTGGGCTAATAGCTTTAAAAAGTTTGTTGTAATATGCAAGCTAAGTTGTCGTTGAAAACTAGGACATCTCTAACAATTTTATAGGACTTTTTTTTTGTTTGTTTTGTTATTTTTTGCCAAATCAGACTAAAGAGAAAGTTGGAACATCAAACATCAGTGCAACAGTCTACACTGCCTCAAATGGTTTTGACCACCTATATGATTTTCTAACAATACATAAGTTGTCGACAAATAGTTCAACAGCCGGTATCGATAACTAAAAGGCAGTTTGGCCAGTGATTGACATGAAATGATGATATCTGTTGTTGTTTTTGTTGTTTTGTTTGTTTGTTTTTTTTCTGTTTGTTTTATGTATTGGATAAAATCCAATTTTGTATAGTACTAACACCAAAAATGTCATACACATTATGATCTCACATGGTTATTTGTTTAGCCAGTAATATGTTTTAGATGGAATTTTAATTAATTCATATTGTAAAAATAACATGAGGTTATGGTGTAATTTCACAACATAGTGGATTTTCATATCAGGACCAATAATAAACTTATGATACTATAACTAATAAAAGAATGAATATCAAATAAGCTAATAATTGTATTTGATATTATCTTATTTAGAGAGTGATTATATTGTTACACTGGTGAGACTGCCTGCAGTGTCTGCAGACATTATTTGTTATTTATCTAATCCGCCTGAAAGTGTATAATTGAAACACAGACATGGATAAAGGCAACTATGTGTGTTACAGAGATGTGGCCATTTCTGAAACTAATTTGGTGTCTTTAGTAAAAGTAATAAGTTGCACATTTTTTCCACATCCAACCCCAGTCTCCTGTACACTTAGTTTGAGCATTAAAGGCCTGCACAGATTCATTTATGCATTTATATCTAAAGAGAAGTGCCGGTTAAACTCAAGAAATAAAGTCAACAAATTCAACCTCTTGTTCAAACTTTTGTCACTAATTCAGGCCAAAACTGCCTTGAATTTAATCACATAGGATGAGACTATTTTTTTTAGTAAATAATCTTGCTTTTTCCGTGCTGTGGGCGCTGTGATTTTATATTAAACTTGAGGACACGTGAAACAGTGTAAAAAATATCAGCAAGAAAACAGGCTGATTTTCAATAGCTGATAGATTTGATAAAGATTAAAACCCTTTTTTCCAAGTTTCAAATACTTTATTTTTTATATAATTTGTTTAAATAATTTCAGGTTTTCTGTCTCTGTTTGAGAAGTTCGGTTTGAGGCCTGCCATTCTCCCTCTCAATGCGTAAAGCATTACCAAAGAAACAACACACCTTTTAGGGTCATATCTTTGTTGTCAAACATTACTTTCAAGCAAAGTCAATCAGAATTTTCTCATTTTCGCCAAAGACTACTCGACTTAAAATCGTCTGTTCGCACATTTTTCCACAGAGGATTTCCTTGTTTTTTTCTGTTCTTGTTGACTTTCCTTTTCCACACCAACAGCACCTTTGTGACTCAATTTTGAGCTTGCAAACTCTTTTCCAGAGAGACAAGAAGTGTGTGTTTATAACTACCAGACAGAAAAATAATGATAAAAACAGCAAAGTAACACTCCACCATTTATCGTCTTTTTAACCCAATAAAGAAGTCATCGAAATGATCTTTTTAACCAGAACATTCAGCGTAAATGATTCAAAATTATTGCGAAAGGCAGTATTTAAAAGCTTGATTATTTTTATAGTGTAGGACATAATGGAGGGGGGTCTTACCGACACACTCGTTGGCCTCTCGTGCCGTGGCGCGCTGCCACGGTCGGTCATAGTGGAAAGGTTTGCACCTGTCGCACTCCGGCCCCGCCGTGTTGTGTTTGCACTCGCACACCAGGTTCCCCTCTCGATCTTTGACGCACTTCGACGCGTGCCCGTTACACTTGCACCGACCCCCGACCTGCAGGTCCGACACGGCGTAAAAGTAGGAGTCTCGCGCCAGCTCGGAGTCGTCCTCGTTCTCGTCCCCGAAGGTGTGCAGCCGGCTGAAGATCACCTTGATATCTGTGGCTGTGACCCAGTCCTGCAGCACCGGGGAGTTGTCGAAGTCGTGCGCGGAGGGTCTCCCGTCCAGGGTGCTGAAGGCGATGAGGCCGCCGGTCAGAGGGTGCATGTCGGTGTGGGAGTCCGTGCAGATCGCCTCCTGCTCGTTCTGTTTGGTGATCACAGCTTTGTTCTGTCGGTTGTACATTTTCTTACACTGCGTGGAGTAAAACTGAAACGGCACCCACGACTTGCCATAGTCCATTGACTTGTAGATCGCCATGGATTCAGGTCTGGGTGAGCAGAACTGCAGGCTCACGTAGGTCACCTCAAACTTTTTCCCGAGCGACAAGGTGAGCGTGACGTTCTGCGGGTGCTGCAGGTAGTTCTCCGAGTGCCAGCAAGTCAGGTTGTGCGGGTTGTTCAGGTCCGTTAAATACGCAGGAGGATGAGACTTCTTAGGATCCCCGGCGTCGCACGTGTGACAGTCCCGGGTCCTTTCCTCTCCCTTCTCGGTCACCACGCAGTACCTGGCGGTGGGGGTGCCACAGGTGCTGGACACGCGCACGTCCTTGCCAAAAGCGGAGTTCACGAAGTCCGGGATGCATCTGCGCGGGTTGCCGTTCTCGTCGTAACACGGGTCCGGAGGGGAGGACTGAGCCGCGAACATGCTGAGCCCGTAACCCCCGAACACCCCCTCCGTCAGGGCTGAAACTGCCACCAAGGTGACCCAAACCTCCAGGATCCTTTGCATTGTAATCCGAGCTCCACAGGGACTGAGCCGCTGAAATGAAGGAGACAAAGTCAGTAATCTCTCAAACATGTACAAATCAACACAAACATCATCTATGGTTGAATTTAGGCAAACTTGGACGCATGTAACATACTAAATGTGCAGAAAAATCCTTACGAGGCAAAGCAAACTCCACCCAGGACTCCAAATAAAACTGCTCAGAATAAAAGAGAACAACTCCTTAGAAATTTGAAGCACTAACTAAACCTTTAGACACCAAAAACTCCCTCTACACTACTTCAGCCTCTCTGATTGTGAAATCCCTGAATAAAAATAAGAAATGGCAAAAGCCCAGCTGCCTGTGTGTGTCCACTCAGTCACACCTCTGCCCACCTCTATCTCTGTCTGTCCCATTCCTCTCTGTTATAATAGAAGAAAAGGGGGTCCACTCAATCACAGGAGACGGAGCCTTTTTCATTAGAGGAGGAAAACATGTGGAGGGAGAGCGAGGGCGACATCTGCTGGTGAGTAATGTGCACCTACACGGTCAGAAAACCCTGTTTTTGACCCTCCTCCTGTGTTAGGGTCTGCACTGTTGTTGATTTTAAATGCTTAAAAGAACCACTTAAATTAACTTTTGTGCATCAAGACTTTTTAACTTTTTCAGAAACCTCTATTTCAATAAAATGAAAATAAAAAAATTAATTGACTAAATGATTAAATGCTCTTATTAAAATTATGTCACTTGTTGTGTTAGGGTCGCTGTTGACCCGGTTAGATCAATATCTAATTATTAGAGCAAAAACTACAATCATATATTCACTGTCAGGCACCACACTGACAGTCAGATCCTCTTCCAATCATGTGAGATATAGGAAATTCTCATTTTTCCATGTTTTCCCTGCACAAAAACTACTTTGGACATGTCCAAACATGTGAGATCAATTCAGTATAGATGTCTGTGTCAGGGGTAGACTGACATAGAAAGACCCAGCGGCCCACTACAAAAATTGAATGATAGAGAATTGTTTTTACTGTAATTTACAGCTGATTTAAGACACGGGTCAAAACTGACCCTTAACATGGTGGGTGTGTAGTAAAAGTGAACACAGGAGGAAGGTTAACTATTTAAAAACCTTTATTTACTGGACTTTTTAATCCAAGGTTACAAACCCAGTTCCAAGAAGTTAGGATGTTGTGCAAAATGTTCAGAAACACAGTTTGACAGTTTGCAAATCAATCTCATGCTATACCTAATCAAAAAAGTGCAGAGACAAATGTCAAACATCTAAGCTTAATATTTTTATTTTTTTGTCAAAACTATTTTCACATGTAAGAATAGATGCTGGTAAAACATTTTAAATTATTTGAGAGGGGGACATGTTTTACAATTGTGTAGCATCTTCTTCCTATCCCTCTGTAAGTGTTAGGGGACTAAGGAGATCAGTTTCTGATATTGTTGCTGAAAACAATCCAGGGGGTCTCTCTTATCATCAGAGTGTAGGATGCAGTTTCCATGATTTCCAAAATGAATGTCAAATTTTGACAGGACTTTACCTCAGACTATCTTAAATGGTGCTTTTATAGTGCTTTTATATCACGTTTGCTCTTTTGCATACAGTTTTAACATGCAGGTGAGGATGTAGCAGTTTTTGAAAATGAGTTTGAGCACATGCAGTGATTTCCACTACAGAGTTATGCCTGGTTTTTTTTTCTGTGCCACCTGAGAGCCTAAAGATCATGGCCATCCTGTATCAGTTTATACAAGGTTTTCTCTAGATTTTCCAAATCTTTTGTCAACATTTTGTCTCGTAGTTGATAAAATCCACAAATCCTTTGCAATTTTATATTGAAGGACATGATTATTTGATGTGTACATTCATTTTTATGATGACATGTACTGCTGACCCCTTGACCAAGTAACTTTTAAATCTGGATCTCAGTGGGTTACTACCTGGTAAAATAATGGTTAAAAATAGAGTTAGGCCTCCGTGCTCTCTGTAAACATTAATGAGGCAGTTTATGAGCTATTCTTAGTTAGCAGAGGGAGCTCTCAACCACTACTTTTGGTTAATTAATGACTGTTGCTATGGAGTTTTGGCCTATCATAGTCCAGTATATTTTTTAAAATCAGTGGGGTCATTGGAACAAAAGAGAACCCAGTATGGATCCTTGTGGGACACCGTTTTTCTAATTATTGAAAGTAAAGGTTAAACTGTATTCCTATGTTCAGCCCAATGAAAAGCTTTTGAGTTATCACTCTCTACTTTGTTAAATAGACAACAGTGTGCATTTTTCAATAAGAAAAAAAACTAACAGGTAAAATAGTAGTCACTGATCCATTTCTTTTCAATGCACCATCGCATGAACGGTGCTATGTTAGCGTTTCAAGCGAAGAAAACAAACGTCGGGGGGAGTCTCTAAAATTTCAACACTTTATTAGGCAAAATGAAACAAATACACTTGATATTACACTCCTCCTTCAACATTAGCACATTGTCTTTTGCAAACCTCCTCATTACACAGATTCATGCATTTCCTGTTTTGTAGCACATGCTCTCCTGACTCTGCAGTCTGACGGTCTGTTTTTAAAACCACCAGCACAGAAGAATGTAGACTCTGTATTGTTTTCCTTTGCTGGCACGTCTCTGCTCTGACCTGGGATGATTTAGGACACAAATCACTGCAGATAGAGGTACGTTTTATGTCATTTGCTGCAATTAATTTCTCAATTTTCAAAATCTCTGTCAATGTGTTAAAATTTATCATGAAGCCTTAAGTCTCATGCTTGTCTCAGTTTAGTTAGAGGTACAATTTTATATGTTTTACAACTTTTTATACTCAAGTTTTTGTAGAAACAAGCTGCAGTTATGCAACTTCCATCAGATCTAACTGTTGTTCAAGCTCTGCAGATTTCCAGTTCCCCATCTATAAAACTAGATCACTGACTTGATGAAATGAGGTAATTAACCCCATCAATACGAACATGTGCTTTATAAGTGTAGCCTTCATTTAAGCGATTTTAAAGTAAAAAGGAGCAGCAGAGATTGGTGCTTTGTCATTAATAAGTTTGCATGGCAGGACTGGAAAATATAAGGCGTCACTATACAATAGAAGAACACCTGCTTCCTTAGTTGATATGACTGCCTGCAGGAGCTGGATGTGCCAAACACAGAAAAGCTGCCTGTTTTCCTGCTGCACTTTTGCACATGGTTGAATAGCTGCATGTAGTTATTCCATGATCAGAAGTCTGTAAGTTTAAACACGGTGTGCAGTTAGAGTTGTGTGGTAAATTGGTGACTGTTTCTTTTGTATTGATCTACCAAGAGTCCCATTTTGCTGCCCTGAGGCGCAGTTTCTCCATGATGCATCCATTTAAATGAAATAATCCACATTATGTTGCAGCTAATTGGAGCACAGAGAGTATATGCATATGGATGTTGTGATTTGACTTTTGGTTAAAACATCGTCTGTGCGCCTGTCCAGTTCAAGAAAGACCTTAAAGGAAACAAGAGGACGGAAAAGGCTTTTTCCTGTCATGATGGACACAGGTGAACAATGTCATTCCGTCGTGTCACTAACAGCGGTCACAGTGACAAATCTATCACAGCTGGGCATATAATAATAACAGCTTCCATATCCTGGAGGGAAAATGAACCTCCTGGGAGTGATCCTAGCTTTAAAAGCAATCGGTGCTGCAGGGATAAACATATTTTTATGGCTTTAATCACCTCAATGAAGCTATCTTTTTATTTTCTAAATGGAGATTGTGGTTTTGCCACAAAGGCTTCTGGCGGAGGAGCCCTTGTGGGTGAAACTTTAAACTGCACACATCATTTTTAATCTTAGGTCCTCTTACTCTCGTGTGGTTAGGTCATTTTATTGTCTGTGTTTTGAGTGTTCATTTTTTACTCTTATGTATGCTTTTGCTACTAAAACATTATTATCCCTCTTCATAATTGTTCTTTTTACTGCGTGGCCCCTGCGGTTTTATGTTTGTTGTCAAATGCTTCTGCACCCTGACTACGGTTGCTATGCGATGAGTTGTGAGTCAATACCAGAAATTTCAGGTTTCTTCCCAAACTGTTGTACTTACTTTCGATGTAAAAGTACTTTGTTTATTCTTTAACCTCTACTATGAGACTCTTACGTGCCACATCTTTGTCGGTTGACTCTCGCTGGGGTTAAAGAGGAACATGCCCTCTTGTAAGACTCAACACCATGCCACTTTTGAGTCACGTAAAATCTGGTGTCAGCAGCAGATTTTAAGAATGAAAAAAGAGAAGTTGTGGCTACTGCTCTCTACCAGCTCATCTCCGGTCCTCTCTAACAGTCTGTGACTCATGGTTTTGGTAGGAAGTGACAGACTGTAATTTCTTCTCTGGCATCTCTGCTCTGGACATCAGTGTTCAGTCTTCTACTCAGTTGACCGTTTCTGTAAGAGAACAATAATGCTTATAAAGTGTTTGCAGGAACAATAACAGGAAGCTTGGACGGCTGAAGAGACACAATATATCGGTCTACCGGAATACAATAAAAGGGTGTAAGTCTGGCTGTTATTTCTGGGACTTCCTGTGGGTTTATCTGCTCTTGTTTCTCTGGGTGTCATGATACTTCTGCAGAAGAGGACACAGGACATGGAGCAGAGCGTGTGCACGGAGGATCGTATCGAGCACATCCTTGAGCGATGCCTCTCTGATCTGGGCCTGAACACTCCTGACAAACAGATCTGGAACGGTAAGACCACACGTTCATGTAAATGCCAACTAGATATAGGAACAATGCCGAGAATATGACATGGGTTAGTTATGTATGAGTGATTAATAAGAGAGAATCTGTTCTTCATCATCCTGATACACTGCTGTCGAAACTTCTCCATATTATTCAGTGAGGATGGCTTAGAGCTAATGCAAGAGATTTTTACGGTCAGATCTACAACCCTGTTCCAGTACAGTCAGGACATCATATGAAATGTTGATAAAAGCAGAAATGGATGGTTTTCATATCACTTCAATTCTAAATTTAATCAAAGAAAACGTTGAAACAAAAAAAAAAATCATTATTTTGTGTAAAAAAATATGTCTAAATTTTTTTGATTAAATGCCAGAAAACTGTGAACATTTGGAAAATCCAAGGAGATCAGCATGTGGAGTTTTGAAAGTGATTTTTCATTCAGCTGCTCAACAGCTCAGGCTCTCCTTTGTTGTATTTTTGGGTTTCATGACGTGCTGAAACTTTTCAGGAGCAGGCAGGCTGCTGTTAAGCATGTTGGACTCTTCCACTACAGAGTCATGCGGATAAAATGTGGAGTGATATAATGAATATTATTTGTTAGTCTTTCGTCTGTCTTGCGTAAAATTTTTGATGCTGCTTTCTTGACATGGGCTTCCTTAGAAAAGAGATTTGGTTAGAGGGTCGGTTTAGATAAGAACAGTATAAAACTGTCTGGATGGCAGCATGTTTCTCCTAAACTTGTAAATACTGACCAGCATTCATGCTGATTTCACGGATAGGCTCTTATGTTAAAAAATTAACCTCAATAAATGGAAGTTGTTCCTACAGGGATTATTTTATGAACCCAAATTTTGTTTCTCCCTGCTCCAAATTAAAAAAAAAAGCATTTAGTTTTCCTAAAACAATCAAATTCGTCACATTTATCATTTGTTATGAATTAGTAGTTCTATTCCTGATCAAATTTTGTGTTAAACTGATTTGCAAACCATCAAATTATATTTTGATAAGCATTTTCTTACATGTCCAAACTCTCTCAGAATTGGGGTTGTATACTGAGAGTACTCTAAAAGTGCAGCAAGAGGAAAACAGCAGACTTTTTATGGTGTTTTTTTTTTTTTTCCTGTAGTATTGCATTTGTTTTGTTCAGAAAATTTGTGCTGCCAGCACAGAAAATGGGAAAGAATTTGTTAAAAGCTCCATAGAGCGCAGATTCATTGCTTTATTGATATTTTGTCCCAATAATGTTGTAAAATCACCAACATACTCCTATAGATAACCATCAGAGAACATAATGTTCATCCTGTAGAGACAAATGAGAATTGAAAGTGAAGACAAACAGAATGAGGAGTGACAGACTGTGGGCAGAGTGTCACATTTGTTCACGTGAGGTCGAGTCTGAAATAATATTTACAAAATCAGATTATGAACTCGTCAATAAGAAAAAAGGGGTTTCATCACTGTTCTTCTTGTGTTCAGGGACTTTCTGCATATTACTTTTTAGCATTCGTGTGTTTACTAAAGATCATCAGAGTGAAACCAAAAAGGAGAAGTAAGTTTGGTTCACTTTGTGTGTCCTTGTCTGTCTGACTAGCGGGGTTATGTATAAACAACTGGTGTTTGGAGGAACTTGTGAAGAGAGATCCCCGCAACTTCCTCATACTCCTTCAGAAAATACTGCAGAAAACAAAAGAGGTAAAGAGCTAACAACCAAAGTTATTTTCCTAGAGTGTTTAGTGTAATAAAGTGAATGACAGAGTGTCTGTCTTTACCTGTTACAGGTGCTGGAGCAGTGCCAGTATGAAATGGTCGCTCCTCTCACTCTCTTGTTCTCCTCAAGTCTACTAAAAGTGAGTAGGGGTCGTTTCAAATCAGTACAGGAACAAACCTTTTCTATTTCCCTTTTCCATATAAATTGCACAATCCAAGTGATTCACATTTAACCTGATAAGTTTTTTGGGGGGGTTGTTTTTGTTTTTTCATACAGGCTCCGTATGTTTCTGCAGACTGTGGTGTGCTGCAGGAGGCCTACCTGCTGTTCCACAGTTTTCTGTCTTGGCCTGAGCCCTGCTGCTCCGCCAGTAAACACCTGCTGAACATCATCCAGCAGGAACTCAGAGCACCAGGTAGGACAGAAGACCTTATGCACTGTAGAGAAAAACCCTGGCATCACTAAATACACGCTGAGCAATAAACGGCTATTAGACGTCTAGTTTTTTTTTTTACCTAATTTTAATCGTCTAGATTCTGTTTATTTTTAGACAGAATGTAGACGTTGCACTTTAACACTTTATTCGATAATTATTTCTGATCTCCAAGTACTAAACCAAAATAACTATGATAGCCATTGAGCAATATACAGTGCAGTATAGATAGATAGATAGATAGATAGATAGATAGATAGATAGATAGATAGATAGATAGATAGATAGATAGATAGATAGATAGATAGATAGTACACTAACAAAGACAACAACAACAAGTGCACCTCTGCAGACCAGTCAAGTGGAGTAAAATCAGTTAAAACCGGTATAAAAAGTGCAATAAATGCAGTTGTGCTAGCAGTGCAATATGTATATAGTGTTGAGGTGCACGGGTCCTCAATTCAGGTTTTGTTAAACAGTCTGATGGCTGTTGGAAGAGAGGACCAGCCCAGATTCAGACTTGATCTAAACTTAGACGTCTAAAAACCTTTCATTTTTAGACCTGTGGTAGCCTGATTTTAGACCAGTCATCTAGGCTACATTTAGACGTCTATTTGACCTCTTTTAGACCAAAAAATGCTCAGTGGGTAGGTGGTTAGCTTTACAATACAATACTTTACAATACCTTACAATACTTACAATATCCACTTTCAAACTGTTTTTATCACCCCAAGAAATCTCAATTTGAATCTCTCAGACATGTTTCTAAATTAATTAACAAAGATATGCTTGACATAATGCTATAGGGATATAAAGGGTTAATGAAATAATGGGAAACACAGCTGTGCATTTCTGAATGTAATCGTGTGGCCAAAGGGGGGCTGTGTTAAACTCATGATGAACTGAACTGTCTTATTCTTGTTTTAGGTATTTCATTTCAAAGGCTAATACGGTCAGAGCAGGGTATTTCCCCTGAGGTCCACTGCTCCAAAACCATGTAAGTTCAATTGGATTTGGGTGATTGCTGAAATGACTGCCGTATTAAACGAGCATGGTTAATATTTCACACTTCCTTCTGGCACTTTAGAAACTACATCTTTAATTTAGGGTGAAGACTGAGACATTATTCTTTGTATTTTCACATCCTCTCTTAACTTGATGCATTTGGTCTGTGGTTTTATTTCACAAGAACTCTCCTGTTGGTGAGCCCAGATGAGGACGTCCCACAGGAGGTCAAGTCTGTCTCAGAGCAGCTGAGTAGAACCCACAATTCCAGCAGAGACGTCACCATCCTCCTCATCCTGCAAGGCTTTCAAGCAGTCCTGGGCCCAAAAACCCTCAACCTGCAGGCTCTCCATGATGCCCTACAGGTGACTGAACAATGTCTGGGCACACAGTTCCTCCTCAGTTTTCTGTTGTTTCTAAGACTTGTTATTTTCCATCAGAAAAAGCAAGGAGAGGCGCTGCAGAGGCTTTGGGAGACGGTGACTGACAGCATGGAGAGAGCAGCCTCTACAGCAGACCTGAGCGCAGCCAGACGAGATCTACTCCACAGCATGGAGAGGCTCAAAGACGGCCTCGCTGTTCCTGATAACAAATGCAAAGACACTGGTAATGGAGATGTAAACATTAAGTTCTGTGGACACAGGAGAAACTCAGATAAAATGCATGATGATACAGTATATTACTAGTTTTAGTTTAACCTGCTCTGTGCCACTACAGAAACATGGTGCTAGATGGCAGCCTCTGTGGAAGAGGACCCACTTGTTACAAACATGAAAAGCTCACTTTAAAGGGATATTCTGGCGTAAAATTAATTGAGGGCCAAACACACCGTAACTAAAAAGTTAGACTACCCCTGTAAAGATCAATGTTGCCGACTGCTTGCTTCTCTAGTTATTCCAACTTTAGTAACGACCACATGATAGCAATATGCAGCGGTCTATGGAACCACACACAAGCCTCAACCAAAACACCACTCTTTAGCCACAAATAATGCTTAACACAACATCTAACTTCATCAACAGTACATATAGGGTCCCAGCCATAGTACTAGCCATCAAACATCTTTGTAACTTTGCATAATTTCTTTAGCAAAGAGACGAAACACAACTCACCTACTCTCTTCCAGCAGCCGATTGTTTGTAGCAAGACCTTAGGCCAGTCCATTACGAACTGCAGTGGGGTGACACAGCTCAAGGAAGAACATTTATGGTCATTACTTTATCATTTCCTTGAAGTAATAATCATAGTGGTTCTTTTGCCTTGGCGTCTCATGATCATGATAAGTCTGTTCTCTAAATGCTGCTAATTGCTGTGATCTACCTTTAAGAAGTCAAAATATTTTATTTTTCTTAGTATGTAATGGCAGCAACTGAGCAATTCAAGAGCAAAATGTCAAAAAATATATATCTAAAGCATCAACATCATTGCAAAATACAGTTTTATATAACGCTCTTGCATGTTTTCTTGTTATTAGAACAATTCTGATTCCAAACTTACTCAAAACTTTAAAGACAGACTGCAGATTTTACCAGGATAAAAACAAGATTATCCATTTTTTTGATAAAATAATTGAAGATTTGATCCAGTCTAGTAGCTGTTTTACTTACAGTACCAGGTTCAGATCATAAAGAGCATATTTTTGTGTTGAGTTTTCCCTCTGAATCTGTTGTTTAACATTATTCTCCGACAGCTAATGCTCTCATGACCTCAATATCACCTCCTTCTTTTAGGGTCTGCTGAGACGTTCACGCTGCCTCTCCCTAAATGTCACACCTGCTCCTGGGAAAACAACAACTTTGGTAACTAATCCACTCTCTGAACACCTCCATCACTCACTTAAAATCTGTCTTTGACTCTTTTTGATTGTTTTTCTCCTAAATTTTTATTCAGATATTCTGCATCACATCCTTGCCATCGAGTCTGACCTGGATTCACCTCCAGACTGCTTCATACAGGATGAGGAGGACAACAACAACAACAACACAAGTGTGGATGAGGAAGACGACTCGGACACGACCAGAATCGAGCAAGAGTTTCTAAACAACCGCAACTCTTCTGCATCCTCTTCTTCCAGAGACTCGGGTAACTTCCTGTCCTCCAGCTGGTCTGCGTTCTCCACGCCGTCTTGTTCATCGGGGGTGGAGAGTGACTTCAGTGAGGACACTCCACAAGACGACACAGAGGAGAGACAAGACAACAGACCGAGGCTGAGAAAGAAACCTAAAAAGAAGTCCAGATCCATTTTAGGTGTTGAGCGCTTCAGCTCGCTTTTCAGGGCCCCTCGTAGCCCGAGTATTTGTCGCAGAGCTCAGAGTATGGGTTTTCACGGTGACTTTACCAAAGACCTTCAAAGAAACGGATCACAGCTCAAACACTCAAGGTCTTTGTCCAGAAAAGTCCATCCCCTGCAGATGTCTGCCGTTCCCTCTGATGAACTGTCTCCTCAGAAACACGTGTGCATGCGCAGGAGGCCAATCCTGAGCTGCGATGAAGGTGATGTGGACGAGGTGCCCACTCTGGTGAAAGTGGTCGTGTTTGGAGGAGATAAAGACGCAGGCAGGCTGGCGAGGGCGTACAGCGACCTGCAGCAACGAGAGAGTAAATGTCCAAGACTCACAAAGACGTGCAAACTGCAGTTTTACTTTGTCCCCACCAAAAGAAGAACAATAGGACGCACAGGAGGACACTCTACGGGTGAAGGACAGACTGTAAGTTCAACCAAAGCTGCACGTTTTACTGTCATATCACACATCTATCTAAAAACACTCATGCAGTAAGTTATACAGTACATGTGCAGTACAATGGAGCTGTCTGTGTGATCATTTTTAGCATTTGACACATTGTCTTGTTTAGTTTTAACATCGGCTAGAAATGCAAATCATCAGAATATGCTTCATCAATATTTGTAATTACTGAAGTACATAACTCAACTAAAAGACACGGTATATTTGAAAAGAGATATCCTGCCCAGGTTTTGTTTTGTCACCCTAATCCATCATTCTTTTACTATAATTTATTGATTTTAACAATCAGGGGTTGGAGCTGCTTGTCTGGAGCACTTTTCCAAAAGCTCAGGGGTCAAATTTTTAATTGAAGAGACGCTTTCTGAAAAGCTTGAGAGCTAAAAAGTCAAAGCAGAGTCAGATAGGAAATGAATTCAACTGATGTAAAGGAAATTATACTCTTTATGTTTTTCTCCTGTAGGAGTGTAATGGCAGCACACAGGAGGACAGTACGACGGATATAGCTCAGCTGTTAGGCAGGATCGACCCTTGGTATGAAAGGAACGTCCTCAACCTGCTCAGTCTGTCCTCTGAAGTCCTCTGTCAGGTATCCTCGACTCTAACACCCTCATCTGTCTCTCTCTTTGCTGAAGGTGCTTTTGGTGTTTCTGCTCTTTCATCCAGGTCCAAGTAACAGCTTCATCTTACCCTAGAGTATTTTTTGAGCCTGGAAGATGATAAAAATGACTTGTTGGTGTAATTTCTGCTTGATAAGACTCAGTTTTGTCCTTTTTGTGAACATTTTATAACACTCTCTACAGCCAGGACCCCTTGCAGAATAGATTTTAATTCCCTGTGAAATAAAGCTTGATTATGTGTTTTTTTTCCATGAATCAGACCGCCTGCAAAGAAGCTGATGAGTCAGTGAATTGCACAGAGAGGCTCCCCCTGCTGGCTGACCTGGTGCTTTATTACTGCAGACATGCAGAGCAGCAAGTTCTGGTGCAGCTCTACCAAGCTGAGGTGAGATAAAACCACACACACACACACACACACACACACGCACACACACACACACACACACACACACACACACACACACACACACACAAACGTGAATAGTAATGTTTCTGTTTCCTTGCGTTCAGCTGACTCTGGTTGGAGGAGAGAGGAGGAGGGAGGTGTTTATTCACTCTCTGGAGCTCGGACACACTGCAGGAACAAGAGCAGTGAAGGCCATGGGTGAATCACACACACAAACACACACAACTACCACCCAGTGGGGAAAAAAAGTAAAAAATATCAATAATCAAAGCATCACTAGGAATTACACCATGGTCTAGGTGAATACTTGATACTTGATTCTGATTGGCTGCTTGGTTTGAATTAAATGTGATTTTTGGTCAGCTTTTGGAAAAATTTCTTGGAAGCTACTTTTGATGTGTCTAAAATAAATAAAGATCAATTCAAATCAAGACTTTGCATTTTAGATACAGTCTGATACTTTTCACCAAACACATCAACATAGAACTTAACCAGAATTTCATCTGTTGACAAGATTAAATGCACACTCTCCAGTCAGTCAGGATACAGTATTCAGTAGTTTGAACTCTAACCTGTGTTTGATTAATTTGTAGGTTCTGCCAGCAAGAGATTTGGAATTGATGGAGACCGAGAGGCTGTGCCTTTAACTCTCAAAGTTGGCTACAACAAGGTATTGTCAACATCTTTAATGTCTGTTTATAACATACGATCATTTTAGCTGTGTTACTTTGGTGTTGACACTTACCAGCTACTGTTGTGGGGTTTTAAGTTCGCTGTCTATAACATCTGTCCATGCTGCACCTGATTACAGGTGGCTGTAAGTGGGCGGAGCCAGTGGACCCAGACAGAGATGGTTTGCACGTCACTTAATCTTCACAAAGCCTGCAGAAAACCTGAGCAGCTAGGTGAGTGGCAAGCAATCCCACCCCCATGCAACCAACTTCTATGGCAGCTAAAGAAGGGTGGGGGTCTCAGAGGGTGTAGAGGGGAGGCTGTGGGACTTCTACTGGGAAGGGTCAGGACCAAGTTCAAGAGGAGACTCTTCCAAGAGATCAAGATTCTCACTCAGATTAAGTTGCCATAGTTTCCTGTGCACAAAACAATATGACAATATGACAAGCACAGAAATTATGCTGACATCTAGTGTTTCAACTGAGTATTGCAGGGCAACAAGTGCACAAAAGGGTTAGAGTGCCAAAGTAAAAATCTTTAAATTAGATGTTGTGGAGGTTTATTTGTGTTCACTGTTAAGTCTTTATCTCATGTGTTCAGATTCAAGATTAGAAAGCCTGCAGCTGACAATGACAGAGGTCCTGAAGAGGCAGAGCTCCAAGTCCAAAAAGGGCTACAACCAGGTGAAGACTGATCTTACATTTGATTCATTTAAAGGGTAATCTCCCCTTACAAGTCTTTTCTGCCTTCTTGCAGCACATCTCCATCTCAGAAGTGAAGGTGGATAAGGTGCAGGTGAGCTGTGTAGAAAACGGGACAACCTTCGCTGTGTGTTTGGATCAGGATGAGAAAAAGTTCATCCAAAGTGTCACCAGGTACAGACGAACAAGTCATTCACTATTTTACAAGAAGCTTAGTTTCCATATACTGTTACAGCACCCAGTGTAACCCTTCATTCTCTGATTCTGCAGGTGTGAGGTGTCTCTCTGCTGTAAACCAGGAAGCGGTTCAGACTGGAGGTCTTACAAACCCTCACCGGGCCAAGTCCAGCCTCTGCACCCGTCCTACTGCTCACTGCTCTGCCTCCCCATCACCTCCTTCTCCTCCTCTTATCCCTGATACACATTCAACTGTACCCTAAACAATACAGGCAAAATGACTTTACCACACAACTCCATTTTCCCCAAACTGGTAGACATACAACTGTATTTGGTTAAAATTTAGACTCATTCCCCTTAAATTTATGTTTTTATCCTAGAATATTCAAGACTTTTTGCAGTCATATTCACAAAAACACATTTTCTTTTCATCAATAATGTGGCCTTAATGTTCTTTTAGAGTTTAAAACTTCCAAAAAAGTTAACAATAAACTATGATTTTCCTCAAAAATACAGCTTTTACACCTTATAAATAAAAGAAAACTCTCAGAAGTATGTATAAATGTGAGCGTGGACTGATAATGAGATTTTTGGAGACTTTACTGTATCAGGCTGTCATGAATTTTACTCATCAGGACTGTTTATTTTCTGCTGACAGAAGCATTAAACTGATTACTTGATGACTACTAAGTACGATCTGTTCTATTTGAAATGTTTAATGTAATAAGCTATTTATTTTAAAGTTAAAGAAAAGAAATTATGTTTGATATATATGTAATCATTTTATGATGTAAAATTTACATAAATGCAATAAAGTTATGTTTCAATCAGCTCTGTTTTTCAATCATTTGTTTTTCAGTCATCTGTCAGAATAGGAAGGGGAAATTAGAAATTATTGTAAAATTTTGACCCTCGCTGCTCCAGTCTGCCTGCAGCGCACATACACCTCCACCCCGCTAGGGGGCGCTGCAGTCACTCACTCGCCTGCTGTTGTAAAGGTAAGCAGTTGAATGCGCTCACGTCCAGACGGTAACAGGTGTGTTTGGCTTTAAACACCAAACAAGTTTGGGATATTTAAAGGAATTTAAAGACGGAAAATGATCGATAGACAAGTTTAAAGTGTCTTTTTACCCGCTCGATGTGAAAAGGTAAATATTTCCCGTCGTCTTTTATTCTTATCTTTCCAACTTGGCGTGACGTGGACATCCTGATGAGCTGCAGGGACAGACCCGTGCATCCAGCCTGACAGGTGAGCAGACCCCCACCTTACTCAGTTTTACCCTAGTAGCTTCTTGTTTCCACCAGAAATAGAAAAGATTTCACATTTTTGACGTTTATTTTAAAGCTGAAATGTTGAGTTTATATCTTCATCTTTTTCTCTGGAGCTGAAATTCCGTTAAATATCTCACTTCCATTTGATAAAAACAGAAGTTAAGATACTTTGACTTTTTTAATGTGACATACAATAGAAAAATACTTAAAACCTCTTTGGCCTGAATGATGCAACACTTTGACAGAGTGTGTTTGAGTTTGTGTGTATGCAAATAAAGAGGGGGGTTCGCTATTGGAGATTAAGATGCTTTAAAAATTATTTATTTGTTATAAAAAACCACTTAACAATGTTATTTTTATGGGCTTTTACATGCGTTTATCGTCGAAATTTCCCAAATTATTTTAAGGTTTTAAGGTTAAGTAAACATGACCCTGCACTGCCCGCACAGAAACACAAATGATGTTGTCAAACCGTGCTGTCAGCCCCCATAACAGGAAAAAATGAGTGTATTTAGTGGAAATAAAGGGACAGTATACAACTTTCTAATTACAGAATTTCACTTAGCCATTACCATTATTATTATTATTATTATCATTGTTATTTTTATTATTATTATCATTATATTATAAGCTTTATTTATTGGGATAAATTCAATTTTCAAAGTAGCTCTTATTTTGTTTAGGAAAACAGTTTTGTATTGTTTCCCTGCAAATGAGATATGAATGAACAAAGCAGTTAACATCTTTATAATTTGACAACTATGAATAAATAATTCATTTTTCAATAAGAAACATCATAAGCAGTACTGAAAATTATCTGAAGCATGACGTGTTTTGTTGTCATGATTTCTTTGTTGTTCACCTTTGTTAGTCATTTACTTCTGAGTCAAGATAAATGAAGACCAAATAGTGGGCTGTCGCAATTCATGATGGCAGACTGCTCCTAAAAAATAGTAAAAGTAAAACTCCAGTCCATACGAAATGGGATTCTGAGTAATAATGTTAATAACAACTGAATTTGGTGGTTTTCAATTCAGTGAAATCCTGGATATGACATACCAAATTTTAAAACAATAAAAAAAAAATTTGCTTCATAGAAAATTTGTACATATAAATTAGAATTTGATGCCAGGAACACTTTTCTAAACTGTTTGGACAGGGGCGTGTTTGCCTCCATGTTGTATCACCTCATCTTTAAACAACACTATGTAAACGTTTGGGAACGGAGGAGATCAGTTCCTGGAATTCAATTCCTGTAAAAGCATCAGTGGTTCAGGGTCTCCTTTGTCATGTTTAACCGTTCATTATGCACCTGAATGTATTTCAACATTCTCTAAACTTCCCCTTTTGCATGAAAGAAGCTTTTGAGTAGAATTTATTTTCATATTTTCGTTCCTATTTATCGATTGATGGTGTAAATAATGCAGTCTGTGTGAGATTCTTTCATCTGCACACAAAAGCTTTTAAGGACAGCGGTATTGATTTTATTTCCTCATGTTTCTCCCTCTCTCAGTGTTGAATCAGCTGCTCGATGTGAATCAGCAGAATCAGAAGCTTCCACCATGAGGAGGAACAAGCAGATTGACATCCAGCGCGCCCTGGCTCTGTCCGGCGCCCTGAACTTCCTGTGCTCCTGCGCCCGAGCCTGGCTGCTCCCTTTCCTCACCCTCTACTTCAGACAGCTCGGTATGACTCCAGCCATGACCGGAGTCATCATGGGAACCAAGTACTTCATAACACTGGTGTGGAGCCCTGTGGGGAGTCTGCTGGCCAAACACTACAACAAGAGGCGGGTCCTGCTGACGTGCTCTCTCCTGTGCTCTGCGGTGATGCCTCTGACTCTGCTCCTCATCCCTCATACAGGTGTGCATGATCAGATTGACACCTGCAACACGACTGATGTCAGCACGAGTCCAACGCAGAGTTTTACGAGTGGCGTCATCAAACTGACCACGACATCTACTAGAACTGAAGCTAAAAGCACCTCATTTGTTGGTCTTCAACCTAATGTGACAGTTTCTGCTCATATATCTGCTCCTGCTGTGGACAAAACTTCACTTAAGAAGCCCACGGTTGAAAAATCCCACACTCTGAAGCAACAAGTGAACACATCATCAGAAGAGAACACCAGTAATGAAGAGAAAAAGGTCAGCAGCTCCCCTACAAACCAAACCAGCAGCTCCAGTTCACCTCCAGTGAACCAGAAAAAGAAGACAAGAAAGTTCCGTCGAGAAGTGGAGACAAACAGCGGCCATTTTGAATTCCTGGGCAGCCTAAAGGTCATGGACCCTCAGCACCAGCTCTTCTTCCTGGTTCTGATCACCGTGTCCATGTGGGAGTCTGCGTCTGCGCCCCTTGAGTGGACGGCAGATGATGGATTGTACGAGTACCTCGACTTTGCAGATGCTTCAGATCGCTACAGCAGCACAGGGGTGTGGGGACTAGTGGGAGCGGCGTGTGGTGTCGGAGGAGCGGGGCTACTGGTCAACCTGCTGCGTTGTGTCATAGCCAATCAGACTGCAAGGAGTGCGGTACATTTCTACTGTAACACCATTGTGGTTGCTCTGGCTCTCCCTGTGGCGATTTTCCTTCCTCTCCACCTGAATAAGAAGCGAGACAAAGCGAACGGGCTCCTCAAAGCAGCGCAGCTGGTCCGAGCATCCCCTCGTGCTCTTCTCTGCGCTGCAACCACCCTGTTTGTCGGCGCAGCATGCTCAGCGGTGGATAACTTTCTGCTGTGGCAGATGCAGGATCATGGCAGCAACAAGCTCCACATGGGGCTTTCCCTTGCGCTTGCTCTGCTCTCACAGGCCGCCTTCCCTTTTCTGGCGACCCGGGTCTCCAGATTCCTCACCCCTGGGAGGGTCCTAATCGTGGGAGCTGCGACTCTCGGACTGCAGTGCATCTATTACTCCTTCCTCTGGGGACCCTGGGCCGCACTACCTGCTCAGGTGTTCAGCTGCGTCAGCACAGGAGCCATCTGGTGGGCCGTGCAAGTGCAGTGCGAGGACATTGCCACGCCAGGGAGCGAGAGGAGCGTGCAGAGGATCTATACCTCATTCTCACTGAACCTTGGTGGGGGATTAGGGAGCTTCGCTGGGGGGTTCGTGGTGCAGAGGTTCGGGCTAACATGGCTCTTTAGAGGGGTGGCGTTGTGTTTGATTCTCTGGTGTGTGTGTCTGCCTCTGCTGCAGTGGAAAGCTCCTCGCCAACGCAGGATCAACTACTCACGGCTTCTGGCGGCAGATGCTAGTGAAGGAAGTGACTCTGACTCTGAGCAGGAGAGAGACTGGCTGGATAAAGCGATGGAAGACGACAGGAGCAATAACAACCACGGACGGAGGATGAACCAGTGAAAAATGAAGATTGAAGGGAACAGAGAAGACTTTCACAGAGTCAAATCCTGGAATGATTTTCAGTGGTTAAAGCTCCACTTAAGAATGTTCAGTTTGTGCCAAGTTTGGCGCCCCCTGTGGACAAAGTAGTCATTGCTTATACTGTCGTGCTTAAATCTCATCCTGATGACTTTGACAGTCAAATATCCAATGTATTGTAAAAACTGTGTGGAAATTGAGAAAACGTGGCTGTTTCCTTGGCTGCTTGGCTGATACTAAACCCCTCACCCCCATGAGATGTTAATAGTTACACCATAAGAAGTGTCAATCTTGTTCCTGATGGTCTTGTTTGCTTTTGTATGTCAAAAAAAAAGTGTCAATCTGAATTTCAATCTGCTTTATAAAAGTTAAAGAACTCCTCACAGCTTTAAACCTGACAGATATCATCAGCTAACATGGATCTATTACAAATATACATCGATATCTGACTTTGTCTCTCCACTCTGTGCCTTTTTTAATAAAAACTACAGTAAACAGTTCTTGGGGTCATTTCAAAAAGGCCTCTTGATGTAAAGTATCTTGTCCAGCATACCGTGGTCCACCTCACAGTCGATAAACCGCTCTGCACAGTTCATCTAAAACTAATACGAGTATCAATATTGGCGTCTTTTCCAACTTTAAATGCAGGTCCAAGTGTTTGTGCATGCACCTGTAAGTGCACGAATTGAAATCAAGCAACTTGACTGTCGTTCAGAAGTAACAAATCAGACAAGTGCAATGTCCTGAAAGAGTAAGGTTGACAAAATATTTGATACTTTTTAGTATAATGTGCTTTAAAATGACAGAAAGAGAGCAGATCTACGGTCATATTTCTAATCTAATACTGCTGCAACAAAAGAGAGAGAATAAGAAGGAGCCATGTGCACTGGTCACATGGGTCAGTCTCTGCTATTAGTTTTGTAATGTGACTTATTCTCCACCAGGTTACTGACACGTCACTCTTTATCATCGTAAAACAGAGCTGGTAATTCCCCTCTCTGCCAGCTCTCATTAAAAACCAAAGAGACGAGTTTGATTCCTCATTACTGCTCAAAACGTCATCAGAATTAAACGCCGCAGCATCCCCGCTGCTGTTTATCAGTCTGCAGGTGAAGAGTCGGCTGTAATGATGGACTTTGTCTCTGAGCCACCTGAGCCTTGTGAATTTACATAAGCAATCATTCCTGTATGAAGCAAACAAAGACCAGGAGGATTATGGGTGGGCAGAAGACGGACTCGGTGCCATCCGGCTTGTTCAGCAGCTTAGACATGATGACAACAGAAGCAGCGAGGCGGGGAGTGTAAACAGGAGGAGTATGCACAAGGTGTAGCTAAACTAAACTGGCAGGCTGTGTCACCACACCCGGACTTCTCATCTTCAAAATACTGTTACCTTGTCTTCTGCTGATTCACCTGATTCTGAACCCTGTGTCATTTAATCCTGCGCCTTAGAGAAGACAGTGCATCAGCTGAAAACACTCATATTCTGACAGTTATATCTCAGGAGTAACAGCATGACAGGCCACAGACTGAAGCCGTAACTGTTTATCTTCTCAGGGTTTTATTAAAAGCAGAAACATTTGCATAGGTCTCCTCCTCAATAAAACAAGATAGAGCCACTCAGTAGGCAAAAGATGTCAAGAGGGGGCTGTGAGCTGAGCTGACACCTGCTTTTTAAAGTTGAGGCTTTTTTTAAGAGAGGAAAGTCCGCTTTAAAGTCTCATTCGCATTCAAAAGATGGCTAGTGCTCAAATAAGAGAATACAGAGCTACAGAAACTGCTGGGCTGGCCACGCCTGGACAGTAGATGGCGCTATAACTTTATTATGCAACACCCGTGCCTGCACAGGTTGATGTTCTTCAGCCGAGCTGTAAAATACACAAGAAGACCAGTGGAAACAGCAGAACCTCTTAGCTGGAGAAGTGTTAATAAACTCAGTAAAGACAGTAGCACAAACACAGCTCAGTGATTTTTCATGGGGCTATGGAGTCACAAGTTTACTAGATCTGGGTATTGCCAGTTCACACAATAACAGAAGAGAGGTGGGTGCAATTCATCGGCGTGTGGATGCATCGCGATGCTTCACGTGACGATTCGGTATCGATTAAGTAACGTCGATGCTAAAATAAGTAAATAAATAAATAAATACGTCGATGCTTTGCCGCGAAGCCGGAACAAAAAAAAACACATAACCGGAACCTTAACGCGCGCTCCACCCGGACTATTTAGTGAGTGGGACCACAACAAACAGAACACATTAGTTTCTTTGCAAAATGGCAACAACTTCAGCAGCCTTCAAAGAGCGGCCGATTCTCTCGCCACTGCAACCGTGTGGAAGTACTTTGTATTTTATGAAAGAGCAAACAAGACGACTGAAAAGATTTTCAAAGCAAAGATAAAACACCACAAACATGAGGCAGCACCCTTTGAGACAGCCTCTTGTGGTCATTTTAGGAACTGCATTTTTTGGCACATACGTATCAACTTAATTTCTCAGCACTAGGAGCTGCTTCTTGGTGGCTGAAGGGTTAATATATAAACAGCTATTTCTGTGTGGGACTCTGTTACCTGCTGACAGATGCGAGACTGACTCCCCAAACATCTGCTGGAGCTCTGGGTCTCCCTGGAGATCCTTTGAACCCCTCTGAACAGCTGAGCTCAATCATGTGAGTTGAAACATTCAGGACGAAAGACAGCTCAGTACTCTTGGGGGAGAGAGCTGTTGTCATGGTTGTAGTCCAATAGAGCATTCAAGAAAGATGTTTGTGCTTTGAACACTTTGTGTATTTTAGATAGCGTTATAGAGGGACAGATAAGCTTATTGTAAATGCTTAATCCTCAAAAATGCATTCACTTTTATCCAATCAATCCAATATGTAATATGCTCTGAATCTCATAAGGCTACAGGTGGTGGTGCAAGTCCTCTCAAACCTTTGTGCAATGTTGAACAGCTGAAGGATGTCCTGCAGAATAAGCCTGAGCTGCTGTGCAACACTGAGTGGAACAATCACCATGAGCTATAAAAGGGATTTTCCAGCGTAAAATTAATTTAGGGTCAAAGTTAAACACACCATAACAGTTAGAGTTAGACACCCCCTCTAGAGATGAATGTTGCCGGCTGCTTGCTTCTCTAGTTATACCAACTTTAGTAATGACCGCACGATAGCAATACACAGCGGTCTGAGGAGCCATAAATGAACCTCAACCGAAATGCCACTCTATAGCCACAAATAATGCTCAGAACAGCACCTAACTTCATCAACAGTATTTATAGGGTCCCAGCCATAGAACTAGCCACACAAAATGTATCTTAAAATGAGTTGAGGCTGAAACCATCATCAAATCTGTCAAATTTGGGGCATATTTAAAGTTAATTAAAAGTGGTATTTTGTAATTCCACTGAGTGATGCTATAATTTTATTGGGAAAATCAGCAAATAGATGTGATCAATCATAGATGTTGATCATGTGTATGACTAGGGCAGATCGAACACTGTATTAAGGATTATTAATGACTTTCTGTTTCAGAGCACGACATTTAAGCCAAACAAGCTAGCAGGGACACAGCATTTGAGGTTCACAAAATCTTTTAATAACTTTTACCAGTTTTGATAGTGTCAACAATTCACTGACCAACATGCAGATGGCTAAACAAACCTTAGGATAAGCTTAGGATATTGCGTGTATGTTGTCTTTCACTTGTCATGATCTTTTTCTGCAACACACAAAAAAAAAATGTTAAAAGGATTTTGATTTCTTTTCTGTCTCTGTTAAAAGTGTTATCTTTTAGGTTTCCTTGTTATCAGCCCTCTTGTTACAAAGCTGTTTCTGCATGTCATATCGCTGCTCTCCCATCAGGTGGCGCCTCTCTTCAGAAACAGCTGCTCCTTCGCTCTGACCCACCTCCATGAGTCTGTTCAGCATCTGTTGGCAGCTCTCCTCACACGGTACAGCAGCACTGCGTGGACTCGGTTGATGATCTCTGGTTTGGCAGTATTTATTTTGCATTTTGAAAGAAGAATGTCTGAACTTGTTCCTACAAAAATGGATAAAGAGATGAAACCCTCTCTGCAGTATGGCTCTTTGGAGAAAACACAGGTGGAAGAAGAGGTGGAGAAATCAGGTGAGTTTTCAGATGTTTAAATTGAACTGGGAGCATGGTGCAGACTCTTATGGTCCACAGGTTCAAGATAATCAGACTGATAAACCAAATATTTCATTTAAAACACAAGTTATCTGCGCTCTGGTCAAGTTATTTTTCATAAAACGCTTTTGACTGTGAAGTTTTAATATGAGAAGCATCTTTTATGCAGTAGAAAACACAAATTTTAGTAAAGCTTTCACTTTTCTGCGAAGTACTTCAATTGACAGATATTTAATCATAATAATTTTCAAATTTCAAAAGTTTCCATGAAACCTCTTAAAAATTCTGATATGTAGACCCAGAAATAGACCAACAGTTTGTTTTTTTGTTGTTGTTTTTTTTAGGTATTATTTCTTCTAATTTCTGCAGTCAGTGTGGTTTTATTCTTCCATATCATCTCTGTATTGTTTTTTATTTTACACTTCAAACTGTGATGGTTAAGGTAAGAAAAAAATAGTTGACAGATGAAGCAAAATATACAATAATCCAGGCATAATAGGTGATGTTTTCCCCCCACAGTTTCAGCATATTTTTTTTTTCCTCTACAAGTCCAAAACACACCTGGCTGTGCTGGATGAATCATCAGAGGTCCATTCAAGGCTCCATGTTTTCTAAAAATAGATCTTTAAAATTCCTTTTATTGAAGCATTTTTTAGTGTTTGTATATTAAGAGTCCAAACTCCTGTCCAGTTCTGGGACTAAAGGTACTGCATTGGTATTATACTGAGTGAAATGTTGGACTCTTATTATTGCATTTGGTGGATTTCTGATATTTTCAATCCTATTTTGGACCTGGTTGATTCTCATCCTGATAGCAGGTCTACTGTTTTTTTTTAACTGGAAGGAAAACAAAGTCTCTCCTGTACAAGGATTTACTTGACACCTTTATTGTGATGGTATGTCATCCAGACAGACTTAAATCAGACAACATTTGATTTACCATAAATGATAAGTATAGTATATATTGCTGCTTTATTTCAAGTTGACAGGTTTTCACTGGCATCTACACTTTTCAGAATTCCATGATTCTGTTCAGGATGACAGCTCTTTAGATGCTCATTTTAAGCTCAGAGTGTTTAAAGTGTTGTTTTACTCCTCCTTGCCTCAGCTGTGCTTCATAAGCATTAAATATAGCAGTGCTGTCTGTTTCCAACACTTGAAGATAATTCCATACAGATGATGTGTTGCAGCTGGGGATGCAATGATTGGAGATTTTGATGGGACTTTTATAGCCTGAGAAATAATTACAGTGTCACTATAATCAGAATGCATTCGCCAATTCCATGACATTACTGATGTTCAAAATCACATGATAGCGATTATGGTGTTTTATTTATGGCTACTTTTGAAACAGAAATAACACTTTCATAAAACAATACATGTAATACAGTATTACCTTTTACATTGACTTCATGCTGCCACACATCACTGGTTGAGCATGATCCTTATACTGTAGTTATGATCCAGGTTTGATCCCTTTCCCATTCATCACTCTCTTCCCATTTCCTGCTCCCTCCAATGCCCTGTCCTCTCAAAATAAATCCAAAAACTCTGAAAATAAATCTTTAATATTTCCTTGTTGAATTCACCAACAATCCTCTGTATACAGACATTAATGGACCGAAATAAGTATATGCGGCATCTTATCCTTGTATACCACAAAATAATATCACAGAGTATTTAAAACAATTACAAATACTTCTTAAAATGGTTACTGACCTTTATAAAATTACTAGTCTGATGACTGAAACCCTTTTATCAGCCCTGTAGTTGTCTGTGAACTGACATTTTGAGTCGAGCATAAAACAAATCTAGAAGAAAACTGTAAAGTTTTGTTGGGGGATAAAATGAGTATATTTGTTTTAGAGTAATCGTTTAAGAAAAAAATTATTTTAGCGACTTTTTTTTCCTTAATGATAGTGAATCTTGTGGCGTTCCTCAGGGCTCAATCATGGGCCCTCTGTTGTTTCTTTGTGTACATTTTTTGTTGTGTTTAGTGCATGGAATTAAAAAATAGACACAATTACCTATTCATTAAGTTCTATTTCTATGATGTTCTGCATACAACACATAATTGCTTTTAACTTTGAGTTTTGAACCTGCCTAAGTTTAGCCTGTTTTGGTTTATCTACGCACAAAAAGACTCAAGTAGATTTAAAAGCCAAGAACCATTTAAACTTTATTTTGGAGCCTTTTCAAGAGTTTGCAAACAACAGGAATACTGCTCCACCCCCTCCCACTGTTAATTAATGTGTTTTAATTCATCAGCATGTGGTAACACACATGCTGATGAATTAAGTTGTGAGATCACCAGATATGTGCAGTGCTTTGGGGAGGTTGAGTGTTTGTGCGGCCGTGATATCCCCAGTGATTCAGTGTGGATGATTGTAATGTCTGTTCACACAAGGTCAGGTAATTAAAAGCCGATCTGAGCTCTGCTGGATGACTCATCGCTCCACTGGGTGAGGAGTGGGAGGCTGCAGGGTGGGAAGGGGGGGTAATACAGCTGTTCAGTGAAGCTTGAGGAGTTACTGGTGAGGGGAAGTCTCCTCTGAGCTCTGAACAGACCAGCAAAGGATGCTGAAATTGATCTAAGGATGTGTTAATGTTCAAGCTAAACGAGTGTTATTCATAAATTGAGGATATTTCAGTATCTGTTGACATTTAAAAATTTGGCTTAAAGAGTAAGTTGATCATCTCAAAAGTACAGCAGAGGATCAGATCTTTAAAATGAGTAAGTCTACAAAGAAAGAGGTGAAGAAATCTCACAAGATTGGTAAATCAGCTCTTGATTTGTATCCTGATCCAGTTTGTATTTTTACAAAAATTTACAGCTGTGCTCGCTCTGCTACAGCTAGCCACACTCCCAAACCAATTTGCAGACTCTGTGATCCTACCCAAGTAAAAGTACACGTCTAAAGAAAATTTGCTTTATTTGGAAAGATGAGACCAACTTTATGACCAGGATTATAGCCTGTATATGCTTCACACATGTAAAGTGCTTAAAAAGGGCTTTCTGACGTCAAAGCAAAAGGCTAAAACTTCCCAAATACTGTATACTTACATCAAGAACAACCCAAACACAAATAAGACAGTAGCACTTCAACTGTTTATCTTTCTGGTATTTTGTGTGTCATGTGTGCACCTTAGAGCTGACCTGTTTGCGTTTGTGATTATTGTCGTAAACCTGCTAACACAGGCTCTGTCTGTGTGTTAAGCTGTAGGTTATCACCCTTACTTTAGCTAGTTTGTACTTGAGCTGTCAACTTTTAACCTCCTTACTTTGATGAAAGTTTGTTTATCAGATTTGCACATTGCAGATGACCTTTTCAACGTGTTTTTGCACTCTTTAAATTTTCAGTATTTTCCAGTTTGTATTGGAAATGCAGCAAGTTCTCACATATATTAACATTATGTTTTCCTTTTGCTGCATCAGATACTTCCACAAACTTCAGTGCGGATCATAAATCAAAGATATTCATTTTTAGAGCTGTAGCTCTGTATATGCCATTTGGTGAACAGTATACTATTGATGTTATATGGAAAAGATTCACTCCAAAAATGCAGCAGAATTATTTAATTTCCAAATATACTATAAGCCTATTATAACAGATTAGTTCCACATAAAAAATGAATGGAAAATCTACTCACGCTAAACTAAAGCTTGGCTATAATGGTTGGAAACAGCCACTGAAATGTTACTATATGAGAAAAATGTCTTTATGTTTACCTGGAATCACCATGATTTTTTGTTTTTACTCTGTCTCACCTTTTGTTTCATGTCTGTGGCTCTATAAGACGTGTAACAATTATAATTTTGCGACCCTGATAAAAGTGTTTTGTTCTTCTCTACTGCATTTCAGCAGATGTCATTTCCATGGCTGACTCCACCATCACCGTCGAAGACATTGAGGGAGAGCTCAGCAAAATCGAGCGGATACGAGACATCCTGGTACGCAGGGAGTCCGAGCTCAGATACATGTAAGAACAGCTGATTCTCTTCATTATTTACAGCTCAAATGTCAGACCTGACTCTCATGAACTCAAGTAATTCCTGGGAAAAAAAGCTGAATAAGTGGAAGAAACTGTTTAGCCTACCCATTCTATTAACTAAAGCATTTTTGTTTAATTTTGGTGTTGATGGTCTCCAAACTAAACGGCAGATTTCATTTGAAGTGAAGTATTTTTACACTGTGTCATCAAAACTGAAAGATTTGGGTTCTTTTACGTATGATCACAGGCCTAAAAGATGACACAAATCTGATCGATGTCGATCACTTTTTTCAGCACGGCAGTCGTTACTCACTGAGCACTTTTTGGTCTGAAAGAGGTCTAATGGACGTCTAAATGTAGCCTAGACCAGTGGTTCTCAAGTCCAGTCCTTGAGTCCCTCTGTCCTGCATGTTTTGGATGTTTCCCTGCTCCAACACACCTGATTCAAATGATCAGCTCGTTATCAAGCTCTGTAATGGCTTAATAACGAGCTAATCATTTGAATCAGGTGTGTTGGAGCAGGGAAACATCCAAAACATGCAGGACTGTGGGCCTCGAGGACTGGACTTGAGAACCACTGGCCTGGACGACTGGTCTAAAATCAGGCTACCACAGGTCTAAAGATGACAGTTTTTTAGACGTCTAAATTTAGACCAAGTTTAGACTAGCCGGCTAACAGAGCTGTATCTATACTACACTGTATATTACTCAACAGCTATCACAATTATTTTGGTTAAGTACTTGGAGATCAGTTATGCAAATTCCAGTTGCTCTTTGAAATAAATAGTTATTGAATAATGAGTTAAAATGCAATGTCTGAATTCTGTCTAAAAATATACAAAATCTAGACGGTTAAAATTAGGTCTAAAAAAACTAGACATCTAATAGCTATCTATTGCTCAGCTGGTAGCTTGTTCGTGCTCATGATCGCTCCATCTTCTCTCTGGTTGTGCTCACACACAAATACAAACACCTGCCTCCTCCTGCTCCTCTCCCTGCTCTCCTCTCTCCACCTGTGGCTGCCCACACTCTGCTCATCATATATTCTCAAGGTAAATGATATAATGGGGGCAACACAGCAGGTGGCACAATATTGTTTGGTCTCCATTATCATATTTTATGACCTTGGGGAGCTATAATTGTAATCAAATCAGCTAGCTCTGGTGAGTATTGCATCATTGTGAGTTGGATAAAGTGAGGGAACATATTTACAGCAACTTAATACTCTCTACTCCTTTAATTGAGCAAAGCGGACAGAAAGCATGTGCCAGCCTCTGTTAATGCGTGCACACGGCTGCTGTATCGGGATCTAAATCCACTGAGATACTTTTAATAAGCCCTGTGGAAAAACTGATGATGAACCGTGACTGTCAGCCGTCATCACTGAGAGCAGCCGAGTGCATGATGGCAGGAAGAGTGTGGAGGAAAACAGCAGGACTGTTTTTAACTTGAACACACAAAAACGCATCTTTTCTTCAGACCTCAAGAAGATTCTTTTCTTCTCTCTGTCTCATCCTTCCTTTAATTATTCCTCTCTGTTCTCACCGAGTCTTTCCTCATTATTTTGACACATGAGGGTGGAGGAGTTGGAGCTCGCTCTGATAAAAAAAGAGACTCGCTCTGTGTGGTGTGGACAAATGATGAAACAAAGACACATGAAGGCAACTTTGTCCGAAGTTCAGAGTGACCAACAAAGTCAGTCCGTCTGACAGTCAGTCTGAAAGAAATTGAATTTGAAATCATTACTTAAAAGATATATTACATAAAAGTGCTGCTTTGAGTTTGGATAGTTTTATTAGTTTGAAGGATTTTAAATCCAGGATTATGGATCCTTTGAATAGTGAGTGGGCATGTTTTACTGCTGAAGGCTGATCATTTATTGATATTTTGGTAACTTGTTATTGGCTGTTGTTTGTCTTGTTCCTCATGTGGAACTTTTTATGCTGCTGTCTTAGCCTGGACTCCCTGTGGAGAGAGAGGTTTTGTATCTGAAGAGGAATATTACAGGTTTAATCATTTTTTTGTGGTCGGTTTTCAAACTCTTGCTTCAGGCAGTCAGTGCTATTTCAATATTTCGGCTGAATGCAACATTGAGAAGAAAACTCATGCAAACTGCTTTGAAAGGAACCTCCTTCTGTCCAAATTTCAACTACAAACACAACTGAAACAAACAAGAGTAATGCATCTCAGTAAACTACAAGTGCAGAGTGTGCTTTGGTCTTTTTTCTTTGTGCCATCTTATGATGCAGAAGTCCACGCAGAGACACACACAAACCCTGATATTTAAAAATAATCAGTGAAATGAGATCTGATACTGTCAGCTGTGATTCATAAACAGGAGGTTGTGTTACTTCAGCTAATAAACACACAGACATCACTCTTATCTGAGCCCACACTCTGATTTCAGTCTTTCTTCTTCAGTTATCATAATTTCACTCTGATGTGTGAATGTAAACTCAGGGAGAGGAAATCACTCTGCTGCTGCTGTGTGAAAATATCCATCATTTCAAGACAACAAACTGTTATTTTGATGAGTTATTTTTAACATCAGTTGGTTTTGATGTCTAGTTTGGGTTTTTATACCAACACCGACTGATTTCCTGCAAAATGTGTTTTCATGCTGTTCATCTCTCAGGATGGATGATATCCAGCTGTGCAAGGAAATCACAAGACTGAAGACGGAGCTGCAGAAGCTGGTCTCAATTCCTGGTAAATTAAAAAGCTGTCACTGTCTAACTGTCTCACATTTATTCAATTTCATATAACTTGCAGACATTTAGCTCAGTGATATCTTCACTTTATGCAACATCCTTTTGTTGTGCGACTGAACAGACAAGAAAAAGACCAAAGAAGACCGGGACAAAGAGGAGGAGCTGCTGCAGCAGATCAACAAGCTGGTGGAGACCAGAGACTTCCTGGTGGATGATGTGGAGTTCGAAAGGCTGAGGTGAGGGGACGGAGAGAAGACCGGATAGGACTGAGTGGTGTTTCTTATGAGAGGGATGAGCAGATATGACAGTGTTATCTCTTTGAATTGGAGCTATGAGGTGTCACTGGAACAAAGATTTATTGAAGCAATATCACACAGGAAAGGAGAGTTGCTGGGGGCACTGGTTAAGCTCATGTCAAAGCCTGTGCCCTAAACAGAGGCAGTAACCCACATTGTCATCTCCCCACTCTAGGGTGACCACACGTCCTCTTTTACCCGGACATGTCCTCTTTTTTGGCGGCTGTCCGGGCTTGTCTGGCTTTGTTTGGGGAAGTTTATAAAATACTTCAAATGTCTGTGGTTTTGTACGAGAGTTTCGAGTTTGTGTCACATGGACATACTGAGTTAGAAGCACGTAAAAGACACTCGATCGTACCTGAGAAACTCTCAAAATTAACGTGGTGCGAGTTCGTGACTCCGCCCCCGTGTAGTCGTGTCCTCTTTTTAGGAAGTCAGAATATGCTCACCCTACCCTACTCTGTCTTACCCACATCCTGCCTCTCTTTACCCAAACTCAATATTTCCATAAAGATACACTGTTGTTTCAGATTAAGACTGGCAGCATGATCTTGCTCAAGTTGTCTGTGATCCATCTTACCACACAGGTTTTGAATCTGTCTTTTTTTCTCAGGTTAAAGCTCTTCATGATGGGAATTCAGGCAAATGCAAAAAGGGTGCTTGGCAAAGTAACTTTCTCTGCTTAAAAATTCACACACATTCATGACCAATTCTACTACTGAGCCACGGCTGCCTTGATTTTGTCATCAGGATACATTAACACTCATAAATAACCACCTGAGGTCCAGTTCAAACTCCTATCTTTTCCACATAAAGCTTTGCCTCCCTGTAGTCTGTTTCTCCACAGAATAATAACTGCAAGTGTACCATCACATGAGAGGCTGTTTTCATTTCTGTCTTAAATATGCAGAGAAGATTTATTGAGAATAGATCTGTGTTTACATGCAGCAGTGAATTCACAACATCTCTCTCCTTTGGATTTATCAGCCAAGCCCAGAGCTTTCTTATAATTCAACAACACAAAGCAAAATATGCAAAATCTGGGCTCCAACACTTTACTGTATGAAACCAAAGAAATGTTCTCCTTCACAGAGAAAGAGAGGAAGACAGAGAAATGGCCGCCTTCTTGGAGTCCAAATTTCCCAGGAAACTACCTTCAAAATGTGAGTCTGCATGAAAGTGTTGAGTGTAAGCTTATAATAAAAATCTCCAACGCTGATGAATTTCCTGTGTGAAATAATACAAATGATCAATAACTGAGTTCCCTTTTTTTAATCAGGTGCTTCAGTAGATCAATCAGTGTCCCTCAAATCCGTGCAGACATCAGCGCCATTAATCACAAAAACTGGATTCACACTAATGAAAGACTGCTGTGGCTATGCCTGCTCCATCATGTAACACAGTTACTGTTAATGAGAGGTGGTTTACCTGCCTCTACCTGAGTGTTTGCGTATGAGTGTGAGTGAATATTGTACGCCTGCTTAATTTAGAGGGATTATTAATCCCATTGGGCCCATTCAAACCATGTACTACATGCCTTAAGATGGTAAAAGTGTTTGGCTGAAGTGAAAACTGTGTTTACATGTCTTTCAGCAGAGAGCTGAATGGCTTACAGATGTACTTCAAGTTTCTGTCAAATAAAGGTAATTATTAGATACCTAAATGGCTGCTAGTAATCCATTTGTGTAATCATATGTGACAACATGTTTTTTCCACTTGCTGTGATGTGGCAGAGTATTCAACAACAACAGTGACACTATGGACAACCTCACCACATTCGTCATGTCAAATCAATCCACAGAGAGGAGTCCAGCAGCTCTCACCTTTGCCTGTTACACAAAAACGTGAGTTATAATCTCACTTTGGATTTTAGAGTGGAGTAATAATGACAGCCAACACGCACAGAAGTGAAAAGCAACCTGAGGAATGACTGGACCCAACTATCCCTAATAGGGGAAAAGTGAAACAACTACCAGTCCTGCAACCTGTGCAATGGCAGGGCTGGCCAGAGCATCTCTGAGCTGCCTGTCACTACAGAGGAACTTAAACCAAAAGAAACAGGAATATTCACAACATAAATGAGGTCACATGTGTACATAAACCAGTTTAGAGAAATAAAGTCATTTTTAAATCAATATCTAGTGTAAATTTGTCTCAGGTAGATAGATAATCGAGATGATGTGTATTAAGCAGGTTGTTATGCATGTTCAATTCTAATCTGCATAAAAATCTGCTCACCAAACATTATTTCATATTTATCACCAAGCTTTCTACATTACCACCTGGCTGGGTAAAATATTTGATTCTGATTGGTCACACCCCTTAAGACAGTTATTTTTCAAATGGTAAATGAAATGCTTGAAACAACTCGCAAACATGAATCAAGTTGGATCTAGTATATTTTTCAGAATTTCACTTGTTCATACATTTTTGTATAATTGTCAAGCACAAACCTTTAAAAAAGAAAAGAGAAACAGCGGGATGTTAAAACCATGGACTATATAACACAAGTAATATGGGTGTGTATTTGGCTTCCATGGCTTTTAGAATCAGCCTCTAGTGGACTCTCAAGAACACTGTAGTTTTTTTGCATTTCCAGAGGTTAACGGCTGAATTTGTCCCAGTTTACTAACACTACAATCCCTTTCAGCTTGTTACCACCAGGCTGTCTCTCAGTTGACCTGTATGTCACGTACAAAAACAGTCAACAAATGTGTCAGCTAAGGGCTAATGGGCTGTATGTCAACTTCACTGCTCTGTACCCTCTGTACATATGATACGACAGCTTTGTTTTTCTTGCTCTGTCAAGGTTTTGTTTACTGCCCAGCTTCCTATCAAGACATTTATGCTTGTCGACTTCAGGGTCAGAGCCTAGCATACAAAATATAGAAACCGACACTAACAGAAAAGCTACAGGAGGAAAAAAAACTATGCAGGTTCTGCTATTATTTTCTACATCTATTAATAATACCAACAGGAAAACATCAATATTAAGAGTTAATCAAGTGAAACGCTTTTAAAATCTCAGGAATTGATCTCACATAATCACCTGTTCACTATACATTATCTCCTGCAATAACAAACAAATGTAGTTACATATGACCCAATACAGATAGCATGCTGCTGCATGTAAGCACCATGACAACAGGGAGGTATTTGTGTATGCATATGTGTGTTCAGTGATTTTGTTGTTCGCTGCTGTTAAAACAGACTTTCAGTCCAGTAGCTCGAAGCCCGGCTGTCTCCACCTCACACTTACACACTCACAATAAAACACGGTGCAGCCTTAGATGAGTCATACAGATTCAGACTTAAAGATGGCAGCAGGAAGACCACTTTGCTGAGGATTGTATGTCAATAATACTCTGTTTCTGCAGGAATCATGAAGCCAAACAGGAGCTTTAGTGGACAAATACTGAATGTTTTCTTTCTTCGTTTTACATTTTGGTTTTATTAGGAGAGTATACATTTTCATTCAGCAGAGCACAGTGTCACCTGAAGTCTCTCCTTTAAGTCTTTTTTCCTGCTGTAATATGTTGTGTGTATGTGTGGGATCTGCTCTCATGGCAGCTGATAAAGTCTGTCACAGCTGGCTGCAGATTAACGGACCTGTGCACAGGCGAGAAACACTCTGCTCTGTGTTTAATTTGTCGGCTGTGAAGACTAATCAAACTGTTCTACACTCTGTGAATACAGACCAGATCCCGCCAACCCACTCTAATTGGATGTTAGTTAAAAAGCTGCTTGTTCTTGTGTGCAGCGTTGGCTGAGACGTGTCACAGTCCCTGGAAAGGTGATATCATGCTCTGCCAATTAAAGACTTTATGTTTCTTTCTTCCGCTTTAAAGCTTTGACTCCTTACAAAGTGTTAACTTCCCAGGCTCAGGCTCAGGAGAAAATCAATTTATGGCTCTGCTCATGGGTGAAGGCTGTATAGGCTTTCAGCAAATCCCTGAAAGATGCTGTAAATACCTTTAAAGAAGACCGTTTCAAAGCAAGGCAACATTTATGTTCGTCTATGTCTATAGATATGCTCAGTTAATATTCAAAAGTAAGTATAGCACTAAGATTATCAACACTGGTCACATTATGCTGCAAAGTAAGAGATAATGTATAGTGAACAGGTTTATTTAAGTGGATTAAAACCAATACAATACAAAAGCTTAAATTGATGCCCAAAGGGAAATTCATTAATTAGACTGTACATAAGAGTGTATAGAGTGGACGTCACCCGCCTCCTTACTGTGTGAAGCCTCTGCCAGAACAGCACCCCCTGGTGACTGGTTGCAGTATAAGTCATAAACCCCGCCTCCTCCAGCAAAATGAATGAAGCTGTGGACAAACTTTAAAAACTAAATACAAGTCATATTAACTTTTCTTACATGATGTTGACGTTTAGCTCATGTGCTGTTTTGTGTTGGCTCATGGGACTTTTTGCATTTACCATTCACTTTAGGGAGTATTATAATAGCTATTAGCTGTCAGAAGCTTTTTCAATCACTTGTCCTTGTCTCAAGTTTTGACTTTGGACAAGCTTTTGGTTCCTTTAAGAAACTCATAAAGAAGATATTCTGTACATTCCTATTCTGTGTTGATTTTTGAATAAAAAAGATATAACTGTGATCATTCATCGATGGTGGTTATAATCATAGATGAATTTGTGTGTGAGCTCACATACACCCTGACCACCCCAGCATCTGTTAGTGATCAAGCCAGGGGCACCCTGGTCAAAATAGTCCGGATACATCCCTGCTTTTTGAAACGTTTTTTCAAGATGAGCGTGTAGTATTTCAAATAAAAACACTGGATGAAAAGAAGAGAAGAACAAAAATCTATGCCTTGTCCGCTCAAAACTTGCATCTCCTTCAAATTGATAGAGTTTATAATGTAGGACAAAATAGTGGTCATATTTTATCAATTATTTCCAACTGATCATGCTGAATAGAATTAAACTATTTAGACAAAACCGGAGTGTATTTTGAATTAATATTTTTTACGAAGCAAAGCAAACAGGTAACTCTTGTTATAACTGCAGACACCAGCCTTCAAAAAAAATCTAATAATCTAGAGAATTATTAAAATAATTTAACCCCAGACCAAGCAAAACCTGGGTCATACATTGAGCACAGACAGTAAACCAAATAATAAACTATGTGAAGAAAACAGGTCTTTAAGGAAAACTTCAACTCTTGATCAACACATCTTGTCTTGTTCCAAAGGTCGCCATCTATGATTAAAAGCTGTCTTTATTTTTATGTGCTCCATGTCCACCCACATAACACACATACGGTTCCTTTTTAATGAGCAGCTCTGTCTCATGTCTGCTGGTGTAAACAGAGGAGCAGATCCTGCATCAGCAGTGACAGTGAAAAGTCGATCCTCTGTTTCTCACTGAGCTGTGAGTCACTGAGTCTGAGTCACACATTATGGCTTTTTATAACAATTCTGTATGTCACAAAGAGCAGTATTTCAGAGACAAAACTGACTGACATCTCCGGGAAACAGCAGAATTATCTTTGTGTTATGTGTGAATGATCTGAACGGGGTTGTCATTACTGTGTGACAAAGATGTACGAAGGTATACAGAGGTCTTTGAGCGCAGACAGGAGTTTGTCTGTGATTGTGTAGGAGACATGCTTCTCCTCCAAAAATATACACATGAGTAATAAATTAATTACAAATGGGTAACTGTCGTGGATTTAATTGACAAAAATTTGTTTGTATGTTCATATTGACCATTTCACTACTGAGTGACGGTGTCGTAGAGGATAAAGGCCCTTTCTTTCTTTCTTTCTTTTAGGGTCAATTCATTGTTATTTTTCAGATTTTAACTCAAAATTCAGACTTTGTCACAGAATTCGGTGATGAAGGTGAGACTATGAGATTATTTTAGAATTCTGACTTTTTAAAGGGTCCACTATTTCTTTTTTCTGAAAGTTTGACTCTTTCCTCAAAATTATAACTTATTTCAAAACAGTTGTGTTTTAAAAAAATTCAATATTTATCTAAAATTTAGACTTCGTTGTTGATGTCTGAGGTCCAAATCAGGATTCTGATTCTTAGACTTTGGGGTAAAAGATTACTTTACAAAATAAGGTAAAAAGTTCAATTTCTGAGTTCAATATCAAAATTCTGGGGTTAAAAAGGTCAGAGTTCAAAGAAAAAAATACCCAAAGGGAAATTCAAAAAGTCAGTTATTTGACACAAAGAGTACATTTTAAGCTACACTTTTTATTTCTCTATGTGGTATCCTATGAGTGCAATGCGGCAAACTGGTATTACAAACATGACATCCTACTCTCTGTGCTTGTACATCGCTTATTTCTTAAATACTCTGCTTTTTGTAAATAGCTTTACATATGAAGTGTTCTGATTCTGAACCTGATGATCATGTGAGATCTGAAATCAAACAGTGCCCCCTTGTGGTAGAAAAGTACACTATGTCAGAATAAAGACATTCCTGACAGTTGAGGTTACTAATGTATTTTAAGGCGTTCTTTATTTTTCAGACAATAGCTTTATTTATTTATTTTTTTTATGAGCAATGTTTTTCTTTACCTGCAGCATGAGCACCATCTGCGGGAGCCTGCAGGATCGCCATCTATGGACCAAGAGTCTTGACAGATGCTTTAACATCTTTTAATCTCCAAAGTAGCAGTTTAATCATTTTCAGTAATGATGGTTTGCTGTGTGATAAATAACAGGATGTTGCAAAATGCAAGAATGAGACAACCTTTGATTGTAAAAACTCTACAAAACAGTCTCCTATACTCCCAAACAATGACAGACTGTCGCTAAAAGGGGAGGTGGTGCAATCATCCAATCATACAGATAATCTTGTCTCAACTTATTTGAAACTATTGCTAGAATCATATTTAAAACAAGCAAATAGTAAAGATTCAAGATTTGTTTATTTGTCTTGTGCATGTTAAACAAGGTCAACAGTGCAGTGAAATGCCCTGAATGAGAGGAAATGCCCTGAATGGGAGGACCGCTCGACTAAAAGGGGTACAGATAAAACACACAATAATACTGAAGGAATGCAATGAAATAAGGATACAAAAATAAATGAATATATTTGTATATATAAATACATATATATATATATATATATACATATACACACAATTATATTTATATGTATATATTAAAGACAAAAGTATAAGAGAAATATTTACAAGTGAAAAAGGAGATATTTACAAAGTGAACAAGCGATGCAGTAGGTGTTGAGTGTGAATGTATGAAATGGAGGATAAGTCGGTGGGATAAATGAGGTATGAAAATTGCTGTATTGCACATGATTTATAATGTTGTACAAATCCTATAGTGCACGTGGTATTGCACATCACAGATGATATTGCACAGTTAAGTGGGTTGTTGCACAGAGTATTGTCTGGTGGTTCTATTTCCATAAATATATAAAAAAAAGTTTCTTTGCAGTATTTTTGATCAAATGTTGGTTTTAAGTGAGTTGCAAACCATCATATTCTGTTTAAAAAAATATTTTTAACTATGTGCTAATTATATTTAATTAGGTCTTTATTCTGGTTAAAATCTGGCCTATACCAGAATATAACATCAGTAACATAACATCATGTATAATACTGCAAAATTAGTGGTCAAACCTGAATATAAACAGAATAATAAACACATAACCAGAAATCAGCCTTACATCTTTTAACTTCACAGTGGGCTTATTGTTGGGATTTTTCCAGATGAATCGATATAAATCAATAACTCACTACCCTGGACTGTTTTCCTTTTAGCGCAGAGACACAGAGTACCAGAGTGTGGAGCACTTTCATAGCGCACCAACATCATTGCATCGACCTCGCTCATCATTGCAGGCTTCTTTCCCTTTAACGCATGACGCAGCAGCTCAACTGGTGCCCCACTTTGTGTGAGGAGCAGCAGCGGCAGCGGCAGTGAGTGTGCGGGAGCCTGCGGGATC
The DNA here is from genome assembly GCA_962446985.1 of Xyrichtys novacula. Lineage (NCBI taxonomy): Eukaryota > Metazoa > Chordata > Actinopteri > Labriformes > Labridae > Xyrichtys > Xyrichtys novacula. The sequence continues at coordinate 10,781,915 of OY660879.1, read as the reverse complement.
TGTTGTTGCGTACGGCTCGGCTCGGGGACGTCGGTGCTTCTCTGGGCCCTCACCTGTCCTCGACATGGAGTTTTTACTGGGGAACCCGTTCAGCACGACGGTGGGACAGCGAATCGGTGAGCCAAAAAGCAGGATTAGACATTTGGTTGTGAAAAACAAACGCTCCAGTCAGGCTCAGACACCCTTACCGGAGACGTCTCGCCTCCGACACGCGCATTTCTCGCGAGCTTTATCTCCTTTTAGGACCTAAAGGGGTTATTAGTGCACGCGCCAACGACCATGCATTGGTATTATTGTAAAGTAATAAATTTGAGTGAAATTAACGAGTGATAGAGCTACAGGGTTGTGGTTTGACTGACGTGCACGCCATACAATGACCTGGCAGGGGCGGGACTTATTCTCCAAGATGTGCAATCTGATTGGTTGTCAGTGTGTCTGTTTATCCTGCCATTAGCTGGGAGGGACGATCAGTGACCGACATCCTCCTGACCTAAATTAGATTCAGCCTAATGACTGCTCATGTGTTAGAATTGACTGATGGAAAATATGCAGGATTCATTCAAACAAAAGGAGACACAGATTCAACAACAGCAAATAAAAAACCTTATTCATCATTCAGCTGTACGTTCAAATCAAATAGACAGCACACTTTCACATCCTCACCCATGTCTGTGGATTTCATATCACTTCTTAATTCTTTAAAATTATTTAAAATTAAAGGAGAAATTGATTTTTTCATAACAAAAGTTCCAAGTATACATGCTGTCCTTTTGACTGAATGTACACATTGTTCTTTGAAATGTTGAGCAATGTCATTCTAACAGTACCTTTTTGGTCATTAAAAAGCTTAATGATCTATTTTCTTATGAAAATATAACATGTCAACAAAGAGCAAAAGAGAAGAAGCTATGAATATAAGACTTACCTGCAACTTCGATTTCCCCCCCTAAAATCTCACACTGTAAACCAATTAATTGTCTAAACTTGCCAGAGCTATTTGTCTCTTAAGTTGTAATGCTATAGCTTTTTGTATTTTTCTGTCATTTTCTGTGTGTGAGACAGTGTGTTTTTTCCTTGTAAAAGACAAATATTGAATTTAGAGTCTTAATGCACAGCAAAAGCACAAAGTTATCAGCAGAATTTGCGTAAATAAAAATTTCAAGAGCCCCAAGATACATCCCTGTGGAATACCTCATGAAAACCACAGACATGATTTGTGAACTCAAGCTGCTTTTCACAATCAGTACACTATAGGTTTGCTTTAGCAACTACCTAATGCCATGTTTAGGAAGAAATTATTATTAATGATTACTATTATTGCATGATATATTGTTGAATGAAGAAATATTTTTGACTGGTCAACTGTAAAATGAATTGCAGATTAAACAGACTATGTCACCTAAAATGCATATTTTTAACTTGTAAGACCAACTACAATCTTGAACGTCACTGAAGAGGGCCCTAGATTTGATCCCTGAGGAACACCACAAAACAAAATACAACCTTAATTTTATGTGGACAAAAATAGCAGTGTAATTATCAACCAGTTTGTTTATAAGGACATGTACATGGTGTCCATGGTTAAAAAAAAAAGTCAGATTTGATTTGTAAGACTAGAGAGTAGTTTTTTCTTTCTTTCACTACATTAAAAGTGGACTTACAGTAGGCTCAGAGAAGTCACATGCATTTCTCGATCAGGTTTATAATTGTTATTTTTGCTGAGTGATACAGATGTATATGTTGATATTGTGGTGAATTGGGTTCTTGGATAATTATTTTTAAGGTATTTCAACCTGATTTCCACTACAGTTATGTCTGATTCTTTGATGCAATGCCACAGCCACCCAGAACCAGTTAATGGCCTTGTCCTTTTATACAGAGTTTCCTGATACTCTGTAAATGATGAGATCAACAATTTCATGTAAAAAAAATCTTAACTCTGAGAGACTCAGCTGCTCGGTAAAAGTCCATTTCATGTAACTAACCGATTGCAAATCTGTCATACCAAAAATAACTTGTTTGTGGTTTAGAGACATGATCAAAGTATTTTTTGATAACTTGAGTATTTTCTCAACTTCTTTAAGGTAAACTATAGGGTGTTAGAATCATGACAACTCCTAAGTCAGGTCTATATGATCTATTTTTGTCAGCGGTTTCTTCGAGTAAGTACTTAGTGGTGTATTTCTGTCATTTTTCACAGAGAAAGCAACCGGTTCCAGCCTGCCATCAGAGGACTGGGCCCTAAACATGGAAATCTGTGATATGATCAACAGCTCAGAGGAAGGGTGTGTGTGCATATCCATATGTGTGTGTGTGTGTTATCTGTCTGCCTGCATCAAGAACAAACTCGTTCTCTGGAGATTTCAGGCTTCTGATGGTTGAAAACTCTCTGGTTTCAGGCCCAGAGATGCAGTCAGAGCTATAAAGAAAAGGATTGTGGGAAACAAGAACTTCAAGGAGGTTATGTTGGCGCTCACGGTGAGTGTTTTTCTCCTCACCTCCCCGTACACCTCTTAACCTACTTTATCTTTCTTTACAGGACTGTCAAGTTGATGGCTTTGTTTCAAGTAATGGATAGATTAGTAAAATAAACCAGCATCAAACATTTTTAACCACAATCTTCACTTACCCTTATAAAACATATAGTAACAAAACATTTGTAAAACATATTTACAGATCCTACAAAAAGATGCAGAACATGATTCTGATCCTACATAAAATTGCAGGATCTGCTGGGATTTAAGTATGAAAAGTTTTTATGATTTAATTTGTGGTACAAGTGTATTTCAAGAGCAAAATCTTATCACTTCTCAGGCTTTGGATTATGCATGAAAAACAATGTGAAGAGCAAAAGCAGGAGGAACACAATTTACTCTAAGGACATCTTGTCTCCCACTGATGGTGGTGGTCCAGCAAGGATTTATTTACCTCTTCATACAGATGTTTGCATGAAAGTGAAGCTAACAGACTGTTCTTGATCAAACATTTACACTTGTGAGACAAATGAGCTTGACGCTGGGTTATTTAAGTTTATTAGCATTTACATTTCCTGACTACATTGAATGCATCAGAAATGATGGGTTTGGCCAAATACAAGAAATGTTTAATCATAAAGTAGATGGTGTTTTCCTTTAAATCTCAAGTTAAGGTTTTGAGATGGCTCCATAAAACATACCGCTTACAAAGGAAGTCAGATGAGGAGCTATATGCAGGTAGAGAGGAGGAGAAAAGACAAAGGAAGACTTATGGGTAGCAAGGTGAACAGAGCCTTATTGAGATAAGAATAGCTTTTGGTTTGTGCCAGGTTGGTGCCTCCTGTGGCCAAAGCAGTCTTTGCTTATCTTGTCCTTTATGAATTTGTGTACAAACTTTTGACAATAAATTATACCTGGCTGACTTTTGACTGTCAGATGTATCCCTGGTTGTGAATAATATGAGTGTAAATTTTGAAAATAGCGTCTGCTCCTTAAGCTGTTTGGCTGACACCTACCCCTGTGAACAAGTTTCAGCAATTATAATTCAGGATATGGAAGTTGTCGGTCTTGTTGCTGATGGTCTTGTTTGATTTGGGGTGTTATGAAAAGGCATCAGCATGGATTTCAGTCTTTTATATAGGTCCAAAAATTGCTCATAGGAGCTTTAAATCCAGTTTCTCTGACTTTTGCAAGTTTCCAAACTCCTCTCTCTTAGCTCAGGAATCTTCCCCCAGCTTTAAAAATCTCCAAATTTACTTTAAAAAACAATCTAGATCCTTAAGACACAAAAAAAAACTACAAGCCTTTTTCTAATCTATTCTCTCCAGGCCATTTTGGGGGGATTTTGTTTTCTGTCTTCTTTTCATTGTCCATTTGATCAAGAATAACACTAAAGAAAAATGTTAATCAGGCCTTGAAAAAACACAGAGCTGAGACTTGTTGAAGCATTAGAATGATATGTAGATAAAAATCGGTGGCAGTACTTATTCTTTCAGGTCTTCGTGCAGGACTACGTTTCATCCTGGTTCAGGTCTTATCATTTTAATAGACAGTTTTTGGTCAGAGACACATGACTTCAATTATGGGATTCCTCGGCAGGTATTCTTGGGCCTGCTTTACTCCTCTTGTAAATTCTACCCAGACTCATTTTCGCTTATCATCATGTCAGTTACCATTTCTATGATGACGATGCCCAAATGTTCATTTCTGTCAGGCCACATGACCAAATTACCCTGCAAATCCTCTCTGCTGGCCTGTCAAGACATCACTGTTTGATTAAGCAAAAAGTTTTTCTAGGTGAATGAAGACAAAACCATGGCTAGAGCTGAACTTTAAACCCCCCTGGGTGGTTTTAGCAAATGATTAGCAAATCAAATCAAATATCATAAACCTGGGAGTGATTTTAGATCCAGATTTATATCTAAACCTCATTTTTAACAGCATTGTTTCAAGTATGGGTCTGATATAAAGCAATGAATCACTTAGATTATTCGTACTTTCCTTTTAAATGCTCTAGGTTTTGTCTGTTTTTTGAGTCTTTTGCTGATTCTCTTGATTTTAGGTTCTTGAAACCTGTGTGAAAAACTGCGGCTACAGGTTTCACATCCTGGTTACGACTCGGGATTTTGTAGAAGGAGTTCTGGTGCGGTCGATCATCCCGAGAAACAACCCTCCATTAATCCTGCACGACAGAGTACTCAGCATCATACAGGTAAGAAATGCTGCAATACACGTTTGGCAACACTGTGGCAAAAGGAATCAGGGTGTTGCTTTGTTAAAATTCTTGTTGCTAAGGCTTTAGTCTGTTAATAATTTGTGGTTTTCTCTCATTAAGGCGTGGGCTGATGCATTCCGTAGCTCACCCGACCTGACAGGTGTGGTGTCAGTTTATGAAGATTTAAGGCGGAAAGGACTAGAGTTCCCTATGACAGAACTTGATGGTTATTCACCCGTCCAAGGGCCCCAAAAGGTACAAGCACACCTGCTGTGATCACTGCTGTTGTTTGGGTACTACCTTTTCTCCTTGGTCACGTTTTTCGGGTCTTTTCTTCACATTTGCTCACCAGACTTTGCCTGGGAATGGGTCTGCTGTCACTACTCTTCCTGCTAATCTCCTATCCTCCAAACCTCCAATCATCCCACCACACACTTCTGAGCTAAAACTGGCCCTAGAGGGATCCAATGCCTTTACTCCCAGCCAGGTGATAATGAATGCTCAAGTCCTGAAACTGCTGCACGATCCTGTTTATATCCTTTCTTCCTCCATGTTTGCTAAAGTGCTGTTTTTAGAACCTTATTTTAGATTCCAAATCAATGTTTGCTTTGCCAAGGAGCCATTATGTCTGTGTTGATTCAGACTACGTTATTGACATTACAGGTCAAAAAGCTCAAAGCAGAGCTGGGAGTGGTTCGAAGCAACCTGACGATGATGTCAGAGATGATGAGTCAGCTGGATCCTGTCACGGTAAAACAAGCTGACATGGAGCTGCTGGAGGTAAAAACCAAAAACACACTCAGGAAATGTCGATTCAAAAGTAAAATCCTTCCCGTTCGTTTACACTCAGTAACAGGGTGTTACCCTTAACTGATCTAGCATTGCATACATTTGTGCTGCATCTGTCCCCTCAACTCCCCCCACCCACACATTCTTTGTTTGGTTGTGTCATTAGCAGTTATACACAGTTTGTAAAGATATGCAAGAAAGGATAGTGAAGATTGTACCCAGACTCAGTGAAGAGAAGCTAATTGAAGAGCTGCTGGCAACGAACGATGAGATGAACACCACCTTCACTCGCTACCACAGGTTGACCACAGTCATTATTATAATACAAGCACATTTAGAAAAGAAGAGCAGCGCTTTTCTTCCATTTGGTGCTGATATTATTTTGTTCTCATGTTGACAGGTTTGAAAAAAGACTAACAAATGGTCAAAATACAACACAGAAGGTAAAGAACATAGGAATACATTTCCTTTTTGTAATTTTCCTTGAAGTTTTACAGTCATATTTATGCATCTTGGATATTAAATGTACTGTTTTTTATCCTTCAGAGCCACACATACGTCAACCTATCAGACCTGGATTTGACTGCAGAGTCTGGAGTCGCATCAATGTCCAATGAGAGCTCACTCAGCCACTCAAAATCAGACAGTTTGTCGAGTCAGATGGCAAGACTTAGTAAGTAGTCCAGTCTTTCTAAACTATTAAAAAAGCAACAATGCACTTACCTCTTTTCATTTTGTACGCTGTAACTTCTTTTTCTTTTTCTTGCAGGTACAAGTGAATCAGATGAAACAATATCACCGAAAATAAACATCCCACCTCAACAAACACAAAGGTACAGAAAGAAAAAAATTGCGTGACCTTAGAGGTAAAGAAACAGAAGCAGCAGTAACCATTTTAAGAGATTCCCATCAAATACTGGCTAAATTAAGCCTCTTCAAAAGCAAACAGAACATCAAGACAATTTTCTTGAAATAATGAACAAAATCTTTCACAGTGAGGATAAAAAAGACCTAAAATTTGAATGAGTAAATGCAAAGCTGATAAACTGATAAAATAGTTGGCTAACTGTTGTAAGAAAAAAAATAGCTAAAGCAGTTAGCAAGGCTATTATAAAACCAAGTCTTAAACAGAAAAAGGTAAATGTAAAATAAACAGAGTAATTAGATAGGAATAGACCTCAGTACAAGTATGTAAATCATGAAAAAGAATAGCTTTTTTGAAATTAGTAGTGGTAAATATTATAACTTGATTTATATTTGATAATGTCAATAACACTCATTCCATATGTAGGAGCAGTAACAAAACAATGTGAGCGATGACGTCTTTTTTCTGCACACATTTTCAGGGATAACTCATGTAGTTGTTGTTCATGGTTTTGGAGTATAGCTCTGAATCCCTTAAAATATATGTCTGTATTTCACAGTGTGTCAACACAATATATTTTCCCTAAATAGCAGTTAAACATGTGAATCTGTTGTTTCAGTGAGCAGAATGAAGTGCTGGTGGATGGCCCGGCTCTGGCTCCCAACAGCAGACTACAAAATCCTGGAAAGGTAGACCTAAAGATTTTACCTTCACACAGTTTAACAGTATGAATAAATGAATAATAAGATTTATCTTTCAGCCAAGAGAAACACAAATAAAGTGTGTATATTAGTCATTTGGTTAAAGGAATCCCATTACAGTTGCAGTTAAAACGCGGTGGATGGAACGAGCAGATGGTGAACGACATCTGTGATTGAAATTGCAGGGCTTTTCTCTATGTTGGCTAGAATGCTGTTTTATTAATCAATATATGGATGTATATGTTGGTTAGTGCTGAGTTACACACAATGTATGAATTACATACAATATCTTGTATGGGGTGTAGAGTCAGGGGCGAGTTACTACTATTGGTGCTTGTGAGTTAATTATTGCAGTTTGTTTTCATATTTCTTTTGTCTCAGTAACTATTTTCCTCCTTATTCAAATCTCTGTCTGTGCATGAAGGATGGCAGCCCAGCCTCCACCTGCAGCTCCTCACCAAAGTTAGATTGGATGATTAAAAGGGGAATGGTGGGTGTGTGTCCAGAATCTGGTTTTAAGTGGTTTCACCTCTCCACTCCCTGTGTATCTTGGTTTTTTTATTCATAGAGGTGCAGTTTGATTTTGCTGTTTTCACTTGTTGTATTTTTTGGTCTAGGTCTTGAACACAATGGTCTGCATGTTTGTATAGGTGGCGAAAAATGAGATCTTTTTGAGTTTTTGTCCATCCCCATTCAAAGCATGACAATGTTTGGGTTGCACTGTCCTGTTACACCACATAGTTTTCTCACCGGTCTTGCTTTGATTTGCAACATGTGGTCCTTCTTTTGGTTTTTGTTTTTTATCTTCTTTTGTGTAGTGGTTTGGTAGCTTTGTGACATCTTCATGCAAGTCATTATATTCTTTAAATGTCATTATGCTCACTGCCCTGGTTTCCTGTTTTCTCCTTTAGATTCCTATCAACCAGTCCAATGTTATGGATGATATTGAGAAATGGCTTGCACTGGATGATGAGGTAAATGGCTGGATAACTTTGCTTTTTAGCATTTAAACTAAGATTAAGCCCGACAACTAATTTTTCAACTGGTTCATACGTTAAAAATTTGTTTGAAACTCGGCCCGTACCAAAAAATGTCAAAATTCTGAAAAATCGTTGTGTGTTTGACAGGACGTACTGTGTAAACACTTGTTTTGTTGCCACAAGTCAACAAGTTTGTCCTCCATTTTAACGCCCTGCCTATCTTTATGCTTGGCGATAAAATTGTTGCCATTTGGCATTAAGGAAAGATAATCATAACACCCCCCACACACTGGAGAACACTGTCAAGATAACCATAGGAACCATCTGTGAACCAGCTGACTAGCAGAAGAAGGGATTCAGATCCAAAATCCAGGACCAGTTATCTTATAATGTGTCCCCTGCATTAAGATCTATAATCTGTTCATTACTTTGGTCCAAATTGACCCATTAAAACCTCCTTAACTGCCATGTAATTCGTTTCACAAGTAGGTTCCCTATGAGATAGATTGTCGTCACCATGGAGACTCTTAAACTGGTGTTGTGGCGCCACCATCAGGACTGATTTTTAATTGATCTCGTACAGTAGTTAAACATCTGCTTTATGTGTAGTTTGATTATTGTTGGCAAATGTTAGTTTGATAAATGAAGAATGAGGACTTAACAGACTCCAGATAGGGAGATAAGGTCTGCATGATGTGAGAAAAACTTGTGATGTGTGATAATATTGTTTCTCCTGATTTATAGCACAACGCAAAACACATAATTTAAGAGAGTATGAGATACAACTCAGTGTCCTTATTTCTTTTAGCTTTACACAATACATGTATGTGTTGCCTGTATGTTTGTGTATATGTGCTGTATATGTATGTGCTAAATTTTTCTTTTATGTTCATGACAGTATGATGACTTTGAAGACTCAGATGGTGTAACCAGTGAAGGTGAGAATCTGTACATTCTGCTCTTTCTGTTTTGTTCTGTTCCCTGTTTTCAATAAATGTTCTCGGCATCAGACATCTTTTAACATGCTTTTTATTTGTCGTGTTGTAGTTATCACATTTTGCCATACTTACATACCAAAAAAAAAAATCAACTAATTACAAAGTGGTGGCTGTGATACCCTGCTTGCTTTTATAAATCATTGTGGCTGCTATGTTCATGGGTTATGACTTTAAAATCTTTGAAAATATATGTGTCATTGTGTGATTTATCGTGTGACTGTAGCAGGTTTCTCATTTAAATCTGATGCAAAAACACAAAAATGAAAAGCTTTAACTTTTGTACCATTGTGAACATCCTTCCAACTCCACTTTAAACTCCTATCTGTCAATTGTTGTCACTGTTTTTTCTCTCTACCTCTGTAATCACTCAGCAGATGTATATTTTTTTCATATTTGAGCACAGTTTTTCTCTTTATTTTACAGAATTTGACAGATTCTTGGCAGAAAGAGCAAAAGCTGCAGAGCGTCTGCCGTCCCTGAGCGCTGCCTCGCAGGATAACAACCACTCCGAGTCTTAAGCTGTGCTTCAAACCTTCCATACTAACAACACTCATGAGGCATCGTCTCTTTTAAATGAATGGTTCAATGGCACATCTGACGTGGGATTTACCACCCAGGTCTGAGGGAGGATGTGTTAGTTGGGTTTACTGTTCTTTACTGGGGGAAAAGTGTTTTTCAACTGTTAAAAATAATGTTACTTGATCAAGCAGAGATTTTTTTTTTAGCTTACATTGTTATGAGGGTTTGTCCATGTGTTGAATGCAAACATTTGCACATTTTATAAGGTTACATTCCTGCTGTTGTAAGAGAGGATATTGTTACAAAAACATTTTTTTGCTAAATAGATGATGTATTATATTCCTGTAATATATGTATTGTTAAATATGTGAATGAAAAGCCCCTGTGGAAGTAGCACACACTGAAAACTTGTACGTAACAGAAGCTGAGTACATGATGAAATACTTTGATGCATTATTGTTGATGCACAGTCAGCTGATGAGATTTTTTGTACATTCAACTTCTCTTCTGAGGATGTCTTACTTGAATTTAAACAGGGGGATGATGACATATTGCTGTCATAAATGAAATTAAAGCTATAATCTGGAAGTTTGGCTGTTATTCTAATTTCAAACTGTGCATTAAGATTTCTTAATGTGTAATCAAATAAATGGCTTTGGAAGTAAATAAGTGTTTAAATTCTTTTAAACTCCTGTCCTTTTATGAGATCTGAGTTACTCCTGGTCAGGTCACATCCATTGCCTGCATGTTATGCTACCTCTTAAAAATTAGTGCCTGTGCAGGGCCCCTACAGCTTTAAGAATATCCCTGTTGTGTGAATTATCATTTCCTTGAAGTGATAATCACCATATTAATCATTTTGCACTGTGGACGCAGTAGTTCTTCTGCCTTAATGTCTTGATCTGATTGCATTTCCATAAAGAAATGATCATAAATATTCTTCCTTAAGCTGCGTCACCCTGCTGCAGTCAGTGGACTCGCCCGGAGGTCTCTGTACAAACAAGCGGCTGCTGGAAGAGAGTAGGCGAGTTGTGTTTAGTCTCTTTGCTAAAGAAATTAGGCAAAGTTAAAAAGATGTTTGGTGGCTAGTGCTATGACTGTGACCCTATATGTACTGTTGATGAAATTAGGTGCTGTTCTGAGCATTATTTGTGGCTACAGAGTGGCGTTTTGGTTGAGCCCATGGCTCTCTGTATTGCTATTGTGCGGTCATTACTGAAGTTGGTATAACTAGAGAAGCAAGCAGTCGGCAACATTCATCTCTCGACGAGGTGTCCAACTAGGTGTTACGGTGTGTTTGACATTAACTTAATTTTACGCAGGAATATCCCTTTAATAATGCGTAACTAACACAACAGGGATATACTTAAAGCTGTGGGGGCCCTGCACAGGCACTCATCCATACATCTTATTGACTTCATTTGTTCATTTGTTAAAAATATAACCAGTGATGACTTCTTGTAAAGGAAAACAGTTTTGAAAAAATATATCAATATATGCACCTTTTGGGCTTCAATAAACAGTCACCAAATTAGTTTTCATTATCTTCTTTCATAAGATCAGTATTTGAAAAATATTACCAACAAATGTCCAAGGGGGTGAACAGTGTTTATTTGTGTATGTGTATGTATGAAAGAGGGAAAATGGCGGTCAAACACTAAAAATATTGCTGAAGCAATCAAACAATATTTTTTGAAGTTACGTCAGTTACTTGGAAGTTATAAAGTTTGAAAGAAGACTGAAATATCATTGAACGATGTCAAAGTTTAGTTCAGGCAACATGTTGCTCCCTCAGTGAATATGGACACGAATGTGAATACACTCTGAATTCTTATTGGACAAAACTGGCCACCTGGCAAGCTCTCTCATCTTTGATTGGTCCATCGCACATACGCCTACCCATGTTACATGACGTGGCCACGCCTCTCCTTTTGGGCTTTACGTTGTGCGCTCGTGCACGTTTGACACTTGAAACACACACTGCTGAACCAACATGTCTCTTGGAAAAGCTGCCCGGAGTTTAGTGAAGCCGCTCCGAGGGGTCCTGCGGCCCTCAACCCCGGCTCTGAACCGGAGCTACGCCGCCGTCGCTGAAGCCAGAGCGGTGCTGGAGGGCGAGCTCGACGGTATCCGAGCGGCGGGGACGTGGAAGGCTGAGAGGATAATCACGTCGAAGCAGGGACCTCAGATCAACGTGGACGGCAGCCAGAGCAGTGAGTGGCTGAAATCAACAGCGTTTACAATAACAGTCGAGATAATGACAGCTGGGGGTCCGTGAATGCACCATGACGATGAACTTCTACATATGGAAAGATTGTTTAGGATTTTCTTTGACGCTATGCTGCAAAGTTATCTTGTTATGACTCCACTACTGTTTGCTCAAGTCACCTAAGGTTACCAGAGGACGAGGGCTGACTGGCTTGATTGAATCCTGTCCAAAACACAGTTTATCATTTAATAATCTGACTCAAAAAGGCCTAGTATTATTGTGATCTTGGTTTATTTCTTTTAAGATGTCTACAGTTGTTTTAGTAAGAAGCCCTAATGTCCCTTTTTCTTATTATGTGTGGTTATCCTTTGGGAACAATTAATTATCTTGTCAGAAATTATCAAGTCAGTAGTTCGAAAAAGAACCAACATTTGAGTTAACGATCATTCATGTAGGTTTCATAATAAAGGGGAAAAAGGAAGTATGTTATTCAGACCTGTAGTAGAGTCAGAAGTGTTTGCTTATGGGTCAATGTAAAAAAAAATATACTATCTATGTCTAGTATCTCTCTAATATATGGAGCCACTTCAACTTTTCAAAAATCAGGAGTTTTTTTTTGTCATTTTTATGAACTTCAAAGGGTCAAAATATCATGTGGTGCGACCGTCCAGCCATGACTTCTGTTTTGAAAACTTCTTTGAAATGACTCTAAATCTATTACAATGTAGTTTCTGCAATATTCGGCATAATTTTGAAAATGTTTTTTATTCCTGTACAAAATTGCAAAGCTTTTGCAGTTATATTTTTTTCATAATATTCAAACGAATTTTGTCCGATCGTGTCCATTTAATTAAATATCACGTGGTGCGACCATCAAAAAATGACAATTTTTGACACTGCTGACATATGCTGAAATCTACTCAAGGACAGGATGTTGCATTATTCACTTTTTTGTCATAGAGCTATGGAAGCAGAAAGAGGGTTGGTGGCTCTCTCATTTCTTTAGAAAAAGAAATGACCTTTTCAACTGCTGTAATGGTGTTGCCACTTTTCGATGTCATGTGGTATGACCTCAAAAAAAACCAATATGTACAATAGATATGAAATATGAAATAGAAAAGAAATATGTACAAATAAAATCTTCCAGTAAACCAGCTAACCACTTGGACAGATGTTTTTAGATTAATTTTTATTTGCGCCCACCTACTCTTTTCCCCACTGCTGTTGTATCTGAAATAATGAGGTCAATGATGGAGGTGATCACACACGCTGCATGACAACATATTAGGGGGCCATATATTTATGAACGTACAAATATAATTTACACAATCGATAATTTTTGTTGCCAGCAGTCCCTCCGGCTTTCAGCGGCTGCAGCTGTCCTGCTCCTCACTGATATAATGTTGCGGTACTCTAGCCTTCTCCATTGTGGAGATTGGTCCAGTGGCACTGACCCCACCCCCTTTGGGTGTGCATGCACACATCTAGACTGGCCACAACTGAATTAAGTTAGCTAGTTGATATCCTGCCTTGTAGTACAGCTGATCGGGGTTACGGAGATCTGGTGAAGTTGAGCAAGTTGTGGCAGAGTTATCCTGGGTGTGTTAATCCAGCTTCAAAGTGCAGGCCTCTGGACCACATACACAAACACACACAGAGTTAAATTTTTGTAAAAAAGGGAAATAAAATGTTTGTGTTCATGTTTGAAATGTTAATAAAATTTGGTTTTAATATAAAATTTGTATGAAATTAATTATTCATAGGTCTCTTTAAATTGATTTTTAATGATACAAGGTCTTCAGGTCATTTGGCGCGACCACCAATCATGTGGTGCGACCAATAATAACATTAATTATATCAAATACAAACTAAAATATCTCATTTCTGTAACTGAGACATTAATACCTGTTACAATATGCTTACATTAAAGCTATTTACAAAAACTCAAATAAAATGCAAAAGCTTTGTTCCTATGTTCTTGATATTACCGACAATTTGTTAAAAACTATAGAGTATGTTGAAAATATGTAATAATTTTGAGATAAATGATGGTTGCACCACATGACATTTTTTAAGGCTACGGGCAATTCATCTATATGAAAAAACACTAAAATTGCCTCATTTAAAAATTAAACTTTAATTTTTGTATACATAACATCCTTAGTGTTTGAACTGTTGCAAAAGATATTCTTATTTTTGGTATTTTAAAATTGGCATGTTGAAAAACCTTATATGTCATTGACCCTTATCTTTCACCCGTTTGCTGTCCTGCAAAGAGCCAGTGTTTACTCTGCAGGATGAACTTTTGCCAAAAATCGACTCCACTGATTTATGAATGGTCCTTTGACTTCAGGCCGTGACCTCTCATTTGTGAAAGTGACTTTGTTTTGATTCAACTGAATAGAAACCACAAAATCCCATGCATTGTTTTCCTTGTATTCTTTGCTTAGTTGTCTTTTTTCATTTGCACCTTCTGCAGAAAAGACGACATATTTGAAATGGAAAGAGCAGTGCAATAGCTTCACACATTGACCTTTTTTTTTTTTTTTTGAGGTGTCATGTTCTCTATCTGCCTGTGTGCCCCTTTCAGGCATATTGAATTTCTGCGCCAACAACTACCTTGGACTGTCCAGTCATCCTGAGGTGGTGCAGGCAGGGATTGATGCTCTTAAAACTTACGGTGCTGGACTGAGCTCTGTTCGATTTATCTGTGGCACACAGGTACAGTGGTGTATAATCAAAACATTCACATGTATAACAACACATGCATGGCTGTGAATTAGGATTCACTCTGTTTTTGCAGGATCTACACAAGAATCTGGAGCGGAAGTTAGCAGAGTTTCATGAGAGGGAGGACTGCATCCTTTATGCAAGCTGTTTTGATGCCAATGCTGGACTGTTTGAGGTTCGTCACCCTCCATATCTTAATCTGGCTGTAATAAGAAGAGGCAGGACTCCTCTGTTGTGATTAATTAAGTATCGTATTGCTGTGAATATCAGGTGCTGATGGGCCCAGATGATGCTGTGCTGTCTGATGAGCTGAACCACGCCTCCATCATCGATGGGATCCGTCTGTGTCGAGCAAAGAGGCTGCGTTACAAACATATGGACCTGGGTGATCTGGAGAACAAGCTCAAAGAGTCTCAGGTGTGTGTGTGGGTGGAACTCTTCCTACACTATAGTAACACTGAAGGAGAAGCTTTACATGAAAACATACAGAATTTTATGTAGCAGATATTGTGATACAGAATTTCTATTCTGCTGAAGCAATTGGCTGATTTTACATTATTTCACTTTTTACAATGCTAGATCTAATGATGGGGCCAGGTGAGTGATGGCTCCACTGATCACATGACTCTTGTTCTTTCCTCCTCAGTCTTCTCGTATGCGCCTCGTAGTGACAGATGGCGTCTTCTCTATGGACGGGGACGTGGCTCCACTAACAGGAATCTGTGACCTGGCTGAGCGGTATGGAGCCATGGTGTTTATTGATGAATGTCACGCCACCGGGTTCCTGGGGCCCCGAGGCAGGTGAGTGAGACTGTGATTGACTTAAAAAGTCCAAAGTGTGTTCTGTTATTGAATAGCACTCTACGGATATGCTTTTAGTTTATTAGGCTCTCTTTGTGTTTAAAGTATTACAAATAAATTATTTCCTTACCAGCGCCGTATTTTGAGTTGTTGAGTAATTTAGAAACATCAGCGATCATGTCTTTTGTTGGCATCACCAGTAGATGTCACCAAAGTAGAAGCTCTTTAATATGAGAGTTCTCATGTTACTGTCTGAAGTGATGCAATAACTCTCTGTTATTGGCAGAGGAACAGACGAGCTGCTGGGAGTGATGGACCGAGTTCACATTGTTAACTCCACCCTGGGGAAAGCTCTGGGAGGAGCAGCGGGTACGTCTCCATCGACAGTTTTGATGCTGATCAATATCCGAGAAGAAACCTTTTCAGTAAACATGTGCTCAAGACAAGATTTACCGTAGTAAACATGTAAACTCTCAGTGCAGAAACTATGCTTTGCATCTGTACATTTCACTTGCCGGGTGCATCAGACTTTGCTCAGTTTGAATGTGGTCCTGATCTTGAATGGGATTTACACTGCTATGCTAAACCACCTCTGGATGTATCTTCATTCAGTAATTACCACTGAACAAAAGCAAGAGCAGTATCCAACTTATTGACTAACTATGCCCCAAAATGAGCAAGTACACAACCTAAAAAAAAAGTAATGAATATTCTTAGATGTGCCATTATGATATTAAAAGTTAGATATTATTTATCAATCCCAAATCCCATTTTGTTTGTCTAATTTTTGTCTTTCAGGTGGTTACACAGTCGGCCCAAAGCCGCTCATTGACCTGCTGAGGCAGCGCTCTAGACCCTACCTGTTCTCAAACTCCCTGCCCCCTCCTGTGGTGGGCTGTGCCACCAAGGCTGTGGAGCTCCTGCTCGCTTCCAGCGAGATCGCTGAGAGCATGACGGCCAAAACGATGAGGTGAATTTCTTTATATTGACAGAGATTTTCTCAAGAGCAATATGACCTCCTGGTTTTCTCTGAACAGCTTTTTTAAAATTTTTCCTCTGGCTGCTGAATTAGGCTCAGTACGGAGGTCAGTAATGTATTTTAATGCCCTTTTATTAATTATGTTTTTTTCATTAACAAAAGGAAACCGTTTTAGCCAAATAATAGATAATAGATTGCAAACAGGTGGTAATGCAAATTAGAATCCTGACAGGATGAGCAGGACCCTTACACTAAGGAGTGCGGTCTTGCCTTGATCAGGTTTTGCTGTTAAGAATGAACCACCGTTGTCATATTTTCACCAATCAGGTACAAGTATTTAACACAGCTTGGTAAAGAGTAAAAATGTGGACAAATAATAGATATTTAACAGCAAACATAGAGGATATAAAAAGGTTGAAACAGCCTTGTCTAGGTGTTGGTTATCAAATGAGCTCTTATTAATTATTCTGAATGTGCAGGTGGAACTGATGCTTTTCCCATCTTACTTACTAACCTTGCTCAGTGACGCCCACATGCAAGCCTCAAGCCATATATTTGCACTGATAAAGATGTGTGCCTGATTGTAAAAACAGTAAATACAGAGCTTATTTTTGGAGATGATCCTGTTTATCTTCTCTAAACCCTCCACAGTTTTATGTGGGTTGTATATTCATGCTTACTCTGCTTCTCTATGTATTTGTGACAGTTTTTTTTTTGTCTCCACTGTTCACTCAGGTTCAGGAACAAGATGACACAGGCCGGCTTCACCATCGCAGGCTCTGCTCACCCGATCTGTCCTGTGATGCTCGGAGACGCACGGCTGGCCTCTGTGATGGCCGACGATATGCTTAAACTGGGTGAGCCACATCAGAAAAATCAGCTATAAGAGGAAGATTACGCTGAATAACAAACATAAAACACTTGGACAGAAAAAATGCTATGTAAATGAACCGTCTTTTCTGCAACAAAAAATGAATTTCTCACACTATAATACATCTTTTCCCTCCTCAGGAGTGTATGTGATCGGATTCTCCTATCCAGTCGTCCCTAAGGGCAAAGCCAGGATCCGCGTTCAGATCTCAGCTGCCCACACAGACAAAGATATCGACCACTGCGTTGATGCTTTCATACAGACCGGCAAAAAGCACGGGGTCATCTCCTGAAAACGACACGGAGAGAAGATTATGAAATTTGCTGCAACCAGTATGAAATACTGAACAGTGGACGCTTGCTCTTGCAGATCACAAAGCCTGTAACTCAAGACCCATGAGTGCTTTGGATGGAATTGTTAGTTACATATGTAGGTCAAGGGAGGTAATGTTATTTTTTGTGTTTTGAATAAAGCTCATTTGCTAACATGTGATGGTGTACATACTTGAAGAAAAAAGGCTCTTAGAATTTTGGATGAGGGATACATGTGGAGCTAATAGTGTTGCAAAAGCAACAAGACCTAACAGAAGTGATGGGAGTGTGATACTGAAGCTCCTAAGCTTGTATTGCTTGAATAAATCACACAGATTCACTCTTAAGTATCAGAGCTAGTGTCAAAGATGGAACATTAGGTGATGTCTGAAGCTTCAAACTTCACCAGCACTTCAAAAAGTCGTCAGTCAGTTTGACCAATTCTGACTTACATGCAGAGGTGGGAATTATGGAGTCAGCAAGTCATCTCTATGCCATGTATTTGTTCTGCTCAGTTACTGAACCAGGTGCCTTCACTAATGAGCTCACCTTCCTGGCTGCTCATTGGAAGCAGCTGGTTCAGTGACAGAGCAGAACAAATACATGGCAAGGAGATGACTTGCTGACTCCACAATTCCGACCTCTGCTTACATGACTCACATTTAAACAGTGTAACAAAAAGATGGAAAGAAAGTAGGCTACTTATGTTAACTTTTATTATCAGTTTGATACCTTCACAGTTCGCTCGAGCTTTACTTAAGCCTACTTTACTCTCACTGCTTTACTTAAATCTGCTTCAGTTAAAGTTACTGCATTTTGTCATTAGTAAAAACTCCACAGGCCTTGTATTCCTGCCTGTATTTTGGCTCAACCTGTCAATGTTTTTGTATGCAATTTACAACTCCAATATCAGATACCAGCTTGTATTTGATTATCTGCTCTTTGGAGTAATGATAAAGGTGTACCTCTATGAAGAAGCTGAGACACTTTTCTCATTTTATGTGATTAATTTCTTTGTCTACTAGCATGTATTAGCTGTATGCAGTTTATTTGGTAAAATAAAAAAGTATTATGAAGGTATAATCAAGTGGTTAGTGATTTAAAGTAGGATAGGATCAATTTTATGGTGGGTTTTCTAAGCTTTGTTATTATATATTTGCACTTCACAATCATTTTTAACGATAGACACCCTGAAAAGCAGCGCCAAACCTAATTTTACTACATATAATAAGTATTTGTTGATATCAACTCAAGTTTGCTCTTAAAACGGTAATAATGACAGTAGGTCTTTGTTGCCGGCAAAGTTGATGTCTCCTCCTCCTACTTGTGTCTTTTTCGCGCCACTAGAACTGGTCCCCTCCCTATTTTCAAAGACTCGCCTCCGAATTCCTGCCCAGACCAATAGCAACGAGCGGTGACAGATTTCAGCCAATCACAGGACAGAAAGGAGGCGGTGCCAGAAACGAGTCGCGGGAAACAAACGGGAAGTCGTTCAGTTTTTCCCGCGAAAGAGGACAACGCAGAAGTTTCCTCTGTCTGTCCACGTACACCGGGTTTCTCGTGGATTTAACAAACCTGACTACCTTTTAAAAAACACTCATCCTACAGTAGTTTGGTTTGTTAACGATCCGATTCAGTATGTCTGGCTTTGACAACCCGGGAGTTTTCTTCAGTGACAGTTTTGGAGGAGAGGGACATGGCGTGGATGAAGGTGTACAAAAGAGGAGCCACATCAAGAAACGGTTCCGTGAGTTCCTTCGGCAGTTCAGAGTGGGGACCGACCGCACCGGATTCACATATAAATACAGGTATTTGAGTCATAAATGCTATTTATAGTATTCAGTAGTACTTAAAACATGCAAAATACAGCATTAAACACAACGCAGATGATGTTTCTCTATAGACAATGGAGTGTGCAGCAAAAACAATGCAAGAGCCCCCCAGTGAAAACTAAAATTTAAAGCTTAATAGGCGCATTATCTCAAGTGTATTAAGTTTTTCAATCATGTGGTTTGGCTGTTTTATGTTTATGCCTTTAGAGAAACCAAACCTCGAAAATCTACACTGACGAAACTCTGAAAACTCTAAGATCGATATTTGAATTATTTTCATCAAAGTTTCATCAAACGAATAATCTTTTTCCTGAAACATCAATCCAACGAAGTTTAAGTTTGCTTGTTAAAAGGAGCACATACGATCAAGCATGCGTCTGGAAGCGGTGGGGTTGCATTATGGGAAATGTAGTATCCATTCTCAAAAGTCTGTCTATAATGTCCAAAAAGAATCTCAAATACAGGACAGTTTTCTACCTCACTTTAGTCCATCTTTGGGGCCCAGATAATTTCCTAGCATTACTGGATCATGTTTATGTGCTGTATGGTTTCTCCTCTGCTTGGCACAGTTGAACCTTCCTCCTGTGTTAGGGTCTGCACCCACCCGTTGTTGATTTTAAATGCTTAAAAGAACCACCACAATAGGGTTTTTGCATTAAGACTTTTAGACTTAGTCAGGAAACTCTATTTCGACAAAATAAAAATAAAAACATAAACAAAATTATAAAATTCTCTATAATATGGCGACAAACTGCCATCACAGACAGCGGGTTTTTAGAAAGTGAATCTGTGATACTGTGGTAAATTTCTCTACAGAGTCATGTCTGTTTTTAATGTGAGTCACATTCACGGGGAACAGTTTCCAGAAGATCCAATTGTTATTAGAATATCAATTCTAAGCCCTCTCTACTGGAACACTCTGATATTTAGAAACACTAACAAAAATTTTTCGTCTCTTTCTTTCAAATCAGAGATGAGCTGAAGAGACACTACACCCTCGGGGAGTTCTGGGTGGAGGTGGAGATGGAGGACTTGGCTAGTTTCGATGAGGATCTGTCTGATTGTCTCTACAAGCTGCCGACTGAGAACATCCCGCTGGTGAGTCGGTAACCTACTTCTTAATCTCTCTTTTTCCTCAAGTCAGCTCTCCTCTAACTGTTATGTCTGTTTTCCAGCTGGAAGAGGCTGCAAAGGAGGTGGCGGATGAAGTCACACGCCCCCGACCTGCAGGAGAGGAGACGGTCCAGGACATCCAGGTCATGTTGAAGAGTGATGCCCATCATGCCTCTATTCGTGGCCTCAAGGTATCTCTACTGCTCCTCATATCTCACACACGACATTCATGATCTTTTTTGTTTAATGAGCCTTTTGACCAGTTTCTTCCCCGCTGATCTTCCCCTGCAGTCAGAACAGGTCTCTCGTCTAGTGAAAGTGCAAGGCATCATCATCTCAGCCACCGCCGTGAGAGCGAAGGCCACCAAGGTGTGTCTGCAGTGCCGCGGGTGTCGCTCCGTCATCAATAACATCCCCCTGCCTCCAGGTCTGCAGGGTTACGCTCTGCCACGCAAGTGCAACAAGTGAGTGTGGCTGTCCACATCAAACAGAAGAGCAAATAACAAATAGAAATAAACTGCTCCATTAGAGAAGTCATAAGGTCATTTGTGCAGATTCAACTTCGTGATTTCCTCCAATTATCTGCACATTCAACCATCTTTTGTTCTCCTCGCATCATTATACATGCACTCACATTCATTTCAATATTACAAACATATTTTGTCCTTTTACTTAAGTGATGTCTCAAACACCTCTCAGCTCTGCCAAAAATATATATTTTTTTTTTGGTTTTAGTTTTTAAATCGAATAGAAAAATTTTTCACCTCTCAGGGAGGACGCTGGCAGAGTCAAGTGCCCCGTCGACCCCTACTTCATCATCCCAGACCGCTGTGTGTGTGTGGACTTCCAGACCCTCCGCCTGCAGGAGTCTCCTGATGCTGTTCCTCACGGAGAGATGCCCAGACACCTGCAGCTCTACTGCGACAGGTGAGGAGGTTTTATCCTGAGGGAACAAATCAAACCTGGGAGGCTGTTTTCTGCTGCTGTGCTCTCCCAGAAACATAAATGTTAATGTTTGTCTTGTTAAATCAAACTCCTTCCTCTTCCTCCCCCGTGTCCCTCACAGGTATCTGTGTGACCGCGTCGTCCCAGGAAACAGAGTCACCATAATGGGGATCTTCTCCATAAAGAAGACGGCTGCAAAGACTGGAGGCAAAGAGAAAAGTGCCGGTGTGGGAATCCGCTCGTCTTACCTACGAGTGGTCGGCATCCAGATGGACACAGAGGGGACAGGTAAAGATGGAAGGAGCACTTTTAGTCTCATGAAGCATTATATTTAGCAGGTAAAGAGAAAGCTAAAGGATTGAATATTTCTTGTCTTTCCAGGTCGTGGTACCACTGGATCTGTCACTCCCCAGGAAGAGGAGGAGCTCCGAGCTCTGGCTGCTACTGCAAACATTTACAATTCTCTGGCTAGCTCCGTGGCTCCCTCCATCTATGGCAGCGATGATCTGAAAAAGGCCATCACCTGTCTGCTGTTCGGAGGGTCGAGGAAGAGGTGAGGAAAAGGAGCTCCACATTTTCATCCTCTCAGACCTCGACACACACAAACACAGCTTGTCCCAGCTCTTCACATTGGCGCAAATTCGTGTTTTTTCTCATCACATTTTAGCCGTCGTTGCACTTGACTGTTTTAGTCTTGAGTTGGTGAAGTAAAGTGATCACATGTGAACTTTTTCTATCTTCAAACTCATTCAATGAAACAGTCAGAAATTAGTATGAGGGCTGTGTTGAATGCTTTCAGGAGCATGTCTGCTAAAGCTTTCAGTAAAATTTAAAGGGTGCTGTTAGTGTTTTTGCACCACAATTTCAAACAGCCTCCTACAGGTATTTACACTTGCTTGGTTAGAAGAGTTTTCCTATAGATGTTCTTAGCAGTGTTTCATGTTTGGTTTTAATCACTGAGTTTTTACAAAGAAAACCTAAAAACTACTGAAAGAAGATTTGTCATTTTTACTGACAGTGATGTACTTTAAGAAAATGAACACCGCACCTCCTCTGATGGCATTGAATTGTCAGTATATTAGAGCCTTGAGTAAGTTGTTCTCCTGTTTTGTGTCCTCTCAGGCTGCCGGACGGTCTCACTCGTAGAGGAGACATCAACCTGCTGATGCTGGGAGACCCGGGTACCGCCAAGTCTCAGCTGCTCAAGTTTGTGGAGAGATGCTCGCCTATCGGGGTATATGTCAACTCTCCTCCTGTAGCCAGGCAGCTTTAATACATCCTGCTATTGTACAGTCAAGTTAAATCTGACTTGATTTGTCTTTATCTGCTCTTATTAAGGTTTACACTTCTGGTAAAGGCAGCAGTGCAGCCGGTCTCACCGCCTCTGTTATGAGGGACCCGAGCACTCGTGGTTTCATCATGGAGGGAGGAGCCATGGTGCTGGCTGATGGAGGTGTCGTGTGTATTGATGAGTTTGACAAGGTAAGAAATATGTCTTGTTTAATCTGAGTGTAAAAAGTATTTATTTCTAGACTTAACATATGAAGACTCGGCTTTGGCATGGATTTAAAAGGGAGGGAAAAGAGAGACAAAGATGAGACTAGCGTGCGACGAGAGCAACAGAGCAGAATTCCTCCAGGCCTGAAGTTCACACGGCAGGTCTGATTGGAGTTAACGTTAGTGTTTCCTGTAGAGCTGTGTTTATGCCTTGAAGATGAAGGTTAATGCATTAGCGTCATTTCAGTTTTCATGGTTATTGTTTCTTTATGTAACAGCAGGTTAAACTTCAGTCTTTACACCTTTCATTTCATTCCAACTTTGCTTTTACAGAATATTTCATTGTGTACTTGTAGTGAATTCCAATCACTTAAATTATGAACTGATATCTTTCTCACTGAAACAATAATAATCTGGTCTAGGTTTTAATTGCTCTACAGAAGACTAGGAAATTACTCACCTCTAAACATCCCTGTGATCACTTGCTGCAGCTGTCGTTGAAAAACTGTTTTTTCTTATCATTAGATGAGAGAGGATGACAGAGTGGCCATTCACGAAGCCATGGAACAACAGACCATCTCCATCGCCAAGGTATGTCCCATAAGATTATTTATAAAAGACATTTTTTTTCTGGCTGTACTGCGTAGTAAACAGTTCAAACCCACGCTGTGACTCCTCCCAGGCCGGTATCACCACCACCCTGAACTCCCGCTGCTCCGTGCTCGCTGCTGCCAACTCTGTGTTCGGCCGCTGGGATGACACGAAAGGGGAGGACAACATCGACTTCATGCCCACCATCCTGTCCCGTTTCGACATGATCTTCATCATCAAAGACCAGCACGACCAGCAGAGAGACATGGTGAGGAGCAGGATGGTTAAGAGTTGAAGGTTCTGTTTTTAAATCCCTGAAAGTATGAAGTTGAATGATTTGAAAATCCTGTCTTTTTGCAGACGTTGGCTCGTCACGTGATGAACGTTCACCTGAGCGCTCAGACTCAGACCGAGGGCGTCGAGGGTGAGATCCCACTGGCGACCTTTAAGAAATACATCGCCTACGCCAGAGCGTGAGTATCTGACTTTGCATTACTGATAACATAAATTTTATTTACGTGCATGAATATTTGGCTGATTGTTGGTGTTTTCTTGCAGGAAATGTGGCCCTCGTCTGTCTGCTGCAGCCGCCGAGAAGCTGAAGAACAGATACGTGCTGATGAGGAGTGGAGCGAGAGAGCACGAAAGAGAGACGGACAAAAGACCCTCCATCCCCATCACTGTCAGGTATGTCTGTATACCACCTTTTGGCATCCTTATGTTCCCCCATGCATGTACATCTTTCCTCCTGCCTTGAGAAACTAAGCCTAATTTCTTCACGTTTCTGTCCCTGCAGGCAGCTGGAGGCCGTGGTGCGTATCGCAGAGTCTTTGGCGAAGATGAAGTTGCAGGCTGTGGCTGGAGAGGAAGAGGTAGACGAGGCTCTCCGACTCTTCCAGGTGTCCACACTCGACGCTGCTCTCTCTGGCAGCCTCTCAGGTTAGTGTGTGTTGAATGTGAAATACTTTTAATTAAAGCCATGATTAGATTCATGAGTGAATGATTTAAAGTTGGGCAGAAGGGTTGAACAAAGTGCTTAAAGAAGTAATAAACAACTAAAGTAGTTGTCTCAACTTAGCAGATGAACAACTAAAAATGCAAAATTGAAAATAATGGAGAAATGGCAAAAGTGGATGATTGGTTGAAGTTACTTGATGAAATTTATTTAAAAAATCATCAAACCGGCTGGCAAAGTCTTGAAATGGAGGTTTAAATCACTTATATACAGTAGAATAGCTGGCTAAATAGGTCACCTACCTCAGAGTAACAGACAACAGTGTAAAATGTCATAAAAATATTGATGGAGAGAATTTCTTTTATCTTTCTCAAAGACAAAAGGCAGATGTTTTAAATGGAGAGGGTAATATTGTTGAAAATGCTGATGACAGACTGCTCTCTGTCAATTCTTATGTTTAAAAAGTCTTGAATCTTGCCTTTGAATCCAACACATTGAAATTAATGACATTTGATTTTTTTTTTTTTACCAGGAGCGGAGGGCTTTACTTCTCAGGAGGACCAGGAAATGATCTCTCGTGTTGAGAAGCAGCTGAAGAGACGCTTTGCTATTGGTTCCCAGGTTTCAGAGCACAGCATCGTCCAGGACTTCACCAAACAGGTTAGTACGAGGAAAAAACCATACTTCAAAATCCAGAATAGAAGTATAAATAACACCATCTGCACTTGAGGGTTTCACAGAGGGGAACGGTAAATCTTCTTCCTTGGTAACAAATCCTTCTTTGTTCAGCAATGTGCAATTTCTGTGCAGCTGTGTAGTTTGCTAAGGCTTAATCTTTTTTCACCATGTGGAGTCTGCAGTGACTTGGGTAGTGAAGTACAGACCCATTGCTGAAGACCTACAGTCAGGCTATCCCCCCTCTGCTAGTCTAAATGAGACTTTCTGTGTCTTAAAGCAGCACTCTACAAGATTTTTTTACTTCATGGTAAACCCCAGATTTCTGGAAATCTAGTTATAGCCTAATGAGGGAGGAAAGATTCAGCTCACTTTCTGATTGGAAAAAGTATTACAAGTACATTTCACACACTTCAGTATATTAACTGTGTGGTATTACTTTACAGAAATATCCAGAACACGCCATCTACAAAGTCCTGCACTTGATGTTGAGGAGGGGCGAGCTGCAGCACCGCATGCAGAGAAAAGTCCTCTACAGAGTCAAATAGAGCAAATTCTGCTCTAAAACAAATCCATAACGATGTTAATGTAAATAGTTTTGATCTGCATGTTCAGTGTATTTGTTGATGGACCCATAAGAAAAGTTTCTGGTCTGTTATGGTGAAGATTTGATGTGTCTGTGGTTGTACATGAGTTTATGAAAGCTTGTCTGATTTCATGCATAGAAATGTAAACAATAAAACAATAAAATATTTGTGCCACTGTTACACAACTGTTCGTAGTTTCTGTGTGATGTGCCAACATAACTAAGATCACTAAAGACCAAAGTAGTTTGTACATTTGAAAAAGGT
Organism: Xyrichtys novacula; assembly: GCA_962446985.1. Taxonomy (NCBI): domain Eukaryota; kingdom Metazoa; phylum Chordata; class Actinopteri; order Labriformes; family Labridae; genus Xyrichtys; species Xyrichtys novacula. Next base: position 10,756,014 of record OY660879.1, on the reverse strand, counting down.
CATTGAGACTTTATTGTTTCAATTAAGAGTTTAATAAAGATTATACAAATGACAAAAGATTGACAGAACCATTCATTTTGAAAAAGAAGGAAGAAATTAGTCTCGACATGAGTGTCAAACGTGATTATTAAAGTGCTGTGTGTGCAGAAATGTTCAAAATGCCGGTATATTTAAGGCTTACAGAGAATAAACACCTATTCCAATCGTGGTCAGTGCAACGCATAATCCCACAGTGAACTGCATGATGGGTGAGGATGGGAATCTTGAAGTTTTGAAGTCATTGCCCTCTGATCGGTTCACTGTTTCTGCTGTGATACTCAACATTTTCTGCAAGTCATCAAAAACCTAGAGGAAAAGAAAAAAAATCAGCAAGATGGCAGGATCCTGTTTCTACATTACTTAGATTCACTTCCTCTTTTTTGCTCTCTACATTAATGTTGTGTTGAAGGAATGTTTCATTGCTATTATGACACATTGTTTCCCTTGATTATCAAGTAGGCTACATGTTGAAAGCACAAAGGTCATGATAATATTCACGTCAGGATTTATTAGTAACTGAAAAGCAGCTTTAGCTACTAGTTAGTGACAGCAAATATTAGCCTACACCCACCTCCTAGCTAATATTACAGTAAGCATAAGTGACAGGTAACTTTTGACATTGTTAAAGGTACAAATGGGTATTAGACTGTTGCTAACGGTCGTTTAAGCTTAAAAAATGTACTCTGTGTTTCAAAGGTAACATGAAACTTATCTCAGAATTACAAAGTAACATTTTTGTAAATCCAAATTTTCTGCTGTATTTCTCAACTCAAAGGTCATTCAGAAAAAAAACAAACGAATTTTTAAAATCTATAGTGAATGTAAAACACTTCCACAAAAAAATCTCAAAAAAATAAAAATAAAAAAAATCACGAATTTTGTTGCTTTGCATTGTGAGCAGGTATGTGGTCATTTGCTCACCTGAATGTTGAGCTCAAAGGCAGCAACAGCCTCCTCCAGCACTTCTGTCTTCTCCTCCTCTGTAAGCTCGATGCTGTTCATGCGACTCCTGTACAGCTGTTTGAAGCGGTGTGGGCTGGTCACACCGGGGAAGGAGAAAAATGAAAGCCCTTCTTTGTCACTCAACCCAAGGGACTTCTGGGTAATTTTCCCTAGAACCTGACCTCCTGAGAGATCCCCAAGGTAGCGGGTGTAGGCGTGGGCCACCAACAGCTCTGGGTGCTCTTTCCCAATCTGAAAAGAAGAACATGCTCAGCTACTTTCTATGAACTTTTATGTTTATGCAATAATGTACAACAAGCAGGTCGTTATTCTGTTACAACAATCCACCCGTTGTACATTATCAAAGATATAACAGCTTTTTCTTTGCTGCTCTTTCTGATCATGAGGCTGATGTTAAAGGTACTGGATTGCTTGCTATGGATTGATACAATGACATTAAGATAAGATAAGGTTCTATTAGTGCTACAACTTAAGCAGTGGTCTGTTGTTTATGGCAGCAGTCCGTTATACAGAAATAGCAGACCTAAGAATCCCCAAATTGACCAATTAGAATTAAGTGCTCAACACAGCTGTGAAAAATAAGTACAAAGGAATGTTTTCAACTTCACTCACCTTTCGGAGTCTCTGCTCATATCTCTGTGTGGCTGCAGGTACGATCACCTTCTTCCTCCACTCTGAGCCAAAAAAATGCTCAAGATCGCTCTCAAGGGCCTCCAGACGGGCCAATTCCTGAGGGAAGTATATCGGTGCAACAGCAGCATGGGAAGAATTCCTGTCCAGCTCCTCCTCCAGCGCCTTGTAGATCACATACAGGGAACACAGCAGCACCTAATGGAAAAGCGTACAGGTGAATATCTAACAAAAAATATATATAATTATCCCAAATCTAACAATTGGAGCCAGTTTGAATGAAGTTTTGTTACCTTGTACTGTGGCAGGGTGATCTGTCCCTTCTGGTAACTCAGCATCAGCTGTGTGTTTTCAGCTCGGATGTGATTGTTTTTGGTGGCAGCTTTAATTTGCTCTGATAAATCACTGTAAGGAGCACAAAAATTCACACGGTTATACGAGGGGATTTGAAAAAGTGAAGTGAAAAGGGGCTGGACGTTTTCATTTCTTTTGTCTAACCTTATGAGCTCAGGAAATTAGATGCATAAACAAACTTAGCTTTTTTTCATTTAAAAGACAAGGATGTTTCATTTACAGTAACTGATAGTTTGCATTTGACATCTTTTTCTTAAAATTCACTCTCAATTCTGTTACATTAGATCTGCTTCAACAGCTTTTCAAGCCTAACATCATAATAGATTGTGTTTTGGTCAGATTTAAATTGTTAAAAAGACTGATGCGGTTGAGTAAGTTTTAGCACAATTTCTTAAAAAAACTAATTTCTCTGATATTAAGACTTTTTTCATTATCATACCTTCCGACTTCTCCCTCGTCGTTTTTCCTGGCACTCTTCATGTTCTCCATTTCTACAAACAGCAAACAGCAGTTCAGTCATTTTAGAGTAACATATTTAACATGGAAAGTATATGTAGTAATAAAAATAAAGTACCTGTACTGGATGGTGGATTCCTGTCCTTGATTCTGACTTCGTGTTGTCTCCTCTTCTGAGTCGAACAGTTCTCTGTAGCCTCACAGCTTTGCCCTCCTCTTTTATAGAGCTGTGATCATGACCTGAACTCAAGCCGCTGAGTCAAAAGGGAAGTGAGACTGCTGAGTCACATTACACAGTTTGCTGAGCTTAAACATGATAAAGCAGATTTAATTTGGTGACATGAGGAAATCTGAAAACATGACAAGGCAGCAATCAAAATGACTGATAGAGAAGTTTTGTCTCTGTTGAAAGAAGGAACCCTAACTGGTGAGGTTCACTCACTGAAAAAGTACACTTGTAACTTAATAATTCAGTACAGGCTACTTTCATTTAAATAAACATTTCAACTGTGTACTTTACGGATTGAGATCTTTTAGACCTGCAGTGGAACAGGTCTCAGAGAATAAGTATCTGGGTTTTCTTCTGGATCATAAGCTTTCTTTTAGAGCATACATCGCGAGATTTCTCTGTGAATTGTGAACCTTGTGAAAGATTGTTTAAAAAAATATCAAATTCTTGATTAAATTGTCTCTATGTGACCCTTAAACACTGTCATATATTTTCATGAGAAAATGACTTAATTAAAAAAAAAGGTCTTAATCTTAAAGGAATATTCTGGCGTAAAATTAAGTTAGGGTCAGACACTTCGTCGAGAGATGAATGTTGCCGACCGCTTGCTTCTCTAGTTATACCAACTTAAGTAACGACCACAGATAGCAACACAGGGAGCCATGCGCTCAACCAAAACCCCACTCTATAGCCACAAATAATGCTCAGAACAGCACCTAACTTCATCAACAGTACATATAGGGTCCCAGCCATAGTACTAACCACCAAACATCTTTTTAGCTTTGCCTGATTTCTTTAGCAAAGAGACTAAACACAACTCACCTACTCTCTTCCAGCAGCCGCTTGTTTGTACAGAGACCTCCGGGCAAGTCACTTCCTTGAAGTAATAATCATCATATTAATCTTTTGTACTTTAGACGCAGTAGTTGTTCTGCCTTAGCGCCTCTGGCTGATTGCATTTCCATAAAGAAATGATCAAAAATGTTGTTCCTTGAGCTGCGTTACCCCTGCAGAGAGCACATGGCTCTCTGTATTGCTGTCTGCGGTTGTTACTAAAGTTGGTATTACTAGAGAAGCAAGCAGTAAGCAACATTCATCTCTCGAGGGGTTGTCTAACTCTAGTGTTAGAGTGTGTTTGACCCTAACTTAATTTTACGCCGGAATAACCCTTTAAAAAAGATACTCTGTCAAAATTCATTTCTATGTTTTAGTATTTCATGAAATTTTCCTCTCTATCATTAAATGTTTTTTACTTTTGTTGTACTTCTCTGTCTTTTCTTCTAATGTTTCAGTAATTAGTGAATGGTTTCTTGGCTTCCATGATTTTTTTTAAAGTGAAATGTTAGTGCAGTTGACCTCCAGGGCCTCCATACTTTCCTCATCTGTGTCGCCGCAGTTGCATACCCCACTTACCCCATGCAAAGTTGAAAAGCATGAACAATCGTTCCCCTCCATCTCACCCTGCCAAGTCTTTTCTCTTCCATTTCATAATCACGCCCCTTTATGAAAGCAGCCCTCCATTGGTTTTGGTAGCCGGAGGGGGAAGTGGGTTGTGCTGGTGGATTATCTAAACAGGGGACTCTCTCACCCATGTACACTCACAGCGTGCTTTAAAATGCAAAACACTAAACATGAAGCCAACTCGACAGATGTAAAACCCACTAAATTACAGATGCTGGATTTAGGCGACCGTCTCAAATAAAAGGTAAGGTTGTTTTCCATGTTTGAACTTAGCCAAATGCTTTAGCCGAGCTCACATCTGGTTCAGCTGGCGATGTCATCCACTGCATCCCCTGCAGAGGCTTACAACATCGGCATAGGAGGTCAGGGAGAGCCGGGGGTCTCCTCACTAAAGTGTATTAATGTTTGAAAACGCTTAAACCTAGATTTCTGCCGCTCAATTGTCATACAAGCTGCATATGTAGCTCGACGCCATAGTTATTTTGGGTCTCCTCGGTGATGTGAGCCGCCGTCGATAATGCCGAATCACGACCCAACTGCTAATTTAGGTTACACGTAAATAAAAAGTTGACATTTGAAGGACTTAACTAATGCATTTGACATAAACCGTATGGTTGTAGAATCTTGATTATCTTATATTTGTTCAGTAGGGAATGATTTAAAGTCGTCGTACTGATACTCTGCATCAACACAAACTAACTACACGTTATCACACTTGTCAACCAACGACCAACTAAATGTACAAACAAGTCAACGCAAATTATCAGTGCTAAGAGTTTATTAACCGACTGATGGGTCATATTAAAGTCTAACTCAACGTTTTAACATAATTCTGTGTAACTGAACCATAGTTAAACATTGTTTTATTCACCTTCATGTATCACTTTATTTTTTCATTTCTATGCTTAACATATGCTACAGGTAACAGAATCTACATAAGGTATTTTTTCTATAACTTTTCTGTTGGTGTTTCCTTTTTAACCAACCAGTTTAAATGTCTGCTTTCTTCAATTTGACTGAAGTCTCTGTCACTTAGCTTCTGTTTTAATGTCCCCAACTGTTTCTTGCTGTCTCTTACTGTTGACTGTTAACCACCAATCCAAAGTCATGTACACTTCCAATAGATTAAAAATGATATTAAAGGTATCCTCCATGTTGTCTGTAGAATAATGCAGTTTAATGCTGCTCTTGGAATACATATCAGTCATGTGATGGAATCTATAGCATGACCAAGATACATATATAATCTAGATACAGAGTAATTGCTGTAATTTTGGTTGTGTTTTCAGAGTACTTAAATTAAAGGATTATAATACGTTATATTATGTGTTGTTATTGTTATAAAAAGGGCCCACTTTATAAAATTAGATTACTTTGCTATATTGAAGCAAAAACATTGTTACCTTGGTAACTCAGCCCCTATTGATTGATGTCCTTCAGGTAATGGATTCCAGCCTTTCTTGTTACATCCTTGCCATCCTGATTGGCTGTGTCCAGTACTCCTTTTCCACAAGACACAATGACACCCATCTCTATGAGTACTGTGTGCTGGGAGCCGGGCCTGCTGGGCTGCAGATGGGTTATTTCCTCAACAAGGCGAAAAGAGACTACATCATCCTGGAGAGGAACTCTGGGCCGGGCAGCTTCTTTAACAAGTAAAAAACTTTTTGGCAAAGACTGAAATGTTTACATGTTCTGGTATAATTTCCCCATTTTTTAATGTTGTCTGTTGCCTTATATTTGTCAGGGATGGGTACGATATGCATAGACAAATGTGGAAACTAGGAGCAGCTATCTAATGCAAGTGTCTTTGTGTTTATTTGCAACCTTAGAAGATTCAAACTCTAAATTAAAAGGATAAAACATAAAAAGTTAAATGAAGATGTGATTAAATACACATATAGTACACATGGAATCAGACGTGAGTGCAGGTTTGCAGCTGTTTAAACCTGGTATTTGTACCTCTTTGGCATCTCTATCAGCAAACCCTGGAAAATGCAAGATGGAAATTTCACTGATTTCATCCTCCTGACAGATATGTTTTCTTTTCTGCTCTTGGCAAGATACCCCAGGCACAGGAAGCTCATCAGCATCAACAAGATCCACACAGGAAGGCAGAACCGCGAGTTCAACTTTCGCCACGATTGGAACTCACTGCTGAGCGATAAACCGGACCTCCTTTTTAAGAGCGTCAGCGAGGACTTTTACCCTCCTGCCGATGCTTTCCCAGTTTACCTGTCCATGTTCGAGAAGGAGTTGGGGCTGAAGGTTCGGTATGGAGTGGATGTGGGAAGGATAAGGGCAGTGCTGTCACCCTCTGGAAGGAGATACATCCTAACTGATCAGCGTGAAACACACTACACATGCAGGTATTTGTTGTCACATAAAACCCAATTTCACTGTCATTTTGATTTTATATTTCATCAGGTGGTTTTTCTGTCTTCTTTTTTAGCGCCCTCCTGGTAGCCACTGGTTTATGGGTCCCTCAAAAGGTGGAGTTCGTTGGTGCTGACCTGGTTGAAGGCTATGAGTCCATCTCAACTAATCCAGAAGACTACAGGAACCAGGCTGTTCTTATCCTGGGCAAGGGGAACTCTGCTTTTGAAACAGCTCAGAGCATCTTGGGAAGCGCGAGTCGGGTGCACATGCTCAGTTCAAGTCCTGTTCGACTGGCCTGGCAGACACACTATGTTGGAGACCTCAGGTAGTTTTTGACCTCTGATGTCTATTGATAGTTCCTAACATTTGTTACATCAGTAGAATCACAGTTGGCAGGACTCAACTGGATAACACTCTGGAGTGTGGTAAAAACAGGCTGTACTCGTCAAAAAGGTTATTTATGGAAGCAAACAGGCAAACAAACCCCTCAGGGAAAGGCAAGGTCAGAGTCTGAACGACAACAACATAGATCAAAACCATAAATAACACACTAAAGAACTGGAGCTTGGACTTGAGGGGAAGACACTGACACTCAGACAATCACACACAGGGGGGGAGATAAGAAGGCAGGATGTGGCGGATCCTACACCAGAGGACATGCAGACAACACAAAAATAAATCAGGAAAGAAACTACAATAAGAAAGGGATACTTAACCTGAATACAGAGCTGGACATAAAGGCAGTACTATCACCTGGGGACGTCTGAGTCTGAACATTTTAACCCCTTATGCAAGACTTTTAGTTGTTCTATCATTGTTCCAAATTTCAAGCAAGCTGATTGTTTTATATATTTCTTGCATCAGGGTGTGCATTGAACAAAAACTGTTGTGCATCATCAGGACCAGATGAAAATGTCATAGAAATCTGTTTTAAGAGAAAAACAAGTTTATTTAACCCTTCTGACAGTGTTACAATTTCTGTCTTGTAGCACTTTGATTGGTGCTCAGGCACTGATGGACTGTGGGTTAAAATGAACAGAAACGGAAACAACCTGGTCAAAGTTGCTGCTTGCTCTAGGATTGATTTAATTAAAAATCCATTAAATTTGCACTGTTTAAAAACATTATGAAAACACTACACGTGTGGATGAATTGCTGAAATCTATTTTGCTCTTGAGCCATCAGTACTTGTAACCCTAGATAATGTTCTTGTGTTTTTCAGAGCTGTAAATAATGAGCTGCTGGATACGTACCAGCTGAAGTCTCTGGATGGGTTGGTGGAGGCACGCCTGGAGAAAATCGTCATTGCTCAACGAAAGGAGCAAAGCAGGAGAGGCTCCAGGAAGACAGAGAGAAAAAGAAAACTATATTTGACTTTAAACAAGTACTTACAAAACCAGGAGGAGAAGAACAGCTCTGATGTGACTGGAGAAGAGCTGCCGGGGTTTCACAATGATAACTTCTCCATGAGAAAGCCATACGACCGCGTGATCCGGTGTCTCGGGTTCAGATTCAACTTCAGCATCTTTGATGGGTACAAAAACTCAGTGTGTAACAGGGAAGGGTTATTTTATTGTTCCCATGCAACAGTTACCTGACCAATCAACATGGTTTATTGGTGCTTCTCTCTCCAGATCTGCCTGCCCACCAAACAGTGAAAATGCAAAAGGGAGGTTGCCGGGGGTAACGGCCTGGTATGAAGGGAAGAACACCCCTGGACTGTTTGTGCTGGGAACTGCTGCTCACTCCAGAGACTACAGACTGTCTGCTGGAGGCTTCATCCATGGTTTCAGATACACAGGTAAAGTCAAAAGATTCACATTTGTTAAGGAGGTAATGCTTCTTTTACAAATTTGGCATAAAAATATAAAATCTGTATGAGTGGGCCAGGATTTACGTGTTACAGTTCATGTTTGTTGTATTTGCCAAATCAATCAGGTATCAGCAGGCTTGTAAAGCACTTTGGTTCAACTGGGGTTGTTTGTGAATGTACCATATAGATAAACTTTACTTTATCATGATAGTTTTTTAATATTCCATCAATCTTAAAACCTCTTAATTTTTCTAGAAATGATTTTAATATTTGGGTGCATACCTCTGAAGAAAACCAGAGTGATGTCTCTGTATAACCAGTTTTTTACAGTGAAACTGAGACTCAAAGGAAACAGATGAATAAGTGCTCATCTGAGGGGTTAAATCAAAACATGATGGTGTTGATTTATAGTCAGAAAGAGTCATTTTCATTTAGATTTTCATCAGTCAGTCTCTTCTCAAGTTGCAATTTGGACTGTAAACAAGGCAGTATAGAAAAGACAGTCTTAGTTGCCTGAAAATAGTTGACATATACAATTGTGCATTAAAAAACATGGTATCGACTCATTATTAAAGTGATACTGCAACAAAATGTGATTTTCTGACAGTGCGAGCTGTTCATCGTGTTCTGGAGCAGCGCTATCATGGTAAGCTGTGGCCGTCCTCCAGCCTGTTGATGACTCAGCTGCAGACGTGGATTCTGAAGCGGGTTGGTGAGGCGTCTGGACCATATCAGATGTTTGAGGTGCTTGGGGACGTCATACTTCTCAGAGGGTGAGTAAAAGTCCAGTATGGGCTCATTTATAACGGGGTTTTGTCTCGCCCTGTCAGGGTTCTATTTGGCATAACCATGGCAGACCCATACATCTTCCCGTCATTTCCAGCTACTGACATAAATCCAGCAACACTTGGCTAAAATAAAATCGTGATTTTCTGTTGCTGTGAATTGAATAACACTTTTTAAAATTGAAGTTCTAACACTACAGTTATTCTTTTCCTGCTCTTTAAACTTGGGTTAATTCCTCTCTTCAGCTCTCACTGTGAATACCTGGAGGAGTTTCCTCTTCAAGCTCTGCCTCAGTTCTCGTCTCTCTCGGGCCACGAGGTGTCTGAACATGGACTGATTGTTGTTCTCATGCAGTACGGGAAGAAGAAGATAGACTATCTAGGGCGGAGCAGAGCAGAAACAGACTGGACCAAAGCTTGGAAGTCCAACTTTCTGCACCCTGTTTTATACTATTATGACAAGCTTCCTACAGGTGAGTATAAACACTGCTGCCATCAAAGAGAGCTTTTTAGACAGGGACTCACTGTTGAACATTTACTGCATATTAATAATGGAGAGTGGGCCTCCACCTCCTACTTAGCGAAGTAAGACAATACTTTTTATTTTGCAACCAGGTCCTGAATGTCAGTTCACATCTGCTTTTTCTCTTCAGAGGGCGATATGAAGCTCAGACCTAATGGCTGGCCTTTACCCAGACCCAGAGCGGTCCATCACATGGTTGAGGACTTCCTCACAGAGTGGGATGGTCCCATGTCTCATATCCAACCACTGAGACGCTTCCTGGAACACTGTGTCCAAACAGACCTCCGAGCTTTCTATGCAGGTAAAACTGAAGGTCCTGGACCATTTCTAGTTTGCTAGTGTCCTGGTTTCCACTTTCCTCAAAATGTCGGGTGTGCTGATGTAAGAACACAGCAGGAAAAAGTCTGTAAAATTTGCTGTGAAAACTGAAAGAATAAGTGAAGACTGCTTCCCATACAGGACTTTATAATGATGAACAGATGGTAAAATATCAGTGGCAGTTAGCTCTACTCACTCCCACGTTTCCTCTTGTCTTTTAGAATCATGTTTCCGCTTCTCCCTTACCCACCGCACGCCACCACTCTTCTGCCAGCATGGATACTTGAAGGAGCAGGGTGTCCCTCAGGACCGTCAGCTGTGGCAGCATGTTCATCCTGATAGTTTGACGCCCACTAGGACAGACGCAGGCACGTCTGGGTACAATCCTGCGTTACCAAACTACCTGTCACGAGCTGGAGCCTCTGTGTCTTCAGGACTGAACCTTGACCTCTGAATGTGTCACTCGTGCCTGTTTGAGCTGTTGTGCTGTTTAATCCGTCAGACATACTACCTCCATTACCCTTTAAGTTCCCTCCATGAGGCCAAACATGTCTGACAGCATGCCGTCCCTCAGATCCCTAGTTTCCAACAGTTTGGGCGTGTAAAGCAGTTTCTACTTACAAAGGTCAAAGCGAGATTGTTTTAACCAAAGAGAGGTTTTAAAACATTTAAGGGTCCAGAGTTATAAAGTTATCCAGTAACTGGAGGAAAAAGTATGAAAATTAAGTATAGATTTGTGTCTTTACTCTTTTTGTAACCATCTCAGAAAAACTTTTGCTCGTCACTGGAATTGCACTTTGTCTTGGAAAAGCTCCCTTATTTTTATGCTACACAAATAATATACATATATGTGCATCATATGTCATTTTCATATCATGTAAATTTAGATTATATGAAACTATATTGGTGGAGGGTTTTATTATGAAAATATTGTATTTTACATGAACAATGGTACCAAAATAAAAACAGTTTAAACTGTGAATACAGTTGTCAAATCCTTATTTCACCCAGGGCACCAGAATGGCTGGAGCTGGCCTTGAGCCAAGTCCAGTGACAGTTGCAGGATATAGAGTACACATAGACATACATATAGGCCTAGAGCTGTGGTTCTCAATTGGTCTCACTCTGGGACCCACATTTTCCCATGGTCCTCAAGTCACAACCCACTTTTATAGAATTCAAACCCAGCAAATTTATTTTTTATAAAAAAACTTTTAAAGACTCTAATCTTTAACAATAATCTACTTGCTTGATTGAGTAAAGTGCATTTCAGAGCAAATGAATGGGACAATATGAGGAAAACAACTCCTGAAGTTTCATACACAGAAAATATCAAATATCTAATAAATATTGCATTAAGTATTTACTTTTTTGACCAGCTGTTCATGACCCATACAGAACGTGACTGCAACCCACTTATGGGACAGGACCCACCAGTTGAGAACTACTGGCTTAGAGATGTGCATCAGATATGGACAGAATTTGTAGTTTGTAATGGTGAATGTTGTACAATGTACGTTGGAGCACATTTGCAGCAAACACACAACTTTGTTTGATGAATACAACAATCGTCAATTACATTGCATCACGCATCATCCAAGTAGTTTGTACTCAAAATCACGTGGCCCGTACGGGGATCGAACCCGCGACCTTGGCGTTATTAGCACCACGCTCTAACCAACTGAGCTAACCGGCCCTGTTAACACGGAAGGATGTTTGTTTCAGAACCAGGAAAATGATAAATTTGAAAAAGATTTGTGTGACGAGGTGAGATTGAAGACTAGTATTATAATTGTTTTGAAGACTAGTATTATAATTGTTTTTTTATTCTTAATTTAATTAAGATTTTATTATTACATTCGCTTCTTCTCTTTTAATGACGTTTTATGGTCCCAATCCAACTCTGTAGTGATCTGCTGGGACATTTCTATGATGACATTAATCCTGCTCAGAAAAAAATACTCAGTTGCTAAATGTTCCATTGACTTACTTAAAAAATGTAGTTTTTTTTTGTTCATATCCATATATCCAATTAATATTTAAATTCTCAAAATAGAATTTAAATGTTTTTCATTGCGTGCTGCAATGTCTCATTACTCATATTACTGATTACTTTTATCATATGTTTGTGTGTTTTTTGTTTGTTTATTTTACTTCTCTCATTAAAATGTGTAATTTGCATAACCGTGAAGTCTTCAATCTGTCTACATCATCATTATTTTATGTTGACCAGTGCTTTGAAAGACTTCCTCTAATTTGGAAATTTAAGTAGCATTGTTTGCTACGGTGGCCGAGAACCACCGCATTCTTTTTTATTTGCAGCAGTGGTGGTTCTCGGCCACCTCAGTTTTCTAACTGGACTTGTAATTAATGAATGAATGCGGCCCGAAATATTGCAAGAGTACCCAGATGCAGCGCCAAGATGGCGGACCCAAAGATAAAAAACCACATTTACAAAACGCAATAAGTTTCCGCATTACCTCCGATTGGCGGACCCAAAACATGAACTTTGAACTTCTGCTTTGCGATGCCAGAACAGTAGGTGGCGGTATGTACCTACACTTTCTGACGGCAAAATTTACAGAAGAAGAAGAACTCTCAGGAAGTTTGAAAAGAAGCAAGCCGTCCGCATTCATTCAATCTCACCTCCGACCACTCAAACTAACCCTAACCCTGCATTCCATTGTTTCCATCATGGGAAATCTAAGTGACGCTCTCAAATTAACAGGAACATTGCGCAGAAGATATGTCCTGGGCAATGGACTGAGAAAACGGGCAGAGATTTGGAGGTATTTGTGCATGCTCTATATTACAGTTGAAAAGTGTATAACAGCTTTCCAATGCTGTTACTTGTGGCGAACACCTTTTTGCTTGAGTTGATGCGTGCCCGCAGGTGGAATAATGTCACATGTCACACACATTTTCTGTTGTTTTGATTTATTTACTCATTCATCATTTTATGTGCGCACCTCTCCTAATCAACCCACCCATTAAATAGACGGGCACAATAGCACCATCTGCTGGCACAAAAAATACATAACAATAAACTGCAAAACCCCAATCTGGCTCCTACAAAGTGTATGTGACAAGATGATTAACGTTTGCTTTTGTTAAATCAGGGCTTCCCCAGCCAGGACTTCGGCTCAGACTGTGGCATATTCATGTTGATGGTAGGTCATAACGAGCTGTAATGCACAAATATTGTATCTAGAATAACTTTCCAACATGGACTTTTTTAAAGTTATCTCACATGTTGTCTCATAATTTTTTTTTTAAAGTCTGCCATGTACATCGTTATGGAGTCACAGTTTGACTACTCAGTTGTAAGTACTTTTCAACACGCAGTGTCATCCTCAAGATTGTATTTTGTATTGTGCACTAAAATGAAATACAAACAACAATTTCAGCATGACATGCCTGTTTGGCGGCGATGGTGGTGCCTGTTGCTCCTGGAGAACAATTCTTTGAACAGGTAGACAGTTTAAGTAAACTAGATGTCCTAATTAACTGGAAGACAATCAATATATTGTACTTAAAGACATATTGTCATTACAGTTGTGGGAAAATCTTCGCCCACTGGACCAAAGAATGTCAAGAGCTCATTGCTGGAAAGCATACTCCGGTCTTCAGTCTAAAGAGGAAGGCAGAGCAGCAGGACACAGAGGTTAGGAAATTGCCTTGTAAAAACAGTATTATCTCAGTGGGAGTCCTTCAAAATGCACACAGTTGTATGGATCAACATTGTCTCGATGTATTTGGTAATTGATGTTACTTTTCAAATTGCCTTGTCAAGGAAACCATGACGCAGACGGTATCGGATGTCCAAAGAATGTGCATGGCAGATTCAATGCAATTCTGTGTCTACCAGACATCGAACAACACAGGAGAGAGGTGTGTTGCAGACTCAATTTAATAAATGCAATTATCGGGGCCTATTCAGTGATTTTCCATGAAGTGACCACTTTTACATATAGTTTAAATGCACAAATCATGCAGGAAAATTATTTATACATTCAAATGTGCTGCAGAGGTATAATCAATTGGACAGCGTGTTTGTTTGATATTATGTTTGTCTCTCATTTGATCAGATTGCTTTACCCTGAGGTAAACGTCATAAAATGGGTCCAGTGCAAGACGTGCAGGGGCTGGCTGCATCAGGATTGTGCTGGGATTGAAATGGAGCCGTTTGACTGCGGGTGCGAGGACTCCATTGAGCATCCTCGGTATAACATAATTTATCAAGGAAACATAGTATCAGTCAAAAATACGAGGCTCAAAGGATGAAAAAATGAGGGCTTGCTCTTTTCTTATTTCTCTGCAGGATCAAGGATGCTGTTGACAGTTGAGGAATTCATGCTGTCTTTTCTAAGACACAGATCAAGGTTGCTTTTGAATGCACTATCAGTTGTTAAAGCCACCGTTTCTTTTTCAGATGATTACATTTTTGTCTCTTGCTCTTTGGTTTCAGACATTACATGATGATCTACTGTCTGGAAAGATCCGCTCCAACAGAATGTTCCTTTGGAGGAATCCCGCCACCTCACTCCGACTAAAGCAGCATCTTAAGATAAGGACACTAAGTTGGAGTGAGCAGCGCGTAAGTAAAAATGCCATCCATCATGAGTATTTTTACTCTCAGGGGTGTTACATTTGAAAGGTGTTTACTTTCTGTGTTTTTCTTCAATAGATGTTCGAGCTCCTGCGGTTCATTGAGGTGGCAACAAACATTTCTAAAAAAATAAAGAGAGGCGAGATTCATCTGCTTGATTTCGTTTTTGACGTCATGCTCCCAGAGGTGAGTAGATCAAACTATATAGCTTGCTTTGAAAAATGATGATATTGTTAAGAGGTTGTTCTTATTCATTTGGAAAGCTCAAGAACAACAATTAACCCATACTGCATAACTTCAATTGTTCACATTATTTGACTGTTTTTCAGCTTTTGATCAAAGCACTGAAGGAGCATGGCATCAACCGGTTCAGAGCAGAGCTGATGATGGCCTGTGGCAACGTGTTTTAAGCCCCCCACCACACCGACGGCAGTGCTGAATTTTGTATATATATATTTTTTTTTACTGTTCACAATTTTGTTTGGAAAAAATTAAAGAAATCTTCAAAGCAGTTGTATGACAATTTCCCATTTCTTTACACAGTCTGTAATGATATCGCTATTCAATTGTTTTTGCTATATGGCTCTTCTGAACCTTAAAGAGATCATGTGACTTGTGTCTCTACAACTATTGTATACTTGGATTTTGCACAGTCAAGCAATCCTGAAGAGGTTCACCAGGAAGCACACCATTTCATAAATTATGTCCCTGGTTACACAATGTTACTAAAGGATGGGGGAGTAAATTTGTGCAGCAACATAAGCACTCTCATAAAACATAATTATGAACAACAGAAAATATGTGAGGGTCAGGGCAACATTGTTGACATTAAACGAGGTCCTAATAGGAGTGGAGAAACAAGGTCACAGAGAAGTTAAGAAACATTGATGTGCTGTGTAATAAAGCTATTGGAGAGAAAAGTTAGAAAACACTGTTATATGATGTGTAACGAGAGGTTAAAACAGTCCATACTTGTAGCAAACTCTTACAAAAGAATTTGAGTAAGATGATAACTTCTACATACATTTACCTATTCTGACAAATTATCAGAATATGAGGACATCAGGCTATATATACATATTACTGTAAACTTCAGAATTAAATCAGAACAAAACAGTAGTCATAATTAATACATAAACGTTTTATTTTGATTTTTAGCTCAATAATAAATTTAATTCGATTCTTATGGAATGAACGGAGCAAAAAAAAAAGGATCCGGCGACTAAATCCGACTACCTGAAGTATTTCGGCGCCGGAAGTCCGCCAACGAGAAAGCCTTTCCACCGGAAGTAATTGTTTTGGGTCCGCCAATCGGAGGAACTTATTGCGTTTTGTAAATGTGGTTTTCTATCTTTGGGTCCGCCATCTTGCGCTGCATCTGGTCACCTCTCAAATATTGTTATACTATAAATAAAGTTTGTCGCCAAAAAAATGAGCGAGAGGAAGTGCCGTGCAACTTGATTGGCTGTCCAATTGTGTAGCTCCCTATTGGACGGGAGCAAATGAAGAACACCTAATCTGATTGGTTAGCGTTGTTCCGAAGCTATTCACTCATACAATGGTTGTGAGTTTTACTACTTCAGTGCGTTGAGATGGAAAATGTGAAATAGGGGACATTTTGGTGCTTCAGATGAAGGTTTTATTTTGATTTTGAGTCTGTGAATCAGCGAAGAATTGATGGACGATGATGGGGGAGTTTGTGTGTTGAGGTGCCGGCCTCAGGCGCAGCAGATGAAGCACCAAAGCGTTAATTTTCTTTTTGTTCGGTTGTAGGTTTGACATAGTGATTGTAGAGTAAACAAGCATCCATATGTCTCTATAAAGCATGGACGGGTGGAGCCCAATCCTCGCCACAGCCTCGGATAATGACCGATCAAGCTCCGAGGGGGAGTACATGGTGGAGCCCGGACCCGGGGATGAGACCCAGGAGGCGGCGACGGCGGACAGAGAACAACGGGCTGACGGGGAGGGTATGATGGAGGACGGGGGTACGTCTGCTGTGGGGTTCGGGATTAGTGGGACCGGAGAGGGGAAAGTGGTTTTGGGTCGGTTCGGACAGAGAGACGACAAAGAGCTCAGGTACCTGCACTTGTTGTGGGAGCCCGGACGAGCAGAGCTGGGGGCCGGGGGAGTGACGAGCAAGCTGGGGAAGGTGACGGGGAGCCGGGCGAAGAGGCACCACAGAGCGATGAGGAACCTCGGTCCCATCGGGCAGGATATTTATGGTAAATTTCAGATCTTTACTTAAGTAACACAATTAACTAGAATAAAAACATACAGGTAAAGGTTGTACAGTTCTATTACAGTGTAACGTAGTTAATAACACAAGAAGACATTGACTTTATTCAGTTTGAAGTTTTTAGCTGGTTGCAAAACAGACTTAAATAAATACTGATGTCTTTCTATAATAACAAAAGCAAACAAGACTGTCTACGTGAGTTATTTGTATTGTCTGAGACCTCTTGTGAGAAGGTAGGTGTCAGTTAGTGTTGTCATTCACGAACGATTCGTTCAAAAGAACCGAATCTTCTAAGTGAACGTTCTGAACCGAATCACTTCCTCAAGTGATTTATTCATTTCTCACTTCAGTTGAGCTAAAGTGAGAAACAGCATTGCCAGGCCAGCAGCCGGCGAACGAGGGACCACAAGTACCGATGCCTGAATCACTTCAGTGCGTAAACGAATCACGCATTGAACTACACTCTCTGAAATCATTTTTGTCGGACAAAACTACCTTTTTTTGTCACTGCTACTTTGCTACCACAACAACTTGTATACAATAGGACATAGCATGTGACAAGTAGTGCATTAAACCCACAGCATCCTATCACTGCAGCAGTTTGCGAGGGAACCGTGCATGTTCAGTATGAATTCAGAGTGAACGAATCACTCACTGACCCCAATTTGCCAAGCAGACCTGGTAGCTAGCACACTATAGGACAGTACACTTAAAACATCAGGACTTATAAACAAGTTCATTTTTACAAACCTGTTTGCCAACACAGCCAATTACTCTTGTCTATTGGTCCCAGAAGATATGTATTAAACTGAATCCTGAACGTTCAGCTGGGTATCAGTTCAGGAGGTCGGAGCCACAGGCGTCTCCCGCTAAATGATTCGGTTATTTGGTGAATGAATCTTTTGAACAAATTTCTTTAGTGAACTGAGTCTAGTGGTTCAGTACATCTAAAAGAACTGCTGTGCCCATCACTAGTGTCAGTAGATGGGATTTACTGTGTGCTGTCAAATTTTTGTTCTACTTGGTTGTTGTTTTTTTTACAGTAACCATTCTGCTAGTTTCCAATCTTTTTTTCATTCCCAGTTTTCTTGCTAATTACTGGATTGTGTTGATTCTGATAGCTCAAAATACCTTGACAATGGTTGTTAATTATGAATAGCAAAAATGATGTGAGAGACAACAAACAATCGGGGAATCTGACATATTTCTACAGTTATGATTTTACCTCTGTGACAAGAACATCTGTTTCTGATAGGTAAACACAGCACAGAGGGGGTTTTCATTGTATTCTTCATTTACAACACTTTAGATTTTATAGTTAATGGCTGATCAATCACAGAGAAACACAGCAAAGAAAAACAGAGGTGGGAAACAGCGCAAAAACAGCTAAAAGACATGATCCATATTGAAGGAAACAGACACAAAGCAACCTCAAACAATATGTGTTATGGGAGTATTACAGGACTGGTTAACTAAGAAACTGCTTTTACGCTAATTTCTGCATTTGCTCAGCATGCTAAAAAAATAAAGCAGCTTTAATGTAACAAAAATATAAATTCTCATGTCAATTTGGCCACCAAGATTTTCCTTTTCCTTTCTTTCAACCATCAAAACTGGGGAACCGGGTAATTTGTGACGGATAATGTGTACTCTTTCCATTGGAGTTGCCCTGTTATTCTAGCCGCTGGTAAACAGACTGAAACAAGTACTCTTTTGATAGGGTGTTCCTGTTTATGATGTCTTTGCTGCAGTTTAACCCATTCATCAAGCATCATTTTAACACATGTCACTTTAAATGTTTTATCTCCACAGCTGCAAAAAGACTGAGGGAGGCAGCAAACAGCAATGATATTGACACAGGTGAGGAGAGCAGTGACACATGTTGCAAATGTTCCAATGAGAGGAATATTCAAAGTTGTGTTTGGCTAATAAAGTTGTGTTTTCCAGTCCGAAAGCTCCTGCAGGATGATATAGACCCCTGTGCTGCAGACGACAAAGGAAGGACAGCTCTGCATTTCTCTTCCTGCAACGGCAACGAGGGCATTGGTAGGTCACTGATAAGAAATTCAAAACAGTTTAAATATCCAAGCCTAAGCCACATTTGGTTTGTTATCAACAGCTACCTTTGTTTGCATGATGCATGTGATGATGAATGTTTTTATAATGGAAATAGAACATTTCCAGAACATTTTTATATGGTTTAATTTGTTTATTTTGTTTATATTTCATATCTTTAGTGCAACTGTTGCTTAGTCACGGCGCTGACCCCAACCAGCGAGACAGTCTGGGGAACACCCCCCTCCATCTGGGTAAGAATAAATGTCACCAAAGCCTCTGATGCCTGTATCAATGTGGTCACTGCTGTCTACCTCTGAAGTTTCATTATGACACATAGATGTGCAGGTGCTTTGGTTTCACAACTGTTGTGATGAAAAAATTCACAGCAGAACATAAAACAGAACTTAAGTTATGTTTTAAATGCAATAACTATTTTACAGTCGTGTTAAAACTGTTATTGAGTGAAATGTTTTGGTAACTTGTGTTTTTGCAGCGGCCTGTACCAACCACGTGCCTGTAATCACCACTTTGCTGAGAGGAGGTGAGACACCCAATGAGTTGTTTCATTCTTAGTGGAGATGTTTACATTTCTAAAA
Source organism: Xyrichtys novacula (assembly GCA_962446985.1). Taxonomy (NCBI): domain Eukaryota; kingdom Metazoa; phylum Chordata; class Actinopteri; order Labriformes; family Labridae; genus Xyrichtys; species Xyrichtys novacula. Next base: position 10,736,562 of record OY660879.1, on the reverse strand, counting down.
GACAGTCATGTGATGTTACCTATTTCGCAGGTAGACTTGACATCTAGGAAAAATCTTAAATTGTATTATTTGTTATAGATCATTGGCAAGAAATCTTTGTGTTGCTTGCATTCTTGATTTACTGTAAATCATCCAGCAAATATAATAGACTGTTCAAAGACAGTTATTTCAGCCCTGCATTCAAGCTATGGTTGTCAATATACAGGGATTGACAACAACCACCTTAAGGAAAATTAAAAAATTGTTGGAAAATTGCTGCTGCTCTTTTTTGCTGGTTGCCACAGGTCATGGACATAAGCTGCTTGCAAGCTGGCTAGCTATAGCTGCCATCTCAAAACTGATGAGACACTTTTAAGTACTCACATTCCCAGATATCTTGTGAATCAAAAATCAAAGAGCTTGTGTCTCTTTAGGTCACGTTTCAATTGAACTTTGACTTCTTCTAACTGTCCTATTACCTCTTCAAATTAGCTCCATAACTGATGATCCACCAGAGGTAATACACTTGATAATAAAAGCATAGTTTTACAATGTAGGAAATAAAGCAACTTAAACTCAAGACAGAAAAATATCAAAACAAAAGCATGACAAATAATTGTTTATGAGGCCTGAGAAGTTCCAGTCATAGAGTTGGTCATGTGGATAAATCATAAATTTGGACTCGAGAAACGATGATGATGATGACATGAGTTAATAACATTTATTAGAAAAGTTTGGTAAGTCATGAGCGGTTTCACCCTTGTCTTACCTTTCCTCTATTTGGCTGAATATAGAGCTTTAGTTTTCACATTTTCACTTGCGCGATCATTGATAATCATAAGGGGAACATATTGTGACTTCAGCAAGGTTTGCAAAAAAAAGTATGTCTTAGTAATGATCCATATCAAAATGGGTTGAGAGAATTTTTATTTGCCAGTTTGTAAGCCCGTTTAACAGAGATATTTGTACTCTTATTGTCTCTGTTAAGGAGCACGTGTGGACGCCTTGGACCGAGCTGGCAGGACCCCAATGCATCTTGCGCGCTCTAAACTCAATATTCTTCAGGAGGGTGATTCACGAAGTTTGGAGACACTGAGAGGCGAAGTCACACAGGTAGAGCTTCTGCTGACTGTTAATCTGTGTCTCCCCTCATCTTTTTAACAACAGTGTCTGCATTCTTTATTTTTAGTTGGTAGCAATAAGGGTTTTTGTGTCTGTATTTCTCGCACAGATTATTCAAATGCTGAGGGAATATTTGAACTCAATGGGCCAGAGTGAAGCTAAAGAAAGGCTGGAGCACATTTCAACTCAGCTGCAGCACACACGCACCAAAGAACAGGTGAGAATGACATACTTGCTGCACGCTACTCACATTTATACGCATTAAAACCAAGATTAATGAATAGATATGCACCCAGTTGTATTCTTATTTAATAAAACTTAATCATTCAGTAACTGCAACTCTTTTTCACCTACTCATATACTTTTTTCTTCTTTTTTTCAGGTGGATGAGGTTACTGATTTATTGGCCAGTTTTACGTCGCTCAGTCTACAGAAACAGAATCTGGGCGATAGGTAGAAGATAGTGTTTAGAGAGCCGATGTGCTGCATCTGCACTGCTTGCCCTGGACAGAAAATTAAACTCAACACAAGGAATCAAAGTGAGATTTTGTCTTCAGTATTACTGAATTTTAAAACCTGGTGCCATATATCAAGATATGACTGTGCTTTAACTTTTAGCATTTGCAGTTCTTATGATATTCTGCCAGTCATCATAAGGCTCGAAAAAATGTTAAAAATGCTAATAAAAACCCTGTAATCTTGATTTAAAAAAAATAAGAAGCAGAAAATTTAATCAACAGCACTGAAGTTTCTTGATAAACCACAAATAAGCCCTAAAGGAAAAGAAGCTAACCCACTTTACAGCAGTGTGGCCTCAGCTCTCTAAATTGTGTGAGTGATACAGACTTTGTATGTGTGTGTTAATGTGAATCACAGCTTGCTGTAATTTTTCTTCATGCCTGCCAACAATTTATGGTAATTATGACACATGTTTCTCAACAAAGTGTTAAAATTTTCGCTGTTGCATTTTTTTGGTTTTCTCACCAACAGCATCTCTGTATCTCGTTGCCTTTGTTCTTGTAATGCATGTAGTGATTGTTTATGATCTGTAAAAACTGATTTGGCTGTTGATTGTAATGAATACACGTGAATCAATAAAATCAATATGTTTGGCTACATTTGTGAAAAGTTGTCTTATGCAGTTATTAAAAATGCATGTGAAAACAAGAATTTACAGAGCCCTGAACGGGAAATGCAATTGTGCATGTTATTTGCTCTCTTTTTTTCTATCAATAACAGACAATTACTAATGTAGAGTGGTTTGGCTGTCCCATCATATGGTGGCCCCGAAAGTGAACTACAAAGATATCTGAAAAAAAAAAAAAAGAACAGACAAAATTTAACGTGCCAAAACTTCGATGAAATGCAAAAACAATTGTGAAAAAAAAAGTGTTTACAAAAAGCACATTTGATTTAATATTATATTAAAATATATAATGGACAGATATTTAATGTTACACTAAATGATAAGAAACTAAAACATTTCACTTCATGAAACATTTTATTAATTAAATAAACATTTCATAATACACAGTATTGTCACATAATGCTAAAATTTTTCTGGAAAAGAAAGAAAACCTTAAAGTTTTGGTCTTTTATTCTAGCATTTCGGGATTTTTTTTCAAAGGTTTTTCAATTTTTTTTTTCAATTTTTCTTTTTTTTTCTTTTTTTTACATTTCAAACCAGTGTTATACCTTTATAATCTGTTAAATAAACAGAGATTCTAGGAGGGAAAAAACAAACTATTCATACAAAGAGTAACTGTATAACCGCTTAGGACTTTTGTGCTGAATTTTTAAATGAAGTAAGGGCTCAGTATTTGTATTTTTTACAATTGGCTAGGCTTGTATTTGGGCTCAAGTGATTGTTTTATCAAAATGACTATTTCTACTCTACGTTGATTGGCCGCACCGCCTAAGCCCCTCCCTTTCTTGGACACGTATTGTTGTTTCGCCGATAACAAAGATGGCGGCCGGACCCGCGTAAATTGGACACCTTGCATTGGTACTATTATTTCAAAATCACATTCTTTTTTCTCCTTCTGTTGTTTGCTAAGTGCTCCTGCTATTACGACAGACGAGACACGCATAGAAGTAGATTTAAAAGCACGTAAATGTACGTGTTTTGGGCTCCTGAGTCTACCGCGGCCTACATGGGAAGAGAAGCCTCGGACTTTCCTTGACCGCTTTGACCGGCGAGCTGGGGGCCGCACGGGGGAAAGGATTACAGCGTTGGAAATATATGGGAGCTGAGGGAGTCAGAGTAAATTGAGAGGGGGTGTGTTTGTGTATCTTTATGAAAGTAGGCGGGAATTCGTTAAGCTATCGTGATTTTCACTGTTCGGTAGTTGAGAGACTTTCGTTATGATAACATAACGCAATTTTCCCTTTTCTCCTCGAGAAGGGGCTTTTTACTTTACTGAAGCGTTATATCAGGGTTACCTGCGGCTACAGTGTGGCGTTGACTGCTCATCTACTAAAGCATTGCCACACTTAAGCAGTCTTAGTAACTACTTTGAGAGGCTGGCTTCTTTATTTCAAACACATTGTATGGTACAACCTTGTATTTCTTCCATTCAAACTGCCTTGAAGATGTTATTACAGCATGTGTGGTTTGATCTTCTTGGTATTTACCTAACGTGGTATTACCCTTTTGTTTCAGGTACATACTCTGGAGAAAAGTCGTGTTGACTAAGGAGGGACCATGGCTTTTGAGGAGATCAAGGGTAAAGGAGGAATGGGTAACGTTTTTACTGCACATTTTGAATATTTTTACGTCTCTGATGGAAGAACAATTAGACTGTTATGAGCCTTGAGCTCATGAAATGGTCTTAGAGATGCACATGTATTGACCGTAGCCTAAAAAGCATAAAAGTTGAGCAGTCCCTTAAAATTTTCCCTATATAAATCCAACAAAGCACCTAGAAACAAGTCTTAAATTTAGGTCTTGGCTTCACTTGAGTGAAAGTTGATGAAGTCAATTAATGAGTAGGTTGTGCAAGATAACAACACGCTTAACTATTAGCTAGACAATGAAAAGTTTACCAGCTGGAGCATCCTGAACATCTGCTGACATGGACATGTTGGAGCTAGTACCTCAGTTAAATAAAGATATCGAATGAACAAAATCAAGATCTTCAGCAAGGATTATAATTTTTTTTAGGTGCTTTTATTTTTATAATTGGACTTAATGAAAGACATGAGAGAGACAAGACGAAATCCAAGAGTCTCTCAGGAGAAATAAGACAGTCATGAATAATACAGAGTCATATAGGAGAAATTCACTCTCAAAATAAGCACCCCTTAACAAGGAGATTTATTTTGCCGTTTAGGAACTCATTGACAGGTTCTGAGAGAAGGTTTAAAATTGGCACAGGTAGGTGGCACATTTCAACAAAAGTACATATAATGAAACCATTCATCCTGACTTTTTTTCTCATAATTTTCAGGCTATAACAAGTTTTGTTGCCCAGGTTGCGACTATAATGCTTTGTTCATATTTTCCAGACATGGGGATGGACGGTGAAAGGGGCCTTGTCGCTGGTCGCAGCCAGAGAGAGAAAAGGAGGTCGTACAAAGATCTGCTGAGAGAGGAAGAGGAGATTGCTGCTCAGGTCCGAAAGTCTTCCAAAAAACGGCCTAAGGTGAAACACGAGTCTGAAATAACTTAAACAAAAGCTTTAAAAGTAAAACTTGTGCTGTTACTGCAGTTATAACATTTCTGACCGAATGTTTTTATGAATTTGTCAAGGACTCAGAACTTTTCATGCTTGGAGGGGACTCTCACAAAAAGAAGAAGAAACATGGGGATGACTACTATTACAGGGGTGAGACGTTGATGTATTATTTGAATCTTTTAATATCACAAAATATATGCAGCTGCAAATATTTTTATCATTTTGCACTCAGTTTATTCTTTTCTTTTTTGCATTGTTTTTTATTTTCAATGGAATTGGTTTATTTTACAATGCTGAGTTTTGTTTATTGCTGATAAGTTTCCACTCAGAGTCTATAACCTGCATATTTTTTGTGTTTCTGTGATAGATTTTAAACCTTGAAAGTTTTGTAATTTTTATTCTTTCCACCCCTGTATCAGAACACGATCATTCAGGACCACCTCCTCACAAGAAAAAGCACAAGTCTGCAGACCGCTCCCCCACGCTCTCCTCCCCCTCATCCTCCCACCCAACAGACACAGCGATGGGCCTCCTTCAGGCCATCACCTCCCCTCTAGCCACAGGCTCAGACCCCAGCCCCCACCTGCACAAGAAACCCTCATACCCCTCTTTCTCCTCCCACTCCTCCAAGGACCGCAAACGTGAGGGCAGCGGCGGCGGTAGTAGCAGCAAAGGCAGCCACTCCTCTCACTCCCGCCCCATGTCTTCATCGTCATCTTCCTCCAAGAAGCACTCCTCCTCTTCCTCAAAGTCGTCTCTCTTCCATGGCGGAGCTCCGAAAGAGGAGCCGCTGACGTTACGAGAAGCTGATGGGCTCAAGATGAAGCTCATCATGTCCCCGGAGAAAGAAGACGGGGAGAGCTTTCCTTTCACGCCGCACTCATCCAAAGGAGGCGTGAAGAAGGAGAAGGATCGGGACAGGATGGAGACGTCGAAGTCACCCAAGAAAAAACTGCAGCAGAGTCGAGATCCGCTACCAGTGGTTGGAAAAGAGGTGGAGGTGGAAGGTAAGAAAAGACCCCAAAACCCTTTTACATAATTTCTTAACCCCCTAATTCAATTGTATGTCACCATCTTAATAATTCAGATTTTTGTTTATTTATTTCTATAAGGGAAATTTCACCATTTTGTTCTTCATGATGCGTTTTGTTGTTACACAGGTCATTATGGAGGAGGTATGGGAGACGACAGCTCCTCATCAGGAGGTGAACTGGAGGCGGGTGAACTGGTTATAGATGATTCATACACACACCTCTCCAAAAAGAAAAAGAAGAGCAAAAAGAGCAAGAAGAAGAAGGATAAAGAAAAAGACAGAGATAAAGAAAAGAGTGGGAAGGACAAGAAGCACAGCAAAGGGTTTGGAGGTGAGATTACTGATTGTTTATCATGTTAAAAGAAAGAATGAAATAATTTTGTCCAAGAATCACTTTGAAAATGTTGATTTGTTCTTTGAATTTAGAAAAGTAATACAGAATTATTTATTTATTTATATTTTTACATGTCCTTGGATTCCAACAAGAAAAACACAAAACCTGCAGTATTGCTTTCTCTTTTGTGGGGGACAAGCCCAGCTGACTCCAGTGTTCTTTGTTTTCTTAATCTGCTGCAAAGCTCCACTCAAAATGTTTTAGTATCGTCTTGTCGAATAACGTAAAACTATTTAGCAGCTGTTTCTTTCCTGAGCCCACAATCAAACCTCAAACTGAGCAGATAATCGAAAACATCCTTATTTAAACTCTTTTTGTGCTCAAATTCTCTGCAGACTCGTCGAGGGGCCACAGCCACTCCCACCCCACTGTCACCCACAGCTCTGTCGGGCCGATGTACGCCATGAGCACGCCTGTCCCTCAACACCATCATCAAGGCAACGATGGAGTACCAGAGAAGAAGAAAAAGAAGAAGGAGGAGAAAGACCGGGACAAACACGACAAGGAAAAAGACAAGGTAGGACACTTGAAACGCAGTAATGCCGTTCCTCTTTTTCTGTTTTGGTGCCATGTGCTGTGAGTGTCTTGCTCTCTGATTGTCTGATCCTCTATGATGATAAAGTTTTCCACTATTTACTCACTTTATTGTTTCTTGTTTTTTTTAGCCCAAGAAGAAGAACACAACAGCATATCAGGTGTTTTGTAAGGAGTACAGGGTCAACATTAACGCAGAGCAACCAGGGCTGGGTGAGTTTCTCATCACATGAACTTTAACCCTTTATGACACTGACTGATAGTTTAATTCCATAAAAGTGACATTTTTAATAAAGTCGGTCTGATTTGCAGTGTTTGGTGAGCTGAGTAAGAAGTTGGCAGAGGTGTGGAAAGCAATGCCAGAAAAAGACAAACTGGTAAGTTTTTTTTTTCTGTTTGACGTAAAACTTCCGAAATCTTTTGTTCTGTGATTCAGCAGTGGTGGCCGTGCACTGAAAGTCTGTTTTCTGTTTGTGCAGGTTTGGAGGCAGAAAGCTCAGTATCTGCAGCACAAACAGAACAAAGCTGAGGCCACCACAGTCAAACACAAGAGTGCCAGTGAGAGCAAAAGCAAAGGTATGTGTGACTCTTACACAAAAACTCACCATAAACCCTCTTGATCCTAGGGAGCCCAAAAGTTTCAACATACTCTTCTTGAGAGATGAATCTGTTCCCTACTCTTCCTCACTCACTGCCAGTTCTCATCACAGTCGCCTACTTTGTCATTACAGTTGTAGGAACAGGTTCAGGGATGGTGTCTCCCAGCAGAACGCCAGGTACCATGTCTTTGTCTCCAGCAAGAGTCCCTGATGTGGATCCCATTGATGCAGCTGCTCACCTGCAGCTTCTGGGAGAGTCCTTGTCCCTAATCGGACACAGGCTACAGGAGACAGAGGTACATGCCTGCACACACAAAAACTCTCAACATTACTTGTTTGACTTGTCAAATACCGCTGTTTTATTTCTGTGCTCTGGATTAAAGGACAAATGTGTGTTTGTTACAGGGGATGGTGGCGGTGTCTGGGAGTCTGTCTGTCCTTCTTGACTCCATCCTCTGTGCGCTGGGACCGCTGGTCTGTCTCACAGCTCAGATACCAAAGTTGAACGGATGTCCTCGAAATGTCCTGGTACAGTACGAACATTTATAAAGTTGAATTAGTTATGTTGGTGTGGATGATTTATAGCTTCGTAACTTCTTCAGTTCTCAATAATCACAACATCAATCCTGAATTGAGGAGGGGCTGGGTGATGTAAACAATCAAAACACAGAGAAAAGGAGCAATATGAAAAAGCCAGACAATACAGTTTTTGTAGCAAACACAATTCTGAATGAAACATCGTTCTAAAAATCCCTGATTTCCACTTGAAAATAAGTTATGGCTTATGAGGAGTCTGTGCTCTCAGTTGGGCTAACATAATTCTGACATTTAAAAAAATGTGGGATTTCCTACTTTTTCGCACAGCCTTACTTCAAGGTTTCAAACATTTAGATTTATTTTTTGAGTATTTTATTCCAGTTAACCAAAGCTCTCTCTTTTTCCTGACAGTCAAACACATTGGACAACATTGCCTACATCATGCCTGGACTGTGAGCGAAGGACAAAAATCAAACTGATTTGGGATCAGAAGTCAACACAGTTGACTGAAGCAGTGACCTCTGGACTTTATTTTAAGCCACTGGGGACATTTGAAAACTTGGATATTTCTAGTGTCAACATGTTTTTAAAGTGTATTTTTTTAAAAATCAGGTTCTCTTAATTTTCTAATTGTGATATTTTTAAATGAAACATTTTACTGAACATGTTAATCTGTCTTGGCATGTAAGCTCAGTTTTACTGTTACTGTACAGTCTGATTTTGTATATGTTGTACTGAATGTCTGGATGTGTTTGTTTAGCTGTGAAGTGTGTTTGGTTGAATGAGGCTCAACATATTTGATTTATTTTTACTGAGTTGTACAGAAACATTTGAATCATCTGTTAGTCATCATCAACATAATATATTCGACACCTGCTTAGGTTTTCTTTTATCATGTAAAAGTGCTGTTTTTTTACACTTGATGTTTTACTGTACACACACAGCATTTAGATTTGACTTGTGTAGGGTTTCAGAGGTGCTAAAACACACCTTTAAGTGCAACCTTGTTCTAATCAGGAGCTGTAAAAACAAAACCACTGTTGGGTATTTAATAAATTGGCAACATAAAAAATATCCAAAATTCAACTTTTGCATTTGGTTGATTTTTATTTTTATCCAGTTCAGGATATTTGGGAAACCTCTTACATATGTGACAGACAGTCATATGTATTGTCTTTGTGATTTTCCTCTCGTAAAAATCTGGACTTTTAAATGAATGAGTTTGGTATACACTGTGCATGTGCGAAACATATGTCACTTTCTCTACTCGCCATCTACTGCATCTGTTCACAAACAAACATGAGTAGACAGACAATCAAATCTTGTACTAATCTCTTTTAATATTTTGGAGCTGTAGTTCAGCTAAGGTGAATTTTCTGTGGTTGAAGTTGCCTTTTTTCCTGAGCTGGAGCTCTAAGGTAAGAGGACCTTCTTTGAATCACAGCTGTAGTTTCATCTTTCAGTGCTGAGAAAAAAAAAAAATCAATGGTCTGTCTAAATGCATTAACACTGGTCTTATATTTATGTTTATTTGATCCAGTGACTTGCTTGATAGTTAATTAAATAATAAATGAGATAGAAAAATACAGAGTTGTGTGACACATTTGATAAAGCATGTTACTATAAATAATCCATTCACTAGATAAGAAATAATAATAATAATAACAGCAATCTGAAAATACCATCCATTAGCCTGATTATTCAGGTGACCAGTTAACAAAAATCTGGTACAGAATCCTTTTTCAAGAATATGTTTTATTTATGTATTTATTCTGTTTCAAAGTTTAAAAAAAAAACTTTGTTTCTAGAAAAAGCAAAACAAAACAAACAAAAAATACTCCATCAAATACAACTGTCCACCAGAGGACGCTGTTTCACACAAAACTGCCCTGCTGTAAATAATGACTGTATTATTCCACTTAATTTATAATAAAAAATCATACACCAACACATTTTAGAAGTCTTTATCAATATGGACTCGAAGAATTAGTACACCTTCATAACTGACAGAAACATACTTGTAGTGTAAAATCGTAACATGTTATTCTTGAAGCAGTTAGTAGACTTTATCTACGGTCAGCCTACAGTTTTGTAAAAACAGTTGAAAAAGGAGTGAATCTAAACTGATTTTTTTCATTTTTCATGCTCATAATTTTATTTCTCCTTTCAAAAAAAGAACGCTACAAAGAAATGTAAACTTTAAGTCCAAGTCAAGAGTTGTGTTGTATCGGTAGATTGTGACTTATACTCTAGCTGACCTAAATAAAGATTTACTCACTTTTATTTGAAGGGGAAAAAAAAATAAAACAAAACAAAACAAAAAAAAAAACAAGCTAAAAGTCCTTTGGCACTTTACATTGGAAGCTCTTATTTGCCAAAATTCACAGCAATAAATATAATACACTAAAAAAGTAAGTTACAAGAACGACTGCTAAAAACCTGTGAATTAAAGAAATATCTGAATTTACATGTCACAATTTTAATCAAATGTGGATATTCATTTCTATCAAAGTCCAGTGACTCAACTCTAAAGAGATTATGATTTTTCTCTTGTTCACTAATTTAGCATTTAGTTCCCTGTATGTGTCGTGTTTCCTTTAAGTGTAACGCATATTAAGACTATTGTACCAAATCATGAAAGAATCACATTAAACACTGGAGTTAAAAGTCCCACATTTTATTGATGTAATAGACACAAGAGTAATAACACCAAACACAAAATTGATTATTCATTTATTCATAGATATTTGAGATTTATATCAACTTCTCTGACAGTCATGCAAAAATATGTGCAAACAGATCTTAAGCACAAATTCAGTGAAACTTTTCTCTTATTTTTGTTTTTACTCTTTCAAAAAACACCTTGGTAAAAAAACTAAATCCTTGATCAGTGAAGAAGCCTTGAGAGCTTCTCTGAGCTCTCACCACGGTCCAGTTTGGTATCCTCAGCACAGATTTTTGTCTTTTGTTGGGTTAAATGTGACAATCTAATTGTCTCTCGTCTTTTCTTTCAGGACCAGCTGTGGGTTTTTCCTTTTGTGAATTGTTTTTCTTTGTTCATACTTCGCATTTTTGGGGGAGTCTAAGTACGTGATTTATTTAGTTGGAGTGGAGTTTAGTTAAGTTAGGTACAGACTGTGAGGTAAGGAGTTTTATTTGATTTCTTTGATACAAGAGAGATCCTGAGCTCTATTTTCTACACTCCTTGGTAGGTGGGTTGGAGATTGAGCTGCCTATAAAAGGAGAGGAGAATTGCTCCCAGGGGAGGAAGATGTGCCCTTGTGTAATCTTCTTTGACACTCATTTTGTTTGATCTTGGGAAAGTTTGTAGTTTCTAATGGAACCTATATATGAGGACTTGACTGTAAATAAAAATATTCACTTATGGGAAACAGCAGTCTGTCCATATAAATAAAAAACATACAGACACACTGTGACTCTGTCTCTTTATTTTAATCAGATCCAGGTCTGGTTGAATTTTAAAGTCAAGTGTCTAAAGAGGAGAGTGAAAGAGGAAACAAACGGAGCACTCCTGTGTGTCCACTTGGCTCGGAGGATAAGGCGACTGACTGGGGCTCCTGAGGTTGTGGGTTTCGAGACTTATCCAGGGCAAGGTGAATTTTCAAGTCTAGTGTCATAAGAGGAGAGTGAAATAGGAAAAAAAAACCTGAATTCTCCTGTGTGTCCAGATGGCTCAGATAATAAGAAAGACTGTCTGGGACTCCTGAGGTTGTGGGTTTGAGCCTTATCCAGGGCAAGGTGAATTTTAAAGTCTATTGTCTACAAAGGACAGTGAAATAGGGAAAAAAATGATATCCCCTGTGTGTCCACGTGGCTCATAGGATAAGGAGACTGGCTGAGGCTTCTGAGATCATGGGTTTGAACCTTATCCAGGATGAATTTTAAAGTCAAGGAGCCAAAGCACCAAGATAAAATCTGCAAAGTCAATCTCTGTGTCAGAATCAAAAAAACTGTGACTAGAATTGTTACGGAAGTTCAAACTGAGAGCATGTACGACAGATAAACAGACTCTTAATTGGGAAAGTAAATATACACACACATATATATATATATATAAATTTATATATATTAACAACTTAAATGTTATTAACTAATGACAAACTATGGCTGGAAAGCTATTGTAAGGATGTGATGATACGAAACCTCCACATGATGGAGACACTGACCTTTGTTTTAAAAAAGTTTCCATGTTGAGCTGAAATATTCTTATTACTGCTTACCAAGCAAATAAAGCTGCTGTTTCAAGAATATTTTACTGTAATGTTTGTGGTGTACTTGAATCTGACCTGATTTACGTGAACTGAGCGTGATGGTGAATTTAGTTTAACTCAAGACTTTCCAGTGTGTAGCTACTAAAGTCAAGTTTTGAGCAACAGGGTGTTTGCTTTTTTGGGGGAAACTGCTTCCAATATCTTCAGATAAAGTTGGTAGATGAAGAAAATCGTGATGCAAGACACTAAACCCAGGATTCCTGCTGCTTAAACTCCTCCTCCTCTTCCTCCTCCTCCTCCTCATGCTTCACAATAGCCGGTTATGGCTTTGACATTGATGTAATTGATACTCTGCTAAAACCGTCAGTCATAACCCATCCTTACATCTCTTTTCTCTCGTTCGCTCTCCCTTGGTCTCTCCAGAAAAGTGCTGCCGGCTCTGCCTCAGGAACAGCCGGGCGTTTCCGAATGTGGGTGGTCCGGCTGGGGCGGTAGGGAGAGAGAGGGAGCGAGCAAGAAAGAGAATTAGCCCTGCTCTCATGTTTCCCAAAAGCAAAGGGAGGGAGGGAAGGACGCGAGAAAGAGAGAGTGAGTGAGAAGTGGCGAATGTGAGCGAGAGTCAAAGGGAGAGAGAGCTGGCTTTAGGACTACATCTGTCCTCCAGATGTGGCCTCCACAGTTGTCTAAAACTGGAAAAAAGAAGGTTTTAAAAGTAAAGGAAAATTGGTGCTAAACAGTTTTTTATTGTTAGGGATTACACATACAGCACAGACTACAGTGTTCGGCCCTGGTTTGAGAATCCACCAGCCGCTTTCTCCTCTCTTTTTACGCAGTGAAACAGCACACTAGACCCCTTGAAGTTAATGGATACGAAGGAACACCTGTCCAAATATTATTCAGTCTTAGAGGATAGACATCACGGACGAGACCAAGAGAGCTATGATGGAGTTAGAGAAAATTAATGAGAATTTCTTTGGAGGGGAATTTGTTTTTTTATCAGTAAGGTATGAGACGAAAACGTATCATAGATTAAAAAAAGAAAAAAAAGAAGAAGAAATGGCACAAATTCAGTCCAATGTAGTGTCTGAGAGATGAGACAGAAAGAGAGAGAGAGAGAAAATGATTTGTGCCTGTATGTAAAAGCAAAAATCTGAACAAACATTAGAGGGAATCACCAGTGAGCCATCATTTACACACAGGCCGTAACTTCTACTCGTCTCCCCCGCAGCAGAAATGTTGTTCTTTGGACGTTGTGGTCCCTAGTTGGATTTTAGAGGGATGGTCCACTGTGAGACACGAGTGCCCACAATATTTTTTTGTTATCATCGCGCCCCATGGTCTGGAAAAAACAGCAAACCAAAGGAAAATAAACAAGATGACACACTTTTTCCTTAACAACACAGGGCTGTTTCCTCCCGCTGATGGTTTACATGAATAATACACCAACGTTAAGTGCTACGAATTGTTTTCTGAAATAAGAACATGAGTTGTTGGTTTTTTTTCTTTTTAAAAAGACCTGGAATGTGTCAGATCATCAAATATTCAACACTTAAACATTGAGTCCATGTGTTCAATGAAGGTTGATGTTAAAAAATGTAAGTTTCATTCAAAAAACAGAAAGAGTCAGCTAGACGGTTCTTGACTAAATAGGAAACCTTAAAGTGATGAAGTTACCGACAGTCTATCAATTTCCTTCTTGCATTTTGGCATTACTTTTACTCGTAAAGATGCCAGTCAATACTTAAAAGTGCATACTTGACACACACACAGTCACACACTAACATATCTAAAATTTCCAAAAATGTAATTATAACAAAGTAGTTTTTGTAAATCAATCAATCAATGCACATTTTAAATTCAAATTTCTCTGCTTACTCTATTTGCTACTTTATACTTTTACGTGCATACTTGATTAGCGAATACACAGACACAGATTATTTTTAAAAATTTTCTTTTGAATAATTTTAACAAAAATCTTTATGTTGGTGAGTCAGTGCCTAAATCTCTTTTTAAAAATCTTATTTCTGTGCAAACGTCCTACATCACGAGCATGCAAATTAACTCCTAAATGTCCCTATTTGAATGGTAGAACACAAATATACACCCACAAATATCTAATACTTTAAGCGTAATTAAAAAAAAAAAAGTTTTGACTTTTCAACGCCCTAATAATCTGCTTCTAATCATATTTCTGTGCCTGTGTTTTACATTACAAACACACCAGTTTATACTTAAAAGTGCATACTCAATTGGCGAAACACACACACAAACATCAAATTTATGTTGATTTTTCTACAAACAAATTGTTCTTTATATAAAAAACTTATTTTTACTCAATCATTACTCACAGAATCTTTTTTTAAATTCACAATAAATGTTGATGTAAAAAGGGCAGAGGCAGGAATGTAAGAGGCTGACTAAATCACAGACACGTGGTCTGTGAGGGATTAATTTTAAATAACACACACACTCCTGAGATCAAATTGATCATATTTGACCCTGAAGTTCTGGTGTTTCTAAAAAAGTTTTATTATTATTTTTTGGACCTCAGGCAGCGCGCTGTCTCTATCTGATCCCTCGGTTAGTGCCAGCAGGGCAGAGACAGCGGTGGTGTCCGACAGCCGGCTCTCTCCTCCTCCTCCTTCTCTCTGGGTGAGCTCGATGTGAGCCCTCTCATCTTTTTCCCATTAGTGCTGTTTGCATGTTCCTTCCTAGAGTGAGCGTGTGTGGCTGCATTTGTTTGTGAAGCAATGTTTCCCCCATCCGACTCTGCGTTTGTCTGTATTTGTTGCTCCATCCTTATGCAACAACTGGGAAATAATATCAGAGGACCCAAAGGATCATAAAGCCATGTCTCGTTGTGTTGTATATTGTTTTCATGTCGTCAAAAGCTTATGGTAAGATATATTTCACAACAGAATTTCCCACTTAAAGAGCCAGAACAGCTGATCCAATGTAAAGCAGTCACACACAACCTTATAGCTTGGATACCAATTAACAGTATTTCTTGAGTACATATATCAAGTTTTTAGGTTCATGTCTGTGTTGGTTTGTCAGATTTTCTGGCTAAAGCTTAGCATCAACACATGGCAAACGTAGTTAATTTATCCTCTTGTGCATTGTTTTTAGGGGGACTGTTAAAAATATATTTCGCTTTGTCACTCACTTCAACACAATTTAAAAATGTTACTCTTAACTTTAAACGGTTTAAACTTTTATGTGGTTCCCTGTTGTCATTCCTGTGAGCTCATTTATCCAAATCATTCATCCAAGCTAGGTATTTTTACTGTTCCTGTTATTAGCAATTTTCTAAAATTAAGTAGTCCAAAACACTATTTTAATTATCCTCAACAAACAGTAAGCCATTAAAAAACCTTTTCTTTAGCTATCACAGGCTAGCTTTATCAATTACAGTCAACTGTTCTATTATGTATCAGTTATGAGCTTAGCTAGCTATTTCAATCGCTAACCTATAACTACAGCTAGCTTTTTAACCTTAAAGAAGTTTATTTAAGCAAGCTATTATTTAAGCTAAGTTGATTACTACCTAGGTTTTTGTCTAGATAGCTGTTGTGTATCCACCATGAGCTAGCTATTATCTGACACGTCATTTGCGTTTTCTTCTTTTAAGCTAGCAATTTTGTCGTTATCAACCAAGCTAGGTTTGACTAGCTATTTTGATCACTCAGCCATTCATTTTGGCTAGCAATCTTAAGTATTTTTTAAAAATAATTTTAAGCGTTGTATTTTTACCATATAGCAATTAGTTTGATTTACACTATTATACATTTACTTAAAGCGATTTCATCCAGTAAGCATTTACCTTAAGGAAGCTAGTAAAACTTTTTTCACCATGACTTTTGGCTAGCTTATGTGCTTTTTTTAGCCATTATTTTTGGGTTAGCTATTTTAACTACAAATACTATGAACTCCAACAGCAGTACAAACCAATCAACTCACTAATTCAACTTTTCTGCCACCAAGCAGGCTCTTCCAACCAGTAAGCCGTAACTTTTAGCTCGTGGGTTGTACCTCTAAACTACTTGTTTCAAACCTTTTCTCTATTACTTTTAGCTGGCTGTTTCAAACGTTGTGACATTTCCTAGCGCTGTGTTAACCTTAAACTGATGCTCTACTCATTTGCAAACTAGTTGTGCATCCTCATTTGTCACCCAGCAGGGATTACAGCTGATTTAACACGTTGATGAATATAATTATCAAGTCAAAATGATCAATTATTTAAAAAGTTTAGATGAGTTGCTTCACAAGCCCGGTGGTAACTCTAAAAGTAACTCTACAAAACAAAAGTGTTGTAAAAGCAATTCTTACACTGGAATTTTTGACTAAATGGCTCTTTATTCACAATTGTTTGGATACCATATTTAAAACATTGTAACTGTAGGAATCAGGATGATCCCACCGGAGCTTGTCTCCACAACACAAACTAGGTGCCATGACAAAGAGGGAAACAAAGACAGACATCAGGAAAGAAGCCTGCAGATAACATAAATTCAAAATCACACACAGCTGCTGAGTTTTGAGCTTCACAAACACACTGTTACACACACAGGATCAGGTCACATCTAAAATCATCTGAATAGTGTGTTCATTTAACTGGCCAGCGTGAGGGTCACCTTTGAGCCTGACCCCAGTCCTGTCCAGATGTGATGGAGGAAGTTTCCTCATAGACAGAGAAGAAGAAAACGAAGGAAGAAGAGGAGGAGGAGGAGGAGGATAATGAGACACTGGTAATGCTGTGTGGTCTGGTTCAGGTTTGTACGCTCTGCTGTCATCTGTGTGTTTAAGGGAATTTCTAAACATGGTCGCCACATTTGTGTCATTTATATTCACTTTTGCAACCTTGACACACGTCCTGTCACTTGGAAACCAAACAGGCATTTGGGCTCAACAAATACCTCATGGGGACACGTCAAAATGAGAACGAGTTCCAGTTTGACAAAGTTCGCTCGCCAAATGACAAAAAAAGCAGCAAGTAAGCGGCAAAGATCAGGGACTTGTATGTTTCTGTGTTTAAGCCTACCATGGGAGAGTTCAAGAAAGGCATATTAAATGAGCAGAAAGGTTTGGACAAAAGAGGATGGACATGAAACAAAGGGGGAAGGATTCATCATCTATGCAGCTTGTAGCGTGTTACACAAGGCTAAATCTACAGAAGGATTAGGGGTTTCAAGATGTTTTGGCCAATGCTGATACCAGTTACTGAGAGTGATCTGCTCTAGTTGGCCTGTAACTGATGATTGATTTTACGTTTGATGGGCAAAGATGTTTGAATGTTATCATTCTTCTAATATATTCCAGCATAATGTTAATCCAGTATTCAGTATATTAAAATAACCGCTTAAGTTGAACTACATTTTCAATGTCCTTGTTCCAGTTTACAAACCCTGGGAAAATCAATTTATTATTCAAAGTATGCCTGTCCCCTCAATGATAGGTGAGGACATGCCCCTTTTTCAGCTCATCACTTCTCAGCCGTCTCCATGGTGACTTGATACATCACACACCAAAACAATCGACAAGTGTGTTGGAAAGAGGCTAACAGGTTGTACATCAATCTGTGAAAAAACACCAAAAACTTTACAGCTTTCTTACTCTGTGGAGGTTTTACTTTCTATTCTGTTTCCTATAAAGCATTTATGCTGTTCAAAGCCCAGTAGCATACTACAGAGCATGTGCACGGCACTAAAGCCAGTCTCAGCCTGATTGGAGTGCAAACATTCAAGAGAAAATCGACTCCCAATCACGTCATCGAGGTATGTTAGTCCGACATTTAGAAGTTCAATTCAGTTTTATTTTGGTACTCATGTTTATATCCTTTATAGAAGTCCAGTTTCAGTTGGACTAACTCAGTTTATTTTATTTTATCTTTAATTTTTTTTTTTATGGAGTGTATAAAAATCCCATTACTAAGATAATTTATAATAAAGGTATGGTGAATTTATGACAGAGTGTAAGGGCAACATTAATTAGAATAAAAACCTTTAAAAGATTTTTTTTAAGTAAGTTTTACTTAAATGTGAATTCTGTTGAGAAAATCTTTAAAAAAATCTTTAAAAACTTTCATATGCCTTAAAATTTTTATAAGCCAATACTTTTAGCTTAATCTTTGAACTGCTTTTACATCAAATTTTGCGTAATGCTAAAACTTTTCACCATTTTTATAGACCATTAGATCTCTAAACTCTTAAGTAATGCCTGAATGGTTAGTCAGTTACCCTAGAACACTATCGCTAAAATTAGTAACACCATCACTATTGCCCGGTGATTATTACTCAAAATAATATACCCAAGAAAAAGTACTTGTCATCAAAAGATATCAAAATAGGACAATACATGAAAATTAAAGTAGTTTTCTTTTATCTTTAACTGAGCAGTGTCCAAAGAGAGGGAAAAAGGTGCCATGAGGGGACCATATAAAAATGCAACTAAACAACTGAACAAAAAAAATTCCTAAAAAATAAAAAAAATAACTGTATAAATAACTGACCTTATTTGTCTACATGCAGCTATCAAATCCACTCAAACCTACTTTACCCTCTATCATTATTGTGAAAATCACCCAAACACGTGCCTGTAGAAAAAAGAAGGTTTTGGATTGGGGAAACAAATATGCCTTCAAAGATGTCAAAGGCAATGCTGAAGCTACCCAGGGACCCATGATACTCAGACAAACGCAACTTAATGAAAATCACGTAAACATGTTGGGTTGGGTGAAAATCAGCTGGCGATAGTGGTTAAAATTCCACTTTTAACCATGAAATGTAGCTTTTTAACTTTTTCCAAAGCTTTTAGATCAGGATTTAAAAAGTTAATATAAGCTATTTTTTGATAACTGTTTTTGCCCTTTTTTGCTGAGCAATAACTCTCCGTTAATTCTCAAAAGTGTTATCATGAAGGCTGAGTTTTTGGGTGCTGTGGCCTGATAACATGGCGTAAAAGATGAGAAGTCCGAGCTCTGTTTGTGTGACAGTTAGCGGTCTTAAACTGCACCTCCTGAAACAGATCCGCTTTGAGTACAGCAGGGGGGAACTTCAGTCAGGACAGAAGACATCTCACTACTTGTGGAGCTGTGGTGCGAGTCTTGGATGGCCCCTGAGCTCCCCATAATTGATGAATGGTGTGGTCCACATTAAGTGACATGCGCCGTTGGCTGTAAGTGGGTGCGATGATTGGGGGGCCTTTTGAAGCTGGGCTGTGTTTGAACCGTCAACAGAGACCCCTCTTCTCTGTAAAGGACACCAGCCTGTGGTTTGGTCGCAAGCTCAAACGCACAAACAAATGCACACATGCAGACATGCGTTAGCCTTCAGTAGTATCGCAGGGTTTTGGGGGGAGGTGGTTGTATTATTCCTGCAGCAACACTGACTTAATTCAAGTCAGATCTGACCCGAGCTCCTTCTTCTCCACTTTTAGTCTATTGGATCAAGTCTTAATCCTGCCTTCGCCACATGAATGGGAGACACATAGAGGCTCTGAACTCACTCCTGCCGCATGCATCAAATGTCACTCAGGCCCATATGCTGTCATGCAGCTTCTGATGTGTATCCCTGTATCATATGAAAGCTAAAAGGAGCTTAATGGAGGCCTAAAAGGACCAGAACTGGAGACAGACGAGCAGTAAGATTGGAGCCACGTCTCGTTTAGATACAGTACGCACCGTCAACCTGGAATTGATCTTCTGTTGCCGTGTTGTTTTCGCAGATCCACAAAGCTCCACAGATCCTGCGCCAGGAAAAGCCAGAGGAGCTGACCCGAGACACCACTTCAGAGCCGCCGAGCACAAAACAATCTCTAAATAGGAGCGTCTTAGGAGACACTTTACTGTAAGCTATGACTAACAAAACCAAAGCACCTCAAAACAACACTGAGAAGCATCCGACTTCCATCACTCTAAACCCGGAGAAGAAAAACTCTCGATCAAGGGCACATTACTGTTGTATCTTTTCAAAGGATGCCAAAGCCAAAACACACGCCACTCACACACAACCTTGAGCTAACAAGAGATTCGGGCGAAGCTTTCCGGCCTTTTTCCATCAAGTGAGTGCAACAGACGGCACATCATCATGGGGCAGATGCACTTGCGGTTGGCTCGTGTTTGGCGTGGGTCATGGTCCAGCTCCAATGCAGTGGAAACACAGAGGCCTTCAGGCGGATAGTGGCGGATGCTACCGAGCCCCCCCCCCGATCCCCCGAGAGAAGACTCGCCCTTCAATCTCCATCCGAAATGAGAGACGGGCTGCCGGTGCACGAGGATGGGCCTCTGATTTGTCTGTGGTCTCTTTGAAAGTTTGCATCCTGCAGCAGAGAGGAGAGAGGGAAACATCAAGTAAACATGACAGGCGGGATAGAGGAGAAATGGGATGAAGATGTGCAGCAGCAGAGGTTTCACATGTGCGGAGAAATCAATGTGGAAATGATAAGATGGTGTCAGAAAGTGTTGATGTCTGACAGGCACTGTCTCTTGTCTGGTGTCTTCATTTTTAAAACACAAATTGTACGACTCAGAACTAAACATTAATCTTCATTTTGTAGGTTGCTGTCCAAAAATTAAGATTCGCCAGTTCTCTTTTTTCTTTGGGTCAGTAATGTAGAAATCCTTTCTGTCTAAATCTACTTAAAGATGATACAAGTAAAGCAAAGGGATCTTATTTTTGTGCAACCAGCAAATTGTAATTTTCAGCTTCATCTGTAAGGTTTATGCAGGGAAAAAATATGCTTGTGATGATTGCACTGCCTTGACAGAAGCTGCCAAAGCAGCTCAACAGCAGACTTTTGAAAATATTATGACAGCGCATGGGTTTCTAGTCAGACTTCAGCCTTACTGAAATACAATGAACAAACTGACACAAAAATGGTGGAAAAAAAACCCAACCATTATTATTGCAGAAAAATGTTACAAGCTACTGATTCACAGAAAAAAATCCAAGCAAAGAACAGCAATGGCTAATTACACATATTACTTGGAATCGAAATATAGCCAGCCAACCCTGTCCAATTTAGTGGTCTGATTCAATCATACTTTTATTTACTTTTCTTAATTTTAAACATTCATTGTTCTTTACTTTACAGAAAATCCTCACTTGTGAGGTCTGTGTAAAACAGAAGTATTTGTAAGATATTTCCGAGCTGCATGGCATTTCCTACTTTCTGTCTGCCATCTAGATTTTTACCATAGACTGTATATAGAATGGACACGGTCTGCCTCCTTGCTGGGTGAAGCCTTTCCAAGAACAGCACCCTCTGGTGACGGGCTGCAGTATAGGTCATAAATCCCACCTCCGCCAGCCATCCTCATGGGGCTGTGGACAAACTTTAGAAATTTATTACACAGAACATAAATTTTTCTCCCTCCTGACATGTAGTTACTGTCAGACTGGTTTGTGCTTAAGTCCTCTTTTTTCTGTACAGCTCTGTTTTTAAAAGTTTTTAGGGGGTTCATGTTTTCTATGATTGACACTTGATACAGCCTATGGGAGTACGAAGATTGCGCAGCTCACTCGGGGGATATGCTGTTTGAGCCGAGCGTCATCACAGCGTCTCTCAGCGATTCTCCTGCCAAATGCGTACAATGCTACAGAGCAAGTGGTGGAGTACGTACAATGCTACTGCTCAATGTTGGTTCCAGGACATGGAGAGAAAACACAGAAATACCGAGAGCTATTCGGCTTCAAATCCATATACTGGCGGAAGGTGGAACCAAGTTGTCCATAGTATATACAGTCTACGTTTTTGACCAATCTGGTGTGTTTACAATGGTTAGCCAGTGGGTGGCAGTGGTGAGGATGATCACTAATGTCCTCTGGAGTGTCGTGTTTGAAACCATCGCCTAAAACTTGTGCATTTAGCAGAGAACGGTTGTTCACTTGTGATTGCTGTGCGCAGGCTGAAACTAAATGCTGATACCAATCCTGTTGCGTGTAGCTGTTTACAATGGTTGCATTATGTAAATATTTCCTCTTGCTCACTTGCGAAATGGAAACAAAATGGTAGATACAGATTTATGCACTCTAAGACCGTGAATTTTTACAAAGAATTTTCGGCATTTTTATATGAACTACTCAGAGTAAAATCTGGTTGGTTGTACTCACGTGAGTAATTTTGAGAAGTTTTGAAGGCCTTTGTGTAAACCTGAGTAAGGCTGTTAGATTTTCATTTGTTCCCGGGCCAAGAAAGGGGCAACTCAGCTCACAGTCCTCAAAGCCCCGATAAAATGTTAAACACAGATTTTTATATTTGTGAAAAAGTGAAAAAATATTAACAAGTAATAACAAATGTGTTTTGTTAAGACCTGTTTCTTTTCTCAGAATTCAGGGATTAAAGTCAGAGTTCAGACTTTCTTCCGTGAATTCCTGAGATTAAAGTCAAAATTCTTTAATCTGGGAATTCCTGAGATCAAAGCCAGAATTTGGACCTTTTTCTCAGAATTCTGATTTTAAACCCAGAATTTGATATTATTCTCACAATTCTGACTTTGTCTTGATCTCCTCTGAGGTTTAAGCTCCACTTGGGACCGTTTTCTTGAGGTCCTTACTTTTGTCCCATAACTGTGATCTCAAACTTTGAATTCTTACATTTTTTTTCTCAAAGTTTTAAAAAGTCAAAACTCTAAGAATAAAGTGAAAAATCTGAGTTTTATCCCAGAGTTAAAAATATTTCACCTTCATTTTCTGTGGTTTTTCTTTTGTAATGTTTAGTTTTCATTATGATTATAAAGAAACCGTCACTAAAAATCTTTTGTTTATGTATTTTTTCTGCTTCAATTTCATGTTCCTAAGCTTTGAGAAAGGGGAGACCTCCAGCAGTCCCTAAAGAGTAAGTTTATAAAGTTTATGAAGTTGTTACGTCTTCATTGTCCAAAACAAAAGATTCGACAGACAAAAATCTGAGTCGATTTGGGATTGTCTGGACTGGTGATTAAAGTCTTTGAGTTTCAGTGGGCAGCCCGTGTCAGACAACAACAAAAATATGGAGAGTGAGTTGGAATCAAGGACTTCATCGTCAAAATACAAATCCAAAATGTTTCCGAACACTCTTTTGGAGGGGTTTACTGTCAGATGCATCGTGATCAAAGTGTATGTTGAATCCCTCCCATAACATCCTCTTACATCAATGTGTTTCAGTTTGTGCATGGTTTGTGCTCAGGCGTGGGCTGAGGGAGAGCCGGAGTGTGTGAGAGACAAATCGTGAGAGAAACAGACAGATTGTGGTGGGTTTGATGTGTGCTCGGAGCTCCGTCCTCAGAATAGATACGAGGTGGAAAAAATGGCAGTATCACAGGACAAATGTCTCTCAGCTAAACCACAACACTAGACAAGTGAGTGGGACTGTGAGTGTGTGTTTGGTCCCACAGTTTGGAAATGGTTTGCACACACTCATTCATGTGTGCAGACTACCGAGATGTCAATCATACAGAGTGATGAAGTAGAAAGAGGTTTTTTTTTCTTTCCAGTATCCTCGAGCAGTGCAGACAACCGACACGCCTTGAAAGGGAAACAAAACGGGCCATACCACATCTAAATCCTGTGTTCTCCTCTCGTGTGTGATCGTTACTCTGCCACCAATGTGCTCCCCATATGTACAAGTTCACTCTTTGTTTTTTGAGTCCTTTGGCTTTAGGGCACTTATCTATTTATCTCCTCTTTGCTCTCTGTATCCCACGTATTAAAGGAAGGCAGGATTTGGGCAAATGCTGACAGCACGTCACTTAGCACCGGCTTGATGGCTTCTTTATCAATAGCACACACAGCAGGGTTAGAAATAAGGATTCAGACGAGGTATCAAATTCTCCCCTCATGATTATCATAGCCAAACGTATTCAAGACAACAATGATACTGTGATATTCATGGAAAACACTGAAAAAAGCTAGTCCAATCAAAGACAGGCATGATGAGGGTGGAGCGCCACACCAGTTCAAAAACTGCAAATCAAAGTCATGTTTTACCTGTATGTAGGGTGGCCATATTCTGACTTCCTAAAAAGAGGACACGACTAGGCGGGGGTGGAGCCACGGAGTTGAACGAAGTTAATTTTAAGAGTTTTTTGGGTCGGATCAAGGGTCTTTTACGTGCTTCTAACTCTAAGTCCATGTGACACAAAATCACAGACATTTGAAGGATTTTATTGACTTCCCCGGACAAAGCTGGACAGCCTCCAAAAATGAGGACATGTCCGGGTAAAAGAAGACATATGGTCACCCAATCTGTATGACTAGTCTTGTGACAGGACCTTCAGATCTTCTACGTGATACTGCGTCATGTGCTTTCCACTAACATCTCACCATTTGCCATGAAGTCCAAAAACTGCAGGAAATTTACAGGAATGTGATCTTGAAAGAAAGTTGTAAATTTATGAGAATAAAGTCATTAATTTACTTTAATTTAATTTCAGTTATGGATAAGTGAGGCCCTCGATTGTTGTGAACAAATGTGGGCATTAAAGACCCCGAGGTACAGATGATCCCACTTCTTTACATGTAATTCAAGGAACAGAAAATCTTATGATCTTGTCAAATTACATCTTTTATCTTTTATTCACTCATGTCTTAATTGTCACAGACATGAAACAACCACAAACTGCAGCACGCAAAGCTTCTTGTCAGTGCTGTAGGGCTGGCTGAGTGGGAAGAAAATGCCAACAGAGGACTTTTGACAGGATCTACTGTTATTTTTTACATCTGCGTAGAACACCAACAGGGAAACATGAATGTTTTGACCTTACAGTGAATGAAAATACCATGTTCATAAAAACAGGACTCATGGCGTGCTACGACATCACTTCTAAATACACACGCACTGCTCTTTTAACCATTAGGAAGATTTCTTTAGCTTGACTTAATCTCTAAGATACAGTCAAACTGTTCAAACAGCACGCTTGCCAATCACTTACTCAGAATAACATCGTGTTACGTTACGGTTGAGTTGACCCAGCAGCTATATTTCATTCATAAATGTGATTTCTATTTTGTTCAGCCGACATGAGTTACAATCTTTCCCCTCCTGCAGGCAGATCCCGCAGATATCAAGCACGTCAAGAAACGTCAATGTTTTTCGAACCAACTTCCAAGATTACTTCATGTTTTTAGCCGGATGCCAAACTGCAGTCACAGCCAACATCTGAATACGCCATCACTCTCTGAAATATTACAGACATCAGAAACGCACGAGCTGCAGGGATCCACACATTCACACGATCCGTCTAATAATTAACGGATGCTATGACTCAACGTGGTCACAGAGCGGTAATTATCGGAGGAGGCTGTCATATTTATTTAACTAGGAAGCTAAGACTGCTGAAGTCCAGCCATGTCGTATGTTAGATCGTGTCAGATTGAAACCATGCCACATTAAGCAGACCCCCCCGCCTCTCTTTCTTTCTCTCTGTTGATGCAGGGTGGTCCTGATTTTGGCTCCGGCCTGCTGTGTGTGTGTGTGTGTGTGCGTGAGACTGTCACAACAACATGACCCCCAGAAAATCTCCAACATACACACTAATTGTGCTCAGACACGCACATGCAGACCACAGACCATGCTTTTTACCCATGCACACACACACACACAAAACTCTGTCCCGTCTGCAGGGACAGAAACAACAAGGCCGTCATTGACACTGACCCTAACCTCCATCCCATCTCTCCATCCCCCGACCCTCATCACCCTCCCACGTAGCCCCGTCCCGGCACTGGCCACAGGGCCGAGAATGCGGTTCAGGTGCGGGGCTCGGCTGTTTCCAATTAGCGTGGTATAAATTAGCATCACTCTCTCCTGTCCTCTCTCCAAACATTGCTGTCTCTTCATCCCTGTCGACCCTCCACACTTCACTCTGCCTCTGACCTCCCGCTTGCATCGCCCTAACACATAAATTCACCTCTTTTATGGCTCTTGTCAGCAACCTTTTCACTCCCCTAACTCATGCTCACTGTTGTTAATGTGCAGTGCATTCGGGATAAAACCTCCATTTCAGTCAATAAGGGTATAAATCCAACTCCACATATCTTACTTTGAAGGGATTACAACTTCTGGTTTTACTGTACAGTCTGGTTACTGTAACTGAAGACAAGGACATAATCGGACGCATGCACTCCATATTGCAGCGAGGCATGCCCTGATAAAGTTACAATGAGATTCAGTTACTCCACAAAGGAAATGTAGCCTTATTCCTTGACTTATTACACGGAGAGTTTGCGAGCTTTTGCTTCCACAGGTCAGTCTGTTAAACTGAGTGTTATTTTTCCAGGGCGGAGAGATCAGCTGCAGTGTAGCCAAGTAGGACCTGAGGTCACCCTGGGACTGAGAGTTCACATCTGTTCAAATAAATCCTCCACTGTGCCATCAGCAGTAAAAACACACACACACATACAGACACACACACACACACGTGCATGCAGCCATGAACTCAAACTATGGTAAGAATATCTGCTCAAGTATAGCAGACTGGTACAAAACATTGGTGCTTGTGCGTTACGTGGATCTATTGGACTTATCACTCCACAGAAAAGTGAGGCCGTGGTTCTTACATGGATTAGGACTGAATTTATTAATATTGTTGGGATGAGAGTTGAGTTATTCATCAGGAATAGAAAGTTAATGGTTTAGATAGAAACACACAGTGGGTTGAAAATGTTGGCCAGTTAAGTGCAACGGACAGCATTGACTGATGAATAAATGAAATAGATAGCTAAACATAAAGGATTAGTGTTTTACTTGTGAGGTTGCTTCACTAAAGTCACATTACAAATACATAGTGTCAACATTACGGCAGATTTTTTTTTTTTGTGGCTCTAATACTCTAATAAGTAATTATTTTATTACGACTTTATTCTCATGAGTAATGATTTGAACAACTTAGTTATTATGAAGTCTTAATTTTTTTCCCCTTAATGTGGCCCTAATACTCCGTTGTACAACATTTATCTTTATCAGTTTTGATTAACAGTCTGAAGTACAGGTCTGGTCTGTACTGTTTTGCCTAACCTGCTCGTGGTTAAAAAAAAAAAAGATAGCTAGCAAACTGTGTTTCATTATTACTATTTTTGGATGTCCAAAAATGTCACTTAATAGTCAGAAAAATATTACGAATATTGAATGACAAGCTTCTTTTAGGAGCTGCTTCAGTTATTGAAATAAGCTAACCACGTTAGACAGCTGTTGAAATAGCTCAAGTTTCAAGTTGAATCCGTCAAGTTTTATATAGTGGGCGAGTGTTTTACTTGTGATCTTGCTTGATGGTTTCATATGTTAAGGTTAAACAGGAAAAAGTCCTAAAAGCTAGCGATGAGTAACTGTTTCAGGTAAGAATAGTTAGCTAGCTAACCGTGTTGCATTAAGACTTCATCATCATCATCATCATATCAAATGACTCGCAAGCCAAATGTGTTGGGTAAGTTGATATTAAAAATAATGAACTACTTTAAAGTTAACGCATTAGACAAAGGGGTAAAATGGTTAGCTAGCTAACTGTGTCGGACGGCTATTGTCGTGGTTTAAATTTGTTACTAAACAAACACAGGTTTAGCTTAACAGAGTGGTTTGAAATGTGTGTTAGCAAACACATAAATATCTTCAGGCAATGAATAAACAGGAAAAGAAGCTAGCTGAACCTATAAGGTAAATATGTAAATCATCACAGCTAGCTTTTATAAATCACTTCAGTAATTTAAGGTAGGACAAAAAATAAACAGAAAATACAACACTGTGCATAAACATGAGTGTAATTAGTTCCTTACGCTGGAAAAACTAGTTGAACAGGCTAACAAGTTGTTTATTGGGAGGAAAAGTAGTTTAAATTACCGGTTTACTCACGGCTAACTAACTCGTCCAAACAAAGATATTTTATCGTATTTTATGACGCAGTATTACTCATTAAATGTAAATAAGTAAAGAATCTGGAGACTTCCTCCGGCACTTTGTGAACCTACATAGAAATGTCAAACACTTCCACACACCTTTCCACTAAACACACGCCAGAAAAACTTTAAAGGTGGAGAGGTAACGAAGGGCCATAACAATAATTCATCGTTGACTTTTTTCACATTCCTGACTTTGGCACCTGTCATGTGTTTGGATTTTATTTTTTATTTTTACAAGCCAGGGCTGCTGTTACAGAGAACACAGCACACGGGAGGGAAATTTACAGAGCGTGTCCTCCTGGGCCGTGCAGGATCAAATACTCCCAAGGTGTAGTGAGTGTGTGTATTTAGCTCTATATTCCTCAACACCATAGCCACCTCCATCAGAGCTGCAGCCACAGCCTTTTTACAGAGTCCAGGACCTCCGCGTGCCCTCTGAGTTTTCTCTTTATGGGCTCTAGCTCATCCCTTGACTTGCAGAGAAAACAAGAGCAGAGCAGTCGTTTATGGGACTCCTGGGGAAAACACAAAGAAGAACAGAGAAAAAAAATAAGAGGGAAGATTTAGTGGCGCTAGAGGCTTCTGCTTACTGGAGGATGACACGAGAGAGGAGGCTAATAGAGGAAGTTAAAGGATTAGCACTCTGACTGCAGCGCCACCCTCAGCTGACAGGAAGTAGGAATTGAATACATAACGGAGGAACATCCACAAAATAAAACAACAAACAGCAATGAATGATGCAATAATTTTCCACCAACCAACTCAAAACCTGCTTGGAAAAACTTAACAAGAAGATAAGAGACGAAAATGATACATACAACAAAATGTTCTCAAACTTACTTTTGAAAATATGATATGATACAATGAGATACAGTACAACATGATTACGCACAAAACATTAAAATAAAAGTAGACACAACGACATAAATACATGATATAATAATGATATGATATGATAGAAAATATGATATGACAAGATTTGAGGTTATTTAAAGTGATATATCATACATTATATGAAATGTTATGATTTATGAGAAATGGTGTTCAGTATAATACATGATATAAAATACAATCTGGTGTATGATATGACATGACATGACCTGACATATGATTGATTATAAGATATATGGTATGTAATGATGTAGTAATAGATAATATGATATGGTGTGGTGAAGTATATGTTATGACATATGATGTATGATATAAGGTGGTTCGATATAAGGTATGAAATATGATATACATACATTATATGAAATATAAGGAAGTTTGATTAAATTTGGTATCACTCAGTATGACAAAATGGAGTTATGATGGTACATATGAAATGATATATGACACATGGTATATGTACGTATAGAACGTTCAGATATGACATTATGATATATATATTATAGGATTATGACAAAATACATTATTTAGTGATTTCAAACATTGCATACATCTACGTATATTGACACTTAACTTTCTAACTTTGCATTTTTTGTCGTAAATATCGTCCGAAAAGCATGTTACTTTCACTTTAACTTTCCATTGTTTTCATCATCACATTTACACATGATCAGACATGTTTCAAGGCTGGAAAACAGAAAAAAAACAGCAAAACACCTCCAAACGTGAGCATGAGGACAAGCTGAGTCAGTGTGCTTCAATTTTTGTCAAACGTTAATAGAAATGAAACAAATGAAGACAAAGAGGAATGGTGAGGAGGCTTAAAGAGGGTGTGAACTTCCGCCCCTACAGACACAAACCAACTCATGTGGGCTTGGTTCTCCTGGGGAGACCCTGAAGATAAACACTCCCGTTCGTTTAACATGTTTCGCCTCTCCTCCTGACCTCCCTCCTTTTTCACCCTCATGTCTATCCTCTCTCTCTCTCTCTTTTGAAACTTTCTCTCTCTCTCTCTTTGTCCAGATGTTTGGCCCGGCAGAAGCAGCAGCAGCCGGCACATGGAGAGAGAGAGAGAGAGAAAGAGAGAGGGGAGACCTGGGGGGATAAGTGGTGGGGATCTCCAGCGTGGACTGGAATGCTGACCCCCGATCCATCTCCATCAGCAGAGGAGCGTTTGTTTGACTTGAGATGTGATTGTGTTTTCTCTTCCCCACACCTGCAGCTTCCTCTGAACCACCACCCACCAGCCCCCTCCTCTCTTTAGGCTCTCTAGATGCTCGTTGATCGATTGCTCCAACTTGAAAAATCCACAACAGATCTGAAGCACTTTGGATACATGGAGAGAAGTCAAACAGGTTTTTTATTGCACTTTTTGCTTACAAGAAAGTTTTTGAATTGGAGGCAGTTGGTGGAAATTGTGCGGGATAATCACTTGCACATTTTCTGGAGCTGGCAGCTTGTTGCGCCTTATTAGCTCGAAATTCATATCAATATTAACAGCATACTTGGAGTTGACATGACTTTTACATGTGATAGTGTACACATGGCTCACATTTTATTTTAATGGTGAAATAAAAATGATAAGGAGCTGTGACAAAGACTTTGGCAGTGTGCTAAGAAGGCTGTAACTGGGAACTGGCTGAAATCAGAGCCATGTAAAGTTAATAAATAGGTAGAATAATACACAATATGAGGTAAAGACTTCATATAGTTTTGCCAAATGTAAAAAAAAAAAAAAATCAGAGCAAAAATCTCTAAAATATAACATAACATTTTGTGAGTCCCTGAGCTCCATCATGCTGTAGGTTCCTCTGAAATGCTGTCGCCTCTGTCCACCTTTCACTTTCTGCTTCTCCCTCTATCCCATCTCTAAACCCAATGCAGTAGCACCAGATGACTGTCTATAAGAGTCTGGTCAAAGTTTCTGCTTGTTAAAGAAAGTTTTTCCTCTCCACTGTAAATAAAGATTGATTAACTGATTGGTTGATAGGGGGAAGTGGAGTTAACATCACACGGTTATCACCACAGCATCTTTCTTAGGCCTCTTTGGGTCCCCTTTTCGTGTCCTTGAAACCTTGAAACTTTCTAGGAATTCATAGATTAGCTGTCTAAATGATGCAAGGTTTATAAATAAAAAGTGATGTATCTGCAGGAATCCTTTTACACCCAGAGCTCCATGTTCCTGCAGCAGAGGGGGGCTGAGGGATCCTCTGCAGCCTCGTCGACACGAGGGGCTCAGAGAGGCGCTCATTCATGTTGATTAACAGGACCTTCCTCACTCTCATCCCATCCTCAGTGGTTTACTCTCTCCTCGGGGAGGAAAGCCCACATGGATGTTTTTTTTTCTTCTTTATCCCACATGGTTTTTCACTTCCACAACAGCACGTCATTACCCGAGTGTTTAAACACTTAAGAACAGTTTAGAGGAGGGAGAGGAGGTGGTGGGAGAGAAAGAGGAGGAGTGAAAAAACACTCACGAGCAATGAGCAGTTCGACATTAACTCTGCATCACTCAGGGGAGCTGTAAGGTCTGCTCTGTAAGCGAAATGAAGTCAATAAATAAATGTGGCTGTTGTCAGATGTCTGGAACAGCATGAGAGGGTTTCAGCCCACCATGCTGAAATGAAGGGTGATAAGTTTGGGCCGCCCCGCAGAATTAGAGCCTACAACTTGCTGAGTGCCGTTGACTAATGAGGGCGGGTTCGCTGAATGATAAATTGAAAAAAACGAAAGGAGTGTTTGATCTGCACCAAACCGCAGTTTGTTAGGAGTCACAGCGCCTCCTCAGAACCATCACAAAACGTAGAAGGTTTATTTTTTAATGCAGATTCAACATGAGCTGCCTGTGATACCGCTGCTCTCCCTCAGAGGCCTGCTTTCTCAGCCATCAATCGAGACCACAGAGTGACAACAAACAGCAGGAAGAAAAGAAGCTGTCAATGGGTTGATCAAGCTGTGTCTGCTTTATTTTATGTCTTTGGATTGATATACTCTCAGGGATGAAAAGACAGCCCGGTCAGCCCTACAGGCAGGGGTGTGTCTAGACTTTTTTGACTCGGGGGGGCCCAGCAGACTGACTCTTGACAACTTTTAGTCAGGCTGTCCTCCACATGTTCTCTCTCTGACCTGAGATGGGCAGGCAGATGGACAGTTATTCCTGTCTAAGCCGGTGTAAGTAACCTGCAGGCTGGGGTAGAGGCCAGGTGACATGATGAGATACAACAGAGTCTTATTTTTTCTTTATTTGTTCTTTATCTATTTCAGGCCATGAGAAACAGCTGCTAATGCAAGGGGTTAGGGTTACAAGTTACTTTAATTAGGCCTATTGTTATTTTTTTTAATTATTTAAAGGCATGGTTGACGATTGAAGAGATTGGTAATTATTATGAACCTCGTTTATATGGTGATCATGGTCCTATAGTGCGATCTCCACAAAGTGAAAAGAAAAAAGAACTGAAAAAATTCATTCACCCTATCAGCTGCAGGGTTGCAAAAACCTTGACCAATGGGAGCCATCCCCCCCGGACAGCTCCTATTGGTCAATCTCCTGCTCTGCCTCTCCATCCAATCACCTCTCCTGTAGTTCTGACTGGTCCCCTCCCACTCTCCCAGCCGCAATTTTTTGTTTTTTTGTAGGATGGTAGGGGAAGGTCCCGCCCTCCTATGCCTCTGATTGGCTAGAAGTGCTGGGCTCCTATTGGTTATTCCTAATGGCTGTGAAACGTCATCGTCTGTCCAGTTATGGGTTAGGAGATTCAGAAGTGCAATAATGTTCTGTTCGATGTACAGAGCTGACAGCCTGCGTTTAGCTTGAGCGTGTGATGATGTTTCCAGCTTTTCTAGCCAATCAGAGGTAAAGGAGGCGGGACCTTCCCCTACCATCCTACAAAAAAAATATCGCCTCCTGGCGCTCCTTGGAGCTCTGAGCGACTAAAAGTAGCGTAGCAGCTTAGCTGCAGGAGCTGTGAGGGAGAAAGATGCAAAAAAAAACAAAAAAACTTTTGCTTGCCCTACCGCCAAAAGTGCTAAGAAAACGCAAGCCAACAGAAGAAAGGGTGGAGTCGAAGAGGAAATGTGACTAAGCGAGGAATCTAACTCGAATAAATATCAGGTCATCCTTGTAGCGGTGGAGAAAGCTCCGCCAGGATTTGGGCCTGAAGACAGACGCTGAGACAGCAGAGTTTTTGTTGAACAGGTAAT
The DNA here is from genome assembly GCA_962446985.1 of Xyrichtys novacula. NCBI lineage: Eukaryota > Metazoa > Chordata > Actinopteri > Labriformes > Labridae > Xyrichtys > Xyrichtys novacula. The sequence goes on along the minus strand of OY660879.1, from coordinate 10,703,501 downwards.
TCTTGCCTTTTATCGTGGCACATGTTACATAAATAACTCTTATTAGTCTCTGCAGTGTCAACACGGTAGCTGTCCAGGCAGCTGCAGATGGTGCTTGCGCAAGCCGACAGAAGAAAGAGCAAAGTCGAAGAGGAAATGTGACCAAGCAAGGAATCTAACTCGAATAAACATCGGGTCATCCTTCGAGCGGTGAAGAAAGCTCCGCCAAGCAAAATTTTTGTGGGTGACTAGCATGAGGTGCTCTCTTCAGCTGCCTATATGGCGTATGTCAAAGCCGGCCCTACGATCAGACATAGTTGGGGTGCAGTTGCTCCTCAGGCTTTCTCTGCAGCTGTGCCCACCCTCATTGTTCCCCACTCACACAGAAGCTCACGTTTTCGCCGCAAGGTCAAGAGGTAGAGTGCCAAACTCCTTAGTGCGGATTGATCTGATATGACGCGTGTGATCAGGTTGTCCTTGGCATTGTTTTTGCAGTTGAGAATTACTGCTCTGTTGTTATGAGGTTTTGGCTAATCAGAATCAAGGATTTAAGCCAGCCGGTTAATAATGTAAAAGAGAGTAGGTCTGCCACTCAGGTCAGCAGTTAACCAGATAAGTTGAAGAAAAAACTCCTTTTGCTTCTCATTACGTTCCCTGGCTTTCTAAGTCCTCTGTTCTAAGTTGCAACACAAAGTGTCTTTGGTGTGAATTTGTCAATTGAGTTACACTAATTGAACTGAAATGAATTAAATGTAATTGATGGGTATCAGCCCAGTACAGCTGTACGACTGATATTACACCAGTGACTCAGTCGACGTAATGACGGATGAGCCCACCCAACAACGGAATGCAAAGCCCATTATTGTGTGAGTGCTTTTAATTTGGTAACAAATCTCTACTTCCTACAATAAACAGAGACCAGCATGTGGTCTATTCATATGTTAAGAATCACCATAATCAAGACCAAGACTTTTTCTGCTTCAAATAGGAAACAGGGCTAGTGTCTCAGTTTGACAGAAGAACAATGCTAAAAGTCATAATTTCACATTTCTGGGGATGCCAGTGTTGAATTTCTCAGACATTCTGAGAAGAAAACCAACACCAGTACCAACTTAGTTTGGCATGAAGAGCGGTAAGAGGCGGAAACAGGCTGGTTTTGTTCAAGGGTGACAAAATTCACAAACAAACTCCACAGAACTCTTCCTTCTGTTTTGAGTATGAGTATTAGTATTGGTCCAAAATTCATGAATATTACGAGAATAAGGTCTCAAGAGAATTCAGTTGCGGTGCTGTGAAATGAGGGTCAGAAATATTCTGAGAATAACAAAGTGATTAAAAAAGTCATGTAAAAACTCAAGTTGCTGTATTATAAGAAATAGGTTGTTTTTTTTGTTGTTGTTGTTTTTTTTTTTTTTTAGGAAGAAATTGTCATGGTTAATCTGTATGTAGACTAAAAATACTTTGTGATGTTACAAGAGCAGCCACCTGAGGAACATGAATAACCTGAGGACAAGCTGCCTGTTTGCTCACCTGGTTTTATATAAACCTCAGTTTCCTCAGAATCTTGATACTCATGACACCGTGGTTCTGATATGCTGAAAAAGGAAGTGTTTATTTTTTTTAATTAAACATATTTGAGAATCACTCAATGCTTCTCATTCGTCATTACCATTCAGGCAGTTGGCTGCTCCTCTAATCTGTAGAAGTATTAGGGCCACACTCAAGAAAAGAAAACACTCTCAGAGATTAAGATTTAATTTTAGATTGACACATTTTTTTCAGACATTTTCTCACGAGAATAAAAAGCTGTTAACTTGATCTACGATTAGCAGCATAATAGTGTTTTGAAAGTTGAATGTATGATTTATCTTGTGTATCACTGGAACTTTTCCAGAAAACTATCAACTGCACATCTCTGTTGGCAAGATATATATATTTTCTATTTGCTACAATCAATACATGACAATTGAAAATCTGTTAATCTGTTTATCACACTGAAGCTTGTTGTTCCAGATAAAGTTTGGTCCACTCACGAGGTCTTCAGAGAGAAATGAGTCTGCAGCAGCCTGTTTGACCACTAAATAAATAAGCTCTTTTTATCTTTTATATTGTTAAATAGATATTTTTATTTTTATCTCAAGTATCTTCACAATATAAAATAGCTGACACCTTGATGTTTCTCTTCTTTGGTGCACATGTTGTTTGATAATCTGTTTGTTTGTTTATTGACATACTGAAGGAGTTATGTCCAAAATCTCAGTAAACACACTAGTTTAAATAAGAAATCCAGATATTTGGACCACTTTTTAAGCGTCTTTAGCCTCTCTTTGAGCTCTCACACTGGAGTGTGCTGCAGGGATGACATATTTCTGTGGCAAGTCATGAGCCTCTGTTTCCTCAACAAAAAGCTAATGGGATTTTCTTGGATTTGGGATTGTTGCAGAAATAAGCTCTGTTGCAAACAAAACTTTAATAGACTCATATTATGTTAAGTAAGCTTATTTACACACATGAACATTTTTTTTTACATTACTGTTAAAGCTCTCAGGAGAAATTTAAGTTTGTGTTGATTTTGGCACCCCCCTGTGGACAAAGTGATATCTCTTATCCTTTCTCTATAACTCTCCGGTATCTCATGTAAGTTGTGATTGCTGAAAAAACAACAACATCAACTTAGGACATACAATACCTGCCTAGGATGGACACATAACATCTTTGCCACAGTGTTAACAGGCAAAGGTGAACTGTGGCAGAACATTTTTGCAAAGATTTAATTTATCTTTTTGTGTGTGTGTTTTTAAATAAAAATCTTATTTTAACTGGGTTGACCAATCAAATTGAGTCTTGTAAAATAAGCCTCATGACAAATCTGAAGGAGTTAAAGTTTGTGTTTGTTTTGGCGCTCCCTGTGGACAAAAGTCTCCCTTTTCTCTGCTTTTTTAATCTTGTGTATTCATGCTAATGAGAAATAAAACAGGAAAAAAAATGTTTACACAAACATATTTCAATGATCAGAAGAATATTTTCAAGATGCAAATATTTTTAAATTTTTGTGTTTTGTGATTCTTTTTGTGTGGCTTATGAAATGATTTTGTATTTCTTGTCTTTCATGACTTCTTTTGTGTTTCGTGGAATATATTTAGTGTTTTGAGAAAATCTGTGTTTGTGACATTTGTGATTTTTCAAGTATTTTATGTTTTATGGAGAAATTGGGGCTTTAAGAAATATGTTGCGTCTCATAAAATTGTTCCTGCGTTGTCTGCAATATATTTTTTTGTACTTTAAAATTAAGTTTTAGGGTTTCATTAGATCATTTTATGGCTCATAAATATGTTTGTCTGTTTGTGGAAAAAAAGTTCTGACTTGAAATATTTTTTCAAATGTTTGTAGCGCACCAGGATTTTTTTGTGCCATAAGATGTTTGTGCAATTATCCTTGAGGGCCACCGTACTGAGATAATGTTTTAATGTTTGCTTTTCCATCTCCTCTTGGAGATTTTTATCTCAAGGAATTTGACCATAAAAGAGAAGTTATGTGACTTTTTTTAGCCAACCTAGTTTGATAAAAGGTTGAGTGTTTTTATAGGCTCAGTATAAATCACATTAACTTGAAAAAGAAGAGTAGACATTATTGGCATCATTTCATTAAAATAATTGTTGGTGGCTGCAGCTTATATTACCCAACAGTTATTATCGCATTGCTCTCCTCTGCTTCTTGGGGATCATCATGTTTTTCTTTTTTCCTCTGATTGAATTGAGGCCATGTTTCTCTCTACTCTTCGTCGCTGCTTCTTTCACAGAACGCCTTCAACTCAGCAGCTTTTTCAAATTTGGGGCTTGCGACACTCAGCCAAAAGCCGCAAATTACCCCCCTCTAGCAGCAGCGAATTAGGAACAATTTTGTGTTAGCTATAAAAAAAGAGAGAGAGCGAGAGAAGTGAGGGGAAAATATAGCTTACACCAGGGACCACCAACAGAGGCAACATGGGATGAACGGCTCGTTGGCCGACAGTTTGGGTGGCAGGGCGGTGCTAGAAAGCAGCCTCAGTGATCTTCACAGCAATCAGTCCCATCATATCACATCTACATAATACAGCACAACATCCATTACCAAACACAAAAGCCTGGATAAGTGGATTTATGTTGCTGTTACAGGATGTTTGCAGGCCTATGAATTGGCTTAACAGTTCCCTGAGCACACACAGACCTGCAGCAATGATTAAAAAAGGAAGGCTTGCCCTCTCAGCACCCAGTTTTATTCACTCTTGCGACACTTAAGAAAAAGATCTGTATTAAGTGACAAATCACCGCCTGAAATTTTCATTCTCCCCTTGTCTAAGAGGGTGGGATTTTTTGATTTCCCCCTGCTATGCGGTTGGTCCTTCACTAATGTTAAAAAGGGTCTTTTTTTCTTGCTCCTGACAAAGCGTGAGGTTTGGCATGCCCACTTAATCTGCTTTCGTTGAGCCAATCCATGTTTTTCCCATTCTGGCACCCCACTCTACTCCCTTTTAAAACCCATTTCCAAGTTGTAATATGCCACTGCAGACGTTATTGAGGGGAGAAAACCAAATGTTCAAGGGGGGGATAAGGAGAGAAAGTGCAGACAGAGAGACAGAGAGGTAGAAAGGCAGGTTTCCAGCTCTGACCTGGATAGTTTTCAAATGTCCCCATTGCCTGGTGAGGAAAGCAGACCACTTTGTCTTCCATGTTGGGGTTACTGACTCTCATTAGGCTCTACACAAAGTGCCATACAGGCTTCAGACTGTATGACTGTAACAGGATCCTACACAGTTACAGTCTGACCCCTCTTTGACACATCTTGCCCCAGATGTTAATTGTACTTCCTGCTCTCCCTTTGATTAAAAGACAGAAGGTTTTAAGTCTTTGTTTGCTCGGCTAATGGCTCTCATTTAGAGCAATAAGTGGTTTTGGGGGCTGCTGTGGGTGACATCACACTAACGCTGCGTTTGATCTGAGGTAAAGGGTGAACCTCTCTCTCTGTGGTTGCACTCGATGTACCTGCACGTGTTGGTGAAGGGGAACCAAAGCAGCAACCTCCAGTTATGAGAGCAGAAGTTAGTGCAGAGGCAAGGCTCAAAACTGCAGTTCCTCATGTCGCCACTGGAGACAGACTCCAAAAAGAAGTCGGTCTCCTATAGAACAAATACTGTATTTACAGCAGATTACATAATGTCTCCAGCAGGGTAGAAAAATATGTATGTAAGTTTTTTATCTGAATTTAAAGTCAATGAAATTTACTTTCTTTTCATGAATATGTTGTTTGTGCCTTTGGGGATTTTTCATATTAAAAGGTGGGGCAGGCAGGATTCCATTAAAGAAGCATATTTTTTTTGTGGTGTATATACAAAAAAGTTTTTAATTTCAGTCAATTGCTGATAGTTATTGATGACATTTGGTAATATAACAATATCGCTGTGTTTTGTCATGTCTGTGTAGTCAACATTTTTACAGTTTTTGAGCGGCCCGCTCTTTTTGACCGTAAACAAAGCCGTTCACCGCCTCCCCCAACCTGATTGGTTGTGAGGCGGACACTGGTCCTTAGTGCTGATTGGTTATGAGGCAGATGATGCTCCCTTGTGTTGTGAGGCAGGCCCCTCATCCTCCAATAACGTGCACGAGCCCAAACAAAGTTAGCGAGCTAGAACATAGGACAGTGGAAACCAACCAGAAAATATGGAAAACACAAGCAATGCCAACAGACTACCAGCAAACACAATGTTTGCTGGTAGTCTGTTGGCATTGCTTGTGTTGGCATCTACAGTAGCGCCAATGCTTTTTACTTTCACGTTGACTGGGCCCCATTTGTAATTATCTGATTTATCTGCATTATATCTGATTTTAATGAAACGATACGAGTGAGCAGGTGTGTCTGTTTGTGGGCGGGGCTTGCTGGAGCAGAGATGGAGGGGAGAGGAGGAGCTGAGGGGAAAACTGGTCTGGAGGGGTAGTGTTAACATTCAAGATTTCTCCTGCCTACCCCACCTTTAATATCACACAAGTATTTTTTTCATTTTACACGGTTTATTTGAATGAACTCACCTCTAAAAATTCTGTGCGCCATTTTTTTGCCCGTTTGAAGATCTAGTATTATTGTATTGACATATTGGCACATATTAGCTGGTATCAGTTTCAGCCTAACTCATTCTTGGATGTTAAGCCCGTTTAGAGTTTCTGATACATTATTATTATGCATGGCAGTCATGATTGAAGTTTACTTTGCCCTGCAGAGACGACAGTGGGCTGCAGTAAGGAGAACTCTGGTTATATTAGGTTACATGGTTGCTGTCGTTTAGCCTCTCCTTTGCAGAGATTTGGCTGAGCGAACAGCGAGTCTGCTTCATACCACGAGGTTTTTTAGCCTCTTTGGTTTGGTAAATAAACCACTCAGGTCAGTTACCGCCATAAATAGCCTACAAATCCAATCCGCTTGGAAATAAGTGAACAAGCTAATTAGCCAGCCCAAAAATGTAGACACAGACAGCATAGCTTCTCCAGTTCCACCCTCAGCTTCAAATATGGTCATCTCTGGCTCCTAAAAAACCAACATGGTGGCACGCAGAAGGCCCCAGAAAGGTAGTCATTGAAGTTATGAGTTATACAAGTGGCTACATTCATTTTTATACGCTAAAGAAAAAAGAAAGAGCTTAGCTTCACGGCAGAGTGAGGGCATAAGGTTGCCAGCCGGGGAAAAGTATTGCATCAGGAAGGATATAAATGAAGAGCAGCAAGAGGTGGAGGAGGGAGGGGGCGTAGAGACCGAGTGCCCACCCGAGGAAATTCAGATTGGCTGCTTCGAAGGCTCTTTTAGAAACAGATGTTGTAAAGAGGAGGATGCATCTGCTTTAAAAATCTCAAACACAGCTAAGGATTTTCTGGAGATGCCTGATGGAGCGGTGCATTTCCTCCAGAAACCAGGCTCGCTCTGAGGGTAAGAGGAGAATGTCTCAGAGGTTTCACATACTTTGGTTTATCTGGAGAGTTATTAGAACATAATGTTCAAGATTAGCACAAAGATTTTGCAGAAGTAGGAAGAATATTTCTGGTTCTCTTAGATCATCTGCATGCGTTTTAGTGTTTGCTTTCAGTTGCTGGTGTTTGTTTTTGTCTTTTGACCTTTTTGTTCCGCCGTCTTTGCCACTTTTCATCTTGATTTTATTGTCCCCTCTGCCCTCAGCTGCAGATCTCTGCTCTCTCTCTCTCTCTCTTTATTTTCTCCTACTCCCACTGAGCGCGTGGCTGAGGTGTGAGATCATTCTCCTTCTGGGTGGCTTTCCTGCTATATGTCACTGTCATCTGTTGGCACTGAGGCTTGAGGGGGGGTCCCTCTTTTCCAAAAACACACCGCACTCCGCTTCGCCACCCTGAGAATAATAAATTCTTGGGCACGAGACTAGAGAAGGGTGCACCAGCGGAGCAGAGTGTGTTTTACTGGTCTTGGCAGGCTAACACATGGACCGGTGAGAGAGGGAGAGCAGGGAGGGAGTCAGGGGGGCACAGCAGAAGAAGGGTGGAAGATTTATAATTGAATAACTCCCCAAAAGCAGGGCAGCGGGGATCACCTCTGCCAGGAAAAGCAAACGCCAAGGAGCGAGCGAGGCCTGTGGAAGTGAGCCATTAAAGCAAGAGGAGAGAAAAACCTCGGCGGTGATCAGCCTCAGCAGAGAGGTGCAAGGTTTATGAATGATAACTGAAAAACCACAACACCTGAACCACCATGATCAACCAGCTCATAATCTATCGCTGCACAAATCCACCTCATGTCAACTTGGATGCCCAGGATGCCAAACTCTTAGTCAAAACATGACACAAAAAGCTCAGGCCGGATCAAGTGTACAAAATGCATCTAAATTTGCAAGTAATTTTACTTTATAGACATCATTTCCACGCTGAAAAATAACAAAGCAGAAAAGCTAAAAACATTACAGTGGGGCTGTATTGATCCATATGTGGCTAAGCACACATGTGTAGAAGGCCTCTCACAATCCACAGAGGTTGTTTTGATCCAAATGCTCCCCGACACGAGGACACCCATTGTTTAACGTTTTTTACTGCGCTGTGTAAACTTAATCCAAATCCCATGGGTGCTGACTAGAATGACTGTGTGTGGTGAGCTTTAAAGCACAACATATGGGCAACCATTTCAGCGGGAGTACTGGTGCTATACATACTTAAAGTTGTTTCCATTTGGTGATTAAAACGACCCAAAACCATGATGTAAAGTAAAAAAAAAACCTGTCAAATCCTATTCTAGGCTGTTTTTTTCCTCTTTCTTTTTTGTATTTTTTATTTTATTTTATTTTATTTTTTTCGTGTGTGAAAGGCTTGTTTCTGATTAGTTAAAACCTCACGATAATTATTAATACTCAATGGCAAAAGGTACACAAGGGTGAGTCTGATCATATCAATCCAATCAGTGCAAAGAAGTCGGGCACACTTCACCTCTGTTGGCAAAAATGTTAGTGTCTGCCTCACGCTGGTCTTGAGAGTCGGGAAATAATGAAAGCTAACAAGCGTGGATGTGAGTGCAGCCTTAGGAACTACGGCATCCCAAACATCCCGACCAAGGAAGCAACATCCTGTCCTGCGATCCGTGCACTGGCTGCAGAGCAGGTGAGAGCATCTTTAACTTACTGATCACTACAAAGGAGCTTAAACCATATGCGGTCGTGGTAGTAGCATCTATATTAAAAATTTAATTTTCTGTTTAATGATAATTTGTCCTTCAAGTAAGCCAATCAGAATCCTGAGCTATGTGAGTTTGACCTACCATGGTGCCAATTGGGAATGCCGTCTTTTTTAGTGGTATTTAGTAATAATTTTACAATCAATAAAATCATATTTAAACAAACTATTTTTTGATGTTTATCTTTTTAAATAATATTAATAATGCATCAGATTTCATATATCGCTTTATCAGAGACCCTTAAAGCACTTTACATTGGGTACATCATTCGATCGCTCACACAGTCACACTTTGGTGGTGGTAAACTACTGTAGTAGTCACAGCTGTCCTGGGGCAGACTGATGGAAACGTGGCTGCCAGTTTGCATCTACGGCCTCTACACAACACTCACAATCATACACCAGTGGAGGACACACACTGGGAGCAAGGTGGGTTAAGTGTCTTGCCCAAGGACACAACAGACAGACTTAGGATATGGAGGAGTCGAACCGCCAACCTTCCGGTTATTGGACGACTGCGTTAGGAGGGTATTGAGTCATGACACACAATCCCTGATTTCCTTACCTGTTGATTGCTTTGAGTCGGGGTTCTGCTCACTCTGTCTGGATTTGAATTTGCTTCTGTGACAGCAGTGTCTAAAAACATTATGGGAGGTCAAGCCTTCAGCTATCACGCCTCTCTCCTTCGAAATTATCCACCAGTTTAGGTCAGCGATGAGAGTGAACTCAAAACTGTTGCCCAAATTCGCTTTGGAATTGCCCCAAGTTACCCTTCCATAGGCTTAGATTGTCTTTCTGTCATTCCTTCTATCCTACTTTCTTCAGTTATCCCGGGGCAGAAGTGTCTAAAACCTTTTTATTTTTAGTTATCAGGCCCCTCTCCTTCGAAATCATTGACCACTCTGGGCGCAGGAGAGAAACACCCTCTCTACTGTCGGGAAGAGGCCTTTAGATATAGGTTTTAGTGGAGACTGCCTTACACTTGCCTGGATTGTGACTACACCATAACAGAGTTAATATCAAACAGTAGTCAGTGACTGTTTTAGATATGATATGCTGTCACTAAGGAGATAGAAAAATGTGTTTTCATTCAGAAAAGATAATTGGCTAATGCTGATATCATGCCAATTATTTTAAAATGCCATTCATTGGTCCAATTAATCCATTTATTGATCTATCTCTAGTCTATCTCTTAAGAGACCAAACGTTAATCCACCAGTAAATACCTTTTTGCAGCGGTTTCTTGAAAAACTTCCTTTTCTCAGGCAGAAACCTTGAGCAGGACCAGAGACATCCATCCATGAATGACCATCTGCCTTGCTGGAATAGAAGAGAGAGCAAGAGTTCGGACTCTAATCCCGGGCGATACTGATGCTTGAAGTTTTAATGGCAGCCTCATAACTCCAAAGACTAAATAGCAGCTGGATGTAAGACGGGGAAAATATTTAAGGGGAATTTATTCCAAATGAAGCATTTCACAAAAAAATCACAGACAGATTGTTTTTCTTTTTCCTGGCTGAACTTGCAGGTTTTCTCCCAGAATGCATCTATCCTCTTTCTCTGACTTTGACATCTTTGTCGTGGCATGAGGTGGGGCGCTGGATGAATGAGTTTATCTTGAATTTTTGGCAAAGAGGCGAGTAAAAGCAGAGGTTCGGCATGAATGGAGTTCTGACGGAGGGGAGAGAGCAGAGCCACATCAGAGGAGGATATGAGCTGGAACAACTCATCTCTGATAATCCATGAAGAGGTGAACAGACCCCTTTTAAAACACACTTTTCCCTTTTTTCATTCCTGATTTGACTTTGATTTTTTAACCTCATCAGCCGTTTCTATTTCTGAATTTTTGCCTGAATTTAATAGGCATTTATACGCTTTTAAAACCTGATAACTTTTCAACTTGTTGGTTTCATTTTCCAGCCTTTAAGATTCACAATGTCTAACAGATTTTGAGGAGAAAAGACATCCATTCATCCTACCCACTTTAGCGATAGATCTCTTTAATATGGCATGAAAATCGTACTCTGTGGTGACATGTTCAACTTGGGACACCCAGTCCCCTTGTGACAAATTCTCAGCGACTTTACAGATCACATGACAGAGGAAAGGTTGATTTAAAAAATGTCTGGATCAAAAAAAAGAGAGAAAAGAAAAGGAAACTCTTGCTGTTAATCATTAAAGTAAGGAGCTTAGTGTGGACTTAATAAAGCATGTCACACTGAGTGACGCACAAAGTGGAAAAAAGCAAAGTTAAAGGGAGTTGAAACAGAGTGCAGGCAACTTTTACCTCTTTTAAGATGGAAAGTTGATGTGCGCACGTACACACACACACACACACACACACACACACACACACACACACACACACACACACACGTACACACATACACACACACACGTACACACACACGAGCCCAGGGTGTCTGACTTGCTTATTTTATCAGGTGCAAAGACTTCTCCCCCCTTGCATAAACCCACCCGCCCTCCCCCTTCTTAACTGTCTGCAGATCAGACTCTGCAATCGTGTTTGTCGGCTTCACTTTCTGCAAAGATTACTCCTTTTTTCTTTTTTTTGTCTTTCATTATTCTGCAACCACATACAAGTGTCTGTGCTAAAAATGTGACCCACAGTCACATGTGAGACTTTCAAATCCACCAAAGTGTAGCTTCGTGTGTATTTTGACAACTTAAATCAAAAGAAAAACATATAAGTTCAGCTGTGTATTTGACTTTCTGATCAGATAAGCTCTAATAGCACGAGGGCTGCGGTATTTGATACGAATCTTCTGTTTAACCGCAGCTCAGCTGCACTGTTTCAGATTAGCTGCACAAATATTAGACATTTGGTTTTACCTTAAAAAAAAGGAAACCTCAGAACAGATTGGATTAAACCTGAGCATTAGAAAGTTCAAATGTATGAAAAGAGGGTAGGAATTAAGTGAGAGAAAGTGTTTCCTTCTGCACAGCTCTCCATCAGGGGTAGTTTTTGTGATTTGTTGGGTGCCACACTGAGCTGAAGGAGTGAGCGTGCAGCCCCGTCGAACAGCTTCAGCTCGGTGATTCATCTAAAGCAGACTCAGAATAGATTTAAATAAATACCTCCATGCTCTGAAACCAGGAGTTATTTAACTGCTGTCATCCTCGCTGTGGAGCAGAGCAGCGTCTTCTTAAATGAGGGAGACAGAAAAAATAAATCAGATCATCTGAATTAGGAGCTCAGAGAGGAGGGTGGAAAGTTCTTGGGCTGATTCAGTGATCGTGTATATTTGCTCAAGGTTACAGTTGTAGATCACAATTTAATTCTGCAGAACTTTTAAAAACCTTTAAATGGTAAAAAGAGGAAACAATAACCAGTCGCTAAGGAGTTCCCAAACTCTCAAACTAACAGTTCCAGAGACTGGTGACCTCCACTGTCCTCCATGTGGTTAAGTTTAGCACACACACAACACTGAAAAGCCAATCCAGGGACTAACTCAACAACAACAACACAAAAGAAAACAACCAGGACATTAATCAGGGGTCGACTGATTATCAACCTGGCCGATTATCAGGGCCGATATCCGCATTTAACTGATTAAGTGTTTCAGTGTTTTGATTTGCTGATTAAATGTATTAATCGGTAGCAGAGCACCTAACATGTGCTTTCCCTCTCAGTGTGTTGTTCAACTTTAACTCACCTTATGTCCTGCAGTCCGTTATACGGGCACAGAGAGTGTCAGCAAGGTGGGAACTGTGGAAAAAGCAACAGAAAACTCCAATCGTTTCTGCTGTAAATGGAAATTGGTGAAAATATTGGCTGACAGTCTCAGGAGGTACTCATAATCAGCACTGATATTGGTATTGGTATCGGCACTTACAACCAATATCAGTGAACCCTTGATATTAATGTATATTATTTTTAAAAGATGAAACCATGTTCACTATTAATGCAAATTGGTACCACACATTGATAAACAATCTCACCGCCTACTAATAATTAATATTGGTATTGGTATCTGCACTGAAAAACTAATATCAGTTAAACCCTTTACATCCATTTATATTCACTTTGGAGATTTGGAACCACTTTGACTTTAAATATTAGTGCAAATGTAAATGTTGGTTAACAGTCTCACAAATCTGTAATAATCACTATTGCTTTTTGGTATTGGTTTTTCTGAACCAGTATCAGCACTGATATTATCAATCAAGTCCTTATGTTGTAAACTCCATTAATTTTTAAAAGCTGGAACCATTTTGGTCATAAATACATATAATACCAAATATTGGTAATCAATGTCATGAACTACGTAATATCAGCACTGGTATTAGTATTGTTTTCTGTACTGACACCAAAAAACAAATATCAGTCAACCCCTGATATTAATTTCCATTTTTAAAAGCTAAAACTATGTTTGCTGTAGAGGTATATTGTATAAAATACTGGTTAACAGTCCCACAAACTAGTAATCAATATTGGTATCAGTACTGGAAAACCAATATCAGTCAACTCCTAGTATGAACTCTTTTTTTTTTTTTTTGATGGCTGGAACTATTTTTGCTGTAAATGCGATTTGGTGATATTGGTTATCAGTTTCATCAACTTTTTAATAAGTACTTGCACCGGCACCAGAAAAACAATATCAGTCTAAAACTAATATTAATTATTTATTCTTATTCTTATCTTAATGTGGAATCATGTCGATTTTACATGCAAATTGGTACCAAATATCGATAATCACTCCCATATACTATTACTCAGTTATGGTACTGGTATATGTATAGGCACGGAAAAAACACTGACAGTCACCCCCTGATATTTATTTAGATTGATCCGTTTTGGTATTGACATCAGAGTTTGTACTTGTACTGAAAAAAAAACATAATATGACCTGTAAAAATATTGCATTATATTTGGAAAACTTGTGTCTATACTGCAGCATCGTTAGGAAATACAGTGTGTGAGGCTATGATAGTCTGTGTGCATCTGATTCACCTTCTTGAACCTGAAAATCTCAATTTGACAGTTCTGCAGAACATCTGACTAAATGCACGTGTGCCGCTGTGTTTCTTATGCCTCTATAAATCAACCTGCTGCTACAGATGTCCTCATTTTTCTTTCCTTATCACCTCAGGGGTCAAAAAAGAAGCAGAAAACTGATGACACATTTTAATTTGTGTGTCTCTATTTAGAAGTTGATAATTATTTTGTGTGTAATTATTACACATATTCATACAAAAATAGATCACAAATGCATTTTCATTTTTTTCTGGACAGTATCGTGTAACCCCTCACATTAGCGTCCCATGACCCCTGGGTGGTCTCAACTCCCATTTTAGGAGACCACTGGTTTAGTTTAGGGATTCATGATAATGTTGACATTCAATATCCAAAATTTTTTATCTAATTTTGGCCAATACTGATATCAATATCTATGTATACTACACAACTTTTTTATTGTACAAAACACAGAGTCTGTCCTGTATGAGAGTTTACTTGTTGCTCTTATTGTGAGAGTCTATTTCTTTCTGAAACAGACAGATGCAAGTGTCCTTTTTCTCACATGGACATTTAGTGATGTGAATAAATGGACCTCATAATAAATAGATCTGATGTGTTTTTTTAGCTCTTTTTTTGGTCTTCTGACCGATCAAAGCGCCTTCACAGTACATGTCACAGTCACACCGCCTTCACACACTGATGGCAGAGGCTGCTATGTAATGTGTCCATTAGTATTAACTAATCCCATTTACACCTCACTGGGCAAAGCTAGCGGGGGGAGTTGGGGTTAAATGTTTTGCCCGAGGACACTTCGGCATGAGGACAACTGGACTCGGGATCAAACCCTTGACCCTCAGACTGACAGATGAATGACTCTGAGTCACAGCCGCCCAGAATCTGTCTGTGTGTGACTCTCCAAAATACCTCCATGCAGCCGCTATGTTGAAGCTCTTTGCTGGCGTGAACAGTCGTCATGTGCTCAGAATTAATCCGTCACCTTATTGGCCATACATGTCAGCAGGAATTTTCATATCTGCCTACACTGATAATTTGCTGTTTGAGCTGTTATCTGACTATACTGATATTACACTGATGATATTGTGCCTCCCTCATTGACTTCTCTGAAATAAATAGTTGTATCAAACGTGACTCTGACTGACTTTCTCTCGCTGAAATCATAAGACACTACAGGATGATGTGGAACATTTCAGCCCTCTGGAAAATGAGTATGTATCTTCTCTTTAAAAACCCAACTATATACCAGAAATGACTAACTTGGAAAGGTTTGGCTCTTCACTCCGCATCAACAACTTGATGCACTTTTATGCCTTTGTAAGTCTGTGCAAAATATTGCATATACTCTGCATACAAGTGCAGATGTGCTATGTATTCATGTATGCCGTTAAAAACACCATGATAGTCTCTTCGCTTCTTAGCTGTTGGTGCAAATTTCTATCCACATTTACTCATGAAGAGCATTTTGTCTCTGCAGCAATGTTGTTTGTGTGTAAAACTAAATTAAAAAAAACTGTGTGTTGCCTTTTAATACTGAATAACAGCATTGCATCCAATTGGACTTGCAGCAGTTTGTAGCACTTCTTCATGCCGTTTACTTCCGTTTGTTTGTGTTGTACTTACACCGCTGCCAAAATTTCAGTTTTAAGATTTTTTTTTTTTCCAAAGGTTAAAAACTAAACGGTCAAGGAAATAAAAAAAGATTTTTGACTTTTGTTTTTATGAAAGCATAAAACTGTGTTTTTGTCTTGTTTATTTTCGGGTCTGAAGTGTTTTGGGTCAGTTCTTTTCTTTTGTTTTGTTAAATTTTCAAACATTTTATGATGGTCGTGAATTTTCCATTTCAAACTTTGATCTAACGGTGAAAAAGGCTGAGCTGAAATAAATTTTCTATACAAAAAGAAAAAATGTTGATCACAACTTAGACTAAATGTTATCTTACTGTCCTATCGATGATGAAGTAAAGTATTTACTGACTGATTACGTGAAACCTGAGTCATGATTCAGAAGATGAACCATTTTTGTTGCAAATTTTACCTGCAGGGTCTGCAGGGAGGGAAGACTGGATACAGGGTTCAAAACTGAGCAGTAGAAGGAACATGCACCTTTGGAGTGACTTGCACTGAAGTATTGGAAACTGCAACTGAATGTCTGGTGTCTTGTAAAGCCATAAAGGTCGACTGACTAGTAAATCAAATCAAATCTAGCCAGTCTCAGTGTAATTTGGTTGTCATCTCTTTTTTTAATACTTAAGTGTTTTTGACTTTTACATCTACACCTTCTGTGAGATTTTGCAGCTTCTAGTGGGTTCTGAATATTACGACACCCAAAAGAAACATTTTGTCACAATTACTATAAATTAAGTTTGGTTTTTAATTTAACTGTAAAACAGGAGCAAACTCTAAACATAAACTTCCTTCAGATTGACAAATATCACAAATGTACTTTCTGAAGACTGAAACTGTGACTGTAGGCCTATGTCGCTATGTCCTAAATAAAGAAGTTAAAGGACATTCTCTATGCTGATTTTTTTTAAGTATGTTTTTTTATATTACTTCAATAAATAAATAAATAAATAAATAAATACAGCTGATGCATCCTCTCTTTGCAAAAACAAAATCTTGACAGAAAGGAGAATCACTGCACACATAAAGTTAATTTAGTCCTTATGTTCCTGCAAACCTGGTGATGCTACAGGGCTGAAATGTGTTTGTGAGAAAATAAGGATGTAATAGAAAGAATAAGTAACTCAGCCTCATTCCGTTTAATGAATTTCCAAATTTTCTGTCAGGTTTGATGATTCCTGTTATCAACTGCACCGAGGAAAGGAAAACCTTCATCAGGAAGTTTTAAAGCTCGTTATTTCAAACATTGAGCTCCCTGAAATAAGAAACATATTAATGTGTGCTTGAATTGACATTATAAACAAGCACAAGGTGAACTCTTTTAACTGCATCACCCATTTTAAAAACGATCATAAAATCACTCATGTGGTTGAATTTTGAAGGCATATTTAAGAAATCATAAGAGGAGAGAGAATCCACGCTTATTTTACGCAAACAGCTGAGAGCTCTGTGATGCATTCAGAGGCAGATTTTTTTTCCAGAAACGGTATCAGCACACACACACACACACACACACACACACACACACACACACACACACACACACACACACACACACACACACACACACACACACACACGCAAACTGTTGGTTTTCACGCCGGTATCAGCGGGCTTGGATCGTGTTTTTACGCATTCAAATTTAAACCTTTTTTTCCCTTTAAAAATACAAATAAAAAATAATATCGAGTGAATGTTTTGAAAAATTACTCATTGGTTTCAATTTCTTTTGGAGATCATGAAAATTGTTGAATTTGGGCCTCAGGTATTTTTTTTAATTCATTTTGTGCCCATGTTTATACTTCAGTCTTGATTTCTTTTGCTGTCTCTGGCAAAATCTACTTTTATTTTCAACACATATTAGAGTCTTGCATGATTAAACTGGCGCAGAAAAAGCCCAACTACGTGCACAGAAGTAAAGACCTAAAGAAAAGCACAGTCTGCTCTTTCCTGAATTAAACGCTCCACCTCAGCCCATGTTTACAGAATACATCTGTACGCAAGCTTTAAATATTCACTTTTATTTTTCCAAAAGAAAAAGCCCAGGAAACTCGTCATTTAAATATCCAAACACAAAATGATATTCTGGATTAAATTTAAAAAAATTAAAAGCTCAAAGATTTTTTTAAGAGGAGGAGGAGGAGAGGTTGAAAATATTTACAACATTCCTGTAGAGCAGATTCTTCTGATTCCCATCGCTGTGAGTCTCTGCTTCAACTAGTCTCTGTTACCTGAGAAAAAAAAGTCAAAGTCCTGCCCGATGATTGTTTGACTATTCGTTGGTCCCAGTGCTGATGTGTTTGGGAAGCTCCACGGTGTCCCGCTGAGTCCGTAATTTCTGATACTCCTGGTGTAAACTGAGGAAGTGCGGGGACGCAGCGGGGTGGAAGAGCGCAGGGGACGCGTAGGCCACGCTGGAGGTGAGCGGGGGAGAGTAGGCAGTGCACTGAGCCGGGGAAAAGGCGTCCATGCCGGGCTGCGCCTGCAGGAACGCCTTGGCTGTGAGTGCGCTGCGGGAGAAGAAGCTGGAGAGCGCGGGCAGGATGCTACTGACAGGTGGGATGGTGGCGGGGCCGCAGGGAGAGGGTGCGTGGTGGTGGATGTAGGGGTATATCTCCAGGCTGGGCAGCTGGAGCCCGTAGGCGCCGTGCGGGAAGCCGTGCAGTCCGCTGGGCTCCAGGTGCTGCTCCTTCAGGGGATCAAAGCGGAAATGCTGCCGCTTGAAGCGCTTCCTGCGCCGCAGAAAACTCCCGTTCTCAAACATGTCCGAGGAGTTGGGGTCCAGGGTCCAGTAGTTTCCCTTACCGGGGTTCCCAGGCTCTCTGGGCATCTTTACGAAGCAGTCATTCAGCGACAGATTGTGTCGGATCGAGTTCTGCCAGGCGGGGAACTTC
This sequence comes from Xyrichtys novacula, assembly GCA_962446985.1. Classification (NCBI taxonomy): domain Eukaryota; kingdom Metazoa; phylum Chordata; class Actinopteri; order Labriformes; family Labridae; genus Xyrichtys; species Xyrichtys novacula. The sequence goes on along the minus strand of OY660879.1, from coordinate 10,685,302 downwards.
TCCCGGTAATAGGCGAAGCGGTGGCTGATGAAGTCGCAGATCTCGCTGAGGGTGAGCCGCTTCTTCGGACTCTGCAGGATGGCCATCGTGATCAGAGCGATGTAAGAGTACGGGGGCTTGACGGACGCGGGTCCTTTGCTTTTCGTCGGAGGACAGGCCGGCGCGGGGCTGAAGCTGTCCCGCTCCGAACTCAGGCTGCTGGAGGTCTCCTTGCTGCGCTCCTGCTCGCTCTGGGACTCATCCAGAGGTAAGAGCTGCTCCTCTCCGCTGTCCTTCACTCCTTCCCCTACTACGTCGATAACTATATCCTCCATGATGTCCAGACCCAATGTCATAGTAGAGATCCGCGGGTGAAGCCAACACCACCTGCCAACAGGTGGGGGAGTGACAGCCCTGCTCTCAACTGCGATCAACTGATTTTTACGCACGGCTCATTTCCATTCAGAAAAAAAAAAAAAACCTCAAACACAATCCTCCTCCTTCTTTTGAGGGAGCAGAGTGTTCAAACCACAATGCATCCACGCTTGAATCCTGTATTTGGGTTCCTTCAAAGCGCAAAACGGCGGTCAGCAGGCGATCGTGCGTAAAGCGTAAAAGTGTGTGCGTCCTCCGAGATGTCCAGCATCATCTGTAATCTCGGTTGCGTTCCTGCGGGTCGGGTGGATGTGATGTCACGTCGAAGCACCAGGAAGAAGAATCTGACCAATGAAAACGACTCAAAGGGTACCAAGCAGGTCCAGATACCAGCCTCCCCCCTGTGCGCTCTCATCATCAGCGCGGCGGTGCCAAGTAGACGAGGACGGCACAGATTCATTCATGAAAACATGCTGATGAGGAGGACATCAGAGGAGGAGCATTCTCAGAGTAGCTGGACTTTTTATAATAGAGATGTCAGATCGTGTAACAATGTACCATAAAAATTTTAAAGGAGCAAGAAAAAAACTTGGTTTAACGACAAAAAATGTGCTTTTCTCGGATCTTAGCACGTTTATTTTTGTTATTAATCTTGCTGAATCTTGCTTTATAAAGTCTTATTTTAAAAAAAAATTTAAAAAAATTAAATACATTTTGTTTGAGACCAGATTCAGTGTAAAAAGGTTATGAAATGTGTGCGTAAAATGCAACCCCTCATGAATATCGACAACAATGAAAACTGAAGACTGACACCAAAGCTGCACAATTTATCCACAATTGCAGCTGTGATTGAAATAATTGTACATAAGGGCCTAAAATAGATCTTAAAACAGTCCAAATAAGCTCGTGGGGCATCAGATCACTATCCTGAATATAAACACTGAGGTCAAAATCCCCCAAACACCTCTCTACGTGAGGCTGGGACTTAGGCTCTAATCCCCGCGGAGATTTCGGCAGCCGCTCTTTACGCGCACACTTGACGCACGATTGCACGTTTTCAGACGTTCAACTGAGGATAGAAGAGAAATGAGTGATTTTGTTCTGCTTCTTGCAAATAATAATTTACCGCCTGCGTGCACGGAGGCTGCCTCTTTGTGAATTTACAGGAGTTACAGCCAGACTTTGAGGGGGGAACATGGATAAATATGAGCATGTGTGAAACGAAGAAGAAACAATATTTGATTTGTTTAACCTGAGAGAAATCCACACCCTCTGTTCTCCTGACAAAATCCACTGTAATCCGGTCTGATTATCTTCTCTAATAATGGGCAGCTGAAGGCAGAGTGGTAATATCGGGATGAAAGTAATAGATTTTCACTTGCTCAGACATAAAAGAGCAGTGAGGAGAGGAGGGCGCTTTTGGTATTGTTGGGAGGCCTCTGGTTGTTTGTGTTTAATGATGGAGCCCTTTGTTGGGGATTCCCACATTTCCTGCCTCTAATCGTATTGATACCCTGGGGGAGAGGGGGTCCGGGTCCGGACTGGGTGGGCTATACGGTACCAGCAAAGCTGCAGATGATTTTCCAAATTCATCACGCATGTCTTCAGATTGGAAACAGGCCCGCGCGCGTTGTGTGGTTCCAATAAGGCGAGAGCAGGAGCGTCAAATCTCCCCACGAGCTGAAGGTATGGCACAGAGCGTGGACGTCTCCATCTGAAAGACATCAGGAATAAAAAGCAAGAGCTGTAGGGCGCACAAGGGAGTCATTTCGGGGGACAGACACCTCAGGACATCTTCTGTGGTCCGAGCACGTGCGTCTGGAGGGAAGCCCATTTCTGCCAGTATAAGAAAAAAGAGGGTGACTTAACAAGTAAAAAAGCTTTGTCAAAATGATGACATAGAGTCTGAAATTACAACATGAAAAAAATCAAGCTTATAAGTACAAAGTCAATTAATCAAGAAAGTCTAAATAATGTGATGAAGGTGAAAAAAAGTCAATAAAGAATAAATTACGATGATAAAATTATGAAATTAAAGTAAAATTAGGAGCACAAATTAGTCTGTCCGTGAAAAAATAAAAGATCAAAACACAATAGAATTGAATTATTAGATGAAGTCACAAACGTTAAATAAAAAGGCAAATTTATCTGATATTTAGTCATTAATGTGAATTACAAACTCTAAATAATGGGAAAAGGGTCCAAAAATCCTAAAATGCTATAACTCATGTTTATAAGATAAAATAGTCAGAATATTCGGTGAAAATATAGAGCAAAAAAGTCAAAATAGTAGGTTATTTAGTCATAACAATGAGATAAGTCATTTTTAAGGGCTAAAAAGTCTCAAGCTGGAGATAAAAACTCACAATTATGAGACAGTCCATCAATACTGAGAGAGGTTTAGTTGCTTTGGGATATTAAAACTGACATTATGAGATGTGAGGTCATAAAAAGCCCAAACATGCATTAAAAAGTTGGAAATAGGAGATAAAATCATGAGATATGAAGTCATAAAAAGAAGATAATAGTCTTCAGTTCAAGATAAGGTTATGTTACAATGAGAAAATTTGTCTTTCTAATAAGGTATCAGACCGTTATAAGATTTAACCCATTATTAATGTCTCAATCTTGTATATACCTTTTTTTTTATAAGTTTTCAAAATAATGAGAAATCTGGTTGCAATATGATGGAAGTCAGGGTGAGATTTTAAAAAGTTGTTTTTTCCAGAAATGTCATAATGAAGAGATATTAAAGTTCCAGTGAGAAGTTTTTTCACATTTACAAAGTCATCGGAAATTCACATCAACATCTTTTTATGACTTACAAAATGTGCAAGACCATCAACAAGACTGACTTTTTTTTGTTGTATCATTATATTTGATGCCAGAAATTGGAGTGAGGGGGTAGGTGTAAGCTGTACAGCTGAAGAAACAGCCCTATTTTTACAATTTACACAACAAAGAGCCTCAATAAAGGACACATTTGACCATCAAAGGTCTGTAGAATTTGACTTTGTCATAAAGAACTACTTAAGCACAGAAGACAAGATAAGTAGAAAACACTCTGCCAACAGAGGGCACCAAAATTTGCTCAAACGAAAAGTTCCTCATAGGAGCTTTAATTGAACTTTTAACTCATAATTTACTAATAATACTGACTTAACATTTAAATCATTATTATGGTAATCTCTCTCTCTAAAGACAGAAATAGCAATGTGTGAGTGCTTCCTAATGTTAAATTTACAGATACAACCTCACATTATTTTATGTCTGGACATTTTGCCACAATTAAAGCTGAGCAGCATTAATTCTGGGAACAGTCTGAGGATTTTTACTTGTTTTGTTTTAGTTTTTTTCTTTTTATAATAAAGGAAATGTGGAAATCAAAGCCATATTACCCTGAAGGCGCATTACGCACACACACTTTACTAAAAACAAATGTGCTATCTAACAAAAACGACCATTGTGGAGGTCTTATTTGTTCTGTATAGCATATGAAGAAGTGAGGGAGGACTCTCGTGTAATAACATCATTTGGCAGGATCCAAACAGGCCTGCGGGATCTCCTTGGATCATCCTGGATAAATGAACCTCCATCCGTGCGGGTCAGCTGCGGAGAGGGTTAGATGAAGCTGTTTCGGGCTTCTTCAGTTGAAATGTTTTCTTATCTCAGTGAAAAAAGAAAGCTGAAGCCCGCTCGCATGATTCAAGGAGTGCTGAAAAAAGCAGCGTGTTTTTCATTGGGAGCGGCTGAGATGGCTTCAAAGAGCTGAGGATGTTTGCACATAATCTCTCATCTTGATTCCCTTAAAATCTTGGCAGTGCAGTGGACAATAATATAACGTGTAATTTAAGGTATCATGAATCATAACTGCATGAAACAAAGTACGGAGAGGTGCTGCTGAGCCAGACACACATCTGAAACACACTCTCTCTCAAACATACACATGTGCGTTGTTTACAGACGGATAGGCTTCATGTGTAAATTTCACAAGCTGAACTGGTCATTAACACAATATTTACGAGCTGACAGACAGCTCTTTAACGTATAGTAAGTGATGCAACCTGTTCTCTGCATCCCATTATCTCACTGTACTCTTGTCTGTGACTACTTTCGTCTCGTCGTTGTGTTGTATGGAGTTATTTATGAGAAATGGCACAGCTGTAAGGAGTCCCATCAATCACACGACGACGACGACCATCCGACTCTAGGGCGACATCCTGTGGCGGGAAAGTGAAGCTCAGCTAACGGCTAACAGCTAATCTGCCTCATTGACGTGTTCTTTGAGAGGAAATAAAATATCACAAAAAATACCATGTACAGAAAGGTTAAATAAATAAATAAATAAATAAATAAATAGGAAGTTTGGTTCTTGAAACTGAAAAATGTTGGTGATGCTCACAGTGTTGACACTATTTTCTCTGCTTTCCAAATAGTGTAGCATTCTAAAAGTATCATTTAGCCTACTGATTCTTGGTTAAAAAGTTATTTAAAAGAAAGTTACTGATAAAAATAGGAGAATTTACCACTTAAACATCACGGTTGATAGCCCACAAGCCACCCTTAACACTTATGTTAGCAGCTAACATAGCCTAACGTTAGCTAACACTTCTCTAGCAGGGAATGTAGCCTTTCCAATCAATCTCTCAAGTGCTACAAGCTTAAACTGTTGTCTGTGAAGCTCCTGAAGGCCTGCAAAGGCCATATTTTTTACTCTTGTGTGCTGAAGATTAATATGGCCAGTGGTTGTGTACTTATTGCAATGTGTAATTAATTATAGCTATGAACACACACTTTTGGCTCCATCACACTGCTTACTCTGATAAAAACAGAACCATATTAGGTCTTACAGCCACTTTTGCAGTTGTGATGAGCTAAAGGAATAGCTTGAGAACAGAATGGTATAATTTAGGTAACTGTGGGATTGCACTGCTATTTGCCAAAGCTGAATGCTGTGCTAGTAGAGAGAAGTATAATGATGTGACCAGAAGTTACTTTATACTCAAGCCATAACATTATGAAAGTGATTGATATTAAACTCACAGGTTCTGTTAGACATGCAAAACTCTTTTATCATGAAAAATTGACCTAATTTTACATATTTAAGCTAAGATGAATCACAAATCAACACAACATAGGCAGTTCTCCAAACTCTGCCCAGCAAGGGCATTTATGTCGCAATACCTACTTGGTTCAGTGTCAGCCTTTTAAAAAATAACAACAGTACTCACAAAGAGAGGAAAACTACTGGCAAATATACGTGAAAATCCAGAGTGACACATTCAATATGCATGGCACACATTTCAAGTTCAAATTTTAAACTTGTAAACACAACAAGAATTTTGTAAACTGAGATTTTGATCAAATAAAAGACATCACTCTTGATTTTCTGACTAACCTTATTGCAGTTCTTGGTAAATGTAGCCTACTATCTTAGAATCAGACAAAAGTACCACAGTAAAATACTATTTGTGCTGTAAATATGGTCAGTCAATAGGCTTTTGGGATAATTAGCCTGACTTAAAGTTTAAAGCCTTTGTGAGGACCTTGTGTTGATTTCGGAGCCCCCCAGTGAACCCCTCTAATTTTGTCAATCTCATCCTCAACATGTGAAAGCAGTGTTTTCTATTAAATATTAATCATTTGATGTGGCACATACCCCTCAAAGCGGTGTCAGAAGTTTCAAAAGGTCAGTCTTGATGATGATCTCGTTTACTTTTGTGGGTCATAATGAGACGTCACCATGAATTTCAGTTTTTTATAACCAGTCAAAACCTCCTAAAAATGAATGTATGTTTTTGCATATGAAATTATGTAGGTTCAATTCAAGAAGGCACAGTATCTCAGAAATGAGAGGCGTATACACAAAAGTTTATAAAGACAAACCAGGATCAAATGAAACCTTATCCCCAGACGCTGGTTAAAGTACAACATAAAATAACTCATCAAATAGCCACCACAGTGTGTCAGGGGGAAATGTGTGTGAAATCAACAGCGGGAAGCTAATTATGCAATTTTGTTTTACAGTGCATTTACAATAAAATTTGCAGAGGGATTACAATTCATTACTGAGTGCTTAATTAAATGATGGAATTTCCTGCTCTAGGGGGATGTCAAGAGTTCCTAAATATGACCAGCAGAGGGAGCTCTTATCCCAATCATCCTCTAAATGTCTGGGGGGAGTTTTGGATTCTTATGAAGTTGTTGTGATGCTGCAAACTTATTTTATCAAAAGGCTTTCTTGTTATTTTCATATTTTATCAATGGTTGCCTTTTTATTTTTGCTCTTACTATAAAATGTTCCACTTTTATCACATTTTCCTTTCTGTTTTCATCATACATCATTGAATATTTTCCTGCTGAGTTTTGTTGGTCCATAAAGCACTATGTCATACTGGTTTTGATAGTGTCATATGAATGCTGTACTTTGGTTAGATAGCCCCACTACTTTGTCAACCCCCCCTCAGCGTATTTCAGTCTGTTTTGACACTAAAACTACAAAAAATGCCAAATGTTTGTGGAACACAGGGCAAAAGTTTCCAGCTTTATTTTGTTTTTTTTTGGACTTACAGCAGTGGTTTGTGTGCAGCGTCGTGTTGTGTCGTGTTGGCCCTCTGCTGCTGTCAGATGGAGCCTGAGGATGGAAGGAATGCAGATGTTGTTCTGGAGCCCAGCACATACCATACTGACTGGTTGTGGGGGGTTAAAGCACTAGCTGGAGGGAAGAGAGAAAGATATTAAACCACAGGGTGTAATGAGCAGTAAAAGGAGATGGACTCTGGTTTTACAAGCCTTCTTGGATGATGTAAAGGAATAAGATGATGATCTAAGACTGACTCATATGTGTTTTTAAAGACTATCTTCATGTTTATAGACTCCAAGTGCTATAGCTGTTATAAATAATAGTCACCCTTTATTTCACAACCCTACTTCCAAAAAGTGAGACTAAGCGCTGATCCAAAGCTGGGTGGTCCCTCTCCCTTTAAGAGTGAAGGACAGAGCGTCCATGCTTTCCATGAAGAATGTCGAAATTTTGTTTGGTCAAAGTAAAGGACACGTTTTCACTGAAATGGACTTGAGCCTATCATGTGTACATGGTTTCCTCTTTGTATTGTTCAGTTTTAACCTGCATTCGTGGATGCTATTTTTAATGCAGTGCTGCTTAAGGGCCCTGAAAATCACAGCCACCCAATAATGGTTTCTTGCCTTGTCCCATTTGTAGGGATTTCCCCAGATTCTCTAAATGCATCCATTACAATTATTGCTGATCTCTTTTAGGGTCGTGGGGTCTGGAGCTTATCTCAACTGTCATTAGGCATGGTACTGCCAATCTATTGCACACACACAACTACAGGCAAATTATAGAGGCCAATTAACCTGACAGTTATGTTTTTGGAGAGCAGGAGTGAGACCGCCATAGAGAACCCACGTATGAACATGGAGAGCAGGGAAACTTCACTCAGCAAGGCCCCTGCTTGTTCAGGGATTTGGACTAGAAATCTTCCTGCTGTATTGCAGCGCTGACCATTGCTCCATCAAATCTCCATGTGCTTTGAAATTTTTGGCTGACAAACATTAGTATTAATTCATTGATTAATACTTTGTTTTCCTGAAAAAAAGGATAGAGGGTTGCTATGATGGAGTCAGGCCTGTTATAATGTAAATTATTATCTGAACCAAAACAGACAAGTCATCAAATAGTCACCCCTCAACGAGATCTATTCAGACCATGGCTTGAATGAGTCTTTCTGTTTTGGCTTCATCTTCAGCTCCTGAAGTACCGCTTGGTGCTGAAGCATCAGATAGGATGCTAATCTTGCATTGTCATCATCTTGACTGTCATTTCTTTGAATCATGAATCAGCTTGTCCACACATAACCAGCTGTAATCTACAGTAGGCAACATTTGACAACAGAGGCTGAAATCTTGACCAGAACCAGACTAATAGGTGGAGAGCCCTCTGCTTTGACTGGCATTTACAATTAAACGACAAAATTTTAACATGAAAAGTAGAACACAGTAAAAAAATTAGAACAAAATGCTCACGAATAAAAATAACATCCAAAGAAAAGAAAAAAAAACAGTACTCACTATCTGATCTCCTGTTTTCCCATCATGCAGCATCAGATAGGGTGCTAATCTTGCGTTGTCATCTTTTGACTGGCGTTTCTTTGACAGCATGTTAGAACCTGTCCAAAAAGGACAAAGAAGCCTTTTACTGTAAAATGTATCCATTGACAGGAGGGTTTGGTTTGCTTGGTTTTCTCTGGTCCAAGCTTGATCCAGTCAAAATCTATTACAGAATAATCTAGTGGGGGGTTTCAGCCTGAGCCTGCCTAAAGCCTGAAGCAGCATAATCAAGAGCTGGTCTAGTCATCCTGAAGTCTATAGCACAACAGCTGTCTAGGCCTGACCTAGATTAGGTCTTCAGCAGCCTGATTCAGTCAAAGCTTAAAGCAGTAAAACCAACCATAACCAAGAGCCAGCTTCAAGTCTATAGCAGTGCTTGGTTTAAACCTAACCTTAAGCCTAAAGTAACATACTTCTGATCTGCTCCAAGCCTTAGGCAGCCCAAACCTGTAGCTAAATGACTAAGAGCTGTCCTGAACCTGTGGCACCCTTTACGATCATCTCTCTCTGAATAAATAATCATGTAAATTTAGCCTATGTGTTTTTTAAGGGAGGGTGTCTGCCTCCTGAAGGAGAGAGATGCTAAAATCTGTACCTCCCCTGAAGCCTAAATTTCAGATTGGAGTTGTTTTCTTTATTGACAAGGTTGGCGCCCTCTGTAGGCCTGATGTACTTCCATCATTATCGTCGCTGAATTTGCAGTGCTCCTCTCTAGAGTCACCCCTTGTTGGCCACAACAGGCTGGGAGAAGGCGCACCAAGGTACACCCAAAAGAAGTGTATAACAGGGGCAGCACATTTGCTTTTGTGAGGCCTGGATGTGAAACTCCTCGAGGTCAGTGGGGACCAAGGAAACCTAAATATGATTTTAAAAAAGGAGCTCTGATTGTTGCCTTTTAATTTACACATTGAGTAGGTTCTTCACACTTGCAATTTCCCTTCACATAGAGGTGTAACATGTCAGAGCTGCTGCTGTGACATCAAACAGCGATCATAAATTAACCCTCTGACATCTAAAGCAAGTGGTTCGCTCACATGGTAAACCCCCTCCCTCCTACGTGGTCCCTCTCGTGTGTAGAGAGGGACCACGCAGCAACTGGTCCCAGGAGACCCCTGGTTCATGACCCCTGGGTGCTTGTGTATGTATTTAGAGATCAGACTGGTACTCTAAGGGCCTCTGGTTTTTCCAACATGGGCCCCTTCATAATCCCTCAACACTGTCTGAGGGAGAAAGGCACATGTGCAAACTTCTGATGCACAAGCCTTACATTAGAATCTGTAATAATCCTATATGCCTGAATTATAGTTCAGTTTAAGTTTCGATTTAGGCGTACGCTCTAATCAGAAGCACTTTACTTTGCCATCAGACAGCTCATTTGTTTTTACAATATTTTATTGAATATTAGGTCCACATTTAAAAAAAAAAGTAGTATAAAAAGTATTTTAAAAAAAAATTAAGTAGTAATATTACGAGATTAAATCTAAAAACTAATTTTTATGTGGCCCTAAAACCTCGCCATAGCTAACAAATGCTAACCCTTTACTTAGAAAACTTTGAGCTTGAACCACTCTCATGTCAATACAGTGAAACCACACAGCAAAGATGAGGATATGATGAACTAATTCAAATATCAAATTCAAATATGGGGATCAGTTCTCTCATACTGTATATCATTACGACCTGTCCTCTACTGTCTCTCACTGACAAACACCTGTTTCCACACTGTTGCACCACGCATGTTTTGGGTCTATGCTGCCCAGTTCGCACAGTTCCTGATCTGCCAACTGCTGCTGACACCTTCAGCTGTGATGCTCAAACATTCCAGGGGTGATTCCCATTGGACAAGTTCAACGCTGACAGATATGCATTCCTGCAGTGGCATGCCGTCATCAAACCCACCTGGTCTCTCTTTCAGCGTCCACTTGTTTTTGTTCCAAACTCTGCTGCTGTCTCACGACCTTCTCTGACACCCTTGCACAACAGCGGCACATGCGGAGAAACACAGGTGGACAGATTTAGAGAAAGAACATGTGTTTCATATGTGGTTGAAATTGTGCCCACACTTCTGGTTTTCCATATAATGTCTTGGTGCATGTATTTTTGTTGGAATGAGATTGTTTGCTCTGGAAATGCAAAAGATGACAGAAGAGTACTGGTCACAGTTTTTCTTTCTGCTCTCCAGTAAATTCATGCAAATCTTCCATTGAAGAAAAGTCGTATTACACGGACGATATAAGAGTGAACTCTTGCAGGATGTCTCACGGGGCTCTGGAAGAGTTACTGAGCCTAATGACATGATGTTGAGAGACAAATGCAAGATTTGATGTGAGATTTCCTCTCTTGAATTCTTACTGTTATGGAAATTTCTTTGGTTTAAATATGAAACATCTAAACAGCATTAATGCAAATCTAAGCCCTTCAAACAGTGTTTAAATGGTACCTCTATTGAAATCCAACAAAAACAAGTTTCAGAGGTTTAGTTAATCATTCTTGGCTGATACAGCCCAAATCTCTCAAGATGCTGCTGTGTTTGCCCTCGTCAAACTCTGAGTTTACTTTCCCTCAGATCCTTATAAGTCCTGCAGTGACTCCTTCCAACTGTTGTACGTGCAAGTGTTCATGCTTAAATTTGGGTTTGCTCTGGGGGCAGAGTGGGCAGGTGACCTGGATTTCCCATCATGGGACAGTCATCCCCAGGAAACACAAAGGGAAGCTGCTGTGGGTCGGTCAGCGTAGATACCCATCACTGATCTTCATCCCTGTGACAGACTGCAACCACTTTAACCACACATCAAATGATCTGCTGGCACACACACCACTCCAACCACCTGTGGTAAAAGTTCATGTGCTATTTACAGAGCTTGGTTTTCCTCTGTCAGGGATGATTTCTCAGAAGTTGTAGATTTAAAAAGATTAAAAAAGCACAACAGTCAAAGTCAGCTGGGAAACGTCCTGCTTGAGTGTCATGTCAGCACAATGCTGCAGTTAAATCTATTTACCCTGCAAACTGGATACCATTTGAGTGGATGAGGGCAGGATCAGATGAAAACAAAGAGCAGTAATGGTATTTAGCTTCACTATTCTAAGATAAAAAAATATTCTCTGTTTCATCTATCCATGGCTCTAATCGTATCGTACCGTTCCGTATTGTAATGTATCATACTGTATCATATCGTATCATATCGTATTGTACTGTCCCGTATTGTATCATATCATATCATTTCGTATCGTATCGTATCGTCTCATATCATATCCTATCATATCATTTCGTATCGTATCGTACTGCACCCTATTGTATCATATCATATCGTATCATACTGTATCATCTCATCTCATCTCATATCATATCATATCATATTGTATCATATCATATCGTATCATATCATATCGTATTGTATCGTATCGTTTTGTACCATTTTGTATCGTACTCAAATTTTCATTAAGCTTCGGAGTATTTTTGTTTGCAATGCTCTACACATTTTGCTCCTGCTGTATATTTCTTTGTGTGTTATCCTTAAAAATAAACACTGTATTTGACAAAAAGAAAAACAACAACTTTAAAACCATCCCTAACCTTTAAACCATGGTTTTAGACCACACTGAAGTGGCATTGCAGCATTTATTTGAGTAACAAATTACACTACCAAGGTAACAGACCTTAGTCCGAATCCTGGGTTGAACACTTTCCTCCAGACTCACTGTTTCATAACAGACTTCATACTAACAAGATCATATTCTTTTTTTCATTTCTGTGGGAATATGATCTTGCATGTTTCAGGTTTAGGTTTAGGCTTTAATTGATACACAAAGTTTTTCCATTGCATTTTTCTTTGTTTACATATTTTAGACTTTTTATAACTGATCTATTTGCGGCATGTTACTTGTTAACACTTTTTTTGGCCTTTCACATATTTTACCCATTTTTAGTCTGCTCCCATTGCTGTGTTTCTTTGGGACAATTGTATGTGTTTATGCAATCGCATTGTTTCTGGATTTGCAGCCTGCTTCGTCTTATGAAATCTATTCAGCCCACTGCAGTGCAACTTGGCCCAAAACCAAATCGTGTATCCGCCCATCAACCTGACACCACAATCTCAATAAGTTACAGTAACAAAAGGCGAACAGGTCCTGGCAGGTCCTACATGTTACCATTATGACTTAACATTGTTGACAGGATGCCGCGAGAACATTTACAACTGCCTCCAGCAGGAGAGGAACAGATTTATGAGCCGCCATGACAGCTTATTGACTGTTGGCTTTCGAGATGGTATGCCTTTATTTGTGTGTGTGTGGGAAAAATGGTGAACTTGGCTTTGGAAATGACCAAAGATATTCCAATCACGACAAGCCTGTTTCACAAAGGCTTGAGTGTCCAAATTTATTATGGCCTCTAACTCTTTGATGAGCCAAGGAAAACAAGAATGAAAGAGGAGAAGTCTTATCTGATGAGTTTCTGAAAAAATAAAAACATCTGTCAGTTACATGAATGTCTGTTTTCATAAGGCTGGAAACTTTTTTTGCTCCTGGCTTTGTTTGACAGCTTTAGACTCAGAGGATTCAGGAGAGAGAGGGTGACATGTGATGACAGGCATATCAAACATAGACAAACTGTATAATCATATCCAAAACTTTATATCAACTTTTTTTTAAAAACAGAATCTTAATGTGAACATCAAGTTTGATCAAGTTTGACCTCTGCAATCAGCCACAAACATATCACTATTGCGACACTGAAAATATTAAGAGTTGAAATTTGATGTGATGCCACTCGCCATGTTAAATCAACTTCACAGTTCTTCACTCACCAAGAAACACTTACTCTACCCGCTTTTTGTCAAAAGGTTATTAAAACAAATGGTGAGCATATAGATATACAACATGTCATCTGCCCATCCATGCAGTCCTTCATCCAATACTGGTTTGCGATATGGAACTGAGGTGGGGAGCATGGGTCTGCTGTGAAAGACTTGTGAAAGAGTCACTTCTCGCTGAGCTGAGCCAGTGATCTGGATCACTAAAAATGGGGTAAAAATTCCATTAAAAGGAGCATTTAAACTGAGATCACTAACCTGGAGACTAAGATGGATCGCAAATAACTTGACCAAAATCATCAAACCTCTGTTAATTAGAAGTTATCTGTAGATCTGTAAGGATATAATGTGTGGGATCCAATCGAACTAGACTTGGTTCCTGGATACAGGTTTTAACATTTAAGTCGATTTTTTTGAAACTTAGATTGTTTGGCCATACGCCTTCATTCTGAGTACTGCTTACGACCCTCACTTATCATTGGACCCTTTATAAACTTAAGCTGGCCCTCCTTGAATTTATGTTATAAAACGGCGGGACCAACATTCTTTGCTCTGTAATCGAGTCGCAAGACATATTTTTGCTTTCTGTCCCTTGAGTGCTTCTTGAAATGGGAAAAATGACTTTGAGATATGCTGCTCCTGAGGTTTGAAATCTGTTGCAGGAGGACTTGGGCCTCTTTATATGTGTTTAAAAAGTAGCATTAAGTTGTTTAAGGAAAATGCATCAGGCTGTAGGTGCTTTAACAGATGATTTCTGTAATGTGATAAAGGATATGTTGACATGTTTGTAAATTATGGATGTGTGTGACTGTTGGAATGTGCTGCTGCTAATCTTGACTTTTAATCTCAGTGAGGCTTTCCTGGTTAGAAAGAATTTTGAAACTTAAATAAATAAAAAGTTCAAGTTTGACTCAAAAATAGGGACACAGTAAGAACTGTGGCTATGACAGTATTTTGAGTAAGATGGATCACATACAACTAGAGCACAATCATATGGTCCTTGTTGATTTGGAGAAATCTGTCAATCTTTAAAAGGTATAATGTGTTTAGATTAAATCTTAAAGCAGGGGAGGAGGTCAACCATGGACTCTTAACAGATTATATTGTTAATGATAACATACGATTACTTTGAAACAGGTTTTCTGTGCAACTTATATTGTTGGACAATTTCCAAGCACTCATACGAAATTTCTCTGCTACAGAAAACTGCACCATCACCTCCAAATACACCTGTCAGGTGTTCATGTCTGTCACTATATCAGTGTTGTATTTGGTGACTGTTTCCTTTAGAAGATTGATTTTAGAGTCTTAATCTCTTAAATAGTCTCCATAGCTTAATTTACAAAGGTTAAAAGTATGAAGTTTAAGATTCCAACCGAGCCTAAAAGGTGTGGAAAGCTTCGATTCTTTCAGTGTGGAGATATTTTATTGTGTTTGACTGTTTTATTAGCTCTGCAGACTCTCATGCACATGTGTATGCTCTGACCTTTTAATCCTTTCAGTGAGGGGATTGAGTTTTCACCCCATATACACTTTCCCTCTTTACACACGTGTTCACAGCACAATGAAGACATTGAACGAAGGATCGTCCTACTGCACTCCTGGTCCCCATAAATCTCCCTCTGGATCAGAGAGGAGTTACTGCAGACACACAAACACACACAGGTGCAGGACTCAAACACTGAAATCAGTCTGACATCGAATCAGTGTCTTTGGAAGTTTGTGTTAACAGTTAGACCAAAATATCAATGAGAAAGACTTAAGACGGGACCAAAAGTGAGATCGATCTTTTTAAAGAGGAAGATGATGCTGACCGCTCGAACAGAAAGAGACACATGTGAAACACGCTAAGCCCATGCAGTCACACGCACATAACTTTAAAAGTCTCCTGCTCTCTCTGTGCCTGGCAGAAAAGTCTCAATCACACGATACCAAAATCCCCCACATGCTGCCGCAGCTATACCAGATCTCCTTCTCTGCAACAAAATTCTTTCTTTTGTGCAGCCCGAGCTTTGTGAAAAGCAAGAATGTGTTTTTTTCCTCTGTCTGTTTGAGCCCCAGACTTTACAAGAAGAGTCATGAGAAAGGAAGGAAAACAGACCACAAGTTCAAATAAACCAAATCTGTCTGAAGTCGAAGCGTCCATGGATCATGTCTAACATGAAGAATTTGTATCTCTGACCACAGATCAGCGACATCTAAGTGATGTTTTCATCTTTGAGGTCTGTTTAAAGGTCCGCGCTCTGTCTTCCATCACTTTTGAAGGACATGATATTAATGTGGAACAAATTTAACAAGTGAGGTCTGAAGGAATGTGTGCTGTAAAAGTCAAACGTGTGTTTAAATGTGTTTATAAATCACATCTGGACACAGCAGTTGCCCTTCACTGTTGAGCAATGATGAAGGTAGTGCTTGTAAATATTCACGAGTTACTTTAAAAGCATGGTTTCAGCACAATTAATCAATTCAGCTGATAGTTATTCAACAACAAATCACAGCAGAAGTTGTCTCAGGAGTTTATGCAGATCCAACACTAATCCACTAATCTGAGCAGTAAGCATTAACAGATGTTCAAAAAGGTGAATTTAATAGAAACTTTAAGCAGAAATGGCTCAATGATGTACGTAATAGCTATCATAGACTAACAGTCAGTCCAAGCCTATAGCAGCCATAGACTGTATAAACTATGGACAACTTGGTTCCACCTTTCACCAGTATACAGATTTGAAGCCGAAAAGCTCTCTGTACTTCTGTGATTTTTCTGAAACCAACATTGCACAGTAGCGTTGCACACATTCGGCAGGAGAGTGTAATAAATTTCTAAAGTTTGTCCACAGCTCCATAAGGATTGCTGGAGGAGGCGGGATTTATGACCTATACTGCAGCCTGTCACCAGAGGGTGCTGTTCTTGCGGTGGCTTCACCCAGCGAGGAGGCAGACGGCGTTTATTCTGTAAACAGTCTATAATGGCAGCAGAATTAAGACCCAGTCCAAGTCTGACTGGGCCTAATTATAACCATTACAACAAGGTGTGTTTTCATTTTTTTAATTCTGCATCTGCTAGATGTGTCTGGGTGTAAGTGGAACTGCTGAAGCTGAAATGTCCTTCTGGATCAATCAATCAATCAATCAATCGGGAAAGGGACAACAAACAAAGAAAGATAGAATCTATCTATCTATCTATCTATCTATCTATCTATCTATCTATCTATCTATCTATCTATCTATCTATCTATCTATCTATCTATCTATCTATCTATCTATCTATCCATCCATCCATCCATCCATCCATCCATCCATCTATTCTTTTCTATTCTAACATATTTCCACAGTGGCTCATTTGAAAGTATCCGTAAAACTCTTTGTATTTTGCTATGGCTCACCACTGTGAACAGGTTCTCATCATTCAAATAAAAGAGAGCTGACTTGTTCACAAACCTCACATCTCTAATTGAAAGTGTTGTTTTTTTTCTCATTCGCACAGGTCTAACAAGAGCAAAAGTTGCACAGCCCTTTTTTGGATGAGGATGCTGAGTGTTTGCTTATGCTTTGTGACACCACTTTATTGTCTATTTTTATTTTTTGTTACTGATGAAGGCTTGTTTTATCTGCTAGTTGTTTAAGGATGGTTTAGTTTGTGGCCCAGGTTTGCCAAGATTATTTCAGTTTTGAGCTCTAAGTTCTATCTGCTATTTGTTGTGAAAAGTCCTTGCTAGAGAAACAAAGAGCGAACAACTAAACTGTAGTGGGTTCCCTGATTTGAGGCAAACCAGCTGAATGTGCGTAATTGGGTCAAAAACTTGCTGCCCTTTTTTCAGTGGAGTCTCACACTGACTTATAACCTCCACCAGTGAACTCACTAATCACTGTGTTTCTGCTGGAATGGGAGGAATCTGCTGCTTAATTGTTGTAAATGCTGGTGTGACCAGGCTTTTAGCATGTTACAGAGCTGTGGAGGGCGTGTGTGTGTTTGTGTGCGTGCAGAGCACAAATCCTCTCCTCTCTACACAACAATAAAGGAGTGTGTATTCAGGCTCTACTGTACATGCTGCTTTGTGGTTCATTGTGTTAGCGTGTACAGCATAGACTCCATATGTGGATGAGGTGACTGATTAGAGGGTGGCTCTGCAGCATTCCCCCTCAGGACGGTTTACCCTGTTATTTTCCCCTCCTCAGCCCGTGTCTTCAATAAGGAGGGTGGGTCTGTGACCTCCCTCTTACACACGACCACGAGAAAGGGAGGAAACCCCGACACATCATCATCCTCAAGCGTCCAACAAAGACAGAGCAGGATCACAGCACGCCCTCAAACCTCGGGATACATCTGCATAATCACACTGGAGCTGCGGTCTGCTGCACAGACATGTCACCTGACAAAGTACACACTTTTCAGAATGACAAAAGTTTATTGGCTTAAAGCAAAGTGTCATCATGCCTGACGTTGAGAGGGGAACTAATAAAGACATTGATGATGCTGTAAAAACTCATGTTAATGTGTTAATGCAGTGTTTAGGACGCTCCTGCTTTACAGTAAGTTAAAAAAAAAAGTGGAATAAAAACAGAAACAGACTCTTGAAACATAAAATTTGCCATAAAAAATCTTTTTCACTGAAAAAAGGTGATTATAACAGCCAGTGACTCTTTTGCTGTGTGGGTCTGTTGTCTTTTTTCCATTATTTTAGCATATGATAAATAGCTATATTGGCCTGTCCTTGCCTGTTGCTACATCCCAGCCCATTGCAGAACAGGAGATAATCATGGTTAAGTGTGGCAGGAAATGATTCATATAGCACCAAAATCTAGTAACTAACATGCTCCTTTTGCCTTCAAGATGGGTATGTGATGCAGTTTATACCTTTTTCCCCCTTGAGACACTCCTAAAGTTGACTTGATCTCATTCTGGTGTCACTCATCTTCCCGTTTTTAGGGGAAAAAATATTTTTTATTGCATATTTGTGATATATTTCATGATTATTCAAAGAATTTAGATATATGGTGACTTTCTCTACTTATCTAGACAAAAAATGAGTCAGTTGTGGTCACATTCAGCATCTATTCAAACATACAGCTCCCATTAAGTCTAAACATTCCTACCATAGTGGTTCCCAGACTCCCACAGCCCCTCAGAATAGTTAAACATCACAGGAAACACCACTAAAACATGTTAAAAAATGCCTCCCACATGGCTGTCTGGGAAAGACACTAAAAAAGCCGAAGTGGGAAATAAGCAGGAAAAACAACACCATTCTTTTGTTCTTAGAGTCTTACTTTTATGTTAGTTAAAGGGGCCTTATTCAATCAATTTTACTCTGCTTGTTGTTTGGTCACACATACAACAAGGCAGGCAGGCATCCACACAGAAAGACAAATCAAAAAAGAAACAAAGAAGGTGCCACATGTTGATTAAAGGAAACAAGACCTGCAAGCTCCAGCCGCAAACCTCAGAGCGAAATGGCACACTCTTTGCCCTTATGACGGTGATAATGTGGCTTGATATGACTGAAGCAGAAACTGCAATCTGGGTCAACTCGCTTCAGTTTACGCCTAGTAGTTCAGAATACAAAAACACTCGTGTTTTTCTGCAGAGTGAAACCATTTTGGCCAAATAATTCCTACCTTGTGCTTTCAGGGGCTAATGTGGATGCCAGACACTCTGGATACTCTTGATGGTATCTTGCGTGTGGTGCCTGTTAACAAGATAAAAAGAGATAATACAAATCACAACACAGACAGAAGTTAAACAGTGCACAACGAGAGAGCTCTAGTAAAAAAAACAAAAACAAACAGACTTAGTGGTTTAGTGCTCTTCAGCCTTGTGCTCTTTTTTCCACTGGCTGCAGAGATATCATTGTTGTGCTATACTAATCTCTACATCTTTAACCAAGCATTAATAAAGATAGTTTATTTTAAAATGTACTCCCTATATTTACAGAAGTGAAGAACGGGGGATTAGTTGTATGACTTGTGATTAACTATGACATAACACAGAAGAAGTGATAGTGAGGAGGCAGAGGCCCTGCACTCGAGTAGAAACAGCCTGTTTGCAGTTAGCTGACTTATCTTATCAATAATCACATGCTGTGTTTATTATCATCAGCAAGAAATGCAAATAAAAGGCTGTCAGTGTAATGGAGGACCCTAAAAACCTGCATAAAACCTGTTAGCTACTGTAGTGCATCCTGAATTCAAGCCTGGTTAGCAGCCGAGCTAATAAACTGTTAGCTTAAATAATCAAACAACAGTTCTGACAGGAGGCTAAATAATTAGTCATCAGTTTGACACTAATAGATATTTAGTCAAAATTTTTGCTGAAAGATTTGTTTATTAGCTCAAAATAATGAAGTAACAGAAACTACAAGTTAGCTAAAAAGTAATAGTTTAGTGGTTAAACAGTTAGCTAAAAGGAGTTAAGCTAGTTAGCTTACAGTAGCAGCTGCATTGTGAAATAGACAGATCTATCAGTTACAAAATAGTCTGCTAAAACTTGAACAGAAGAACGTGTCTAAGCAAGATTGCTTTAGCTAGCCAGTCAAAGTTAAAATGCTTGGAAAAAATGATTGATCGGTGTTGGAGATCGTCGACAAAGGATGGTAAACAAAAAAGTTTGCCAGAAATGAGAATTAAAAAAGTAACCAGCCTACTGTGTCAAAGTTAAAATAATGTGGTAAGCTAAATTGGCAAAATAGCAAAGTAATTTAGCTAAAACCAGCAATACACAGTGTACATATGGAGCTGAGAATCATTTTACAGTTAATTTTACAGAATTCAACCAAACCAAGACCGTTCAGTATGACCAAAAAGTGCTGTAAGAACTTTTGGTTTTGTGAATTTCATAATTCTACAGAGTTTTTGTTTTATGACAGTTAAAACACACACATTTTGGACAAAACTAGTCGTGTTGATGAAGTTCATGAATTCATCTATGTACTTGAGTCGCTAGGTTTGAGATAACTTTACGTGTAGCCTGGTTTTGATGATTATATTCATTCACAGGTGAACGTTACAGACAAATTCCCCTCAAATAAAAAGTAATTTCTGCAGAGCAAATACAGAGACTGTTATACTGAACTGAGGTCAGAGAGGAATTACTGAGGGTTTTTTTCATACCACGAGTAGTGTGCAGTGGGTTTACCATCGATACATCTGTTCAGAAAGAAATAACCTGATCGTGCCTCTGACTGTTTCCAGCTAAAAATGCCTGTGTGACACCGCTATCAGCTGACCTGACACCCACAACTCACCACAGACAGAGCAGAGCTCGCAGGGCTTAGTGTGTTCATGCTTATCTTTCCATAGGAGACGTCCACGTCCGTAAAAGGAGACATTTTTCTCTAAAGGTCATGGGATACCGTAAGATAAGGAAAACATACATTCTTAGCCATCTGGTACATAAACTATGTAATTAAAAGTTTATTTCTAATAAGATCTTTTCAGATTAGGGTCGTTTAAGGAAAAATAAACACATTTTTTCCATGGATGCAGACTGGCAGAAGAGGAGACTTTTTTTCTTACTGCTTTGCTTGTTAAAAACCACCAGAAAGACAAATGAAGAGGGATTGCTCAGGGCTTCAAACTAGGACCCCTTTATTTGTTAATTTGTCCTGTGACAGAGGAAAAGGCTCATCAGGAGAGATTGACAGTAAAAATGCAAGAGCGATGGCTCCAGAGAAAGCAAACAGACAATAACAGACAGAAAAGAGTCTCTTGTTCCATCTCTATTGTGCCGAAGAGTGTTTTCCTCAGACCTGGCCCTGAGCCTATCTAAACACCCACGTCTGTGCCTTAAACTGACCCTACAACCCCTCCATTAACCCTCCAAACGTCACACAAAGCCACAGCTGCATCCAAAATCTGAGCACAAGAGTGTGCAAAGGCTAGAGGTGGAGATCACCAGCTGAGGAGGGGACATGTTCTCATTTTAGACACTTGAGGATCTTCATGTCCACTTACTGCAGGCTGAAAAAGAAATGACTTCTCCTTCAGAGGGCAGGTTTTCTACCCTGTCACCCTGTGCCCTTTTTCTTGGAGGGAGGAGGGAAACATGAGGGTTGGATCGAGTTAATATCTACAGCTGGGAGGTCAGCTTTCCTCTGGGACAATGTGAGGATATGAGTGTTTGATGACAACTCATGATAAGGGGCTCAGTGTGTGCGTGTATGTGTGGGGGAGGTTATGGGTACAAGGGCAGCCAGACGTTCTTTCACTCCTGTTTCTGGAGACTGCTGCAAGTCCTCACAGCCTGTCAGGTCTTATTTTATAGTGCCAAAGACGCAGGAAATGGAAGAAGTGCATGTAATCTTTATGTAATTTAAAGGAATCTCTTAAGGTGACGGTTTTTCAGTAGAATAAAAAGTGCACTCAGTAACATTGTATTTCAGCTCAGTGACAGCTGTTTAATGGCCCTGCTGCATTAATGACCATTGCCTTAGGTTTTGTTTAGACAAGTCTCGCCTTTGCAGTAAAAAACAAAAATCTGTTTGCACATGCTGTGAACCAGTGCTGCACAAACACAATCTGCATGCATATGGATTTACAAAAACAGCTGCAAATGCTGGAATAAGCACACCAGGTCAGTCGTTGACTGTATAACTCTTAAGTAAAACACCACTGCCTTTGTCTACAGGCATTTTTCAACAGAACGATGAATGCAAACAAATGTGCATGTGCGAATGGGGCAGTGCATGTTGTTGGTTCATATGCCATTTACATGAAATTTCTACTTTTGAACCTGGTTTAAAAAGTTTGCATTTTCAGCTGCCTGTAAGAGTGTTTCCATGTGGAGAAATGGCGCCTTAAAGTCCCACCCCTCCTTGATTCTGATTGGTGACAGTGATGAGTGCAGCAGCATTTTCAACCAAGAGCATTGAGAGCACAGCAACAAATAAATGCAGACGCTGTGGGTATTTTGGCGCCAAGAATGCTGAACTGCTTAGTTTGGACAGAAAATAGACAAAGCCAGTGCAAGACAGACATCAGCCTCTAACTTGATAGACTTTTGTACCACTTTGTTCCAGACAATCATTGAGTCTCTTCATTTTTTATCCCTCTGACTCTGTGGTGGTGAGTGACCTGGCCTCATGAGAGTCATAAAAGTCAACACTTATTTTACAGATTTAAATATTAGTATCCAAAAGTGCGGATCTAAAATGACATAAATACCACTTTTGAGACATCACAGGTCTGTTTCACCCTGCGAGCTTTGTCACTACTTCAGATGCTTACTGGGGCACAATTTCATATTTCAATCACAGCTTATAACATTTACATTAAAGGTTAGACATTATGGAGGAGAAAAATTACCAAAACAAAAACTGACATTTATGCCCTCTTTCTCTTTGTGATGATGAATATTGCGCTTTTACTGCACTACATTACATAGATGATCAAAATAATCTCCACTATCATCGGCATAAACTGAAAACAAACCAGTGCATTGGATGTTTTTTGCCTGTCCCTCCTCCTAATTAACCTCAGGTTATTCGGCTCTTTTGTGTACAACCGAGCACTTAGTTGAATGCCGGGAGTTTCCTTGGAATTTCACAGACTGTGCATCACCTCAACGCCGTTATTCATCTGACAAAGCTTTTCAGATCTGCAGGCACGATGTTCTTTGCGGTATGTACCTGCCCTTGTCCTCCTGCGTAATCAGAGGAAATGAAGAGGGCTCATCAGTGGTCAGCGAGCCCATGTGTTTCCTGAAGTGCTGTGAGCAAACACACATCCCTCTGCTGGCATTTTATCTGCTCCCAGAGCCCACATCAAGGCCTTGGACTGTCCTCCGAACAATGGGCTCAGGAATCCCGCTCTGCTCTACGAGAAATCAGGCAGTCATTTAGATAGCTGTATCTATCTGTCTAGACACACAGGGCATGTTGGTGGTATCACTTGTTGAAACAATGCAGCTTTAATTGCTATTCAAGTGACTCAGAGGAAAACAACAAACACTGAGTAAAAGGCAGGAATTTAAACATTGTTTCAGGGGGATTTTGGGGTCAAACCTTTGATAGGTGTGTCTTTGTAGAAGATGAACAAATCCTCAATGCAAAGAGAAAAAGAAAGAACCTCACTTTTCTGGCAGCCACTTTCTGGCATGAGGGGGATTTCTAAGATCAGATTTATCGGTTAAAACATCTCACGGGTCAAGAGACACCCACGCCATTCCAGCCCCCTTACACACAGAAGAAAACTAGTAAATAATGACTTCCTGTGAAAATGCAGTGCAAGATGTTTTACCAGTTCCTTTCATTTCCCTCCTCGTCTTTCATCTGGAGTTGTAAGAATCCCAGTGGAAAAAGCTGCAGATTTTGTGGTCATAATTAGTTTAAGCCAAACAGCAGAGGAGTAACAGAAGACAGGAAAAGAAGGCGTGGGTGGCGAGGTTTAAACCGGGTCCCGTATGAAGGTTATTTTGAGTTGAGTTGTGCAGAGTGGGTAATTCTAAGGTCCACTGCTTTACAGTAATGTTCTGCAAAGTGAGAGCCCTCCTGTGGTTAACCATCCAATAGTGTGCTGCTTTTGGATTCATTCATTTCAAGGGGACAAGTGGTTCAAATATAGGGCATGAAACTGATGTGTTGCAAAGTGAGATTATAGCTTAAACTAATTTTCAACTGCTGCCCCCGGTTAGACTTTTACATGAACATGTAATTTAAGGTAAGTTTCAGTGTTATACAACCTTGAGTCTATTAGAGATGAAACGTGTGAATTGCTGATAGAAACAGATAGTTGTAACTAAAAACTTTGATTGTTTTATAAAAAAAAAGAAAATCTAATGCCAGAAACTTGAGTCAAAACTATTGGGATAAGAGCGTGTTTAACGTTGTGTTACACCACTTCTACTTTTAACAACACTCTGCTGGCCTGTCAATAGACTGGCTCCTAATGCTGCGTTCGAGTTACCTTGGAAGTCAGATGTCGGAGCTGAAAATGACGTCACACCCGAGTTACCAGCGTTTCAGTTACTAAGTCAGAAAAAAGGAAAATCGGAGGTGGAAACAAGATGGCTACATCCATGACAGTTATTTTAGCGCTTGCCTTGTCCTTGTTATATTCGGCAAGCACTAAGATAACTTTCATGGATGTAGCCATCTTGTTTCTGCGCTGGTAACGCTGGTAGGGGGTGATCACCTGAGTTGTCAGCTGACTGAGAGCTGGCTTAAGATCAGCTGACTGTAGCCTTTAGCTTGACTCCATAGTTCAGTGCCCACTTTGCTGTATTTTTGTGTCATGATGCACCAATTGTTTTTAACGGGTGACAAGTCAGGACTGCAGGCAGACCCCTTCAGCAGGTGGACCCTTCTACTACTGAGCCTTGCTGTTGTAATGCATTCAAATTCTGGTTAGGAATCCTCTTGCTATATAATGTAAGGACTACCATGATAAAGTCATTGACTGGATGGCAGCACATGGTCCTCCAGATATGTTGTTCATATATTGTTGGTCAGACCAAAAGACAGTTTTCCACCATATCTCAGTCCGTCTAAGGCGGGACTCTACTAACTATTCCATGGATCCTCGTAGCATCAGAAATGCTGGTTTTTGACATGTGCACTGAAAACAAGCCTGGTGGTCTCTCTGATTTTTGGAGCTGATGGTGTGGCGCCCATGATTTCCAAAAAGAGAGCCAAATTTTTTATTGGTTAGACCAAAGGAATATTTTCTGCTTCATCTTCAGTGAGCTGGGGCCTTGAGAAGTTGCTGATGTGACTGTATAATGTTTACAAATGGTGTTCTCTTCACATGGTACACGTGTGGGCTGTGTTCACAGATGCTAGTTTTTGGCTGTGATTTTGACCCCATGCAGTGATTTCCACCACAGAGTCGGTTCTGGTTTTAATGCAGTGCTAAACCTTTAACATCACAGTCATCCAGCACTAGTTTTGGGCATTTTTAACAGAGATTTCTCTATGATCTCTGGATCTTTTAATGATATCATGTATTTCAGATGATGACATTTAACAACTGATAAGTGCATTGTAGGCCAAGGAGCACATATTTGTTGCATCTGACAAATATGCATTGTTGCGTTCATGAATAGTTTTTTTTTCTCTTACTTTTCTTTTCAGGTGGGACAAGGGGGCTGTCCCCTCCCGAGGGACGTTTCCCTCCCCCCCGAGTTAGAGTTTCTTAAAAATAGCCAAACTATGGTCAGGTGTCCATATTCTGACTTCCCAAAAAGAGGACACGAAGGACGACTACCCAGGGGTGGAGTCAAGGAGTCGCACGAAGTTAATTTTGAGAGTTTTTTGGGTCAGATCGAGTGTCTTTTACACGATTCTAATTTAGCAAGCCCACGTGACACAAACTCAAAACTTTACATACAAAACCGTGGACATTTGACGGATTTTATAAACTTCCGACAGCCCCGAAAAAAAGAGGACATGTCCGGGTAAAAGAGGACTTATGGTCACCCTAAACTATGGCAGAACTGACCATGACTGCTGCGGTCGATAGCCTAGCTTCTGAGTGGGTTTTTTTGGCCAGTTTGTCAAACAAAGGGGCTGAACTAATACACAAAAATGTCTAGTAGGAAGACATAGACTCTGAGTTTTTCAGGGAACAGAAATCTGCTAAGACCAAAGATAAACGCACAAGAGCTCTTTGTGTGGCTAAAACTGCCATGCGCAACAATAACCAAAGCTGCAAAAATAAAAGTATTGAGAAGGCGACTAGCAAGCCTCTTAAATCACGCTACATTCTTTCATGGTACCCATATCCTTTGTTCAATTAGTTGCATGCCTGCTTGTTTTTTTTTCAAAGAAACAACACATTATTATCCATCCTTCATCCCTGTACTATTAATAGTCCTGGAGGAGGACCAGATTTCCTGCTGTGATGCAACTTGTTGTCCAGATGTTGACAACCCTTCAAAACAGTGCAGCAGCGACTGAAAACAGTGAAGTCATGGGAAAACAAATAAACACACCCACCTCAGAGTGGAGCGTGGAGTTGCCTAACATGTCTGTTTCTCCTGAAAAGAGAGAAGGAGAGGCACGCGGGGCCAGGAAAAACTTCACAAGGAGCCTCAGCTCTGGAATTCTCCCACACAAGAAAAACAGACATGATGACTCCTGCTGTGGAAACAACACATTATGTGACGTTAATTAGCTTCTTAATTTCTGCAGTAATTACACTTTGTTCAGAAAGTCAGGGAAAGTTGGAAAAGAAAGGCGGATATGTCTTATAAGAAGGTTCAAAAACTGTACATCTGACTGTCTGATACAAACACAAATTCCAATGACGTTGGGTAAACATGAATAAAAGCAGAATAGAATGATCTGCAAATACTTTTCAATCTATTCCAATTTTATTGTTTTTTCACCAATATTCACTAATCTTAAATTCAATGCCTGCAACCCTCCTAAAAAGCTGGGACAAGGTCACGTCTGTGTTACATCACCTTTCCTTTTAACAACACTAGGTAAGCGTTTGGGAATTAAGGACACGAATTGTTGAAGGTTTTGAGGTGAAATTCTTTCAGTTGCCCAACAGTCCGGGGGTCTCTGTTAGGGTATTTTGTGCTTTATAATGCTCCACACATTTTCACTTAGAGACAGGTCTGGACTTTAGGCAGGCCAGTCTCGTACCTGCACTGTTTTATTACGAAGACACGCTGTTGTAACACGTGCAGAATGTGTCTTGGCGTCGTCTTCCAGAAATAAGTAGAGACGTCCCTGTGAAAAAGATGTTGCATGGATGGCAGCATATGTTGCACCTTCACCTGTTTGAATGGAGCCTTCGCAGATTGTGAGAGTTAACCATGCCATGGGCACTAACACACCCCCATACCATCACAGACGTGTTTCTGGATGTTGTTCATACATGTCTTTGGCTTTACATGGTGGAGCTTAAACTTGCACTTGTAGATGAACTCCTGAGTTACACAAGATAATAATTCCCCTTACAGAGAGATGTGGGGTTTTAATGCAGTGCCACCTGAGGGGTCAAAGGTCAAGGGCATTCAATGTATATTTTGGCCCATGTAGAGACTCCGGGGGCAGAATCACAGTCGCACAAAGTTAATGTTGAGAGTTTTAGAGTAGGATTGAGTGTTTTTTATGCACTTCTAACTCATTAAGTCCACATGACACAAACTCGAAACTTCAACTACAAAACCGCAGACACTTGAAGGATTTTATAAACTTCCCGGACAAAGCCAGACAAGCCCTAGCACGGGCAACCCCAAAAAAGAGGACATATCCGGGTAAAAGAGGCCGTATGGTCACTCTACAAATGACGAAATTGCTTACAATTGCATGTTGAAAATCTTTGTTTTTAAACTGTTGGACTATCTGACACAGTTGTTGACAAAGTAGTGAACCTGCCCCATCATTGCTTGTGAACGACTGAGCCTTTTTGGGGTTGCTCATTTTATACCAAATCATAACCCTCACCTGTTTCGACAAAACCTGTTCACCTGTGAAAGAATCCAAAAAGTGTATTCAACTGAATATCAGTCAAAAAGGATTTGCAGATCATTGCACTCTGTTTTTATTCACTTCAGAAACCAAAAGATGACATCAGTGAGACCACGTGTATGTTTGTTGACTTTGTACAGTGTGGATGAAAGCCGCTGTTTAACTCCATTTATTCCTACTGTACTTCCACTGCTGTCGACAGGAAATGGGTTCCCGTGGGAGAAATCTTTAACATGATGCATAGAGGAAATATATGAAATGGATGAAAAACAGGAAACTCTAACTGGACAAAAACCGCCTGTTTCATGACCTCTACACATTAGGATCCACAGGAGAAGAAACGTATACGTCCTAACTTTCTGAGAGCTTACGTAACACGAGATACGGACTTTTAAGGACAAGAAGTATCAAGACCTCACTGTGTAAAAATCATGAGCTGACATTTACAGGAACAGAAACAGAAGCTGCTGGGTTGAGCTGTAGTTCATCAACTATGTTTTATGACTCATTGTATCTTTAGTCACGGGGTCACTGAGGAGCTTTACAAAATATACATCACACCTTGTGTATCTCTGTTGTATGACCCACATTGCTGCGGGCAAAAAAATAAATTCACACATTACTGTGAACATGAGCGGCAACATAAGTGAGAACACGACTGCAGGCTTAACTGTGCTGTGCGTGTGTTTGGTGGTGTGTGACAAGCAAACACCTGCTCCACCCAGAAAGACTCAGAAAGGCTCTGTCAGGTATTTTGAGCAGGCGGCCTCTGCAACTTGCAGAAGCACTTTTACTTGAAAAAGAATTTGCGCTGCAGGAAAAGGGTTCAAAGAGTGTTGAGCAAAGTAAGCGAGGGAGACCTCCAGCAGTGCGTTATAGTTGTGCTTTAGTTTCAGGCCAAGCTTTTAACCAAAGTCGTGTTGGCTATTTTTTTTCTGGTGCGACACTTACTTACTTACTT
Source organism: Xyrichtys novacula (assembly GCA_962446985.1). Lineage (NCBI taxonomy): Eukaryota > Metazoa > Chordata > Actinopteri > Labriformes > Labridae > Xyrichtys > Xyrichtys novacula. Next base: position 10,656,629 of record OY660879.1, on the reverse strand, counting down.
ACTCAAGACCTCACTAGTTTAGCATACAGAAGGAAATAGTTAAACTTCTATTGGTCTGACTATGAGAAGTTCGCTTGAGTGCTATTTCAGTCACATAAACCTGTTTACATGATTTTTAAAAACTCAGTTTTAGCTGTACTAATGCAATAAATCTATATTTTTTAACATGTAAACATACTGAGTCTCTGTTTGTATTCTGTTTGCCTGTAGTCAGTTTTAGTCATTTGGAGATTTTCAGATATTCTAGAAAAGACCAGATTTCGCACTCCTACATGCATATGGATAAAGTATGGTTCCTGTCGCTTCCTCGTTTCCTTTCGCTTCTTGTGAGAGCTGATTCTCCAGAGTTTTGATTGAGTACTTTATTGTATTTGATGAGCAATTTTAATTGTTCCTAAGTGGGATTTAGACCAAACTGATTTGTGCATCAAGTGAAGAGAGTGTGGTAATGATGCTTGCAAAAAGTCCACTAACTTAGTTATTCTTGGATGGTGTTTCACTGTTCTTGAAGTACTCGCTTCTTAGAGTACCCACTGGGCGGAAAAATGGTCAAAACACTCGGCGATGTGGTTGTTCAATAATTCCAGGGAACGAGTCTGGAAGAACAGGGTTGTAATCCTAGTTATGGTATTCGTTTGCTGAAGTTGTTGAGCCAGGTTCAGGGAGCTACTTATGGAAAATATAAAACTTTCACGTCAACTCTTTTTAACTTTTACGTGTTTTAAGACAGGGTGAGCTTAACCCATCTTTATGTTGGAGCTTTATAAGCTATGAAACCCAGAGTTTGGTCTCGACCAGCTCCATCCTGAGGTAATATTTGTTCTGAACTGATGTTGGATAAATACAGATTGACAGATTTTTGGATTCACCACACGCTTGAGCACTACTTGAACTTTTTTAGGGGTTTCCAGCGTTATGTCCAATGAAAATGTCTACGCTGTATTAGCTTGGAAGGTCATGTGTAAGTATGTGGTCTTCAAAAATACGACTGTAAATTACTACAGATGTAAAAATCATCTTCATGTATGGTCAGCTGTTCTGGCTCTGAACTCTGTGGTCTGGAAGTGAAAGCTCAAAGCACCTTGACCTTTTTGGACGTACAGGAGTTCTGACAGAGGGAAACGTGCTGTCAGGGGTCAGTGGTTAAAGTTAGAGAGGCCGTCTGTGGGCTGTGAGCTGCAGCTGCTGCAGTGTAAATATTTCACCCTCTATCGAAATACTCTCCCTTTTTTAACTGGCACAAAGACACACTGGAAGTCTACAAAAACAAATCCTGTCTTTGTTTTGCGTCAGTGGCCTGGTTTGTGTTTCTCTCTGCCTTTTCATTCCACAGGTGTGTCAGCCATCAGACGCTTCAGTCCGTGTTTGTCACTGTGCTTTTGTCTCTGCTCACTGCTGTGGAAGTGACACCAGTTTGTGACTCAGTGGGATTTAATGTCGTCTATTTGCCTTCAAAAGCATGTGTATGAATGCATGTGTGTGTTTGCACGGCCTTTTTCTCTGTGTGTGTGAAACTAAACAGTAGTGTCTGATTGAGAAGTGATGTATGATAAAGAAATGAGAAATTAAACAACAAAACAGAAACAAATAATGAACCGAGGGACATTATGTCGTATCTCAAGGTACAACAGATGTTAGCATTCAGTCAGCCCTTACCCAGAGTTAGCAAGAAAATGGCTGCATGCTAATATTATCATTTGGTGGATTTACATGAAGAAGTAGATTCATATTTAAGAAGTGGCTAAATGCTAAATTAAATTCCAACGAATAGCAAAAAAGCTACTGGAGAACCTCAAGAATGCTAACCTACTTGCAGAGCTAAGCCCCTTGCCATTAACCTGTTACTCTACCAATCATTAATCATGGATCTCACTATTTAAATTAACTTTGAACATGGATGTTCCCATAAGGGACAATGACTAAAACCTTTAACTTTCATGAAATTTGCTTTTCCTTAAACCTGTCTTCAGTTCTGCCAACCACCAGTGACTTGACGACAGGTGAATTTGAAGTTATTTGTGGATCTTTATGGATGAACTGTATTCAGATCAAATCTTTTACTTGACCTGGGACATTGGGACTCTTTCCATTGCAGCAGAACGGGAGGACAACTGTTGAGCTTTCAACAGTTTTTGAGGTTAATACTAACATCAATTTCTATTGATTCTGTCCAGAATCAGCTGATTGACTGATATCAAATTTAATGTCTTTGCCAATGGGTTGATTGCCATGGCCGTCTCTGCTTGCCTAGGAACTGGCAACTCTGTGCAATACACAGTGAACCAATCTGTCAATCAAAGCAACTGTTCCCCTAATTATGCAAATGTATAATTAGTTCTCAGCCTTAATTTAACTGAAATTTGACAATAAATAAATAAAAACCCTCATAATGTATGGGCATCAATAAGTGATTATTATTTAGCATTCCAAACCAGGCTGTAAACATTTCTTACTCTGTTGTGAAAATGGGCTTGTTAGTATGAGTGTTTATGGGGTTTTTTTTAGCTCTTGAAGACAGCCTCAAGTGGACACTGGAGGAACTGCAGTGTTTTGCACATCTGCTTTGTTTCATTCCTCAGTACCAAAGACTGCTGCTCAGCTATAAGTGACAAATGTTCTGCACATGCTCCACAATTCCCTTGCCACGCTTTAACCTCGGAGTTGATCTGCATAAATCCGTAAAAGCAAACCTGGCTGTAAAACAAAACTGCAGCGGAAGAGAAAGGGTGGTAAAAAAAGACATATGGGGTATCGTATATAGGGAGCGTCTGGAACTAACCTGTTCATCACTTATTTTAATCTGTGATATAATGAGTCAACTGGGAGACGATCCGATCGTAAGTCGCCAAAGGGGGAATATCGCCACCAAGTGTAGTGGAGGTGTACATCCTTTTGGAACAAGTAATCGAACAAAATTACCTTATCGATTACTAACTGTTGTTCTTAACTGTGCATGTAGATATACAGAATCATAAGTGTGACAGTGCTGCTGGTCCTGATCTTGTAATACATCAAGGAATTAAGATAATCATCCATTTTGACGCCAGGGGAACTCCACACTACGAAAGAGGCCTTTTTTTCTGTAAAATGTTTGCTAAACCTGCGGTATGTAAGGAGTATTGTGTGTTTCCTTCCTCTTAAAGAAATACACACAGAACAAACAAAAGTGTAAAACCACAAATAACAGAACCGGCCACACTCAAACTCTGGGCCACCGCTTCCTGAGGAAACGCTCACGTCATGAAATGCCAACCTCACACAGTGTTTTCAGGTCTAAGCCCAGAGTTTTTTACTGTTTCCTCCCAGCATCCCTCACCAGAGAAGTTTACAGCTGAAGGCTGAAGAGGAAAGGTTAGATTTCTCTGCCTGAGGCATTTAAATCATGATCTTGAATTTAAAAAAAGACATATTTTTGTGCGGCCTACAGCTGGATATTAGGGACCTTAAACTTTGGTGCAGAGCTTAAAGCAGACACTCCCTTTAAAAACACATGCTGAAAAAAGAAAACCATTGAGTAATGTCTGATGTCATTCATCCGCTTCATCCGCCCCAAACTTTACCTCACAAGTTGATTCTTCTTGGAGTTCTTTTGTTTCATATTTTCCAGCGATATTAATACATAGTGCCACCGAAAGTTCAGTGAAAAACTTAAGATTTACCCTTTTGTTGCTTCATCGGTAGTAAAAATTAGATCTCAGTTGCTTGACATGGATGAAATATATGCTTAAAGGGCAAAAGAAACGTGTGTCTTATAATAATGTTTTAGTACAAGAAAAAAAAAAGGTTTTCTTGCATCATCTGCATTTTTTTCTGTTGTTGTTTTTATTCATAACAAGCAGTTTAGGTCTTATCTTAGCTGTAAAATCTTGGAACAAGCCTCTAATTGAGAATTTTTTGGTAATATGGCATTCATTCAGGTGAATAAGACATTTTACTGCAACAACAAACCAGCCATGTCAGCCATGTCACTGAAGGATAGCAATGCTATGAGCTGCATGCTAAAATTAGCATGCTAACATGCTTAAAACATCAAGTGAAGCAGCACCTTGGAGCGTCGTGTGAACTAGCTGCCAGGTCTAAAAAGCGTAGACGTCTGAAGGCTAAGACTAAATCTGAAAACTTAGTTCTCAGCACTCTTCAAAAAGGGTTAATGTAAACAGCATGCAAACTTGCGCCCACATTAGCAGTCTGGACTCAGCTGCTGAACAGCGTGTGAAATATTGTCTCACCACAAAGTTGCACACCCCACACGATAGGAAAAAAAACTGTTAATTTTACTTTCAATTGTCATGTTATCACTAGATCCTGGCTGATACTTTTGGTGTGTCTGTAGTCTTAAGCAAGACATTAGGTTATGTGACAGTGTCCTTGTGCGTAAATGTTAATGCATGTTAATTTGAAAAGTCCCTGTTCATGTAGACTGATTGTTTTAGTAGATATATTATCAATCCATGCATTGACATAACTTGTACAGTGATGTGTTTGTTTTCTGCACTTTTAAGGTTCAATGTAAAAAGAAAATTTAAACATGCAAACTTAAGTGTATTTAAAGTTTACATTAGCTGTGTAATTAGCAGCACCCCTGCTGGATGCACACCTTACATCTACAGGGAATGGCAGCAGACACACTGATTGGAAATAGAGGGACTTAAAAACTTGGATGCTCCAGGACCTTTACAGACACACTGGGAACCTTTATCATGGTCTCACGTGTGGATGAGTTTTGCCAATGGAGGACTGGGTGGGCCTCAGAGTCCTTCTGGGATTTCAAGGTGTAATTCTTAGAATAGTGATACAGCAGAAGTTTATGATTAACGCCATGAAAACCAGGTCTCCTTTCTAACAATGTGTCCATTCAGGAGATCTCAACATCTTCACCTACAGCATCTTAAGTCGCTCTGATTTACAGGTTTGAAGACCTCTCCGACAGGCCGCAGTGTATACCTTAATTAACAAGCTGCTCATTTCCTACCGCAGATACCAAAAAACGTGACAGGGATGTATACTCTCACAGAGCGTTCAAAGAAAACGGGGTGATCATTTACAGAGTTAGACTCAACAACATATCAGCGTGAGAAAACGATGACAGATGACCTGGAAGCTTCTGAGGCCAGATTTCATACTTCGACAGAGCGCTTCTTTCTCCATGAGGAGTGACATGTGCCGTCCAGATGCTTGAATCCTGACAACACACACATAACGGCCGAGATCTGGAGGACTGAGCTGGATGAAGGAAGGATCATGTCATTTAAACCGCCGGTATCCAAACAGAATCCTTCCTGCTCTGCACAATCATCTCCTTCAATGAAACCTTGTATTTAAACAAAATTTATCTCGTCTTTAAACCTCATTCAGACTGACCACAGAAATAATCTGCCTCTAGTGATTGAGACTGAAACTGGCCAAAGATTCATACATAAACATGTGACTCAGGGTGAGGACAGTGGGAAAAGGATCGGTGGATAATTGGTTTGAATTGAAACAAGATGAAGACTCTGGAGCCGAAACCGAGGAAGATCTACCAAAGAGCGGCAAGGCTAATCAGGATAATAGCGGCAGCAGCCACTTCCTCCTCCAGCTATGACACCAGCCTCCTTTCACTGCAGACAGCTCATCATAATAAACAATACAGCAGGATTAGACAGTTATTTCCAACCAGAAATGAAACACAATATGATTGCTTGGAGCTGTGAAAGTGTCCAGATGAGGTATGTTCTGGAAAGTTTCGTGCCTCCGGGAACAGAAAGTCGAGGCTGAAGTGCGTGGCTGCAACATTTCTCATGCATGTCTACAGTTTCTCTTCCCAAGGGTCACAATCTGGGCAGGAAAGAATATATTCCTTGTCTGCAGTTCAGGTTTTACAGTTGAATACCTCACATAACTCCACAGCCTGCAGAAACACAGTCAGTACTCAGGTCAGCAGGGTGCCAGGGTCCCCGAGTCGCCATGTGCTGAGTGCTGTCACTATAATACATGCGGCCCAGAGTCTCACAACAACATGCGGCTGTTTAAAGCAACTGTGGTCCCACAGCTGTGTCAGGTCTCCTAAATTCCTGCTGCTTGAAATGAAACACCACCAGAAACTGAAAGGTCAAGAGTCTGATGACAAGGTGCACTCGCAAATCATACCCAGCAATTCGCCAAAGAGCAAGGCTTGGCAAAAGTGTCAAATTAAACATCCTTTTCACAGGCAGAAACCTTAACCAGAGCCAGACTTGTTGGACAAACGTCTGCCCATGAAGCAACACTATCATCAAGTTTATTCTCCATCACTTCCCAAAGATTCCCAGTTTTAACCCAAACTACAGCACAAGTTTTATTGTTATTTTACTCCAAGCACCCATGTTGTTGAGAACTTGCACCCACATTAAAGGGATATTCCGGAGTAAAATTAATTCAGGGTCAAACACACCATAACACCGTGTTAGACACCTCCTCGAGAGATGAATGTTGTTGACCGCTTGCTTCTCTAGTTATTCCAACTTTAGTAACAACCGCAGGATAGCAATACACAGCGGTCTGAGGAGCCATAAACAAACCTCAACCAAAACTCCACTTTATAACCACAAATAATGCTCAGAACAGCACCTAACTTCATCAACAGTACATATAGGGTCACAGCCATAGCACCAGCCACCAAACATCTTTTTAGCTTTGTCTAATTTCTTTAGCAAAGAGACTAAACACAACTCACACACTCTCTTCCAGCAACCGCTTGCTTGTAGCGAGACCTCGCTGTAAACTGTGTAAATTTGCAAGTCTTTGTTTATTTGAAAAGGAGTTCAGTGCATGTAACATCAACCCATGACCTAAGTGTGTTTCCTGCATCTTTGGGGCACAGTGTAAGGATAGAAGTCAAATATGCCAAAGCCAAGTCCTGTAGATTTAAGTAGAAGAGCTGAAATCCACTATGTTCTATAAGGGTCTTACATAATGACAGTACAGGGCAGGATATTTATGCTCCCATAACTCCTCATCTGCAGTTCATAACATACGAAGGCTTAATGGTAGGGCGAATCCACCTCAGATAGCAACAGAGGAGGAATGGAGGGAGGACAGTGATGTATATTGTGAGAGCATACGGGGTGGAACAGCACTGTGTGTTTGAGGCACACTTTAGTAACGCCATAATACTGTGTAAAATTACACACAAGAACAGTGGTATTAAACAACTGCAGTGTGTAAGCACAAAGGTGTTGTCAGTGCAGGACTTTGCTTCTGCTCTGTTGCAGAAATGCTAGCGTGCAGGGCTCTGTTTGCTTGGCGGTTTGAACTTGCCCCAGATACGGAGACCATTGAGTCCTTGTTGAAGTGGGTGCTGGTTTGACTCTTGGCCACAACCATTTCTTACATTTCTTCCACCACTTTCTTTCTACTCCCCACATCCACTTTTTCTCGTCAGCTGACTTTCTAATAGAGGCAAAAATAAATCCCCTCTACATAAACCTGAAAGGCAGAGTTCAATTGTGTATCACGCTGAACTGCATGCATGCATGAGTCCTACAGGAAATGATGGCTGACATTTGCTGGTATAACCCAAGTGGTGCCCAAAAACAGTTTTAAATACTCAATGAATTGGATCTAGTTTCTTTGCACCCTTCACCTTACTTAACTCTTAAATTGAGTGCCGCTTAATGGACAAAATGTGAATGGACATTTTGCTCCATGCACTTTAGACTAATCCGTTAGATTTTAAATTTCTGTCTTATTTTCTCAAGAATTTTTGAAGCATTTTGCCTTTTATGAATCTAAGCTCACATAAAGTTGGCTGAAAATCACTGTTGACGGTGTAATTGTGCTTCTTATTGATGTGTTTTGGACAAAAGCAGAGCTTCACTGTAAAAAGATCAACTAAATCAGACAATCAGCGAGTAATTCAGTTACAGTTTTGGTCTTTTACACTAACGTGACATCATGACTTACTTCAGTTTGAATAAGATCCCAGTAAAGGTTTCTATCAGGGGTTATATTTTGACTCATTGTCGCATTACGAGGGGAAGTACTGCCAAATCTGCATGTGAGTTCACACAGGCTGTTCTTGAGTCAAACACACATGGACATAAAAAAGTATACTTACGGTATGAGATAATTCTGAAGTGTGTGTGAAAATGAGAGTGTGTGGGTGTGGGATTGATATAGTAAGAAAGCGCAGACGCCTTCAGACACACGCTGTGTTTACGCACAGTATGTGTGATCATGGGAGCATACACACCTCATGATTGTGTGTGTGTGTGTGTGTGTGTGTGTGTGTCAGGTTTGGCTGGTTATAATGGGTTCCAGAGGTTGGACGTGTTAGCCAATAAAAACATACGAACCCACAAAATGTTGAGCAATTCACTTCCTGTGGTGCTGAGTTTATCAGTGATGTGAGGGCCAAAGACTGATGACCTGCTCTGCTGGTTTATGTGTGCCAGGTTGTTGTAATGTGATTAAACTCTCGCTCACATTTTTCTTACTGCAGCTACAGGAAACAACGAGAAGGGGAGAGAGGGTAAACCAAAACATGTGCAGCAAGAAATGATCCAAAAACCCACAACACGAGCGAGAGAGAAAGAGAGAGAGAGAGAAAGAGAGGTCCCTGAATACGTGCAGCTCTAGACTGTGCTGACAATGTAAGAAGTCTCTTTGACATCTTAGTATGGTTTGTCCACTGTCCTTTTAAAGCACTGTGATTGGCACATGGGTTATTACTATGTTGATTTTCTGTAGACTTGGTCAAAGGGGTGGAGCTGGTGAGAAGCGAGGGGCTGACAAAACCCAGTCAACACCTGTGGTCGATTCAGTAAGGCAGTTAGAAACATCTATCTGTCCGGCCATAACCGAGGTTCAGAAATTGGCAAGATGAAGAATTTTCTTCTGTCAGTGAATCAAATTCAAGGCACCTTAGAGTAAGTAAAATTCATGCTCCAATGATACTTTTATGATACTTACGATAGTTATTTACATTCTGTGTAATCTATACATGCTGTACTTATAGCGTCATGTTAGAGAGAGCTTAAAAGTTGTATAGTTGGAGTATAACAGAGTTATTCATGTATGTTACTGCACTAGACTGTTTATACTATGGACAACTTGGTTCCACCTTCCGCCAGTAAACAGATTTAAAGCCAAAAAGCCCTCGGTATTTCAGGGTTTTTTCTCCACTTCCTGAAACCAACATTGCACTGTAGTGTTGTGCGCACTTCACCACTTGCGCAGTAGCATTGTACGCATTCAGCGGGAGAGTCGCTGAGATGACACTCGGCTATTCTATGTAATAAATTTCTAAAGTTTGTCCACAGCTCCATAGGGATTGCTGGAGGAGGCGGGATTTATAACCTATACTGCAGCCTGTCACCAGAGGGTGCTGTTCTCGAGGTGGCTTCACCCAGCGAGGAAGCTGACGGCGCCCATTCTATATACAGTCTGTGGTTACTGCACTAGCTCTGGTGTGGTGTGTGCCCGAGGTGAGTTGCAGAACACATGCTATCCACAAAAACTGTGCATCAATGTCATATCCATCATGAAAGCCGAGGTTATCATTATAAAAAGTGCTAATGAATCCATAGAACAGCATTGTACATGTGCACTAGTGAGCTTACTGTCCTATCTTAGTGTACTGTGTGAGCTGTAACATATTCTATTCATCAGCGTTCCCTGACTGTTTTACATTGATAACACTAATAAAACACACTAAGCAGGTTTCATAGTGAAACACTGACGCACACTTTTTTAACACCCGATCAAAAGATCTCCCAGACTCCTCCACTCTCTCTTCTTTTTATGACAAACACACATGAAACCGGAGAGGAACCAACAATACTTTTGGTTTCAGTTAAGTACAGGATCAGTGAAATGTACCCAGCCCGGTCTTTGTGCTGGTCTTGGCGAGCCGGATGGTTTCCCCCCTCATGGGCCCTCACCACACTCAGAGAGCCCGCTCATAATGAACGGTTTCTGCTCGGCTGTTTTTGGAAACACTATGGAAGAATGTACAGATTATATTTACTGCACAAAATGTGTTTCAAATATACGCAAAGACACAGATGAATGGAGAAATCCAGACTTTATGGTGTTTGTATGAAATCTCTCACGGTACTTAAAGAACCTCTTCCTGTGGGGTCTTACACATGATGAAACCAGATTCGATTTCTTTTAGACGGGCGGATCATGCAGTATAGATGTTTTTCTGCAGGGTCACTTCAGGTCACTATGATGACTTCATGCTTTCTGCTGCGTGAATTCAAATTTTATGAATGATTTGAATGTTAAGTTAATCATAGTTTATAATTACTTTAGCAGGAAGTGTTAATTGTGGACCATAGGAGGAGTAGTTGCTACCTTAGTAATGACAAATTAAGACCCAAATAAATACCCACTTAGATACTCAAATAGATATTGTAAAGGAGCGTCTTTACTCAGGGGATGACTGGAAAAAGTTGGGATGACATTGGGAAGAAAATTTCAGTTGGATAACCATGACCTGGATCAGACCCGGGCATTTTACAGCCTGAGGGCCACATCCGGCCCTTTGGATGTCCCTGCCCGGCCTTTCGTGAGGTTCGTCAATCAAATCATCAACATGCTATACAAGCGTGTTGCTTTTATTTTGAAAACCTAGCCATTGATTTATTTCCATTTGGACGCACGTGTGTACATCCTAAATCTGATCTACAAAAACAACATTGGCAAAATATACGTAGATGCCTTAGAGTTGCTAAGTCTGCTTACTATAAATAACCTTAGGCTTGTTTGTCTCAGAAGTCGTTTGTAAAATTCGTGAGTTGCGGGTGTGCTTTTTTGGGCTTGTTTTTAACTCAAAGTTGCTTATTTGGGCTTGCTTTTCCAATTTGAAGTTGAAGTTATTGTTGGTTCGGCCCTTCAACACAGTACAGGTTTCTTATGTGGCCCGATGTAAAAATGAATTGGATGAATGAGGACCTACACTGACAATATTTTGGGGTTTGCGTTTACACATTCAGATCACTCAAAAACATCAACAAGTTTTTAGTAGTGTTTTGCTCAAAGAAGGGCCAAATAGAAGGGTGAAACTAACCTGTTTGAAAGGTAGTGTTTGATTCAGTGTGACTTTGTTTAATCTGCCTCACTGTACTCAGTTCGTCAGTCTTCCTAAATTTCGATGCATTTTTCAAACCAAGTTTTCCCGAGAGGAAGTCAGCCTCTCCAGTCTGGCCTGTGAAATGAAAAACCTTATTTTCATTGGAGGTAAAATGCTTGTTTTATGAACAGATGTGTGTGGGGGAGTGTGTGCTAAAGAATTCAGCCATTCAAATGAGACAATGGGAGTGAAGTAAGGAGGTATTTTTAACCTCCATGCTAAGTACCCTAAAATCACTTTTTCCTCACTTGCTATGGCGGTGATAGACGCCATTTATAATCTTTGCGTCTGGCTGATATCTGTGACATTCCCTGATTCCATATGAGATTGGCTATTGTATTACTAATCTGCCCCTACCTGTTGGCTGCCTGGTTTCCTTTGTATACACCTCTGCAGGGCTTTCATTCAAATACCAGCACCCTAGTGGAAGTAATTCATTCCCCTTCCCTGAGAAAAGTCTGCAAATGACACTCTCTGGCTCTGGTTTTAGTGGTCTCATGAACAATGACTCTAATCTTAAATATTCCTGAAGAAAAAAGGACAAAGGTGAGAACTCTGAAACTATGAAGGGATAAAAGACACACTTAAAAAATGGTTAAAAGGCTGATTTTGATTGATTGGTACAGAGTTAGACAGCTAAAAAAACAGAGAAAGGACTGTTAAAAAATAAGATGATTGACGATTATACAAAAGTTTGAGGACAGACTAATAGACTAAACATCTAATCATTTTCCAGATGCATGAACTCAAACAGCTGAATCTGCCGTCCTCTCTCCATGGAATTAGGACAGGATCAGCTAAACAGGCGTAAACAAAAGCTAGCAATAGCCTGAAAGACTCACTACAACGAGAGCTGATAATCACACTGATTGCAGTTTTTCTGCTTTACACGATTAACTGCCTCAAGTTTTGTCAAAATTGTGACATGTTAGAAGTCACAGTCATCCAATAGTTTAGTTTCACACAGTGAATGCAGAGCTGTTCGTAAATACCTCAACTTCAGGGTATTTTGTTGATTGTGTGCCTGGGCATAATGGTAGACAATGCTTAAGAGTACCAAAGCGGCAATCTCAGCAGTTCCACCAGTGTCTGCTTGATTGGCTGCAAATTGAGCTAATCATCAGAGCAAAAATAAATACATCTTTGGCCCTGTTAAAAAAAAGGGTTCAAGTCAGAGAAGCTCGGGGCTCCCATGGCATCCCTGGAGAGAATTTTTGTGTAACACATTTGTGTTGAATTTGTGTTGACTGGCAGGTGGGCACACTGTTGATATTTGCAAGGAGGCAAAGGCCCGCCTCTTGTCTTTAAGTTAGGTTGAGTCAGCATTTCCACCAGCAAATGGCTTCAAAACTCAGCTTTAGAAAAACATGGGTGATGTCAGCGACACTACGTCCAGTAATCACACAGTTTATGAGTAGCTCACTAAAATTACAAAACACTGATCTGCCAAAACATCATGACAACGACATTACCAAGCTTTTTGGGCCTCACCACAAACAGTCAAATATTTTCAAGGATCTCTGCAAATAATGGACCTTTAAATCCAAACCTCTCTCCTATATGGTGCATCTACACAAATGCAACCACGATCCAATCCAATACAACCGCTCAGCCACAAACTTTTACCTTTATTTGTTGGTGTGTTTGTCCGATTTCTAAGAAATTCAACTGTTTCAGGTGGACTAATATTTACATGTTTTGCTGCATTTGACTCAAAACACAGTAAATCATACAGACTGTGGGTTTAAATGTAAAGTACAAAAGCACAGTGACAGCAGAGGATCATTATGGCAGATATGGAAGAATCTCAGAGTAATGAGGGATCTAAATACTGGTTATCTCCTATTGTGATGTGCATGTTTGAAAGGCAAACCCAGAAAATTCAATATCTCAAACGTCCTGAAATGGTCTGCTGTTTTTCTGTGAATGGGACTTTTGTTAAACAGCTTGTATTATAAGAAGACCTGCCTCTGTTTTAGTGTTTGGGGATCTTTGCAGGCCAGTTGAGCAGAAGGCTTTTTTTCCCTTTTGAATCACAGATCTTTTCATTGAAACTGAAACTGACAAAAAAGTCCCAGAGAGGAATGTTGGATTTCCCAGACATCGTCACCAAACAAAAGGAGCTGTTTATGACATTACTCTCCTGGCCTGTTTGCCCACGCTCCCTCTGACAGGAAGTGAGAAAGCTCTTCCCAGAACCTGACCCCCGGCAGAGAGAGAGTGAGAGATGTGGTGGGCTTGTCCGTAATTAAAGAAGCTTGAATATATCTCACGGACACCGGTTGCTACTCATTCTCATGACTAAACCACACCACGCAGCACGTCACCCACTCTCCTCCCTCCTCCTCAATGTGGGAAACCTCTTTTCTCTTTCTTCCATTCTGTCCTCCAAGATGAACTCATCCCAAACCGCCGCTGTATGAACAAAACAAGCTTTCATAAAACTGCTCATTCACATCTCACCCGCAGACAGCGAATGTGGAAAAAAACACAAACGTATTAAAGCATGAGCTAGCCTCTCAGTGACCACTACATGCCCGCCAAAGAAATACAAATGACAGTCTTTGTGGCGAATACTGTCACTCTGGAAACATGTCAACTTATGAGGGGAAAAAAAAGTTCACCTTCAGGTTGAGTTTTAGACATTTTGGCAGCTTTAAACTGGCAGAATCACTGTGAAATCTGCGGTGAGAAACTTTACTTTGTCAGAGAAACCTAATTAGGAAAGAATGCCTCTTTATCAGGGTTGACCTGCTGCCATTTCAGGGTTTATCAGCACCAGTGTGAATGGCGGGGAGGGGGGGTTAGATGTTAAAATGTGGGAATGAGTGGACAGAGAGAAGAAAATGGAGCCTAACATGGAGTGAAACAATGTCCTACTGATCTGTAAAAGAAAAGAGGCTTGAACATCATCCCTGACATGGCGTAATCTGCCAAAAATTGCAAAAAAAAGGAAAAAGACAGACTAAAAAAAAAAGAGCTAACTCTTCCTTTAAAGGACAGATATGGACACTGCATCAAGTGTTTATGTTTCTCAAGCTGCTGTAGTGCCATATTGACCCACATATGAGTTTTTATTCTCCACTTAAAATACTTTTAATAAAGAGGGATAATCTTTTATTCGGGGTCAGCACTGCCACTTCTTTGTGCAGTGATTTTTACCCTTTGATAACTGAGGACAGGCAATACTTTTGACCACAGAAGCAGGGGATGAAAGATGGAGAGACACAACTTATTCATCAACTTGTGATGCTAATTTAGAAGGACGTGATGTGTGAGAGGACCCATGCCATGAGCACTTTTGGGCACTTAGACTATCGTGGATGTTGGCCTATAAACTCCCTCTCCTCTTAAGAGTGGAGGACACACTATTCATGATTTACAAAGAGAATATAAAACTTTTAACTTTAACATCTTTAGTGAGTTTGAGTTTAGAGCTGTTCCCAGAATAATGTTGATATACAGACATATTCCTATTGTATACAGTTTTAACCTGCATTTGTGGATACAGTGTCAAACTGTGCTCACTTAGGTGGTTATTTTCAACCTTTGCAGCAATTTCCACTACAGAGTCATGCCTGTTTTTAAAGCTCCTGTGGGGAAGTTTCAGTTTGTTTAAATTTTAGTGCTCCCTGTGGCCAAAGCTGTCCACTCTGATCTTGTCCTCTACATGCTTAAGATCTCTCATTAAGGGAGCTAATCGTTCTGATTTAAGATTTATTATTTCTTGTGAGTATTTATCTGGAAAATACAAAAACAGGCCTGTTTCCCCAGCTGCTTGTCTGACACCTACCCTCACGTCATGGTCTACAGCATTAAAAATGACAATATAGAAATCATCCGTCTTCTTTCTGATGGCCTTGTTTCCTTTTATATATCATAAAAGCCATTATTATCAATTTCAGTATCTTTTTTTATAAAAGTCAAAAAGCGTTTCACAGGAGTTTTGATGCAGTGCTGTATGAAGGGCCAAAGTTCAAGGCCCGGCAGAACTGGTTTTTGGGCTCATACAGAGATTTCTCCAGATACTCTAAACCTTTTTTATTTTATCTTAGACTGTGGAAATTCATAAAAGTTTTGCAATTTTATCCTCTGCAGTATTATTTTGGATAGAATTGGACTGTTTGTTCACACAGTCTCTCACAAAGTGGTGACCCTTTTCTCATCTTTACTTTCGATAGACTAATATTCACATAAATGCCCTTTTTATGTCTGTCTGGTCATAATTCCAACCTGCTGTGAATGAATTTAATCAGTTTGAAGAGGTTTTTTCAGCTTTCCTTAACTTTTACTGTCTTTTGTTGCCGTCCTTTTTGACCCGTGTTGATGGCATCAAATTTGAAACGAGAATATATTTTTCATTCAACAATATATCGTTTTAGTTTGAGAATTTGATGTGTTCTCTTTGCTCTATTTTCAGTCACATATGGGGTTTGAATGGTTGAAAAATCTGTCTAAAGCAACATTTTACAGTGTGCGAACTTTTTTTTTTTAGGAATAATTGGTAAAAGCTGTGACCACACATAAAAATGACATTTTTTAGAAAGAAGGATTCATCTTATAATTGGATCCGTATGGTATACCTTTAGATAATTAATTCAAGTTACAGCTCCCCGGGGCCTTACATAAATAAACCACAAACAAAACAGAGCATAAAGACGAGGCATCACGCTGTGCCAGTGAGTGTGACTAAAGCAATTAAGTGAAATGCAAATAGGAAAAGCAGCGGCATTTTGACTAATGAGGCAGAACAGTTGGTGTCAACATATCTGACCGAGCTGTCTCCATTTACTTATAAATACTATGGTGATTTCCTCTCTTTGTGGGCCAAGAAACAGCTCAGCAATCCTAGTGGGATTTAGTGTCGGTGATGCCATCGAGGATTTTGATAAACACATATGGAAGTGGGCTGAAACTTTTAATAAACAATAATATATCCAGAGTGTGGAAACTCTAAGCTTACTCAGTGAGAACTGCCAACTTCAGGGTGAGAACTGGTACAGGGCTTAAATAAGAAATAAGAGTGTTTGTGTTTGCACGCACACACCACTAACATTCACATACACTTGGTTTATGCTAAATCAAAACGGTCCCGATGGTAGCCTCTTCCTGTGTTTATTTTGACTAAAAGTCCCCTCTGACTTTTGCAACCCCAATGAAACGTCTGACCCAAACAGACATGGGAGTAGATTTAGAGAGCATCAGTTTTCTGTGAATCAGGACAGAAACGAGGGTCTAAACGTGCAAAAACTTTCAATGCAAAGTGAAAAAACCCTGCAAAAGACTCCAAAGTGTTTTTCCCAGCTGAAAAAAAAAATGCAGAATCAGTAAAAACCGCCATCAGATCTGGTGGAAGAATTTACACATTCCACTGAACCACAACATAGAGCAGACTGTATGCAAATGCCACTTTTTACAACACTCTGAGGCCATTTTTGTTTAAAGATTTGCATCTGTTTGCATGACAGAGAAAACACAACTAAAAGAAAAAGCAGGAGAAACGGTGGAGCAGACTATTCTGTGGCTGTGCTTGGTTTGAATTAAAGCTTGCACAAGCAGCCTGATCTGAATTCAAATGCCCAGACTGGGAGGCAGTG
Source organism: Xyrichtys novacula (assembly GCA_962446985.1). NCBI lineage: Eukaryota > Metazoa > Chordata > Actinopteri > Labriformes > Labridae > Xyrichtys > Xyrichtys novacula. The sequence goes on along the minus strand of OY660879.1, from coordinate 10,639,934 downwards.
AGGTCTGCTGGAGAAGAAAAGAAGGAACAACAAACATGGAGACAGAGCAGCTGGAGACTGGAGACAAGGGAGGAGAGTCAGGAACAGTGGATGTCAGAAATACACCGCGCAGTGTGGGAGCAAAAGAAGAGGAACATATCCAACATTTACATATGCTCTTCACATTTCTCCTTATTAAGAGCACAAAGCGGGGTCGCTGCCCGGCACAGCTGCACATGAGCCTGCTGCACCGTGGCAGAGGAGCTGGACTTCCACAAAGGCGGGCTATTTCCAGGATTCCCATAAATCTGCTGGACACTACATTAGAGTTCCTGAGTTTCCCCTTTTTGAGCAGCTCTGTTGGAGCTTTTCTTTCCCAAACACAAAGACGCATAAGAGGAAAAAATTCTTGACCCAGACCTAACCTTCACTGTACGGAAAGACGCGGAGTACTTTCCAAATAAAAAAATGACTACGCCCATGTAATGGCACACACCTCGTTTTAGATTTTCCCTTTTTGTCAAAAACAGAATTACGACCCTGATTCAATAAGAGCTGGGATGCTAATGATATGTCCGATTTAAGTCATTTGCAAACCCTCAAAATTCAGTTTTCTAATGAACATTTTACAGTGTCTCAGCTCTCGTAGATTTGGGGTTATGGAGAGGAGAAACGCAGCAGGAATATCTGCTTCAAAGGCTTTTTGAGGAGCTCTGAATTAGTGTGAATTTTGGCATCTTGCATTAAAAGTTACGTAGTATGCATTTGTAATGAGTCTAAACAAAATTAACTCATCCTAATTTATTTAAATGGTCTTTAATTCACTTATAGACTTTAGTATAAACTTCATGAAACAGTTTTCTTGACTTCAGACGCTGACGTCCCCACAGAGGCTTTGTATTCTGCAGCATTGACTCTGAATTAACAGCATCTACTCCCCATCATTAATCAGTCATTTCAACTGTTAAGATAGCTCACACTAATCTCTAACAATTCAAAGGGAGGAAAGGGGAGCTGCACTGAACCAACTCTGTGGCCCACACCGACTCAACATTAACAACCAATGATATGAATTAAAAAGGTGTGATCGCTTTCTATTGTCCCTGTGAAATAACATTAAACAAGAAGCTGTGTGTTCTACTGTAGGCGAGAGGTGAGAATCTCATTTTGAGGTGTGACTCTGCATCATATGGGCCACTAACTCACACCTCAGAGTGGAGGACCACTGCAGGGTTCAGTGTGTGATGGAGGTTTTTACAAGGTGTGTTTTTGGTGCGTGAACTCAACCAAAACAGCCGCTTCACTTCTTAGAGTTTAATTTTTACACAGCAGCGTAGAATTAAAGGGGACATGACCTGACACCTTTAGTGCCTACATAGTCTGGATTCTGAATTGTGCCATCATGTAATACAACAATGAGAGCTAAAAGTGTACTCTGAGGACATACTCCCATTTGGTTTTCTGGTTTTGTGTTTTTGAGATAGGCAACTCTGGATGGTGAGTGATCGTCGACCATCTTGTTTTTATCATTGAATAAATGGAATTCCTTCGAAAAGGGACACACACACTACGTTGACCCAAAACATGAAGTCAGGCCAAAGTCCAGTCGCAATTTATTGAGCATGACCAGAACACTTGGGTCAGTTTCAGTCTGACAGAGAAGTAAACATCACAGAGGGAGTCGATACCCAATTCCATCATCTAGGTACAGTATGTTGGTCCGACTATGAGAAGGTCAGTTTAGTGCGTTTTCAGTCAGTCAAATGGTCATTTTCTAACGTAGGTCAGTCTGAAACTGGACTTGCAAAATACATGTAAACTAGGGTGACAATTTTCTGACTTCCCAAAAAAAAGACACGACTACGCTGGGGCGGAGTCACGGTGTCACAAGAAGTTAATTTTGAGAGTTTTTCGGGTCGAATCGAGTGTCTTTTACACGCTTCTAACTCAGTAAGTCCATGTGACACAAACTTGGAACTTACGTACAAAACCGTGGACGTTTGAAGGATTTAATAAACTTCCTCAGACAAAGCCAGACAGCCCGGACAGCCCCCCAAAAAGAGGACATGTCTGGGTAAAAGAGGACGTATGGTCACCCTGTGTAAACACACGAGTCCTAGGGAGTAGATTGCCTGCTCTAATGACCTGCTCCAACCACTGTCCTGTCCTCTCAATCACGGCAATAAAAAGCCAAAAATGAAGCCAAAAAATAACATAAGTCCAAGCGTGATCACACAAACTCAAATTTCTTGTAGTTGGACGAATGTATCCAGAGTACTCTGTTGAGTTTTAATGTGCTTTGGCTAGGTGACCATATTGTGACTTCCCAAAAAGAGGACACAACTATGCGGGGGCTGAGTCAGGGAGTCGCATGAAGTTGATTTTCAGAGTTTTCCGGGTCAGATCGAGTGCCTTTTATGCGCTTCTGACTCAGTAAGTCCACGTCACACAAAATCAAAACTTTGAAGGATTTTATAAACCCCCACGGGCAAAGCGGGACAGCCCCCCAAAAAGAGGACATGTCCGGGTAAAAGAGGATGTATGGTCACCCTAGCTTTTATAATTATTCACCTCTATCAGCCTAAATGTTCTGTAAATGCTCCATGTTAGGCCTTTTCTATTTGTATATCTGTAAAAATTGTGTACTGTGCTTGTGTTTTTTTCTTCTTTTCACTGGTTGTGCTTATAGTGTCTCAGTCCTCATTTGTTCCTTATCCGTTTAAGATAAAAAAAACCTTAAGAATAAAAAAAAAAAAAAAAAAAAAACCAGACAAGCAGCAGGCTAAGAAGACAACAGAAGCAGGCGGTAAATCTAAAGAAAGCTCTCATGACAAAAGCAGGACTGGCTGACTTCCTTTCTGCAGGCGCATTAACGTCACAGGAAAAATCCACCAGAGCCAGGAGCGTTGGACAGAACATACTGAATACAGAGAGCCCCCCAACCCCCACCCACGCCTTCAGGCAGCAAGGCGACTGGGTGGGTCCAAACCGGTCACTCCATCCTAAAAGTTTGCTGGAGGCTGGAGTGAGAGACGCAGTGACAGAGCAGATCCCCACTGTGGGAAAAAAAAAGAAAAGGCAGAGCAGATAGTCCTGCTGTCACGTCTTTGTGTGTTAACTAATCAGAGGCGACACGCTGAGAGACTGTCACAGTGTCACAGCAGGAGGTTAACTGCCACTTGGCTGACAGAGCACTTCAGCCCAGTTATCACTTGGGTGGGCCCTGAGGGAGAGGAGGAAAGGCAGAAAAAGACAAGTCATCTAGGACCTCCCCAGTCAGACACCAACTGGAAATCACTTAAAGGAGAGAAAATACTGATCCCAGACCAGCAGGTGTGGAGAGAAGCTAAAAAAGGAAAATTTGTGTTGATGTGGGAAGAAGAAAAGTGGACACATCCACAAGAATCAAGTAAAAATGGGGAAAGAGGTTGACATCTCTGTGAGAGATTGTGTGAGGAAATAGTTCAACAGTAAGCAGGATGATCCATAGGAGTATTCAGTCGCCTTAAATTGCAATAAAATTCAAGATTCTACATCAAAAGAACAAAATATCATGAAAAGATCCAGATCCATTTCTCTGAACAGAAAGTACAAGAGAAAAGATCAAGATTGAAAAACTGAAATTTGATATTCTTTTTGGAAATCACGAGACATAATCCAATACCTGTGATGGATACAAGGACAGCCAGGAACTATTCATATACCCACACACCTGTAAGCTTACAAATCAGCCAGCCCTGTGACATTAGCCTGACAGTTCAATGACAACTTATCTTTAAACAACTTACAATTTAAAACGCAATGGCACAACAATAAACAAGCCTGAGTGAGAATTAAGTGAAATATGGCGGATATGGTGAACAGTGAACAGACGATGGAACTTACAATAGTGTGGCGACAAAATGATTTGACATAGTTATGAGCGGTAAACACGTTAAGTCAAATCTTCCATGAATACGATAAGAGGAAATGAGTAATTTGTTGATTATGTGCCTTTAAGTGTTTGTTGGACGTCACTCTGTAGTCACGACTCTGTGTGTCAGTTCCTACGAGTGACTTCATGGAGGATATCCCACTCCTTTCGAGGCACAATGAGGCAGCTTCCTGTTTAGAGAAGGCCCAGTCCTGCTTTAGCTAAACCCACCCTCCGCTTACGTAATTCTCCTCTTCAGTCTACCAAATCTTAGTGAGAGAGAGGTGTTACTCATCCATTTGAATACAATTACTGATTCAAAATGATGAGTAACCCTTGATGTGGTGGCTTTCATTAGTAGCCTGTAAAAACGAGTCTCTTGTTTAAAAGCAGTGATTTGTAAAATCTCAAGTGGACAAGTTAAAATGTAAACATGGTGTTAAAAAGCACATTTGTGACACCTGTGCATATGAAAATATTAGAATAAAACTGTCACTGCCCATATTCTCGATTGGATCTTCTATATTCAGAATGTTTACCTGCACAGTTAGGTTCAGCTTCAGTTACAGCCTGATCATAAATGTTCTTCCTTGAGCTGCGTCACCCCACAGCAGTCCGTAATAGACTGGCCTAAGGTCTCGCTACAAACAATCGGCTGCTGGAAGAGAGTAGGTGAGTTGTGTTTAGTCTCTTTGCTAAAATAATCAGGCAAACTTAAAAAGATGTTTGGTGGCTAGTGCTACAGCTGGGACCCTATATGTACTGTTGATGAAGTTAGGTGCTGTTCTGAGAATTATTTGTGGCTATAGAGTGTTTTTTTGGTTGAGGTTTGTTCATGGCTCCTCAGACTGCTGTGTATTGCTGTCCTGCAGTCTTAACTAAAGTTGGTATAACTAGAGAAGCAAGCGGTCGGCAACATTCATCTCTCAAGGGGGTGTCTAACTCGGTGTTACAGCGTGTTTGACCCTAAATTAATTTTATGCCGGAATATCCCTTTAAATGGACTCCCGTCCTTGTCTATGTTAACAAACACAGAGTAACAATCAAGTTATTTGCTTAAGTACATCCATCTTTGCTACGATAGGTGGTGACAAGCCCTTTTAGCTTATTAATCTCTTCCGTCAAGCCTTGTGGTTGACTTATGTCATGTACCAAAACGGTTGACAAACAAGTTAGCAAGGGGATAACAGGTTGTATGTCAGACAATGAAAACATCGACAGTCCTTTCATACTTAACGTCTTTGATATGAAACACTTCTAAATCTGTCTTCTGGATCAGGGCTGGCCAGTCACTAACATACAAAGTTTTATCCTGATGTGTGTCACAGTAAACGACGATCAAAGACATGACTACAGTGCCCCCCAACAGAAAGTCTAGCATTATTTATATTTTGCTCTAAAATGTGTTTTTCCACGGCATCAATGATGTTGACGATTGAGAGCACACAGTGTTCTTTCAAATCAGCACTTTCAGGATGGTGAACTAAAAGACAATAAGTGCATCATTTCTGCTGTGAAGTCTCACTGTTGACCTTTTAGCAAAGTCACTCACAGTTGAAATAACATTGGAGTTCAAACAGTAAGGGACATGAAGTTGATCATTTTAAAGACACTGATTGGATTTTGTAACTTAATATTACATTACTGACATTATATAACTCTATATTGATAAAAGAGCAGGTGTCAAGAGCTTAAAATGAAATCTGTTAACTTTTCTACAATTTTTGACTTGGTTATAACAACACATGTGTTCTGAGGGATCTAAAATTGGCATGTTTGCCCAAAAGTTAGTTTTTGATGTGTGAGCTTAAAAATAATTACAAGTGACGCTAATCTGCTGTCAAGATGAGCTGTTGGAAGTTCGAATTGAGTTAGAGTTGCATATTGTGCACATTTCTCATCATATTTTTATTGAAAAAGGGGGAAAGGAGTGGGTGTTATGTTGAATTGATTGATGAGGATTTCGAACATCTGTGTACACATCATTATTCTGAGTATTGAATGTCTTCACACATGTCTGGAGGGGTCTTTTGGGGCAAGATTAGACCATTAAATGGCATGTTTACCCAAAAAAGGAGTTTTTGATGTGTGAGCTCAAAGATAATTACAGATTTAGTCAATCTGTTGGAGTTATTTTCTGAAATGTGGGGTTCTTGGAGTGCAAAACAGACCCAGCTGCTCCACTGTCACAAATTACTATTTTTCCTCTGACAAATTAACCAGTGGTTTTCAGATCTGAGTGTGATGTTTCTCTTTTGCATGGCGTGGGAGGGAGAGAAAAAAGTTCCCACGTTATCTGACAAACCTGCAGAGCAACATCAGGCCATAATTACACACTCAGAGCCTATTAAACACACAAACGGATGAGGAGAAGAAATACACTGTTTGCACCTGAGGGCAAACTGATAAAGCTCAAACCTCACTTTCTTCCTCCTCTGTTTCAACCACAAACACACACACACGAGCTTTATCTGTCATCGGGCTTTAATCCTCCTGAGGGCAAATCAGAAACAAACTCCAGGGGTCAGGAGAAGGAGAGAGAGGGAGGGAAAATCGTTGAAGGGCAAAAACATTAGAGACCAACCCACTGCGTGTTGAGTCCTGCCCCGCTCTGTTTCCCACATCACACTCACATGTCGCTGAGGTGCAGAGACCCACCGAGTCCGAGTCCTCCGCGAGATCTACTTTGACCAGAGACTATCTACACATTTCTACAGGTGCGTGCAAAAGTTTCTTACACTTATATATTTTCGAGTTTGGTTCGTAGAGGTGCGCTTAAAATGCGCGTGTGCCGCTCAGTTTGACATTTACACAAACTTTAAAGTCAATTTAAGCGCCAGTATGAAATTTTCACCGTAAATTGTGTTTAAAGACTATTTGTCACTGCATGCACTTGAGCTGACACTGTAATCAATACCGGATATTAGTGTCAAGATATTAAAACCCAGTAAAAAACAATCATATCTGTTGGAGTCAAATCAGCCGATTTAAAAGATGCACAATGTGGTGTGTTACATGAATGCAGCTCCAGTTTAACGTCAATGTGGATATTTTCATTTAATTCTTGCACACTTCAGTTGATACCAGGTTTCTCTTAAAAGAATTTATAAAAAATATATAATCATGTTGTCTGTGGGAGTTAAATCAGCCGTTTTGCTTCCTTGAAAAGCTGTGATGTATTTAAAGTTGAATAAATGCCACCGTTTAAATGTCAATATGGATAATTTAGACGTTTTAAAATTACTTTGTTAGTTTTCTTTTTTACAATGTAGGCTACTTGATCCTGAATGTCAGTGTAACAATACCACAAACAAAATCAATCATGTTTGTAGGACTTAAATCAGCCGATTTGAACACTTGAAACCATATGTAATATAGTAAGTTATGTGAGTGCAGCTCTAGTAGCAACACCAATATTGATAGTTCTGAAAAAATAAACCCACATCTTTATTTTTTTTAAACCCAATTGATGCTTGATGTCGGTTTTACGATTCAGTCAATCAAAAATGTTCATATGAGTTGATTCCGTCGGTTTGTACTCTGAAAAAAACGTGCGTAAAAATGCTCCAAAATCTCTCCAGTGAGTCAATTTCTTGCACTTTTTGTCCCTTATCTCTTACACTTTTTGTAACGTGGGTTTGCACGGTCACGGGCAGCATAACGCTTTGTCATTCTCTGTTTAGACTTCTGTGTTATTTATTTCCCTCTCTTTTAAGTCCAACTCCTCAGACGGTCATGTTCGCCTGGTTCTTAATCTTTCTCATAGATTTGATCGTCGTGTGTGATCACTTTGATGTGTGTTTACTATACGACAAGGTTCCCAACTAATTAAACTGCATTTCCTGTCTTTCATTATCAAGTTTTCCATGTTAATTCTCCTCTGTCTGTTTCAGGCTCGCTCTCATCGCCTCCTAGTGCCCAACCAGGGGATTGGAAAGATGTGATTTTGGGAGAGAAAATTCCAAACACAGGAAACTCTTTTACAAAGCAACAAAAGGAGAACCTTGTCTGTGTGAATTTCTCTCTGCTTCTGTTTGTTTAAGCTTTCAACACAAAAATGCACCTCCAGAGGACTAAATAACTCCTTCTCTGTGGATCTAGCGTTTTAAAAAGAAGAAGAAGGAGGAAAAGAAGAAGAAGGGACGTTTTTTTCTTGAAGCTCTAAAAATGTCCACAGAGTCTTTTCAAGCCGCTTACGCTGCTGCAGCTCCGTCAGCCGTCCCCTTACCCCCCTCCACAGGAAACTTGCTGAGGATGTTTCGGGAGTACCAGAGCAATGCGGTCATCATCGAGCACTACAACTACACGGGCAAGCTGGACGCGAAAAAGTACAAAGAGGGGCTGACTCCAGAGGCCATCATCTTCTTGCTGGTCTGCCTCCTCATCGTCATGGAGAACTCGGTGGTTCTTCTGGCGATCTGGAAGAATAAGAAGTTCCACCTGCCCATGTACTATTTACTGGGGAATCTGACTCTGTCTGACCTGCTGGCGGGGTTCACCTACATGGTCAACATCATCACATCTGGTGCCAACACCTTAAACATGACCCCAGTGCTGTGGTTCCTCAGAGAGGGGGGCGTGTTCATCATGCTGGCTGCCTCGGTCATCAGCCTGCTCGCCATCGCCATAGAGCGTCACGTTACCATGGTGAGAATGAAGCCGTATCAAGGGGATAAACAGGGGCGGATGTTTGCTTTGATTGGGGCAAGCTGGGTCCTATCAGTGCTCCTTGGGATCCTTCCAGTCCTGGGATGGAACTGTATCGGACAGCTGGACCGCTGCTCCACTGTCCTCCCGCTCTACGCCAAAAGCTACGTCCTCTTCTGCATCACCATCTTCAGCGCCATCCTCATGTCCATTGTGGTGCTCTATGTGAGGATTTTCCGCATCGTCAAGTCCAACACCCAGCGCCTGGCGACGGTCCCACACCGCAAAGGCCTCTACAAGAAGTCCCAGAAGTACATGGCCCTCCTGAAGACCGTCACCATTGTCCTGGGGGTCTTCATCGCCTGTTGGTTGCCCCTCTTCATCTTCCTCCTCTTGGATTTCTGCTGCCCAGCCAATGGGTGTGCAGTGCTCTTCAAAGCAGACTACTTCCTGGGCATCGCTATGTTCAACTCCCTCCTGAACCCGATCATCTACACGCTGACCAGCAAGGACATGAGGAGGGCCATCCTCAGGCTGCTCTGCCGGCCGTGCCTCCTGACCAAAGACGGGCAGGTGAAGAAGATCGGGATGCCCTTCCTGGAGTGCAGCACAAGTAAAACAGACGCAGCCTCGCACAGACTGGAGGGGCTGGAGACCACAGTGTCCTCCGGGAACTTTACCCCCTCTACTATCAAAGCTATTTACCCACGGATGTCTAAAACATGACACAGCAAAACATGAGAAACTGAGACTCAAAACAGGACTTGGTTGTTTTTTTTCCAGACCTGCATGAGGGCTGTGGGCGCTGCAGGTCTTGTGTTGCACTCTGTCAGATTAGTTTTTTAAGTAAACAGAATAAGCTCGAGTCATTCATGGATTATCAAACAGACCTGAGCACAGACGTGGAAAAGGTCTCCCCCCTCCACAAACACAGGAGCAAAACCTCTGTGTGGAAGTGACACAAAACAACAACAAATGTTTCAGCTGGTTTATGCATGGAAATGTTGAGGTCATGTTGTCTTTCTCTGAGTCGTCTTGTAATTCCTTGTCTCATTTTTGTGTCTTGTTGTGCTTGTTTTGTGTGTTTCCCTACTGTTGCACATCATTTTGTCTGATTTGAATGTCAAGTTTTGCGTGTCTTCAGGACTAGTTTGCATCAATACTTGGTTTTGTGTTGTTCTTACAGTTGTTATGAGGGAGCTGTCTGCCACTTCTTCCTTGAGTTGCATCTTTTTGCGGTTGTGTTGTGTCTCCGTCACCATTTTAGTCACTCAGAGGTTGTTTTTCGTCTCTTGGTTTTCAGTTTATACCTCGTGAAGTTCCTTCTGTTAGCTTAGCTGAAGTTTTTTCTTCTGCTTGTCATCTTTTTACATCCCTAGGTGGTCATTGTGCACATTTTTGTTGCATCTTTTTGTAGTTGTTAATCTTTTATCATTCTAGTCCCTTTGTGGATTCTTTGTTGTCTTTTGCATCTGTCTTTGGGTCACTTTGCACATCGTTTTAAAGCAGTTAGGTATCAGTCAGTCCATTTTTACATATTTGTGAAGTCATATTCCATCGTTGCATCTATTATTCATGGGATTTACACCTCTTTTAGAGTTTTTTGTGCAACATTTAACTTTTTGCATCTGTTTTTCGCAGTATTTTCTAGATATTTTCCAGCTGTTTTTGTGTCTTTGTGGACATTACATGATAGTTTTATTAGTGGTAGTTGTTTTGTCTTTTTTATCCCCCATGTTTTTTCATCTTTCTTGCTGTAACCGTCATCTCTTGCGTCCTTTTGTCTTTTTATTATGTTTTTTTTTGCAGTTGTTTCTTTTCTTTCTGTGGTCTCTCTTTGTATGATTGTTATGTTGTGTCCTTTTGTAGTTGTTCTGTGTCACTTTGTGGTAAGTGGGGGGGCGTCAGTCTCTACACAGAAAACTTCCAAGTAATCCATTCAAAACTCATTAGATGTCTGTGATGGTTTTAGAGCATTTTTGGCACATTTTTCTGTAACAACATTTGTGAAAAAGAGAAATGTCTGTGCCTTAATGGTGTGTGTCTGTTGCCTGTGAAAAAGCCTCTTGCAGACACTCAAACAGGCCACTTCTCAGCAGGGGATAAATCCTCCAGAGGAAAACAAACATTACATTTCATTTTTAAGTTTTTGCTTCTGCTGAAAAATCAAACTGAGGACTTTGTGCAAATATGCAAACAATTATGACATGGGGATAAATCTCATGCAGCCCAACAGGAGATTTATCCTCATGTCCTCTCCCTGCGGAGCGTATAATGACATGTTGTTACAAACATGGAGCATCCACACCCAAAAGCTGCCGCCAAGACCGTGTAATTTCTGCCATGTGAGTTTTGGTCAGCTGCATTGTGGGTAGAGGTCTCCTCAGTGGAGATCAGAGGCTCAGCGGCCAAGAGACGCGTCACAGTCAGGGTTTGAGTCGAGCGGTTAGCAGCTTTGGAGGTCCTTTTGACTTATGTAGCGACACATGATGAATGACTACCAGCAGTTAAACTTGACAGAGGATGTTTTCTGACGCCTCCTGGTTTTAATGAGCGTCAGTGATTAGGTTTCAGCTCGAGGATGAACTCCACAGTCTGCAGAGAAAGTTCATCGTGAAATCTTCTATTCCTGTGAATAATAGACTCCGCCCACTCATCAGAAACCCGTTGAAGCTCAGAGGCGTGCGTGGGCTTCAAGGACATTTGGGGATTTCATTAAGGTCACAGCGACATTAACATGAACACTTGAAACAGAGTGGTTTATTGTACATTAATGTAAAGACAAATAAAATCTATTTACTGATTTTTTTAGTTACTTTGTAAATATATAAATAAATGTAATCATTTCTGAGCTGCAGTTTGTATTTGTGTTAAAAACCTCACTTAAATTATGATGCCAGTTTTATACCTGCACTGAATAAAAACATGAATGAAGTTTACACAGAAAACTGTCCGTGGTTCATTTACTTCCTGTTTCTATCCTAAAGATTTTTTTTGGAATAATTTTTTTGATTGAAACTTTTTTAATACTTAAAAAAAGTTGACTGTACATTTAGCAACCACTCCTTATCATCATTACTATTCTGCTTATACACAGGGTGAATGGTTATTTTGTTTGTTTGTTTTGAGGCATTATTTTTTTTTCCTGAATTCTGACATAAAAAGGTCAAAATGAATAAAATCAAACGGTGTACAATCATTGTAATACAAAGAGATTTTTCTTCCTACATCCTGACTTTTTCTCAGAAGTCTGACTTTAATCTTTGTTGTAATGTTAAACAGTCTTCTCTATGAAAACAGTCCCCATGTCTCAAAAGGTGACCTGAGTCAATACTGTGACTCGCACTGTGTCGAGCAACGCCAATGACATTCTGTCGATGATTTTCTGTCACGACGGACAATAATTTTTTCTGAATGTGAAAGGATAAAAAATAAAGGTAATGTGTAAATGATTGTCCTTTTCAAATTATTACTAGTATTTTAACCCTGAGAAATAAGGTGAATTTAATCCAATCATCTTGGATGTCCGTTACCCCACAGAGAAACTTGTTTCTTTTTTTCATAATTTTGATTATTTTTTTTCTTTCAGAAAATTTTTATTTTGTTTCTTAGAATTTTGACTTTTATTCTACTTAGTTTTTTTTTTCCAGGGATTTATTCCTCAATCTCACAATTTTATTTGTTATCTCCTAAAATTCTATTTTTTCTTTGATGTCAAAGTGATACTTCTTAATGTTTTTTTCTCTCTCTGAGGCTATTATCTGAGAGGATTAGTCAGTTAAAATTTTTGTATTATACGAGGTCTGACCTGTTTTTGATTTTTGACTTTTGTTTAAAAATGCTTTTTCCTTTTCCCTTTGTCAGATCAGATTCTGACTTTTGTTACAGAATCTGTTATCCCTGAACTCAAAAGTTTATACCTCTAAATTCTCACTTTTTTTCACTCCAGAGTTTGAGAGTACAAGTGGCTACTTTTTACAGCCATAATGACTTTTTTTTTGTCAGCTTTTACTTTAGTTGCAGAATTCTAGAGGTGAAGGTCAGACCTAAAATACAAGAAAAAAAGTCATCTCTTAATGCTCTAAAAAAGCTTATGAGAGAAACTCATGACAGGCTTCATGATGATAAGTTTCCAACATGGAGCCAAACACTGTTATCATTTTAGAAATGTGAATCTAAATATTGTTAAATATCAAGTAAATGACATTTTGCCTTCTCTTCAGTCAGAAAATTAAGACAAACAGACTTTTGATGTTTGTTTACTGTATTAAAAAAGGAAACAATAACAAAGTTCTGCAACAACAGATGGGTATTGTTTTGGAGGCCGAAGGGTTCACTGTTGGTGACCTTATTAGTCAGACTCAAAGGTTTTAGTTCAGGGTGACAGACTGAATTTACACCAGATTTTACTCCTTACAGCTCCTGAAAGAGGATTTTAGCTTATTAACCGGATATGTAACACAGTGATACATAATCCGAAAACACAACTCACATGTGCGCAACTAAGAGACATCATTGTATTCAGAGAGGAGACAAAAAACCACACAAATGTAAAAATTCCTTACTGGAGCTTTAAAGTGTAACTTAATGTTTGGTATGAAACCAATTATGACCATATATGCAAAGTAAAGATCCAAACTTGCAACTGAAACTGTTCGGAAACTGAAGCTATACAGAGTAAAATTTAGTATTTCAATATGCGAATACTGCGTATGGCATATTATAAGAATGTCATTTCAGCCTACTAGATGTGGGACTTGGCTGATACAGGATATGACAATGTTCTTCCATGGAAAGTATAAGTTAAAGGAAGGAGATACAAATAATTTACGGCAAAAAAAGCCAAGCATTTGCATCGAATAATAACATTTTAAGCTAAACTGGTCATTTTCTTTCCGGTTTGTTTGTTTTTTGTTTTGCAAAAAGAGGAAGGGGTGATACTGAAAATTGTAGACGCAGACAAAAGCCCCTCTCCATGGTGCCCACGTGTTAACCACTGACATTCAGCGTCAGTGCCAGAGCCGTGCATGAAGCTGCAGAAAGCAGAAACCCTCCTGCAGCTGTTTACCGTAAGGAAACCACACATCGCAGCGCAGCTCTGAGGTATGATATAGAGAGTGTGAGCCACCATGACACCACGTGTCATCCTGCCCACTTTCAACCACCCGGCCCGCTCACAGCCGGGGCATCACGTCCCTTTCAAAGAAGGAGGCTGTTTCACATCTCGGTAAATCAAAACGATGCAGAAAATGACACACATCCTTTTACTGCAGAGCAGGAACACAACAGGGGCACTGAGAATAAAGACACCTGAATTTTATATTCCAGCATTATGTCCTCTTTTTCATCTACTGTTGTTTTATTGCCATCTCTGTTCTCACTCAACACTATCTCGCCAGAATTGAGACAAACTAGTGATTAAATATTTGTTTTCTTTTGGTTTGATGCGTGATAGAATCAGAATACTTAATTTATCCTGGGCGGCTGTTAAGAGGTGTTGACCTTTCAGAGATTACAGACCCACTGGGAAAACAAGAAAGGAAAGACAGCTTCATCCACAAGGGGCACCAGAAATGAGACAAACAACAGTTCCTCACTGGAGCTTTAAATGCTTTTAAGCTGCTATAAAACAATGAACTTCTTCACAAAATTCTACTCTTCTGAGATGCAGCAGTACCTTGATGTTTACAAAATTTGTTATCTTATTCTCTCTAAATTCAAAAATATAAACCTTGTGATAAACTTTTAAAAATGTCTGTTCTCTTTATATTGAAATGGATTTGATGTGGGTTTTTTTCTTACCAGAGGACTGATGGGAAAAAATAACCAACAGAGAATGCTGGCTTAGTGTCACAAAGTGTAACCACATGTGGTGAGACTTTCTGGTATTGTTTGGCACGTTGCATTTGACCCACTTGTTTGGGGGCATATTGGAACTACATATTATTTGGCTGACTAAATAATGTGCAGGTATTAATAGTGGATCACAGCCTCAGTCACCACTTGTTACAGCTCACATTGCTAATCAAAAAGTCTGTATTAAAAGTAAAAAGGTCTGGAAGAATTATTAAAAGTTAATTAAAAAAAACAGTAAACTTAAAGTAAGTAAGAAAAAAAGAAAGAAAGAAAGACAGAAAAATATGTTTTATCTTAGGGAAACTGGGGTGCAATTCTGAATTTCCTGCCTCCATAAGCAGAAGGAAGTAAATATTAAAAAAAAATAAGTAGAAGTGAAAGTGCCAAAGCTATTTACACACTAACAACTCAACTATCTAAAAACAAAAACTGCAGTACCCACATCTAAATAGGTGATGCTGTCTTAAATATGCAACAGCTACAGGAGTAAATCTTACAGAAAGAGACGCTCTCTCCTGATCTTTGCATTGCTAGTCTGACTCGTTAGAAACCTGCAAACCTCTGCAAAAATCAGCTTCTCTCTATCTTACTGAATAAACAGATTTGAACTCAGATATCTTTTTATCTGCGTTTGAACCGGAAACATGATCAGTATCTGAAAAATTGCAAGAATCAAGTCAATATTTCTATGAAGTTTGTTCACAAACTTTGGAGAGAAACAGAATAAAATTGATCTGCAGTGACATCTAGTGGACGGCACAACACATCCAAGCTTAATTTCACCCCTCTCGCTATTTACACTTTTTCTTTTTCAGAAAAGACTCCGAGACAACAGAGAGAATGAGAAATGAGGAGCAGTTTGGACCAATCTTGGCATAAAAGTGGACTATGACCTTAAATTAAAGAAACAGATGAAATTGTTGTTTAATTTTTCCTAACTTTTATCAAAGATGAAATATTTCTTATATTTGGTAAGTGTTCTCATGTTTTTGTATTGACTTATATTAAGGTGGATTGTTTATTTCATGAGTCATTGTCATTTTCTGAGCCCCTGTGTTTTGTCATCTTGATGTGAGAAGTGCTATTCCTACGTTGTTTGTATAGTGAAACTTGAACACATTACACCACTTTAACAATCTTCTGTTGAATGAATGTTTCTAAAATACAATCTGAGCCCAACTTTTCAAACAAAGATGTGTGATATTTAATCTTTAGACAATATGAAGTGTGTTATAGAAAAAATAAACATAAACATGTTTACAGACAAAAAAATATATAGTACACAGCACCCCCAGTGACACCACCAACACCATCGATCATCTACCATTCAGTGCTGACGAAGCCCCACAGCTGGTCACTGACTTCGTTTCGAGATCGCACAGATGTGTCGATGTTGATGGGCGTGGCCAAATCGGCGCCATAATGAACTGAGAGAAGAAGAAGAAACACAGAGAAGTTATGGAAACACTGATGGTGTGTACGCTCAGTTACAGTTCAACATAGATAAATACACACAAAACAAGACCACAGAACAGTAAACACACCTCCTTTTAATGTATTTGGCGGTGTGTCGTATTCCCACTTGATCTTTGTTATCAGGTAGTACACCTGGGCCACGTACCTGAGGAGGGAAGAGTCAGAGCTATTATATAGGCTAAAGAAAAAGATGTTTTAGTTGTACCACGTCTTCAACACAAGCAGCAAAATGCCAGAGCGAGCATTATTTCACTGTATCTAACATCATCAGGGTTATGAGCCTCGGCCATACACATCTCAGAGTAAATCAGTCCATTCAATCAATGATTTCTCTTTTTTCCAAATATCCGTCATTAATGCAAATCAGTTGATAAAAGTAGATCAAGTGAAAAAATGTGAAGTTTCCAGTGTAGGTGACAGTGAGTCATATAGGGGAAAAAAACAAAAATAGTCAGAAAGTCTTGTGGTTTTTTGTTTTGCACTTATAATTCCATAACAACTCTGAGTACTCACACAGCTGAGGGAATGACCTCGGTCGTGTCTTCATCCACCTCATTCTGCAAATTCTGAAGATCATGTTCATCATTTCTCAGACTCTCCAGCTTTCTCTGCAGGAATCTGAAGGAGGATTAAGGAGGCTAGCAGAGAGGAGGTAAACCGAGCTGCGCAGGACTCATTCATGAAGCACACCTGAAATGTTTGGACTCTCTTCACTGTATGCTCTCTGGTTAACACACAGACGTTTGAAGGATACTGTGACTCTGACTCTGTGATCTGGCTCTTTTCTGTGCACTTCCTCAGCTGCTCCTCCAGACTGTCAAGCTCCATCTCCCTGTGCTTCTTCTCTTCCTCCATGTCTAGCAGTCTCTGACCTGCACACTCCTCGATCTGAGCCACATCTGTGGACCAAGGACATGAAAAAAGTGTGAGACAGAAGAATCTGGTTCCAGCTCTGCCTTGAAAGGTTTTTTGGGTTAGAGGAAAGGTTTCTTGGGGTTAGAAAGTCATCTAACTTGCCTTTTAAAATCTGCGTCACAATCTTTTTGGTCTCTAAATGTTGATCAAAAAGAGCCTGGTGTTCCTCTTTAACCTGTCTCAGTTTCTCAGGTTGGCTGCTGTTGATGAAGGCCACCAATGCCTCTCCTGTCTCCTCCAAGTCCTGGAATTTATGACCTTGAGACATTGTAGCTGTGCTGGAAAATAGAAAGCACAAAACAAGAGAGATGCATATAAAAATCATGTTTTTTTGTGTGTGTTTCTTGACTTCTGACATACCTTAGTTGACACATCATGACTGTAAAATATACTACAGTTTTTATTACCTGATGAAAATCGTTCAAAAATCTATATATTTAGTCCTTATTTCACATTCAGACTTTCATAATGCTGATATAATATTTGATAGCTGGGACTGAAATAATGTGCCACTTAAAAAGACTGATGTAATGCTTTCGTGTAGAAACAAAAGAAGATATCGACACTATTCTCATTTTAAGTGAGAAGGTTTAAGTGAGTAAAAAGTAAAAACACAACAGTTATTACAAAGCCGAACAAGCAAAAACCTTTTTGTTGATGTATTCTTATATGTAACGCAGATATTTAATTTGGATGTTAATGTCAACAACCAAAACATCAAAATTTAAACTTTAATTCAGGCCTGGATTCATGAACCCCTCACTGTGTTTACTTTACTGACCACGACCGCCGTTGTTAATAAACGTTAACAGAACTCACCAACTGATCATGAAAACAGTTACAGTTAAAACAAACTTAATGGAGTCGAATAAGAACAATTTTAATGACGAATCTCATTAGAATTTGATGTTTTTAAGGTATTAACAAACCACAACATACCAGATGGCTCCTTTCCGGAAGATTCAAAATCAAACCGCGCTCCACTTCTTCTTCTTTTGTTGTTGTTCCGAGCACCATTTCAGACTCACACCGCCACCTACAGGACAGGATCGGCGGTCTGTTGTGCAGTTATTGCCAGACTGTACATAGAGAATGTATATAGTGTATAGTTAGTATATATACTATGTACAGTCTATCCTTATTACGAGTTGGTGTGAGGAATACAGTAATTGTAATTTAGCTTCCTGCCATTCAACCCAGATTTAAGACGCTCATATAGTTAAAAAAAATTAAAAACGTATCAGCTTTTTTTTTTTTACTTTACTCTTTCCATCTTTCTCCCTTTTTTAACATCCCCATTACTCTCTCTCCAAAACGATCCAAATGTGTCATGTAGCTCATAGTAAAGAGAGACGATAATGAAATGTTCCCATAGATGTGTATCCGTCATAGTAAGCCTACGACCTACGATTTTCAGAAATCTTTTTCAGTGATCTCTCAGTACATATTTTTGTAAGTTGTATAATTTACCAAAGATCTTTACTAGGTAAAGTTAGCACTGAAAATTCAATATAGTGTGGTTTAAAAACTGTTGGAACAAACTTATTTTTTATCAACATAAATATTCAAGACCCATGAAAATGATTATGATCACATCTTTTTTCTATAATGCCTTTAAAGGGAGCAAAAACTTTGGTATAGTTATGTAAACGTTGTTAAAGAAATTAAAATAGTTTTAATAATTTGTAGTAAGGGCTCCGTAAATCTGCACTGTGCAATTTAACCATGTCATTTGATAATGTAAAAGGTTTGCTTATGTTTCAACCAGATGAAGAAAGAACAGAGGCACACAGTAAGTTTTTGGCACTTTATTTACAAACCTTATCAGATATTACAAATTGCCAATATTCTGAAAGGCAACTTAATTAAACTGCAAAGTTACAGTTGTGAATTTTAGTTTAAATCTGTTCAGCAATTATAAGTGGCAGTATTCACATAAAAATGAAGAGGTTAACACCTCTAATGTAAAAGTGAAATTTAATTACAATTTGATCATTGGACCACACAACTAGAGAAGAACCTGCAGTTATGACTTTTGATTTTTCTGCTTCTCTTTCTTCTCCTGAGCTTTTCGTCTCTGCCTGCCCAGCTGCCTGAAGAACAGTCTCTTGGGGTTCAGACCGTACGCCTTCAGTCTCTGCCTGCTGAACTCCCGGCCTCCTATTCTCACCCTGGTGGATCCTGATCCCAAACGTTGGCCTGAGTGCTTCTGCTTCTTCTTGGACCATTTTGGCCTCTCAGTCCTGTTTTCCACCTCTCCCTCTTTATCTCCTGCTTCCTCAGCAGGAACTGTCACCTCAGGCTCTTCTTCTGATTTCATTTTCTTTTTCACAGGTGTCATAATCTCTTCATCCTCTTCTTCTTCATCCTGTCTGAGGGCCTGAGCTAGAGTTTCTCTCGTGGGGTCTACAGCAGATGAAGCATCACCATCTTCTTCACCTTGGCCTTCCTTCTCAGCGTTCTTCAGGCGATCCCTTCGCTTCTTTCCAGCTTTAGTCTTACCTTCTACATCCTCTTTATCCTCCCTGTAGAGGAAAAGAAATCAGAGATAAATTGTTAAATAAAAATATGACTAATTACAACTGACTGGATTACATAAGAGAGCTTTCAGTAGATAAATCTCTCTTACTCAGAGTACATGGAGCTCAGGATCTCTTTTTTCTTCTTTTCATTTTGAGCCTTTATTTTGTAGTTCTTCAAATCACTCACTTCCTCCTTGTCAGACCTGAGATGGAAAAAAAAAGACATGGTCCAGGATTGTTACATGATTCAAAGAAAAAAAAAATAAAACTAAAAAAAAAAGGTGACAGACTTTATATGAGAGGTAAGGACTGTACCTGAACATGCAGGTTTTTTTCAGAGAGCACCATCGGTTCAAGTCCTGATCACTGGCTTTTAAAATCTGAGGGAAGAAGTCAATCACAGTTGAAGTGTTGGGACGACGAGGTGAACTTTATAGAGTTACAAATTTAAAATTAGCATGTGTGTGTTCTGCTCAGAGAGAAGATTAAAGTGAGATCATTCCCTGGTCAGAGTTTTCCCCGGAGGGAAATCAATACCAGATCAGTCTCTATCAGACTCATCACTGCAGCAGTACTCTGAAGAATTTATCAAGTTTGCATATTTATTGTTCTTTAGTTGTTTAATCCTTCATAAAGTTGACCGTTTGCCGCTAAATGATAACTTGGCAGCAATTACATTGATAACAGGGGCTTAGCAAACAGTATCAGGGTGAAGTGGACGCGTTTCAGCTCTCACCTCGTCAGTGCTGAGGCCAAAGTCATTTGGGAGAACTTGTCTGTAACGAAATCTGCACGGGAGGTCGTCGATGATGTCCTCATAGTCCAGCTTGTAGTACTCATCTAGATACTGCTCGAAGCTTTTCTCCTCTGCAAAACACACAGCCACAACTTAGACAACCCAACTAATAGAGACTCATTTTTAAGCCTGCAGAGCCCTGATGTGTATTTTAACATATTACCTCAGAATTACTTTAAAATCCCAGCCCCAGAAAATAAATCCCAAAACGTTTTGTTTTAGATACTCAAAGCTGCAGCTGTAATCAATAACTAAAAGCATTTATGCAATCAGGTTTTTTTTTTTATTGTAACCTTTTTTAAAACAGTTTGCCAGCCCTGCATTTCTTTTCTCAGTGATGAAAGCTGCGAGACCGTGCTGCACCCGACTTTAAGAGTTTGTAAAAAGAACGACATTAGACATGTTTTTTTGTTCAAATTAGCGGATTTCTAAATCCAAATCTGAGTAGACTGCAGCAATTACTGCCGCAGAATAAACCGTTTTGTTCACGTAAGACCAAACACAAGGCCCATCATTATCCGTTTTTCACAGTTTAACAGGACAGATTTAAATTTCAGGGTTCTCCTCTGATTCATAAAGTGCAGCTGTCTTAAACTGAGCAGGTTGTGTTGGGTCAATGAATGCTCATTGGCTCAGAGAGTTTAAGACAGAGGCGAGTCCTGTTCAAACTCCAGGCTGTTTACAGACACTTACGGGGGTCGAACACCGGCTTCTCTTGGGTGATGACTTCTGCAAAGTGAGACTTTTTTCTCCTTTTCCCCATTTGAGGCAAATCCTCCTTCATCAGCTTCTTCCTCTCCTTTTTCTTCTTCTTCTTGGAGGCCGTCTGCAGGCTGGGGTCATAGTCTGCATCCATCTGCACCAACAAGAGCACGTTTGGTTACCGGATTTCTCTTTTCAAAGATAACTCGACAGTGTGTGTGAAATAAGCCGACTCACGATGAAGTTTTCGTCGTCACAGTGTGGCTGAGAGACACCATAGTCTTCCTCTCCATCGTCGTCTTCCTCCTGACCCTCTCCTGTCCATGTGTCCCAGTTCCAGTGCTCTATTGAAAATATTTTTATGACAGATTTACAATCACAGTTTAGTCTAACCCTGCGCTATTATTCTGTGCCTTTCAATGTGTGGTTGAGGGATTAGCTTGTAAAACATGGTGTGATTTTGCCTCTTTTTGTACCTTTAATTATGTATAAATGTTGCTGAACACGAGGGGAAAAAAAACAGGCTTACCCTCAAGTTCATCATCCTCTTCAAACTGAGGCTTCTCCCCTTCGTCTTCATCATAGTATTCATCTCCAAAGAACTTCTACAGACAGGGAAAGGCAAAAACACTGAGAGATGAACAACAGTGAAACAAGAATACCAAAAACCAAGTGAGCTTTATCTGCAACACCATTGGGCATGGTGGCTGGTTTTAAGTCAGGAGTCCTCTCATCAGCTAAACAGAGCACACCTGTGTGAGGTGTGTTCAGGTGATCTGATTGGATGACAGGCTTCCTTTGAGCACTGGTAAAGATTTTTCAAAACGGTCATTTTTGAAGAAGACAGTCCGACGTAAACAATGAATCCAAACATATTTCTCCAACGAAAACGATTCCATCAGAATGAGGTAGAAAGTCAAAGTGTTACAGCAGCTGTTTCAGAGTATTCTAGTGAGGGTGAGTTTGCATTTTATAGGAGTGTGAGTTAAAATCCACCTGCATGAGCTGATCATGCTGTTGAGGATCAAATTCTCCCTCCAGGTCGACCTCACTGAAGGCGAGTTGCTCGTTTCCTGTCAGCTCCTTCAGTCTGTTCAGCTTCTCCATGATCTCGTTCCTCTTTAGGTTCTTCAGCTGCTTCAGCTGCTCCCGCTTCTGCTCTTTCTCCTGAAACCCAGATCAGGTCACAAAGGATTTAGTACTTAAAAGACCAAATCTTCATAAAGAGAGCTCACAGGCCCAGTTAGATTAGAGAGTTTGAATTTTGTGTACCTTTTGCTTTCTTTCTTTCACTTCCTCTCTTTTCTGTTTGCGGCGGTCGTCTTTGGAGCGCACAGATGTGGCAATGTTACGGGGGTACGTTTTGATCTCCTGCGCATCTGGCTCTTCGAAGCGGAAGTTGTAGTTTCTCTCAAATTCCGCCTGTCGCTCCAGGAACGTCTCACCTTCCTCTTCAGAATCCTCCACGTCGTCCTGAACCACCTCGTCATAGGTCGGGATCCTTCATGAACCAGGAACATTTGTTGATCTTCAAATTGAGCTTTATGTCTGCTTTGCTTCTGCTGCTAGGAAAACTAACAAGGTACCAAGACATCAAAAGAAACTAACCTCATGTTCTTTTTAGATGTAATATACTTTATGTTAAAGTATAGTTTATGTGCTTAGACTGCTCGGCCAGCAGCGCCCCATCACGATTTTTTCCCTACATTTTACACAGTGTGCCAACTTTTGGGAAAAATCATCAAGTTGTACATTTTTTTTCTGCACAATCAGCAAAAAGAGTATCAGCATGGCAGGTTTAGATCTATATGAATGGCACTGCCTATCTTTACAATATCCTGCAGTCCTAAAACAAATCAAACAGGCAGCAACATACCGTTCATCCTCGCCCTCCTCATCCAGGTAGCCCTTGTTTAAGACATAATCTCGCAGGAAACGCTCTTTCTCATCCAGTTCAGGATCGTTCCAGTAGTCCCTCAAGTATTTCTAGACCAACACACACAAAGACATCTCATGAGCGATTTAAGCAAGGGTTCCTTCGCACATGTCCCAACATGCTTTCTATTTCTATTTCTAAAAACTGTTTTGTATCACTTTCAACAGTTTTGGTAGCTAGCAATACACATGGCAAAAATTTTTACAAAAAATGAATCCAATGTTACGGAGAATGTTCAGTTCTGTGAACTAATAATAAGGCTTTTTATCACCTTAAGAACATCTCCCTAGTCCGCCAGTTTCTCTCTCAAGCCAAATGCGGAGACTCTTATCCATGCTTTTATTACCTGCAGAGTTGATTATTGTAATGCTCTCCTCTCTGGTCTTCCTAAAAAGAACATTTCACAGCTTCAGCTGCTGCAAAATTCGGCTGCATGCATGCTGACGAAGACCAGGAGGAGAGCCCACATTACATCAATTTTAAAGTCTCTGCATTGGCTTCCTGTATCTTTGAGAATAGATTTTAAGGTTCTTTTATTAGTTTATAAGTGTCTTAATGTTCTTGGTCCTCCTTATTTATCTGATTTGCTTTTACGTCTTACGTCTTTTTACGTCTATTAAATTTGGGCTTGGAGGGTGGGGTTTTTATTTATTTTCTTTATTTTGTATCCCCTGTGTACAGCACTTTGTGATACAAGCCATGTATGGAAAGTGCTTCATTAATAAAGTGATTGATTGATTGATTAATTGATTGATTGAAAATAAGCCTTACCAAAGTACCTGTGGCTCTTGGCACTTAACTTATAGACAGACAATAATGTAGTAATATGAGTATTCATGGAATAAATTATGGTCTGTAATTGAAGAAATCGTGTCAGTGGAGTATAACCCTTCGTACTTTGGGCCACAAAAGCACCTTAAAAAGGTTCCCCAATCCTTTGCAAAGACCATGGGTCTCACTCACCATGTCCTTCACCTCCTCTGGGCCCTCCAGCTCTGTCTGACCCTTCAGCCACTCCACATAGTCTGCTTCTTCTTTATCCTACAAACACACACAGATGAGTTCATCCAGCTTTTTATTTTTAGAACCAGTTTTATCTCAAGGTAACCTGTAACCGCCTCTGACCTTTTCTTCCTGCGTTTTTACCCTCCTGGTCAGCAGCTGGGAGTCTTTCTCTCCTTTACCATCTTCATCGTCATCCTCATCACTTTCCTGGATGAACTTGCGGAAGCTGAGGACAGATTTAAGTGTCAATGAATGATATGTAAATCCATCTTATGGCCTCTTACCTACACACTGTTTGAGTCTCACCTTTCCTTCAGCTCCCTCTGCTCCTGAACATAGCTTGGGGAGGCGGCTCTCTGTGGAGTAAACCAACAAACATAATAAATAACATATTTGTCACTACTGCCACAGAAATAAAAATATTTGTACTTAAGTCTACCTCAAATCTCATAGCAGCCTCCTCATCATCACTGTCATCATCATCCTCAAATTTTCTGTAGAAATAAAACAAACATGTATCACATAAGGGTGAATGGGACCCATACCTAAAGCTGCATATTGTCATAACGTAATTAGTACCCTCATACCCTTCTCTTTCCAGGATAACTTTACGCTCATAATCCTTCAGGTACATGGGCTTCACTGCTTTCTTTGAGGTTGAAGGCTTCTCCTCACTTGTGGACACTTTAAACATAAAGATATTTATTGAAGATAGTTCTTTACGACTGCACATGCATCACACAGAGCTGGTTTAAGGCCTTATGATGCCACATTTGTTGAGGGGTTGGCACAGGTTTAATGCACAATGCAAGATTGAAAACCTTACTACTAACTTTGAGAATACCTTTCCACATACAGTGCCTTGAAAAAGTATTTATACCGTTGAACTTTTTCATATTTTGTCACTCTACAACCACAAACTTAAAAGTATTTTATTGAGATTCCTTGTCATAGACCAGGCATGTCCAAACTAGTCCACAAAGGGCCAGTGTGGCTGCAGATTTTTCTCCTAACCAAGCAGCAGCACACCAGACTTGATTCATTTCATCAGCTGATCTCAGTCTGCAGACAGCTGATTGGTCAGACTGCATGTTCTTGATTGGTTGGAAGAAAAACCTGCAGCCACACGGCCCTTTGTGGAATAGTTTGGACTTGCCTGTCATAGACCAACACAAAGTAGCACATAATTGTGAAATGGAACGAAAATGATACATGGTTTTCAAAAACTTAAACAAAAATCTAAAAAGTGTGGTGTGCGTTTGTATTCAGACCCCCATACTCTGATACCCCTAAATAAAATGAAGTGCAATCAATTGCCTTCAGAAGTCCCCTAATTAGTTAATAGAATCCACCTGTGTGTAATTTAGTATCAGCATAAATACAACTGTTCTGTGAAGGCCTCAGGGCTTTGTGATAGAACACTAGTCAACAAAGAGCATCATGAAGACCAAAGAACTCACCAGACAGGTCAGGGAGAAAGTTGTGGAGAAGTTTAAAGCAGGGTTAGGTCATAAAAAATATCCAAAGATTTGAACATCTCAAGGAGTACTTTTCAATCCATCATCCAAAAATGGAAGAAGTATGTCACAACTGCTAACCTACCAAGACATGTCCGTCCACCTAAACGGACAGAACAAGCAAGGAGAGCACTGGTGAGAGATGCAGCCAAGAGGCCCATGGTCACTCTGGAGGAGCTCAGGTGGGAGAGTCTGTCCACAGGACAACTATAAGTTGTGTACCCCACAAATCTGGCCTTTATGGAAGAGTGGCAAGAAGAAAGCCATTGTTGACAGAAAGACATAAATAGTCCTGTTTGCAGTTTGCCACAAGCCATGTAGGGGACACAGCAAACATGTGGAAGAAGGTGCTCTGGTCAGATGAGACCAAAGTTGAATTTTCTGGCCGGAATGCAAAGCGCTATGTGTGGCGGAAAAGAAACACTGCACATCACCCTGAACACACCATCCCCACTGTGAAACATGGTGGTGGCAGCCTCATGCTGTGGGGATGCTTTTCTTCAGCAGGGACAGAGAAGCTGGTCAGAGTTGATGGAAGGATGGATGGAGCTAAATACAGGGCAATCCTGGGAGAAAACCTGGTGGAGGCTGTAAAAGACTTGAGACTGGGAAAGAGATTCACCTTCCAGCAAGACAAGGACCCTAAACATACAGCCAGAGCTACAATGGAATGGTTTGGATCAAAGAATATTCTTGTGTTAGAATTGCCAAGTCAAAGTCCAGACCTAAATCCCATTGAGCATCTGTGGTAAGAAAATTGCTGTTCACAGACGCTCTCCATCCAATCTGGCTGAGCTTGTGCTATATTGCGAAGAAGAATGGGCAAAAATTTCAGTCTCTAGATGTGCAAAGCTTGTAGATACATACCCCAAAAGACTTGCAGCTGTAATTGCAGCGAAAGGTGGCTCTACATAGTATTGACACAGGGGGGCTAAATACAAATGCACACCACACTTTTCAGATTTTTGTTTGTTTAAATTTTTTAAAACCATGTATTATTTCGTTCCACTTCACAATCATGTGCTACTTTGTGTTTGTCTATGACAAAAAATCTCAATGAAATACTATTAAGTTTGTGGTTGTAGAGTGACAAAATGTGAAAAAGTTCAAGGGGTATGAATACTTTTTCAAGGCACTGTACATTTCAAAAGTTAGGGCACAATGAAAATGTTTACAAAATTAGATTTTGATGGTTTGCAAAAAAAATTGAAACCCCATATTTTATTAAACACTGTGTAATGACCATTTTTAGTATATTTTATTTTTATCTTTTAGTATATTTTAACACTATTTGTTTATTTTCTTTTATTGTTTGATTTTAAAACAGTTTATTATATAATATTTTATTATTATCATTATTATCATTGTTTTATTTCCTTTTATTCCATTAGTGAAGTGCTCTATAGACACAGCTCTGTAGTGAAAATCATTGCATGGACTTTATATCACTTATGGAAACATTTGACATTGAATTAAGTTCAGTAAACTTTAAGTTCAGTAAACCAAAAAAACTCAAATTAAAACTATAACATGCAAAGAGAAAACCATACATAAACATGATCTAGTGGGCACCCTCTCTGGGCCAGAACCCATTTAAGGTGGCTGTAGGTCTGGTGAATAACAATTAGACATTCCTCTTGGAAAGAGGAATGTCTAATTGGATGCTAGGTCCCCCTCAAATACACTAAAGGTGTAAATGCTGTAAATCACACTGTGGAGGCATGTGACACAGTTTAGCTGTGTTGTTATTTGATTAGAGCACAAACAAACAAAAATCACCTTCTGAGTAGAACTGAGCATCAGTCTGATAGATCTTCGGGTCTTTCTTCTTCAGAAGAGATAATGTTCTGTAGAAATCCTTTTCAATTTCAGGGTCCAACTCCTAACAGTTGAAATAAAAGCAAAACTCCATTACATAAAAAAGCTCGTTCCTATAATATATGAAGGGCTGACAGAGATTAAGCAGGCGTGCTCACCACTTCACTGTCATCAGAGCTGGACTCAGATTCAGAGTCACTCTCATCATCTCGGTCTCCATATCGATCCTTCACTGCATAGCAACAGAAAACACACAAATATCACACACACTTGCCACACTGAAAACAAGTAAAGCTGGTTGTGCTTCCCCACGTTGGACTGCTAGCATCACAGTTAGCACAGTTAGCTCGGAATGACAAACTTACGTCTCTGCAGCTCTTCTTTCTGTCGGTATTTCTCATATTTCTGAGCGAACTTGGAGTTTATTTTCAATTCCGATTTGCCAGACATGGTTTTAACAAAGGTATTGTACTTTAAAGCCTGTACTGTTGTTAAAACTACAGACTAGCTTAGGGGTGGC
This sequence comes from Xyrichtys novacula, assembly GCA_962446985.1. NCBI lineage: Eukaryota > Metazoa > Chordata > Actinopteri > Labriformes > Labridae > Xyrichtys > Xyrichtys novacula. The sequence continues at coordinate 10,612,332 of OY660879.1, read as the reverse complement.
AATAACAGCAGCTTCATGCGCGTGTAAAGCTGTACCACGTGGTTTCCGCGGTAGACGTCATAGATCACATAGTTTGTCCTCGAGAGGGCGCGCTGTCACTAAATTTTTGCCCAAGCAACGTTGCTCGAACCTGCGGGAAATGTCTCCAGCAAGCCTTTTTTGCCCTATGACTTTTCATGTTTTATGTGTAATGTTCACCAAGTCCACTCTATGACCGTTTCAACCTGTGATTCTTTATTGTATGATATTTTATAACACACAGACACAAAGGCTCAGTGTTGGAATGGTGATAAGCAGATGTTTGTGGGATCAATTGACCTCTGAGTCACTTCCTGCTCTAACTGCCATGTTGTCGCTCCTGCAAAACTGTTAAAAGATGAGACGATTTCCACCTGAAACTGTCCAGCATGTGTTGTTGGATTGTGGAGGATGAGGAAGAAAGAAGGACACTGACAGCAGCAGCAGAGGAAGCCAGGATGGCATTTAATATGGGGAACCTGCTAGGAGCATGATCAGAAATTATGCTCAAACATTTAATGGCTCCCCCTTGAACCATCACCTTACCGTGGTGGAGGAGTTTGCGTGCTCTAATGAACCTAGGAGCTCTGGTTTTTTGCCCCTGGTAAGGTCTCCCAAGGCAGATTTGTCCTAGGTGAAGAGTCAGACTAAGAACGGTTTAGAATACCCTCATGAAGAAGAAAGGGGAACCAGTGTACCCAACCCGGAGGGACACCGGGGCCCCACCCTGGAGCCAGGCCTGGGGTTGGGGCTCGTTGGGGAGCGCTTGGTGGCCCGGCCTGCATCCATGGGGCCTGGCAGGGCTCAGCCCGAACAAGCCACCCGCAGGAGGAACACGAACGGTCCAGTGCTTGAGGGATTGGGCTGGAGTCTTGACGGTCTGATTGGGGGCAGCAGTAGCTCAGGAGGTAGAGCAGTCGTCCATTAACTGGAAGGTTGGCGGTTCGATCCCCCCCTATCCCAAGTCTGTCCGTTGTGTCCTTGGGCAAGACACTTAATCCACCATGCTCCCAGTGTGTGTCCTCCACTGGTGTATGATTGTGAGTGTTGTGTCGTGGTGGTCGGAGAGGCCGTACACAACAACATCATGTCATTCCCTCCCATCAACTCATGATGCAACCATTGCTTTAGAGACCACCTATGCATCCAATCAAAACTATATAGAAAAGATTTACTGCAGTTTGACTGAGATCAAGTCTGTTTTTCAAGTTTTTCAATTCGTCGATAGAGGGGTCTGAAAACTCGCCAAATATAGCAACAAGGCTGTAAGTTGACAACACTGGCTGTGAGGTTATGATGTAAATATGTGTGAATAATGTGCTCCTATCCCTGATGTCCCTGGGTGATATATGGCCAAAAGAAAGTATATCATGTAGGTGAAAATTGCAGGAAAATGCGTATTTTTATTTATGTTATTTCGTAACTTCATGAGCTGCTAAACAATATTTAGCTAGGCACCTGGAAAGGTTATCATACAAAAATATAATCTACAGACATGTATCTTGTCAAAAATCATGATGAACCTTTGCCACCCTGAGGTGTACCAAATAGTGAAATTCTGGCCTCTGGCCCATAGCCTAAAATTGTAATGAATGCTGTAAGGGAGAGGAACAATGTCGTGGGAGAGATAAAAGTAAGTAAAAAAGTTAGTAAAAAACACCCCAAATATGTTCAGAACAACAAATGAACTTTATTCTGTCGATTCTTCTTTTTTTAATGTCACAACTCCAGCCCTCCTCCTTTATCCGGGCTTGGGACCGGCGAAATTGACTCAATTGAGACAATTTGGCAGAGTTACTGGGTTGTTCTTTTTTTAAGTTTTTTTTTTGTTGTTTTTCTTCTATATTTGACAAAATTGTCATATTTGTCACAAAAATACTCTTTTTTTCCTGAACGTCTTGAAAGACTCCTCATATATTCTTGTATTCCTCGATTCCCCCAAAAAAATCTTGAACTCTGTCATTTTCTGCACAAAAACACTAAATACTGAGAGTTGTAAACTCAGGGTGGAAGCGAAGGCCGAGGAATATACAGTTACAGCTCTGCAGAGGTAACCTGTGAGGTCCTGACCGACATTCAGATGCACCGAGCAGGACCACAGAGCATATAATCCGATTCTTTAGTAAGAATCAGTCCAGAATTGACTTCACGTTTATGTGCAAAAAGTTCCATAGCCATGCATTTGCACATTAATAGCATGCATACAAAAAAAGATGCACAACCACAAACTGTGAAATCATCTTGACACGTTCTTGATTTGAACCTCCCTTTTTAGATTCCTGTTCCTTCCTTTTAAACACGTTTGTACTCTTTTCATTCAGAAAAAAAAAAAAACTCTCTGAAGAGCCAAATCACCTCTGTCCTGCCAACAGTCCTGGCTGCAGTTTAGTCCCACAGCCGTCACCAGCCTCTGCACGCCGTGGTTTGACTTGTTTCTGGTTGTTGGCTCCATCAGTGACTCCTCAGGACACCAGTGTCTGGATTCCTGGGAAAAGAAGTATATGATCAGACCCATCTCTGGACTTACTGTTTTATACTACCTTGGGTAAAAGAGTTGACTTGGTGTTGATATCTCCATCAGCTGCAGAGCTTTAGGCTGTTTTTAGGAATCTGGGTTGCAGTTTCAATAGGTTAATGGTTAGATGTGAAGAAAAGCTTCAGTCATGTTTTTTTTTTCAAATCAAGAGTAAGGACAGGTACATTTATGGCATTGTAACAATGTAAGCAGTCAGAGGATTTTAAAACTAAGTCATGATCAGAAATCCTTCCTCAGATTAAAAAAAATGTTTTTCATTCTTGAGAAAATCACTCACATTTACTCCTTTACTGATATATTTATGAAGTGTGAAAATCATATTTCTTGAGCTTTCAGACACTTTATTTACTCGGTTCAATTAGTAATTCATGATGCTGCTTTGATTTTTGTTCACTTCTCTAGGGCTATTGTGCTTTTACCTCATATGTTAGTTAGCAGTATCACAATTGTTTGACTGTCTCCAGTTTGAATGCTTCCACTGTACCAACACACAGAAAATAAATCTAAACAGACCAAAAAACCAACACATCAATCAAACACAAATATAAGAATGAGCACAAGTCCAGGCTGCAAGTAGGGTAACAACTCCAGACATCTGCATGCAAAGGTGATTTTACAGGTGTGAGACCAGCACCTCTTAGGTGTTCAAAATAATCCACTGTGTCTCTCTATTAGAATTATCTTGGATTAAATTCTGGATTATTCTGACAGAAACTGCGCAGTAAAACAAAGCAGTATGAATGTGTTAAAATGTGATTCAAACTGAGAAGATTTCATGTTCACTGAAGGGCAGAAACGGAGCCAATTAAACTCTTGCATATTGAGCTCTCTTTCGCCATCTAGTAGCTCCTTGAGTGAATTGCATTGAAAGAGAGGTGCAAAAGTTTCCTGAGGAGATTCAGCAAATGCACAGAGACAAGGAGCAACGATAATCAGACTAACTCTGCAGGGAAGGTCATGTGAAGTTGTTTGTTTGTTGAACTACCTCAGCCTTCAGCTGCTGCCCAACTCACAGTGTACCCGACCCCTTTGGCCCCTCCCATTTGTGGTGAGCCCATGGAAAGGGGGTTCTACATTGCCTCTTCAGGGTGAGCCCAGCCGGGCCCCATGGGCGCAGGCCCCAACCACCAGGCCCTTGCCATCAAGCCCCACCCCAAGGCCTGGCTCCAGGTGTAGGGTGACCCGGGTCCAGGTGAGGGAAACTGAGTACCAAATATTTTATCTGTTATACGGGGTCTATTTGAGCTACTCTTAGTCTGGTCTCTCCCCCAGGAACTGTTTGCTATAGGAGGCATAAAGCCCCCGACAACATAGCTCCCGGGATCATTGGGACACACAAACCCCTCCACCACGGTAAGGTGGTAGCTCGAAGAGGGGGATTAAAACCCTCCATGGGAGGGAAAAACGACAAGGGTTTTTTATTTTATTTTTATTTTTTTTGAGTTTGTGTCGAATGAGTGTATGTATGTGTATGTGTGGCCCAGAGTGATAGTGTATGTGATGTTTGAATGCCAGTTGTATAATGGTGAAGGTTGGTTGTTTTTTGTTGTTTTGTTTTTTTGTTTGTTTTGTTTTTGGCTTTTTTGCTCTTTGCTTTTTAGAGAGGTTTTTGGTTGTTTTGGGTTTTTTTTTGGTCCATTTTTTGTTTTTGTTTATTTTTTGTCTTTTTTTGGTCTATTTTTTTTTTTTTTTTGAGTTTGTGTCAAATGAGTGTATGTATGTGTATGTGTGGCCCAGAGTGATAGTGTATGTGATGTTTGAATGCCAGTTGTATAATGGTGAAGGTTGGTTGTTTTTTGTTGTTTTGTTGTTTTGTTTTGTTTTTTTGTTTGTTTCGTTTTTGGCTTTTTTGCTCTTTGCTTTTTAGAGAGGTTTTTGGTTTTAGATGACTTCATTGACTTAATTGAAGTCTGAGTTGTCCTAGGTTTTGCTCTGCGTAAAAGCTTGAGTTGTAATCTAAGTTAAAACCTGGGTAGTCCTCTGAGTTAAAACCTGGGTTTTGCTCTGTGTCGAAACCTGGGTTGTCCTCTGAGTTAAAACCTGGGTTGTCCTCTGAGTTAAAACCTGGGTTGTCCTCTCTGTAAAAGCTTTGGTTGTGCTCTGTGTTAAAGCTTGGGTTGTCCTCTCTGTAAAAGCTTTGGTTGTGCTCTGTGTCCTCCTGGTAAAAACCCGGGTTATCCTCCTGGTAAAAGCCTGGGTTATCCTCCTGGTAAAAACCCGGGTTATCCTCCTGGCAAAAACCTGGGTTGTCCTCTGCGTAAAAACCTGGGTTTTGCTCTGTGTAGAAACCTGGATTGTCCTCTGAGTAAAAGTCTGGGTTGTTCTCTGGGCTGTGCATTGTGTTTGGATCAGCATTGCTAGGAATGAGGTAGACAGTTGTCACCAAGGTCTCAGTCATGGATGAAGAATTAGATGTAAACCAGCCAGTGCAACTGTAATTAGCTGTCATGTCTCCATAGCCAAATGCTGAAGGTATCCTGCAGTCAAGTACATAGACTTCTTGGAAACACTCAAAGACAATGAATCTGCCTCTGTGAAAAGTCCCAAAAGTGATTACAATCAGAGTCGGATCCTCATCGTTGTAGTAAGCTATCTTCTCAATCCCAAAGTATGTGGCTGCAACAACAGCAACTGCTCTTGGAGAACGAAGAACAATTTGTTGACTAGAAGCCACATCAGTTGATTCTGTATCTCTGACAAAGTCCTCTAGATCTTCAGCTGGGGCATTGTCCTCTGCGTAAAAGCTTGGGTTGTCCTGTGTGCGGAAAACTTGGGGGCCCTCTGTGTGGAAACCCGGGTTGTTCTCTCTGTAAAAGCTTGGGTTGTCCTCTGGGTAATAACCTGGGTTGTACTCCAAGTAAAAACCTGGGTTTTGCTCTGTGTCGAAACCTGGGTAGTCCTCTGAGTAAAAGCCTGGGTTGTCCTCTCTGTAAAAGCTTTGATTGTGCTCTGTGTTAAAGCTTGGGTTGTCCTCCTGGTAAAAACCTGGGTTGTCCTCCTGGTAAAAACCTGGGTTGTCCTCCTGGTAAAAACCTGGGTTGTCCTCTCTGTAAAAGCTTTGGTTGTCCTCCTGGTAAAAACCTGGGTTTTGCTCTGCATTGAAACCTGGGTTTTGCTCTGCATTGAAACCTGGGTTGTCCTCTGAGTAAAAGCCTGGGTTGTTCTCTGGGCTGTGCATTGTGTTTGGATCAGCATTGCTAGGAATGAGGTAGACAGTTGTCACCAAGGTCTCAGTCATGGATGAAGAATTAGATGTAAACCAGCCAGTGCAACTGTAATTAGCTGTCATGTCTCCATAGCCAAATGCTGAAGGTATCCTGCAGTCAAGTACATAGACTTCTTGGAAACACTCAAAGACAATGAATCTGCCTCTGTGAAAAGTCCCAAAAGTGGTTACGATCAGAGTCGGATCCTCATCGTTGTAGTAAGCTATCTTCTCAATCCCAAAGTATGTGGCTGCAACAACAGCAACTGCTCTTGGAGAACGAAGAACAATTTGTTGACTAGAAGCCACATTAGTTGATTCTGTATCTCTGACAAAGTCCTCTAGATCTTCTCTCTCATCGGCAGCTGGGGCATCTTCTCTTTCCATAGAAGTGAAAACATTTGGAAGCTCTGATTCGGCTATGTTGAACATTTCTTGACAACCTGGGGTGTCCTCTGAGTAATGACCTGGCTCATTTCCTGTATCTCTTTGAGAGTCCTCTAGATCTTCTCTCTCAACGGCTGGGGCATCTTCTCTTTCCAAAGCAGTGAAAACGTTTGCAGGGTGCCTCTCTTGACTTCTCTGAATCCCTGAGCATCTGAACACAATGGTACTGTTGTGGGCAGTTTCCAGGATTTCATTAATGCACGCAAAGCCTCTCGGTTGAGGAAAACTTTGGTGCAATGTAAAGTCTTCATTCAAGTCCACTGGGTTTTGGGGATTTTCATTCGGTGGACCTACAGGTATGTCTGGGTCACAACCCAAGCCATGCATGAAAAAGTCATAAAGCCGTCCTGAAAGTGCTGAAAAACAGCTAGCTATGCAGGATAATAGCATGATTTCTAATTCTGCAAGTTAATGAGCGAGAAATAATACTATCCTTCACCAAGTTCGACTTGCTGCTTTAACATGTACCTTTCTTTAAGTCCCTGGCTTTCTAGTGATGTCATGATGACATCATATGGCTTTGATATATATCAAAGGTCTTCACTGTGATGACGTCATAGGGGTTCCGCGCGTTCTTTAAAGTATGGGGCGACGTGATGACGTCATAGGGGTTCCGCGGTTCTGCGCGTTCTTCAAAATATGGGGCGGCGTGATGACGTCATTGGGGGTTCGCGCGTTCTTTAAAGCATGATGCAGCAAAAAATGCCTTATTATTTTAAACCAGTCTTCTCCGTTTATTACCATACAGTCTATTTCATGAAAGTCTCACTCCGATTGTTTTTTCTTTTTACTACATAAAGTGTTATCAGTGGTCTTTAAACTTTGACTATGAAGTTTTTAGCTAAAATCCCGTTACCTGTGTCGTTTCTAAGGGTTTTTCTTCTGCAGAGCTGGAGTAGCTCATTTGCGATTCCTCTCTGAGTCGTGGGCGGAGACAGCGCTGCTCTGCACACTTGCAGCCGAACATTGCTGGTGGTAGAAACAGGTAGCATAGGAGCTATCCAGCTCTCGGACTCAATTGTCTTTGGGGGCATGATGAAGCATTTCAATCCGCTAATGCAGACGCATGTTCCGCGATCGTCCTGTCTATTTCTCCGAGCCTGGCCTGCACAGTGGGACTCCGGGGCCGATACTTATTTTCGGGGAAAGGTAGGGGGAGGTCCCGCCTCCTTCGCCTCTGATTGGCTAGAAGTGCAGGGCTCCGATTGGTTATTCTTTATGGCTATGAATTGTCATCGTCTGTCGGGCTAGGGTCAGGAGATTAAAGTCAGTAAAATCATATTTTCCCTTTCCTTTTCTTTCCTTTCCCTTCGAGAATAACGCCAGGGTCAAAAATAAGGGAGGTGAAGTCATGATATTACATGAATTATTAACTGTCTCATCGACTGCCCTTGATTACATGTATTATTGCATTTATAGTATTAAATATATTTTATCCTACACTAAAGCCTGACCAGAGACAAGGACTGCAAATTAGCTAAAGTTAGACGTCTTGTATGCATCACGTTTTCCAGTTCTTGTGGCAATGTTGTATGTATGATCCCTGTTTAATAAACATTAAAATAAATGAATAAAAATAAAGGAACAAGAAAATCAAGTCATAATATTGTGAGGTTAAGGTCAGATTTTTATGAGAATAAAGTCAAAATTAAAGTTCCTATAAGGATTTTTTTACATTCATGAAATACACTGAAATTCTTGTTGATGCTTCATGGTGATAGACAATAACAAATAGACAATAGCAATGATCAGTTGCATGACTGATAACTTGAACATCTACATGTTTTTAACGTCAAAAACTGGCGAGAGAGGGTAAGTCAAAGCCTTGCAGCTAAATAAGCAGCCCTGTTTTTACAATTTCCACATAAGATATTTACAACAAATGACACATTTGACTGTCAAAAGTCAACAGGATAAGATTTGTTGTCATAAATCACAACTCAGGTATGTTGTGAGATAAACTGAGGCTGTGTCCGAAATGGATCCCTAACCCCTATATAGGCGATTATATGGGGGTTAGCACCATTTTGAGGGGTGACCGAAACCTGAGTGATCAATTTCAGTGCCCCATACAGGTGACTCAAAATTTCCCATAGAGCATTGCAAAATGTAGTGACCTCCGATGGTCACTCACTGGTGGTGGGCATCCCGTCATGCATTGCGTCATGCCATGTAGTGTCTGAAACTTCCGGTGATTAAGCTCACTACATAGTCAGCTATATAGTGAAACCTCATATGGGGGTTAGGGGTTAGGGATTGAGTGATTCATTTTGGACACAGCCTGGGGCTGCCAAAATTTACCTAATCCAAGAGTATCTCATAGGAGCTTGAAATCATGGGTTTGGTTTTCGTTCAGCAGCCATCTGGCTGTACTTAAATGAGGAACCTGGAGCATCTCTTGAAATGAAGTCTTTTTGAGCATTGGTCTAGCCCCAACCGAGCTACCTCTGGCTGTTTTGCACAGATGCACAAATATTATTTGAGTGTTTGGTGCCCACAGAGGATCAGATCACCTCATTGAAAAGATAAACACATCAGGCCACAGCATGCCCATTTCCCAGTATGACGAAGGATGACTTCACAAAGAATCAACAAAAGGTAAATAACACCCCAGCCAGAATTGAGAGTTTATTTGCAGAATCCGAACAGGACACTTCGACTGCCCTTGATTAGAGGATGTTTACACCACGTGGGAAGAGTAAAAGAGGTTGATGGAACTGAAAAGCCAACATCACCCCATCAGACCATCCTGAGATGAACAAAAAGAGCTTCCAAAACAAATGTGACTCAATGATCCAGAAAGTTTCTCATCAAAAGGGGCATTAAGCATCAAACAAGTCATGTCTTCCAAAATCTTTTCTGAATGAGGAACATGTAGTACGTTCCCTACCAGCTTGAAAAAAATCACTCCTATTTGGAAATATAAGGACAGCAAAAAAGCTGTTTACTTGAAGTCCATCAATGTGGTATTTAATCTAACCTAATCATTAATGCTTTTAGATTCTTTGAGAGTAGGACTATTTCATTATTTAAAACCTATCCAAGTTGGGATGGAGAGCTCGCTTTAACAGACGCACATTTTATGTTATCGAGCTACAGAAAAGTAAAATCAAACAAAATTGTGGTTTTATATGAAAGCAGCAGTTTAATGCCTTATTTGGGGTTTTAATTTCCCATCCAATGCTGCCATTGTCTAGAGGTAATGAGGATAACAAGACCTGAAAATCTGTGTACCCCAAGGACCCGTTCTAGGCCAATTATAAAAAATTAGAATAAAAAATTATTAGAATTAAAACACAAATTTATAGTGACTTTAAATCTTTCATTGAAATCCTTGGGTAAATATTGATGTGGTGAGTCATGCCTCCAGTCAAGCGGTGGGCTGGTTGGTAGTGTGTGTCCACCCCCAAAGGAGGCTGATTCATCCAGGACCACAAACACAATTTGAGCAAAGGTCAGGAAAAGTCCAGTTGGTGCCCCTGACTTTTGTTTTTTCATTTATCTTGAAAAATTTGAGAAATGTGATTGACTTTGCCGACCTTTAAAGGTGTTTTCTTTTTTCTTTAATCTACTTAAAAATGTAGGTAGTGTTTTACATGGTAAATGCGTTTTTAGGATCATAAATTAAAACATGTCTTGTTAACATGGACCAAAATTTTTAGGTAACGCCATTGATTGCTGTTGTAATAGCAGCTACCATATCAGATTAACTCATAGAGAGATTTATTAAAAAGTTCACATGAACTGCTTGTTTTCTGTTTGCTTTTAGATGTGTCACTGCATCTTTTCCCTGTAATCAGCCCACCATTTCCGCTCTTCACCCTGCCTTGAACTTTGCACATGACCTGCCTTATTTGAGGTTTGACCACAGATTGGTAGGGTCAAAACATGGTTTGTTTTCCTCTCTCTCTCTCTTTTCTTTGTTTTACCATCTAACCCCCCATAAAACATTGTTTTTATGACTGTATATCATTATAAATTAAATTCACCCAATTTTACATACAAATTTAAACTCTTCAAACTATTGCAATCCTGATCTGACTTATTTTTCTTGAAAAAAAATTGTTAAACGGACATCGTTCACACTTACTGTCCTTTAATTCTAACTTTTTAGCACTACTGTGCATACTGTGCTTTAACTTGATGCGTAAATAACTAACAACAGACCACAGATGTTCACACACTCACTCTGTTTTTACTCAATAAGTGTGGGAGAATTTGGGGAAAACGTGTGTGGTTTTGACTTTCAATGTGACGACCTGACCTTTCCAGAAAAAGGGTTTGCTTTCCGCTGAAGAACTACAAAAGCACAGCCCGACCAGCCCCCCCTCCCCTGTAAAAATAGGAGAGGCCAAAAAAAAAAAAAAAGAAAAAAGGCCACACTTTATGTCTTCTGCCATGTCTGCATACCAAAGCTGTTGGATGGAAACAAGGGAATACTCTGCTGAACATTTTTCAAAACCTCATCGGCTGTGTTCCTCAGCCAGCTCTAGATAACAACACAGAGAGTAAGACGTGGCTATAACCCCAGTGGTGCAATAATAAAAAAAACCTTTAAACTCAAAGGCCATATTGCAAATGAAATTTACTCAGTAGGCTGACGGACTATTTCACAGTGAAAAGAGTAAGTCTAAAATAGATCAAATAGTTTTAGTGAGTCAATATAAAGAAATTGCGCGGAATTATTTAGCAAAAAGTGACAGATCAATGGTTGAGGCAAGCAGTCCAACAAACAAGTAACTCAAAATAAGTTACTTATCTATACCTGACAGTTAAATGTAATACCCAGTTCATGTACGTATAAGAAACCAATGATATGCAAATGAAATGCTTTTTTTTAAAGTAATGTGTTTATATTTTAAAATCTCTTTTAGTTTTTCAGAGTCATATAAGCTGTAAGATGTAAAATGTATAAGCAGTTGATAGACATGAACTGAGCCCACACAGAAGTGAATCTATAATAAATAGAAGCATTTATTTATGTACACCAAATGTCCAAAGTTTACAACAAAGTCTAAAACACTGATATTATTACAAAAAAAGCTTGAAGAACAAATATTTACATTTATGAACATCATATTTACATGTATAACCTGCACTGTTAGTCTGTGAATGTAAAATGACTATATGTACAGTTTTACTGACACAAATCATTTTTTCCAAATAAAAAGCCTTATTAGTCCTTTAACCAGTAATACAAATATTTTTATCTTTGTTCAGTGTAACCTGCTTGTAACACTGCCAAATAACGCAAACAGCTGTCTGTAAACAGGCAGACATACTGACACAAATCCACTGAGTTCAATAGCAGCAACATGAACAAGTGAATGAAATATGTTGTTAAAAAGGCACACATTTGCTCACAAAACAACTAAACAGTTACTGTTTCAAACACACATTAAAGGGGGCACATGGCTCTCCTCTGTAAGGAATGCTGGTATAAGGCAAGTTCAAGTTCTGGTCCTGAGGGAGGATGTAAATAAACACGTGCCTCCGTACAGAGCAGTAGCATTGACCCAATTGGTCACACGTGGTTGCTTCAAAGCTTTGTAGTCTGCAGGAATGTGTTGGCCCTCCCAGGAGGGGCATAGAGAGGGAAAATTTAAAGAAGGCCCACCAATGTACAGACAGTTGAATACAAATCAGGAGAAGGGGGCTAAAACTCCCCAGCAGCAGACAGCTGCAGGGAGTGTGTTGTGACCATATGGCGAAGGCTATCAGAGGATAAATCAAGGCTGGAACACTGTGTCATGTTTATCCGTTAAGGTCAACTACAGCAGCGTCTTTAGGTCCCTTTGGGTGATATATTCTTTCAACTGCTGAGACAATAACTGGTATAAAACTCCTGTATAATCTTATCGAGGTCACACATGTTGAACTGTAGCATAAAGACTATGTTAGTGTTGCTCTCACTCAAAGTCTGCTCTGTTAGATTTATTGGTAAGGCTCAGAAAGAGGAATAGCTTGCTCAATCCTGTCGTTGCTAACGCCAGGTTTTATTTAGCGCAAGCCTAGAGAACATGTAAAACTGTTTTATGCTTTGTCCATGATTCCAGATTTCACAAACCATCTTTCCCAAAACTTAATACCTACTGAACATGTTGGATTTTGTTTGTCCAGTCTTAAAAAAGAAATCACTTAAAAAAAAGTCAATGCCAATATGAGTTTGTTCATTCTTGGCTACACTAAAACAGTCAGAGTATCCCATTTCTGAGAGTGACTTTAGCTCATCATGGTGATAAGTTTGATTCTCACTTATGTTTGTTGGATATGTAAACAAAACACAGCGAAGTTTAGCTTAGCTTAACTCGGCATCAAAAGCGGGAACCAGTCATCAGCCAGCCTTACTCTGTTTACAAGTAACAACAGGATGTAAAATTCCATGTAGAAAATGTTACATCCTAGTTTACTGAAAAAAAAAAAACCCTGACTGAAATGTAAAAAGACATGCAATCATTGGTTTTAAGGCGGAATGTTGCTTGCTGTATTTTTTTATGTCGTACTGACAGAGCGAGGCTCACGAACTCCCCTGCTTTCTTTCACCGAACTAGAGCCCTTTTCAGACATGACCTTTAGAAAATTTCTGAAAAACCTTTTACGACCTGAAAACATTGATAATGGACTGTTATCACATTGGAGCAGAATCTTTCAACCTGGTCGCAAAACTAGACAGAACACCAGCCAACTAAAACACATCAACATCCCCCACCTGCTCCTCCCACTGCTAATCCAGAAGATTTGCTGCTGTGTTTTGGTATGCGCTTACACAGACTTTACCCCAAAATGATAAGACGGTGCTTGCAGGTAATATTGTGGGTGAAGTCGAGGTGAAAAACTCTACTGCTTGTGTTCACAAATGCAGCTCATTTTTCTGAAAACTTCTAGAAACTTGTGCATGAGGCATAAACTAAGCTGGCTGGTTGCTGTATCTTCATATATATATATATCATACAAATATTTGCTTAGCCAAAATAACATATTTCACTGTACCACAAACCTACAAAAATTCAAACACTGATATTTACAACACATATGTGTGAATTCTATCTCTAACAAAGTCAAGAAAATTCACAGTAAAATGAGCTCAGATGAACAGATGCATGCAAACAAGACACATTGGCTTAAGTATGGCACAGTTCTCCACTTATATCACGAATATCCCACTTATAACAGGTAGTAAATGTTAGATTGTCTGTTGATTTGGCATGGTTTTGTGAGGAAGAGTTGTCAACCTGAAGGAGGAAAATGTGCAACCTGAAATAAAAACTGTTCGACCCTGGTCTCCACTGTAGAGCACTTGCTTGTTTGTCTGTGAGGATATAGTGGTTTCAGCTTGTCTCATCTTGGCTTTGACTCCCTTTTCTTTGTGCAGTATGAGGTAAGAATGCAAAAGGACCTCTAGGGTAGCTTATCATGAAGGCTCTTCTTCCCACTCTGCTTGAGTTTATCAGTTTTCTGTGAAGGCTGGGTTGTCTGCCTCTTCATTCAAGCTCACAGCTTGTCTCTGATAAAAGGAAATACAAACACGGTGTCAGACGTAACATGATGCAAATTAAACAAAGATGTAAGGCTTCAATTCTCAAAGGAGGGGAAAGGTGACAAAAGTGGATGTTAGTTTAGGAGACTCACTTTTGGGTAGGAGTAACCATCAGGGCTGTGGCTCCTCCAAATGTGGACCTGGTCCTCAGTGGTTTTCTGATAGACCGGGTTGTCAAAGTGAATGGTATTGGTGTTCTTGAGCCTGTAGTTCCTCCATAGCAGAACTCCTCCGACAGCCACAATACAAATGATCACTATCAAAGGCAGACAAAGGCGAGAAATTTAAAATCAAAGTCATTGGTCCAGTTATTATTTAAAAACCTTGTACTGTCTGAGAGGACACTCACCCAAAGGTAAGATAATATAGAGGGCCAGAGGGGTGGGGGAGGCCGTGTTGGGTACAACCGCTTCAAAATCAGGTCTGGAATCTGAAGCAAAGAGAGAAAACAAGAAAAGAAGTTAATGATACATGAGGCTTAAGGTTATGTCAGCGGGAGGGCAACGCACTCTAAAGACCTCACTGCTTGTTTTCCATGGAACAGCCCAACGACCTGAATAAGTATACGATGTGTATGTTTGACTTCAGCAGTGTCCCCAAAACATACCCCGTCTGTTAGATCAGCCAGAGAAAAACACTTTTTGGTGCCTGATCAGGAAAGTATGGAAATCAGTATTCAGAAAAGTTAAATATTTTCCATGTGGTTTTAGTTTTTGCAAACTCCCATTTCATGATCCTGCACATGTAAGCATGAAATATACAGGTCTTTTTATACAATATGATGGGACACTATATGATTCGATGGCTCTTTGCGTTGGCTTTTGCTAACAGTTGAATAAGACACCCTGACACTTTATTTGCAACCAAATTTTGCTCCAACTTGTGATATTTCTTATGTTTTTATGTCTTTTATCCCATGTTTTCTTGTCAAAATTGTTAGTGTGTTTTCAGCCTGTACAGCACTTTGGTTGACAACAGTTGTTTGAAATGTGATAGATTAATAAACTCTCACTTGGCTTGATTGCAAACTCTCTTGAAAGATGCTGTGATATTCTGGTCTTTTCATATAATTTGGTTTGACACAATATGAAACAAATCATTATGATAGGATAATGTAAATTAACACAACTGTGAACTCCCTTGATAATATCCTGAACATTCAACATGTCTGGATATGAGCTGCTGATTGATTACGAACTGAATCTAAAAAAAAACAGGGAAAAAATATTGATGAAAAGATTTAATTCAAACTCAGTGATTCTTGAACTCACCTGCAGAGGTGACTGGAGCTGCAGTCGTGGTCTGGAGGATCTTTGGCTCTGTCGGTTTGGGTGGCTGGGTTCTTGGTTCTGGCGTGGTGGTTCTTGGAGGGGGTCTGGTGGTTCTGATGGCAGGTTTGGTGGTCGCAGCTCTGGTGGTGATGACAGGCACTGTGGTGGTGCGCACCTGGAGCTTAGGTGTGGTGTTGATCGTGGGTCTGGGTGTGGTTCGGACCTGGGGTTTGGGAGTGGTGGTCTCTGGTACTGGTGGCTGGCGAGTTGTTCTGATGGCTGGAGGTGGAGGCTGTGTTCGGGGTTCAGGTGTAGGAACAGCTGAGAAATACAAACAGGGAGGAAGTAAGATTAGAGTCGCGGTCAAGACAAATGAATATGTCCAGTATCTTTTTAATTTTCCTTCAATAAAACAGAAACAGTGAGCCAGTACTCCTCTACTGTGTGTTTTCTTTTTCATGATTCACATACCTGGTACACATGTCCTCATATCCCGGGCCAACATCATGTTATCAGGACAGACGCAGGTATATTTGGGGGGATGTCTGCCCACTTGAGGAGCTGCCAGACACATGAATTCACAGCCAGATACCTGGCACCAGTTCCTCCCTGCAATGAAAATAGGTCATACTTAAAGTCTTATTCAGCCGCCACATATAATTCACCATCTTTGAGTGACTCTTAATTATTTGGGAAACGGAGCACAGTTACATTTAGCTGCCCACAGAACATATTTTTAATTGCATCAACTATCTGTTTGTTTGCTTTTGTTCTTTATACTGTGTACTGTCTTCTGTATATTATTTCCATGAGTTTATGAATAAAGACTCTTGAAACTTAAAAATGTTCTTTCATTTCTAGTAAAAAGTGTCTTGTAAGGCCTCATTTAAACAGCATTTTATCTGACAAGTCCAGAAAATTCCACAAACATCAGTGGAGATTGGTTTTTGGTTTTGTTTTGTTTTTTTCCCATGAGTTAATGTAGGGCTCTTTAGTGTGACTTTTATTGCTGATCATTTGAGACACTGTGATTTTTATAAAGATGGGTAGACATTCCGTAAAAGTAACAGTTTGAGCCCCCCACCCTCAGAAAATGTGTGAATATGTTGAACACGGTGTTTCTTACCAGCAGGCTGTTTGAGGTTATGATAGAGGATAATGTCCTCTGGTGATGTCACGCGCTCAGCCACAGGTCTGATATCGTCTCCTGTCAACCTGTTAGCGCTGAAGATGGCATTGTTACTGACGTCTGTCCAGAACACTCTTTCCTGGAAGCACATAGTGAAACCGAACATCAACAACCAGGAGATACAGCAACAGTGACATGAGATAAAAACAGTCTACACATGTCATGAGAAGTTACTGGCATGTTGTGTTTGCCATGCTCTGGTTAATGTGTAACAGGGTACTTATCAGGTGGTAAACACTGACTTCAAACACTGTGAGACCCAACGGGTGGGCCAGGTTGTGCTCGTCAATGATGAGGGTGCGACGACCACCGCCCTGCACGTCGATACTGGAGAGCATGTGCAGCTTAGAGTCCACCCAGTAGAGCCGCTGGTTTACCAGGTCTGGGGAGGGGAATGAAAAAGAGAGGAGGGGGTTTCAGTGGGTTAGATTTTATTGGAAGCATCTGACTTTATGTGATGCCAACACTTCAATGAAAAATGTTTTACTGAATCTGTTCTCACTCTCCGCTGTCTCTGCTGGCATGGGTCACTGACCTCTAAAGCAAAACAGACTCCAAGGTGTTGTAAAGGTGCGCAGTAAAGTTGCTGGCAGCACAACCTGTCTGACTTATTTAAAGCCTGGTGCACGTTGATACGGTGTGCAGGATGTAACAAATAGAAGATTTTTTAAATGCCATTTTATACCTTTATTATCATCTGCACTACTTTGGTGCAACATAATTTTAAGCTTCTACAACACCAGTAGATTTTAGGCCAGACCATCTAAACCTTAACACTTTAATCCCTCTATTCCAGACACATGCTTCATTTAAACAATGCTGAAGGAACACCTTTCACTGCTTATAGGATTGTTAGAAATTCCTCAAGGAAGGTTTAAAATTCCTGAGATGAGGTTCTTTACATGGCTAGCTGAACAACAAAACTGCGGATCCCTTGTTTGCAGAAGTAAAGCATTCTGGGTACTAATAACAAATCTAAACAAGCCACCAGATTTTATAACTGAGAAGAGTTTGCACGCATGTTAATGCCTGTGTCTCTTCAAAGCTGAGAAGGAAGTGGCTATAGGGGGGGAAATTACACAGCAAGAATCAGTGTGTGTTGCCATAAAAAAAAAAAAAACTTACATGCAGTTTTTTTTATATATCTGGAGGAGCTTCATCGAGTTTTTTAGACAAAAAGTTTTGTTTGATAAATAAACCAAATCTGGGGTGTGTTTCACCTCTGCCTGTTGACACTGTGGCAAAAACGCTGGTGTCTATTAGCATTCTTTAATTGTTAAACCAAATGCATAATATTTTAAAGGTTAGACCATGTCCTGCAATCCAGGCAATGGTAACAGAACATCTCTAAGTTGTAACTTCAACCAACAGCAGTTGTGATAACAGTGCCAATGTTAAAAGTTGACATTTACTTTATGTTTGATGTGCAACAGAGAAACTCAGTGGAGAAGGACAGAAATGTCTACATAAATATTCTTGAAGACCATAACAGGAAGTGTCTAATTTTGTGTCATTTTGACTCATAAGAATCTGTCATGGTAATGTTATCCACTGCAGAGGATTTTGAAGGTTTATAGATAAATCCTCTTTAAATCTTTATTTTGAAACAACTTCTTTGTATCTTAAGTCAGACACCATTTATTAAGCTAATGTATGTATAGAGCGCAGGCTGTTATTTAACTAAAAACCCCACATAGTGAGCAATACCCCATAGTTTTATGTTGATGTTTTTTTCTCTATCAGTTTTCTAATTTGCATAATCACACGCTCATTATCCCTTTCATTTCATTTTTTACAATTGAAAACACCAATAAAGATGATATACAAAAGTATTTAAAACAAATTGAAACAGGCAGATAATAATCATATCTTTTAAGGATAAAAACAACAATAAAAAAAAAGAAATAGAATTTGAAGTTTACCGAGTGTGATCCCATTTGGCCATTCAATGTTGTCGGTAACGAGAGGAGTGCGGTCTCCACCGTTCAAACCGGCTTTCTCAATCTTGGCAGGATTCCCCCAGTCAGTCCAGTAAATGAAGCTAGATAGACAGAGATAAGGATACAGATGAAACCCTTAAATCAATCAGTACTTCTAAGTTTCTTTTTACCTGTTAAAAGGTGCTAAATGCTAGCTAACTGGTGGATGAGTTTAGGGTTATTCTATATGGCAAAACAAGCATAAATGTGACTCGCTCTGAATAATGGTTCATAATGCTAATGCTATAAGAAAACTCCTGTGATGACTTAAGATGAAATAAGAAATGATGAATCGATTGATTGATTAAAAACGTTTTTTGAGATAGCAGACAGGAAGCCAAAAAGACTGTTGTCTCACTTGTTATGGGGGTCCACCACAATAGCTCGTGGTCTTGACAAGTCTCGCCTGAACAGCGTTTTGCGGCGGCTTCCATCGGCGGTCACCACAGAGATGGTGCTGCGGATGCTGTCGGTCCAGTACAGGTTACTATGGACCCAGTCATAGGCGATCCCTTCAGGAGCATCAACATCACTGTTGATGACTTCGCTGTGATAAGCTGGGTTGTCAGCTGAGTCCATCGGAGCTCTAGATTATAAAAAATAAAAAAGCTCACATGAAGGTGGGGTAAGAGGAATCTAGAAGTAAAGGTTCAGATTTCTCCCTTCCTCACCTGTAGATCTTTTTGTAGGAGATGTCAGACCAGTAAATCTCATTTGTGGCGATGTTTATGTCGACAGCCACAACGTTCTTTAGCCGGGGGATCACTCTGGTGTACTCACTTTTGTCCAGAGTCATCTTTCTGACTTCATGACGGTTGGTGAAGAAGAGGTAGGCTATTGTACCTGTTTAATAGACAAGGGCGCTCTGTTGGTATGGCAGTAACATTATTTGATAAGTCTTGTATCCTTGTTGACCCTAAAAATACTGTCAAGTTCATAATTTCATTAGAGTTGACACTTCCACAAAGATAATTAGCAAGGGGTGATGCCAGGTGACATCTCTTAATTCAAGATTCTGAGAAAATGACCCATCATTTCTGGTTGTGAATTGTTCTCCGTCGAGGAGGAATGTTAACATCCAAGTTTGTCCAACAAATCTAATAAAATCATCTTCCTTCAACCTGACCATGCAGTAACTATTTCTCAATATTTCTATGATCACTTTTATAAAATGATAGCTGATGAAACAAAACAAATCTTCTTTTGTATTTATTTCTTGTATTTAGCATTTATAGAATCTTTATTTGTATTAATTTTACATTTATTGTAATTGGTTTGTTTGAAGAGAGTGATGGTGCTTTTATTTTGAAGTCGCCATCAGAACACTGAAAAGCTACAGTTCTTCAAATCTCAGAGTCTGCTGAGATTTGAAGTTTGTTTCCCCGGCATCAAACACATTTTTGTGTAAAGATGCAGCAAAAAAGCAATAATAGTTCACTGTTTTTCTTTAAATACATGTCAATGTAAAAAAAAAACCTGAAAGAGCTTTAAAAAAAAAAATCCACAAATATATCTTAGTAATAGATTCATCCCCTTTCTAAAACTAAAATATCTTGTAAAGCAGCTGAGATTTAAACCTTGCCCCAGTCTAATTCATTGCAGCAGTACAAAGAGATAAATGTTATGCTTTTAGTAAATCTGAGATTTCTATTAAACACAACGAGACAAAAAATGTTGACAGAACACAGAGGGCAGATATTTACCGACTGCCTTGCAGGTTTTGGTTGCTGGGTCAACTTGGTATCCCTCCTCACACTGGCATTTATAACTGCCCATCTGGTTGACGCAGATCTGACTGCATGTGTCAGGTTCGGCACATTCATCGATATCTACAAGAAAAATGACACAAACACGACAATGAACGAAAAAAGGTGAGTAACTATGTCAATAAAAATGATGAAATCTCTCTTTATCTAACAGCAAAGAGAGTGCCACGTAAGACTGTGAAATAGTAAGCAGAGTTGTTGGCATGGTTTTGTTTGTCTGGCTGAAGTACATGGTTGACGTTGACTATATTCACATGCCAAAGGTTAGAATACCAAATCCTGGTATTATGTCATACTACATGCATTTAAAGGTACACTAGGATCTAGAGTTAGCAAAGAGGTGATTGAATAAGCAAGTATATGTTTTTTTTTAGCTTAAATGATGGCCTGTTACCATCTAGATGATGACTGTAGTTTTAGCTTCAAAGTGATTGAATGGTGTCAAATTAGTTGGTAATTATATTGTTAAAACACAAAAAGGCTTACTACCTTCTTCAGTTTTCACCTAGCATTGATAACAGCCAGCAGTGTGCTATTATAAAAATAATATTACAATAACACCTGAGCTTGATAACCAAAAACGTGATGATTAGACAGTCAGATGTTTTCTTGGAGAAAATGTTTTCAAAGTTTGTACCTTCACAGCGTTTATCATCAACCAGGCGAAATCCAGCAGGACACAGACACTCGTAGCCGATCTTCAGGTCTTTGCAAATATTAGAGCAGCCACCATTGTTGTAAAGGCATTCATTGGCGCCTGCAGCAGGAAGAAGAATAGGGTTTATTTTTCTTTTTTTTTTTTTTGCAAAGTAGCACTCTTGAGCTGCAGACACCCTCATTAAAACCATAAAAGTAGTCATTAACTTGACAGTTATAAATGGGACGCCTCTCTACTCACCACATTCTCTCAGAGGCTCATCCGACCAATCCCTGCAATCACGGCGCTTGTCGCACACCTTCTCCATGCTGATACATTCTCCACTGCGGCACTTAAACCTTGTGGGGCCCTCACAGCGGGTTGCTGGACATGAGATGGATGACACGGAAACAAAAGATCCAGTTACAGCCACAAACTAAATCAGTCATCTTGAGGCTAAATTGGCAGCCAGAGAAGGAAGCATTTACGAGGTGACTCCTACCGTTCACACAGCCAGTCTCATCACTCATGTCCCTGCAGTCGTACTGATGGTTGCACTGGTGGCTACCGTGAATGCAAGTGCCATCGCCACATTCAAACTCATCTGGACGGCAGGTGGAGCGAGCTGTTGGGATGTAACAGGTTGGAATTTCAGTGCATGAGAACAATGAAGAAGGAAGTAATTGAAACTCAGCAGAAAATTATCTAGCAAAGGTAAAATAAATTGAACTATTTCGATGATGTGTATAAACATCTCTCTGTCTCTGAAAACAAATCTTCTCTGTGGGATAGAAAAGCTCCTGAGTGTCGCAGAAACAAATAAACAAAAAGCTACTGGTCTCACAGTGCGAGTGGATTTTACAGCACACTGTATGTTGTCAGTTCTTCTTTCAGCTGATAGTCTAAACACAATAATTTTATTTTCAGCTTGGATGGCTTCTGTCTTCTGTCTGCAGATTGCTTCCTGTCACATCTTTGATTTGTAAGGCACATGGAACTAAGTGTAAGCCATGGCTAAGGGAAAATGTCAATGGCGGTGGTCATCTAATCAGAAGTGCCTGCTCAACTCAACTTTTACCCAACCAAAAAAAGACAAAAAGGTTGAGTTGAGGTGCTCCTACTAAAACATCACATCAGAATAGAGCTACAATTATACAGGCTGTAGTATTGGCTGTAAAAATTGACATATTAATATGGGTGATGATTGGGTTTCCTTGGCTACCTTACCGCAGTTAGCTTCATCTGATCGATCATGGCAGTCTGCACCTCCGTCACACCTCCAGCTGCTATGGATGCATTCCCCACTGCCACATTTGAACTCTAAGGACGAGCACCTATGAACTGGGGTGGTCTCAGCTTTTTTTGGGCCACAGTTCTGGGGCCACTCGTCTGAGCCATCGGAGCAATCAGCGTCACCGTCACAGGCCCATAAGTTTGGGATGCAAACAGTGTTGTTGCACCGGAAGGAATAGGAGCTGCAGGTGGCAGGCGGGCAGGAGGCCTCATCACTGCCATCGTCACAGTCAGCTTCATCATCGCACACAAAGGCGGACGAGATGCACTGGTTGTTTCTGCAGCGGAACTCTGTGGTGGTGCACTGCTTTGGGGCTGGAAATAGAAACATGCAGAAAAATTCATACTAAGACCAAGAACATCGTAAAGGAAATAGAAGGGCACTGCTGATTGTGAGAGCAATTAAATAAACATGGCTCCTGTTTGACAGATGCTGGAGTTGGCTCCACTTACCACAGCTCTGTTCATCAGCTCCATTCTCACAGTCAGCTTTTCCATCGCAGCGCCAGCTACTCGGTACGCACTGGTTAAGGCGGTCTGCACAGCTGAACTCTGTTGATCTGCATGTTCTAGCAGCTGGAAAACCCCCCCCAAAAAACAGCCATTAATTTGAAAGTTTAAGCACACTCAGGGATTGTGTGGTATTTTTACACAACTTTTGTAACGTTAAGCAGCATTGGCTACTTACAGCAGGCCTCAGGAAGTTCATCTGTGCCGTCACCGCAGTCATCTGTGCCATCACACACCCATCTGATTGTAATGCATCTCCCATTCCCACACTGGAACTGCCTGGTTCCACATGTCGTCAATGCATCTATGACACACAGACATAAACACACAGTTCAACTTCAAGGGCCTTTGTTTAAGTTAGTGTCTATCATGAGCCAGTACAGGATGACTCTCCATAAACACAGAAAGAGCTGCTTTTAAAAAGGGAGTCCAGTTGAATCAAAGCATGCTCTTACAGGACATGGTTAAACAAGAGTATTGAGAAACATGTACAGCATCTTTGTTTAATGTTTCAGCGTGCTTAAGTGAAACAGGAAATTTCAGATTTGCTTGCAGGGGAGGGTTCAAGGATTCACAAATGAATGAATATCTTGGTAACACTTTACAATAAGCATAATTTATAAATGGTAAATAGATAGTTTATAACTGTTTTATCGTCATTTAAAAAAGCATATAGACCAATTATAAATGGCAAAGAGATAGTTTATTAATGTAAGTTAATAGTTACTTTACCATTAACAAGCAATTAAATGATTAATAATTTTCATTAATTATTAATAAACTATTTATTAAAATTTATATAGGGTTTAAATATTGGTTGTAAAACATCTAGATTTAAATGTGTGTCAGTAGCACTTTGTAAATGATTAATAAGTGGTTTATAAACCACCTATTAACATTACTTAGATGGTTATTGTAAGGTTAGGGTTAGGTTTTTAAAATTGTACAATTTATCCATGGTCTATATGCTATTTATAAATGATGATTAAACATTAATAAACTATCAGATTACCATTAATAAATGGTCTATTTACCATTTATAAGTTATGGCTATTGTAAAGTGTTACCAATATCTTGATTGACTTTAATGACCACAATCAAGTCAAATATTTATAAAATGTGCAAAAAAGCAGATATTTCAACCTGCTACTCGTATGACAACACTCTCCAGTGAGTCATCAAACTTTGGGGATCCTCTGAGGACCATGAATGTCTGCATCAAATTTTAAAGTAAACTATTCAGCTGTTTTTAAGGTGTTTTACTTAAATGACAAATTTGGACCTCATAGTTGGGCTGCAATACTTGGGGAAACACCAAAGTGAGTAGTGTTCATCATCTGGAGACTCCAAATTTTTGTACCAAATTATGTGGCGATCCACTAAACAGCATTTTAGCCATGTTAGACCCTCAGAAATCCCTCAGAAAGAAATCGTCCAGTTGTTGGTAGTGTTAAAAAAAAGTGGAGGGGTTCAAAAATAAACCATAAGTGATATATTTAATTGCGATTTAACTAAAATCAGATTCATTCTGAGGATCATGACTGTCTATGCACATACTTTGCACCATCACCTAAAGTTGTCTGTTTTGGCTCACTTGGACATCTCCAGCTGGGTTTCATCACTGTATGGGGGGGAGTTATAATAATAATAATAATAATAATACATTTTATTTGTAAAGCGCTTTTCAAAGACACAAAGACGCTGTACAGAGTAAGCAGCATGCCTTTAAAGATGGTGATAAATTTTCTGCACGAGGAGAAAGGGTCTGGGAGGTAATCGCTCTGCCATGACACACACATGAACAAACCCCACACGTGCCTGGCCTTTGTTTAAACAGAGCAGATAAATGGTTCAACTACGAGTCAAACAAGGATACTGTACATACGATAACAGCCTTTAGCAGGAAGGTGCTGCTGATATGTGAGGTCTATAACCACAACAGAAATGTAATATTCATGTGTTCACGGTCGCCCACCCAACCCCCATCTTGAATGCACTCGATAAAGCCACTGAACTGGAAGGACCAATTAGACTGTACATTAGAGAGGCTGAACTTCTGAAAAGCTTCTCAAGGCCATTCCTCCCCCTGGCCCCAGGGGCTTCAAATCCCAGATCGCCACCTGTTTCTGAAAGGGGGCACAGGGAGGTGTTTATCCCAAGAATAACACACCAGGAGCAGGTAGGCATTAAGTATTGTCTCAAACAATGAGAGCACATAAGCTTTTATCAAATCAAATGAATATTTAGGGGCGGGTTCACACATTTTCATAACGTTGTGCTCGATAGAAATGAACAGGGAAGAGAGATATCATAATTTATGTATGTCTCAGAGCAAAATAAATCATAGCTGCCTTTCGATGAGGTCAAACATCTGGTGTTGTCAGTCATAGATAAGTTCTGGCAGCAGTTTAAAGCTCATTTAAAAAAAAAAAAAATCCCTCATCAGGCCCCTGCAAGTTGAGGAGTATTTTAGACCACTGTAGTAGTGCTTAATCTGAGTTTAATTGAGGTTCAAAACTGGTTTACAGCTCAGCGTGTGAAGTAACTCTAGTCTTAACGGTTAGACGAATCATTTCATAATGACATGTGAAAGGGTTTGGATTATTGCCCTCACCAAACAATAACAAAACCTGTGACCCACAAGACTTTAATACAAAAGAGATCAAATATAGTTTAAAGAGATCAAACCATCTGCATCTAAAATTAGATTTCTTTTCATCGAAGAACTCAAACATGATATTTTTCTTCTTGAAGCTCAGGTGTCATTCCCTAAAGCCACCGAATTGTTACCTAAAATCAACTCCAGCTTATTTACTCAAGTGGCTTAAAGTTCAGACCTCAGCGGACAAACTGGACCAAATGGCAGCTTTATTGATTCAGAGCAAAATCAGTGCGGGTTCTGTTTGTTCCCCAGTCTGTGACGTCCAGTTCCTTTAATTCCTGTCCACTGGGGGGACGAAAGAGGCTCTTTTTTTTTTTTTAGGAACTCAAGGAAACTGACCCTTGTTTATCAGAAATCACTTTAAGGTCATAAATTAGCAGGAAAGCCATTTCTGGGAACGCAACCATTTCACAACCTTTGGGGCGCAGAGCCAACCACATCTCTGAGACTGGTGTGGAAATGTGGCGGGGCAACAACCAGTTCTGACATGTTTCACCACACATCGTTTCTCAGAACCGATATACTGGGAACCTGTTTGACGATGACTCCACACCAGAGTGGGTGTAAAACCTCGAAACTTGAGGAATGCTGCTGCTGAGAGACGGTTTGAGAGTGTGTTTGTATTGGCGGACAAGTTGGAGAGCGTCCATTCATTCCCACAATACAGGGCATTTCAGGTGATGGGGGGGAAAAAAGGGGGTCTTGCAAACACTCTGGACATTGCATCATGTGGAGAGGGGCCAGCATGAAAACAGTTGCAATACATGGTCAAACTCAAGTTCACGCACATGTCTGCCTGGTTGGGTTTTATTCAGTGGCGCCCATTTCCCACATTATGAATAGCAAGGGGTTCAAAACCGGCTTTTCAGAAACCCCGCTTGACATCTTTGCACAGACTGTATTCACAATGCTCTGAGCTCATTGGTCGCACGGCTTGCTGAGCGCCAGTCAATGAAAGACAAAAAAATCAGCTCCAAAAAACAAAGACGTAGCCGTAAAACTGGCAATTTATGCAAGACAAATTAATTTAACTGATTGGTAGGAGAGTCAAACTGTATTTTTTTTCTTGTGTAAAAGAGCACCACATTTAAAAATCTGTTGCATGAGGAGTTTTAGTACATTTTTAAACTAGTCTTAAGGAGCATGTTGTCTAATTCAACATAAAAGCCCACAGATTTGCAGATAGAGCTAGTAGAGTAGAATATGTTGGGTTCAGCGGGGGCAAAATATGCATTGTACCGGGACGGCGACAGAGATTTGACCTACATTCTGGAAATAATTGCGCCCTCCCCCCATCACCTTGCATCCTGTGCTGTCAGAGGAGTGGGCAATTTAAACCCGCACCTCCATACACTTGATGAAAACCACATTTTAAATGCTACTTAACCTAGTATATCTATCACATAACATCAAACATTGACTTTAAATTAGGTTACCACGGATGCCAAAGCGAAAAAAAAGCTAATTAAGGCGTAATTGAAGGTGAAATTGAAGGAACTTAC
Source organism: Xyrichtys novacula (assembly GCA_962446985.1). Taxonomy (NCBI): domain Eukaryota; kingdom Metazoa; phylum Chordata; class Actinopteri; order Labriformes; family Labridae; genus Xyrichtys; species Xyrichtys novacula. The sequence goes on along the minus strand of OY660879.1, from coordinate 10,585,780 downwards.
TTGTCTGGATAAGAAAGCAGAATAGGAGCAACAATGAGGCGAAACGTTGCCGTCCCATGTTTTCCAGCCGTACTGGAACGAATATCTTTACTTATATTAATTAATACAAGTGATGGTAATAATACTTAAGTTAAAACGTGGTTCTGTTTGGCTATAAAACTGTACAGCAAAGGATCTATTTTCTGCCTCCGCGTGTTCTGCCGCGTAAAGATGCTCCTTTGAAGGACCTGAGGAAGGATGCTCACTGGCACACTGTAATGTTTGACAACAACATCAGAGCCATTTCAATGTGGTCCAGCAGAGGGAGGAGCCCCGAGGGGCCCGGGTGGGGGAAGGCGGGCTCCGGGAGTGGTGTGATATCTGAGGCTCTCAGCACCAACAATCAGGGGGGGTGGGGAGGAGCAGCGTGGAGGTCTGTTTTACTACGACTTTAACCCTTTCAGGCACAAAGCAGAGAGACTGTTTGGGTACTGAAGTTCAGTTTCATTCCCTGGAGGTCAAATCCAGACACGTTTACATTCTTTACAGGGGCGTAATGAGAAGATCAGGAAACCTTGATGAGTTTTGCTTGTGAACCCCAAAATTGAGGAAACCCATTATAGCCAATAGATGAACAGTCAAAATATAAGACCTGGTAGTCAGATGATTTCAATTAGCTGTTGGCCGACTGTGAGTAAAGAAACAAAGATAAATTCCTGACAAATTCAGAAAGATTCACATGTCAACACAGGGAGATAAAAAGACAGAAAATATTAAAAGAAGCAATGGTTATGAGATCATAACGCCTACAACCAAAAGTTGAATTAAAAAGACAAAAATATCCTAATTATGAAATATAAGTAAAAAATTTGGACATCAAAATGAAGAGATTAGATAAAATGTTGAGATTGTAGAATAAACAATTACAATTAAGACTGAAAGTTCAAAAAGATCCACATTTGGGGTTAAAGGGTAAAAAGCTGCAAAGTTGGATAAGATGTTGAGATTATGAAATGAAGCTAAAAATATATGGGATCGAAAGATTTTTACAAAAATGTTATTCAGAGCGAAGAACTCAAATTTCAGAATAAAGATTTTGATATTATATTGAAAAAGTCATACTAACAAAAATAATATCCATATAGTACTAATGATACAAAAAAGTTAAACTGACGATAAAAAAAAAAAAATAGTCATGTGATCAATTTTGGGGTGAATTTTTTTAGAATTTGTGATCCAAAAGCCGTACTTACGGGATAAAAATTTTATGTCATTGCTTTTTATTAAAACTAATACGATCAATGTATCAAAAAAGTACTATTATCCCAAATTAAAGCTCCTGTGGGGAACTTTCTATTTGAAACTCTTTTGGCGCCAGACAAAGCAATTACTCTTCAATTTTTGATGATTTGTCCTGTAGCCGAAATATCAGTAAAAAAAACTTTATTTTGCATCATATATATTGCTTTCAGATCTGTGCTATGGAAAATGTAAACAAGCGTTTGACACCTTCCCGCTTCAGAAGATTCAGGTCTAAACTGAACAGCATTGAAATAAAAGCTCCTAAAGCTAATGATCTTTTTTGCTGATGATGATCAGTAAGAGGCATCAGTATTAATACCAGACTCTTTCATCACCAGTTCAAAATCATAATAATAACAATAATGACACATTTTATTTATGGCTGCCTTTCAAAAAACTCACATGGCACATTTAGAATAAGCAGCAGTTTAAGGAATAATTTAATATATTAATAATTTATACTTAAAATCTGTAAATGGGGTTTCAATTTGGGTGGGGAGGTGCAGAATGACTGAAGACTCTGGATCCCATAGTGGTCAAACAGGCAGTTTGTGTAGTGGGGTAAAGACCTGAGTGTGTTGGAGGGTGTTATCATATGAAGAAGTTCAGATAGGTACAGGGGTGCTTTGTTAAAGATGGCCCAAAGGTGAGGGGCAGAATCTTATTCATAATTGATGTTTGACTGGGCTCCAGTGAAGCTGTTGAAGAACGAGGATGATGTGACTGATGGAGGGAGTTCTGGTAATGAGTTCTGGACCAGTTGGAGTTTATGGATGAACTTGGGAGAAAGACCAAAGAGAAGGGACTTACAGTAATCAATGCCTGATGTAAACAGGGTGTGGACATGAACGGCTGGTATTGTTGGGTGTGAGGTAGGGGCGGAGACAGTTAATGTTGCACAGATGGAAGTATGCAGACTGAGTGACATTACTGATGTGGGTCTGGAATGATTGTGTGCTGTCAAGGATGACACCCAGACCCCCTAACCGAGGGGGAATTGAAGAATTGTGGATGTTGAGACAGAAACTGTTAGCCTTTGTTACAGTTGAGTTGGTACTAATGAGGAGAGGCTCAGTTTTGTCACAGTGAAATTTGAGGAAACTGTAAAAGAACCACGATTTGAGGGTGGGAGGACTGAGGTGGGTTTGGTAGACAGGCAGAGCTGGGTGTCATCTGTATAGCAATGAAAAAAATGTTATGTTTACAGAAAATATGATCAAGGGGAGGTAGATGAATGATGAACAGAAGAGGCCCCAGGACAGAATCCTGTGGAACACCAGTCATGACTGGAAAGGCCTTGGATTTCAAGATTTTGAGTTGAATAATCCAAGTCCAGATAGAGATTGGATTTGAACAAGGACTTAAAAAACTCCTACCAGGAGCAATATTTGGATTTTCTTTCATAAACATTGCATCTTTTTGTAGAAATCTACAATTTGAACCACATTGACCACAAGGTAAATTAAGTACTTTAATCACATTAATTTACAAGTTTATTCTCATAAATGTATGACAACTTCTTGTAAATTTATTATTTAATCCACCAAATTTTACAATTTTATTCTGATAATCCTGTTTTATCATTAATGTGGCCCTGTCCTCTGATAAACCTTTACCCTTAAACTACTTTCAGTGTCCTTGTAATGAATATCATATTTTTCTATCCTGAAAGAACCCAAACTTCAGCAAAAAGCCTGTTTTTTCTTGAGATACTATTACTTATTCCTTGATGTATCCTCAGATCTCTTTCTGTTTGTTGATTCGGAGTGTTACAAAAGTAACCTTTTCAGGTAAATAAAATGTCCTTTGTGGACTGGTTTGACGTCAACAGTTTGTCCCCCTGATGTGTCCTGTGATGGTCTGTATGTTTGGGTCCTGGCCAGCACGACGTTCAATACCTAAATAACCAAACACTCTAGTCTGCACACAGCGGTGGTCCCGTTTTCATGCTGCTCTAATAACAGCATCAGTGTATTTTCTAACTTAGTCAACACATTTCAACCTTCACACGGGCTATCTGATAGAGGAGGAAAACTGACCAGTGAGTAAAACCCTCCAATAAAACACCAAAAATAGTCCTTAAAGTCATAATCACAGCTTTTATCTCCTTATCATTACTTCCACTTCTCATAAAAACAACACATTATGTTAGGTTCAAAGTTTAGTGCCTGTCCAGCATCAGGTTAACTTCAGAGGAGCTGCAGAGATAAAGTACAAAGAGATAAAAAAAAAAAAAAAGTAGTAAAGCGATAAAGAACCGAGAACAACAACCTTGAACTGGGCAGAGAGAGCAGCGTATAGCACAGGTGTTCACGTCTGTAAGTGGAAACAGGTAAATAATGCAGATGTTTCTTTTGAAGATACTTCATGGAAGAGCAGCAAGGACATTGACACTGTTTTATGAAAACAAGAAGCTACAGCAGGAAATTTCTAGTTGGACGTAGCAAAGAACATATTGACCCTGATTCTATCAGAGTCCACTGCTCAGATAACATGGACCCCCTCCCTCCAACCCCTGGATATGTCTTTATGGGCCGGGTCAAATTTTATCATGTGTGACCTCCACTTCTGCGCCAGATAAATGTACACAATAACAATTTCAAAGGAATCATACGTGGGTCCAGTTAACCTGAGCACGTGAGAAATCCTCACAGTGAAAACAAAAATCTGGTCCTCTTAAAGATCTGCCTCACAGAAGCTTCACATGGGTCAAAGCCAAGGCTGTCGCACTGCTGCCAGCCACAAATATGAACCACAATGAGCTCAGTCCACGCCAAGTGTGTGTTATACAGATATACAGCTTGGATGAGTTTCTCTTTAAATCCTTTGTTTAAGCTTAAGTATCAACATCTTCAATTACAGCAGAATATAACCAATCCCAAGTATTCAAGTACAAGGAAAAGTCAATTCTTAGAAGTCTCTCCCATTTAAATCAATAAATCAATCAGTTTCTCTTTACACAGCACCAAACCACAACAAAAGTTATCTCTGAGACTTCACAGACTGTACTTTTCTCCAGCCCCATTTCCATAATGCTGAAATATTGATGAAAACATATTTGGATGATTAATCAATCATTTAAACACTATACTTCATTTAAAAACATACAAAGACAACTAATAAAAGCTTGAAAATTGAACCCTTAGATACGTGCCAGTGACATCGAAGTTGAAAATGAAACAATGAAAAAGCTGAGAAACGCCAAAAACACCTTGAGGAACATCTCCCAACTAATGTGATGAATTTTCAACAAGTTAGTAACATGACTGGGTTTGAAACGAGCATTGAAAAGGCTGAGTCTCCCAGACATTAAGACAAGAGGATGTAATGCCATAAAACTGTAAAATTGCAAAGAAACGGGGGATTTCACGTACAGAACAGAACATTAAAAGATTCAGAGAACCTGAAGAGGTCGACATATAGAGGACGAGGAGAAAACCAGTATAGGATAGCCTCGATCGTCAGGCTATCAGGCAGCACTGCATGAAAAGTAGGCATAACTCTGTAGTGGAATTCGCAGAATGGGCTCAAAATCACTCCCTTAACCATTGGGTGTGAGTGCAGAGTTTTTCTGTTGCTAGTTACCTCCGCCAAGGAGGTTATGTTTTTGGTAGCATTGGTTTGTTTGTTTGTTTGTTTGTTTGTTTGTTAGCAACTTTACGGAGAAAGTTACAGACGGATTGACCTGAAATTTTAATCAGAGGTGTGTCTCAGCCCCAGGAGGATCCCATTACATTTTTGTGGTGATCCGGATCGCCTTCTGGATCCAGGAATTTTTTGAAGGATTCTTTATCATTGTGAGATAGGGCAAATTTTGGAATTTTTGCATTTAACTCTATAAAAATGGCCAGAGTCTTTAGTAAAAAATGACACAAAAGGATCTCAATGAGTTTTATGAGGCGTCAAAGGTTGATCCTGATCCAGACAAAATTCCGGATACTGTGATCTGCTTGGCGGAGGTCTGCGCTCTCTGAGTGCTTTTCTAGTTAAAGTTGGATCAAGGATGGAAATCTGCCCTGTAGTCTGACCAATAAAAATTTGACACTCTTTTTAGAAATCATGGATTCATGTGTCCTCTCCTCCTAAAAGAGGAAGGACCATCCTGCTTATGATCAGCACACAGTTTACATCTGTGATGGTATGGGGATAGAAATAGTATGCATCTTGTATTGTTATTTAAAGAGACAACATTACAGACAACATTAATCCACCAATGAGTAATCACTTGGCAACAGCAGGAAGAAAAATAACTTAAAACATGCAGAAATCTACAGCCGGACAAGACTTAATGACTTATTGGTGTAGTAGTCATACAGTCTGCAACAACAATAACAGCAGAGTTATAGTAACAATAACAAAGGAAATATGACTAATATTAGTAAATACAGCATGTATTATTATTATGATGTCAAATTTTCTCGTCCAACTAAAACTGGACTTTTAAAAAATACATGTAAACACATTAGTCAGACTGAATTGCACTATATTGAATTCTCAAAGTCGTACTAACATACCTGGATAATACGATCGCGGATAAGCTCATTTAGACTGAAACTGGCATAAACCCATGCCATAGTGTTCGCACACAGAGCTTTGAGCCAGAAATGGAACAGCACGAATGCAGCGCAAGGAAGACGAGCAGTTAAGAAAACTTCAGCCAAAGAAAGGACGTAAGAAAGATGAAACTGTCCTATCATACAGACAAATGGTACAGAGATGTGAAAGTGCTTTCGTTATCAATCATACATTCTTTTGGTCTCTTGCTGACGTCAATTGTTTTCATACGTACTAAGTTAACTGGAAATGACCAGATAGTAACAAACTGAAAGGGGACATGTAGCAGAGGTGGACATGCTTTTGTCAACAACTGTTTTCTTTTCTGCTGCTTGTAAACTGGGAAAATCCACTAACATTGCCTAACCAAGCTATAACCATAGCTTGACTTAACTGTTCATGTGACCATACGTGCACTGAATGGGCTGTAGTGCAAATTCTAATCCCGGTCAGGGTGAGTAGGGCCCCAATGAGAGGTGCAGGGGTTTTTCTAACCCTGACTGATCTCTCATGAGTGACACACTTTCTACTTCATGAAAACTAGATTATCCCTTCAGGTATTACTACCGTACTGATGTACTCACCACTCACCACTCAACAACGTCATAAATAAACGAGCCTGCTTTACTCATACTTCAGTTTGTATATTTTAAACACTTTTTGACATGAATCGGTTGTGGTCAAGAGAGTCTGAAGGCATCAATTAAGCTAGCACAGAAGTCATTTTACAGTAATGCTCTTGAAAAAGCTTAAACATTACAGTGTTTAGTCTATTAATCTCCTCATCTACACCCTCTTTTCATCCCTCTCTCGCAGATATACTGTCACATTATTTGGCACTGTTAATGGATCAAATGATGGGACATAAAAATTTGAGAATCCAGAACCACCATATACAGTAGAAGGATTTTCCAGAGAGTGAACCCGCCCACCTCGAGCCCCTCTGACCTGCACAATCGGGTTCATTTAATAAGAAGTGACATGGAATTTTCTGGCCTCTGCAAAAACTGGGTCCTCTGAGAGACCGACTTTTAAACATGAAAAGTTTTCTGCACTGTACTGGAGTTATGAACCTCTAACTTCCTGATGAGACGTGGGCGATTAATCCTCCTCCCGTACACCCACTCATGAAGTGATTGAGAGGATAGAGGGAGGAGTTTCTGTAGTGCGGCTGAGCAGGAGGAAAGTGTGAATGGAAACTAGAGTGCAGGTGAGGTGAAGTTCCTCTCTTAGAAAGTAGAGCACACCCCTCTACGACAACTGCTGCTCTCATTATGCTCGATCCCAACCTCCTCACCCCGGCCTCTGTAAACAGTTTCTTGTTCCTCCAGTATGCAGTCAACCCCCCCTGCTCGGGCCCTTTTCACATTCGCCTTTCTGCTGACAAAACAAACATTGTGCCGGCTGCAACGGATTTTCTGTCTCTGTATCTTTCTCTGAAGGTCAAATCAGGTTCTCCCAGAAGCAGTTACGCATGTTTCTGGCTTCAACTCAAGAGCCACCACGCAGGATTGAAAGTGAGAGGCTGTGATTTCTCCAGTGGACTCAGACAGCAGAGACAGATTTCTGGCTTTATGATCATGGAAAATATGTAAGATGCGGTTTTGAGTGCATTTTAACTATCCATCAGCTGCAAGAAAATGCTAGAAGCAAGCAAAAGCACACATTTCTGTATGGCTCTGCTGTCACTGTGGCCTGTTGGGAGAAGCTGTATGAGTAGGGAGTATAGTTTAGTAAAGACAATTCATCACCATAACACGGTAAAAAAGATATGATTTACACTAATTCAAAATACAGATCTTAGTTTAGTTCAGATTTTTTTTCACCAAAAACTGCAAAACGTGAGGAAAGTACTAAGGTAGTTGTGTGCAGAGCAGAAACCTGTGAATGTACCGTATGAAACCTGCACTTAAAGACAAAATTAAGGTAATCCATGCATAACATTACCAAAACAACCCAGTCCCACTTTAAAACAAAAACCTCCAAATGAAAAATGTGGAAAAAGCAGTAGATGTTTTGTGACTTTTGACTGTATGTAAAGACAGGAGGCATCACCGTTATGCAAAAGTGTAGCCAAAATGGGCCTGCAATAGGAGCTAACATCTTTGACTAGCATCTGGAGCTGGGGTACTGACATCCCACCTCTCCTCATCAACAGAAACATACACACTGAGTGTAGTGCTAGTTTGTGAAGGGGCCACTCAACTCCTATTCATGATTTTAGGTACCTGAAAAAACAGAAAATATGTGCAAAAAGCAAATTTCTTTAAAGTGTCCTTTGATAATAATGTTTGACCTATGACCCATCTGTTCACATTGAGAAAATGGAGTTTATGATCTATAATGCAGAGATCTAAATCTTTTGGCTTCACTTTATAGGAGTTATCATGTCATGTATACAGTCCATGACTATAACCACCATTGTGTTTAAGGTAACACTTTATTTGACGCCTATCTCTATAAGGTATAATAAATATATTTATAATGCGTTATAATCATGTTATAGCTCTGTATAACTATAGTTATAAACACTCATAATTGATCATAATGCTTTATTGCAATAATCATAACACATTGTAAAGTATTTTATCATGACTTACAAGGTCAGGTATTTTAATGTGTTATAACAGTTAACAACTCACTGACAATGTCCACATAGATAATTCAATGCAACTGTTGTTAACAGTTATAACACAGTATAATACCTGACCTTGTAAGTCATGATAAAATGCTTTATGTGTTATGATTATTGCAATAAAGCATTATGATCATTTATGAGTGTTTATAACTATAGTTATACAGATCTATAATGTGATTATAACACAATATACACATATTTATGATGCGCTATAGAGATAGGCTTCAAATAAAGCGTTACCTAGTTTTAGTAGTAAATTCCACCACATCCAGTGAGCACGGAAATACAGTAATTGCAGGGACAACTGTACAAACACGTTCACAGAGGAGAATTAGGCTGCCGAGAGAATTTTGAGGTGACTGTTCCTGGAAAAACTCGCCCAAGGCAGAAGAAATCACCCGCAGAGCAGAGTCACGGCAGATATAACCCCTCATGTTTGTTCAGGTGTTGGGGCACTTGCCCCTAGATACTAGCATACTCACGTGCAGGAAAGTAGGATGTATGTGTGTCAGGGTCAACAAATGACCTATGAGTGCTGAGGGTGGTGTTGAGAAACCAAGATCAGAGGACACGGGGATCAAGAGGTACCGCCGGAGAAGCTTCTGTGGTTACCCTAAAGCAGGAAAAGATTGAAGAAAACAGACGATTCTCTCATTAAAAACTTATCCACATGCTGAATCAGGTGTACTCCTGAAAACTTTACAGTTTGTGGTTCATTATGTGTAGAAAATAGTAACAGAGGCAGATACTTTAACGTGGTGAAATATTTTAAAATGCTGTGAAAGAAATAAAGCTGTTGAAAGGATTGGATGGAAGTTTAAAAAGTTTGCAAATTTCCCCACCATGGGATGAATAAAGGTGAACCTTATCTAATTTTTCGCAGAACTATTAAAAATTATGAGTCTGAAGCTATGAGTAATTTAAAACAAAGTAGCTATCTAGCTGTATAAATGATGATGACCTTGGGTTTACCTAGGGGTTCATCTTAAATCAATCTATGCCAAGATTTTTCCAAAAGAAACCAAGAATTAAAATTAAATCAAAACATTTAAGTGTTTGCTGATGTTTACTTAAACAACTTTTTACCTGCGGAGAAACAGATGGTAGAAAATCCAGTAAAGCCAAGAGTATGGAACTACCAAATCTTAGGTGGCCATCTAGTGTTCAGAAGGGATCACTGCAGTTAAAAATGTCATCCGAGTGCATTTTGGATTTAAGAAAGTGAAGACCACAGATTAATCATGAGATGCCTTTATTGTAATTTTTGGAATCCAGTGACACTGACACGAGAAAATGGTCCCATCCCTCCCTCCCCCAATTCATACACAACCTGAGAGGGAGGGGCTGCAGGGTGGGATGTACCGTGATCCCGCTTGTAGTCTTAAATTAAACACAGAGATAATAGCGAAGACACATCCAGGTGCATTTCGACAGACACGCACGACATGCATTCAAAAAGGGACTTCAGTTACGCAGTTTTCCTCCTGATTCACATGTCTCAAAGTAAAAGACGACAAAATGAATACCACTTAAAAAAAACACTTATCCGTCTTTATGGCCCATGCTCAGTCTATAATTCAGGCTCTGTCAATTTTCCACTTACAGGAGAAAACGAAAAAGGCAAAAAGACACACTACTATTCATCATGGGGAAATGGTTTAAATATGGAAGTGGATGGTTCATATCTTCATATTTCTTTTTTTTTATTGGTTTTTCATAAATGGTATACTTTAATGAGAATACAATAGTCTCACTAAAAATCAGCTCATCTAGGTAAAACTAGGCCTTTTTCCACAAACTGTCTCCCTGCTGTATCTAGGTAAAATATATATAGTCCAGTCAAGGGGGCTCAGTGGGCCATTGGTCCAATCCGGAGTGGTTCACACTTCAGTCCTCCTCGCTGCCACTGGCTGAACGCTCCTGGAGAAAACGAGAGAACCAAAGATTTACCCCGACACCATCTTTGAAAAGTTTGTCATCTTTGTGCGGGAGCGTGCCTCACCTCCTCCTGTTCCTCCTCGCTGTCATCGTCACTCACTACGGGTTTTGCTCTGGCGCCGCGGCCCCTTCGTCGTTGACCTTTTCCTCCCCGCTCTCCTTTCTCTTTCCGGCTCAGCTTGATCTTTACCTTCACTGAACGAGCTGACGCAGAGGAAAGACAGTCATCATTTCGATCCTTTCACTCACTTATATTCACTCTTGCTTCTTTTTTTCTGGACACTCACATTCAGACTCTGAGCCTTCGTCTACCTCCTCCTCTTCTTCTTCGCTGTCTTCTCCTTCGCTTTCGTCCTCTTTCTCGATTTTCTGCCTCACACTGGTGAAGACAGACTGCAGCACGATGGAGTCCTCATAGATCTGAGATGTTGACAGAAAGAGGCGTGTTAGACCGAAGAATCCTCAAAATGGCGTCTTCTGATTTTATTTTTTAACACTGAGCTCCGGTCTTTACTCACCAGAGACCCCTCCAGATTAAAAGTCTGAGCGTTTTGACACAGCAGCATCACGTCTTTCTCCAGGTCGTTCAGGCTGCGGTACTTGTGGCTCCTGATTCTCTCCTGATGGCAGGAAATGAGACGTCAGAAACATCAGTAGAAAAAAGCACTAGAAAGAGCGGGTGAGTGTTTCTCAAATATCCTCACCTTGATCTTTCTGAAGTCTACGGGTTTACGAATGAGCTCGTAGTATTCCGGCAGCTCCTTACGCGAGGGCAGCTGTATGAAGACTTCGCTGAGCTGTCGACCATTACTACTGAGACCAGAGAACAGGGATCTTAAAATTTAGCACAGTGAAGCAATGACAAGCGGGAAAACACGCAGAGTTTACTTTTATATATTCAGTTATTTACATGTGAGTAAATATGTAGTTTGTATCCCATTACTGATATTTCCTTTGTCACATTCTAAGTTTACAGAAATGGAAACTCAATTTAAGATTCTTGCGACTCAAAAAAGCTGAAAAATCCACAAAATATTGGAGTGTCTTGAATTTATTTCTAGCTCCTAGGAGTTGCGGAGAGTTTTACACTGACAGAGATGTGTGTGGTGTTGTGCTGCAGGTGATAGAGATCACTCTGAGCAGCATGCACACATAGAAACTTTCTGCAACCCAGAGGAAAATTCTCTAAATTTAGCTCTTTGTAGTTTTCGTCTCACCCGTCTTTGTACTTTATCACCGCATCAACGATCTTCTTCATTTTTTTAGTGAGTGATAGCGGGTTTGGGGACAGCTTCTCAGCAGGCGGGCGGCCACGCTTCTTCGCTTTCTTCCCCTCGTCATCCTTGTCACGCCCCCGGCCGCTGCTGGAGCTGGGTGTGGACGGGCCGCCGTCGTGGTCTCGGTCCCTCTTCCGTTTCCTGGTGGTCTTTTTGTGACGCACCTCCTCCTCGATGTCCTCTAGATTTCCCTCCTCTATGGCCTGTGGTGAGGACAAAACACAGCTTCGGTTAACTTCATTCACTTTCCCTTTCATAATTGTTGTTATATTTTACTTGACCGACCTTTAGCCACTGTTTCTCCGTGAGCGAGTCGCTGTAGTCCACCTCCTTGCGTTGGCGGGATCCTCTGCCAAACATCTTCTCCTCCTCCTCTTCACAGGTTAGCCTCTCGACCTCGGCGTCGTCTTTCAGGATCCAGCTTGGCATGTCGTCCTCCTCCATCAGGCGAGGTTTCCTCTTGGGGTTGCGAGCCTCTTCACGACGTCTGTCTAGATCCATACGCTGAAATAAAAAAATTAAAAGATGATTACATTGTCCTGTGAAGTAAAATTACCGTATCTAATGAGTGATATCCTGAGCTTGGACTGACCATGAACTGCTCAAACTCTTCTTCACTTCTGGCGATCATCTGATTCACAGTCTCATCGTCTGGGACTTCATCTTCCTCCTGAAACAAAAGACAAAGTGAGTAATTAGAGACTGACTCAAGTGGGTTTTTTATCACCTCAGAGCCAAGTCTCTGAACTAATGATTCTCATGTTCACAAAAAGAAAAAGGCATTTCAAGGCAAACAACCGTCACTCTTCACAGCATGCTGATTTTGAACTGTGCTGATTTTTAATGTTTATTACATGGATTAAAGTCCCACTTCAGAACTGATTTAAGACATATTTCTGAGGAATTTCCTGACCATTATGATAACTCCTGCTGTTCATCGCTCAGTGTTCAACCTCAGGCTGTTCATCTACCAGAATCATGAGGTGGGACTAAAATTTGCAAGTCAAACTCCAGTCTATGGATACTGCGATAATGCGCCGTAATGTTCTACTATGTGGATGTAAACAATAGGGGTGGGAGGAAAAAATCCATTCACATAAGTATCCCGATATTTTTGTTTTACAATTTTTAAATCAATTTTTTTGTTCAAAAATTTTGTTCTAAAAATTCTACAATTTCGTAGAATCGCAATTTTAATCAAATTGGCATCCAAAAAAATCGTGGAAGAATCGAATTGGGAGAAAAGCATATCGTCTCAGCCCTAGTAAACAAGTACAGCTGACAGAGGGAGGATTGTAGCGTAATGCAGTTTGGTAGTATTTAATATAGAAAATTGAGATTGAATGTAAACTGGTTAAACTGGTATATAGTCAAGTCAAGTGGAGCTTTGTTGAACCAGCACAGGGATGTGGATATTGACCTGAAAGAAGGATCCGACAGGAAGTGCTAACTCTGCTAATGGTAGCCCCACACTGCAAACTAATTCAACACGGTTCACCAGCAGACTCTGTGATCCTGTGTTCAAAGTTGTGCTCAATTTTAACTGTTGTCTACAGTTTTCCTCACCCTCAAGCTGAAAACATACCGGATCCGTACTGCGCACGTTTCATATTTGCTCCCTTGAGCAGCATTTGTTATCACATACAGGATGCCTATTTGGAGCGTAGCAGCAGCGTAGTTCAGCCCCGGTCAGCTGGGCTCAGTATAGAGGAAACAACATTCTCACAACAGGTCGTTTTACCTTTCTGTGGTCTTTTTCCTGCTAATCTGGATATAATTCAGTGACCGTTGAGCCTCTACTCTAAGTGAAAAAGCAATGAGATTTTACAGTTTGGGTTTTTGCAGGTTTACTCGTGTTGAATAAAGTAAACTATGTTCCTTTATGCTGTGCTGTTACGCTTATTTGAAGCGTAGAGCAGCAAAAAATAGACCTGTCACATATCTTTAGCAGTGCTGCACTCGATACGGAGCTGATACACGTCCTGTACGCGATGCTGCATTGATGAATGGCAACGTATTTGCTGTGTGATACATGACGCTGATGATCCTGTATATTTTAGCCTTTAGACTAGCTAGAATATGAATTCTATTCAAATTAACTCCAGATATGATCAAGTGGTGGAGGCACTCGGCATCAAATTAGCCCTTGGCACTGTGAAGGTCTTTAACCTGAATTTTAGAGAGACCAGACACTAGGCTGGCTGTCTGCTCTCCTGATATCTTATTATGCTATTTGTCTGCCAATCACTGTATCTGGAGTAGGACTTTAATCTTATTACATTTTTATCTAAAATTCAAAAACATTTTAGCAAAAGAAGTTCAAAGCAGAAAGAGGGAAAAAAGGGGAAAAAAAGGGAAAGTTTACACCCTTACTGTAAAAGCTTAAAATGTTTGTGTAAAAGCAGAATAGAAAAATTAAAGAGAGGAGGTGAAGTCTGGATTGATGAAAACTCACAAATCCTGAGAAAGTGGAGAAAAAAGAAAGAAGAGGAAGAGAAAAAAGGAGAGGATGAAGAGGTGGGGCAGCGCAAAGGGGGATGCGGGTGGGTGTGCGAAGTGGGGTTAGGTTTAGATCACACCCACCCACGCCCCCCTGGTGCGGCAGCCGCCTCGAGCCCCGACCTCGTCCTGCTCCTCGTGCTCCAGAATGGCCTGTAAGAAGGCGCGGCGCTCACAGCCCGAGGACTTCTGGTCGAACATGCCGGCCTGGATGACCTTCTGGTCCACGTTCAGTTTGTACTTGGCTGCCGCCAGGATCTTCTCCTCCACGCTGTTGACCGTGCAGAGGCGGAGCACGCGGACCTCATTCTGCTGCCCGATACGATGGGCTCTGTCCTGAGCCTGCAAGTCCTGGGAGACGGAAAAAGCAGATTTTTTTAGATGGAGAGACTCGAGGTGATCACCTTTGTTTGACATATCGCAGTTAATAGTTTTCGATGATTCGTTTGAACCATTTGGAGTTTTTTTAACGGCTCGCTGCAGCTCAGCAGCTTTAGTTGCACGTCAGTACCTGATGTGGGTTCCAATCACTGTCAAAAATGATGACTGTGTCAGCAGACTGCAGGTTCAATCCCAGACCTCCTGCCCTGGTACTGAGCAGGAACACAAAGTACTCAGATGCTGGGTCATTGAACGTCTTCAGCAGCATGCCGCGGTCCTCCGCCTTGGTGGTTCCTATCAGAGCAGTGAGGGTAAGAGTTAGAGAAACAGTCGACCTGAAGTGATTCACATGATTCAGCAAACAAACATTTGCCTCAGTCATACGAGACTCACCGTCCAGACGCAGGTATTTGAAGTTACGGTAGGCGAAGTAGTCCTCCATGATGGTCATGAGCGAGGTCATCTGACAGAAGAGCAGCACCTTGTGGTTTGTGGCCCTCAGTTTGGGCAGGATACGATCCAGCAGCTCAAACTTTCCGGAAGCTCGGAACAAATCAGGACTGAGAAGAAACAGAGGGGTAAGTATAAAACGAATAAGAAATGAAAACAAAATGAGATAAAAACAGTTTTTAATATTTCACTTACCCAGTCACAATTCCACCAGAGTAACCGAGATGCTCAGAGAAGGACTCCTGTAAGATAAAGAAATGATTGCGTTATGGCATTGGCATTTATGCATCTTCAGATATAAAGAATGAAAAGGTTGAATTATCTATTGTACCTCGATGTGCTGGAACATGTAGGGATGGTTACAGATCTTCCTCAGCTGCATGATAGTGTTCATCAGGGTCTTCGTGCCACCTTTACCCTAGAAATGTAGAAAATCAGATCAGTGAAACTCCTCCTCAAATGTCTAAAAATCTAATATTCATAGATTTATATTTCAAATTCTTCTTTGCTGTACCTTCTTGTCTTTTTCGGACCCGTCTGTGAGTAAGACCCCCTTGGCCTGCATGTGTCTGTACAGAACCCTCTGTAGAGCCGACATGTCGCACTTGATCACGTACTCCACCTGCCAACGAAGAAAGAGAGGGAAAAATCTTTAGATCCACGATCATCAATATATCTACAAGTTATATTTAGAAACTGATCTGACATTCATCCAAAAAATAACTTCTAGATTGTGTGAGGATACAGTTGTAATCACACTTTTGAGAGTGACAGAGGAGCTTTAGATAAATCTTTAGAAGAAAAATGAAGTCGGACGACTCAAAGAAGTTGTTCAACATAAATAAAACAAGTGACAATAATCAAATAATAAAAATAATCAAGCAAGTTGGTAACAGTAATGGCCAGAGTTAAAATGAGCTAAAAGGTTTAGGAAGATCAGGATGAAACAAGATTTAATACATTTCTACATAAATAAAAAAGCTACAGCCTGTTGCTTTAGGATAACGACAAAAGTTAAGGTTAAATGTAACGAGACATCAAAGCGAAAACAGACTTAATGAGCAACAAAAGTATGAAGTAAACAACCTTATATCATAGGAGCAATGAGACCCCACGGCAGTATTGATAAGCTCAAACCTTACTGGTTTTGGAACTTGTGCGTGAACACATCCCCATTCCAAACCACTGACAAAAGCAAACCCGCTGAGCTGATGGAGGAATTTGCAAAAAACATTACTCTGACAAAAACAACACCTCTGTGACTTTGTCAAGGAGTAAGAGTTGAAAATTTCTGCCGTAATCTCACTTGGAGTGCAGATTAGCTAATCAATCCAAAAAGCTCTCTGACCTTCTCAGGCAGCTGGGCCTCCACTTCCTTCTTCAGTCGGCGCAGCAGGAACGGTCGCAGCACTTTGTGTAAACGTCTAATGATGAGGATTGTTTCTTCTTCATTCAGATCAACCTGGAGAGAAAGGGGGAAAGGTGAGGAAGAGGAGGAGGGATACATTTATTTAAGTATGTGAAGGCTGATTAGAAAATCGCCTTTCTTGTTGTTTTTGGCTGTTTAGTGTATTTTGTCGACGAGGTTTAAATCTCGGTGTTTTTGCTTCCGTTTGCAGTCGTCGCCTTTATTCTCAAGTCGGACTCACCTTCTCTCCCGTCATGGCGAACGGGGCGTTGAACCACTGCTCGAACGTGCTGCAGCTTTTGAAGATGGTGGGCAGGAGGAAGTTGAGCAGCGCCCAAAGCTCAGGCAGCTTGTTCTGCAGCGGGGTCCCTGTGAGCAGCAGACGCCGTGGGGCTAAGTAGTGTGTGTTCAAGACCTGAGTCAGCTTACAGTGGTGGTTCTTCATACGGTGGCCCTCGTCCACGATCATGTACTTCCAGCGCAGCTTTGGAAGAAAACATCAGGGTCAAAGGGAGCGATAAAAGGTTGGGTACGTGTTCAAGAACAAAGTAAATGAAAGTCCGTCTTACTTTTGCCAGCACTTGTTTGTCTTTGATGATGTACTCGTATGTGGTGAGCAGCACATTAAACTTGCCGCTACGTAGGATGGGAACGAATGCACGCCGAGCAGCTGGAGACCCCTGCCGGAAAGAAAAACACAATTTCTCTTCATTTAAAGCTCAAACAATTCCGCTTCATCAGACACAACACCGATTATTTTACTGATGATTCTAATTCTTCTTCCAAGTTATCTTAATTTATGTTTCGGACAACTTTCCCTCTACAGTACTTGATTTTTTAGCATGCCAAGAGGAAATAATTAGTTCAAAATGACAGCTTTTAACAGGATGTAATCATATCTCCTAAAAACATACATCTTCTAAAATTGAAATTGCCACCTCCAACATTTGGCATCTCTCTATCCAAGCATGTTTTCTGATTTTATGAGATGAGATAATGAAGGAAAAGTAGCACGTCCGGAGTCAGACGTCACTAAAGGAGCGCTGACCTTGTAGGAGACTTTGACGACAGATGGCGCCCACTTATCAAACTCATAGACCCAGTTTGATAGAGTTCTGTGGATGAAGGACAGAAACGTTCAAACAAAACTCTCTGCAGGAAAATAACTTGTTTTGTTTTTTTCATAAGGGAAAGAGGACAGGTCTTACGAGAGAGGTACGATGATGAGGAAGGGCCCGTTGAGGCGCTTGTACTCCATGAGGTAAGTGATGAGGGCAATAGTCTGGATGGTTTTTCCTAGACCCATCTCATCAGCCAGGATGCCGTTCAAGTTATTGTTGTAAAGCGACACCAGCCACTCCAAACCTTTGATCTGAGGGAGAAAAACAAAAGATTAGTCCACTGAAAATCTCACAATCACTGGACTTCCCTTATACACAGTGATGCTCTGCTCTTTGTACCTGGTATTGCTTGAGCTGCCCGTTGACCAGCAGTGAGGACTGTTTATCCACTTTCTCAGTGACAGCGTGAGCCACGGCGTAGTACGACTGCAGGCCTCGGTTGAAGCTTGCACTACCGTACTCATCATCAACATCCTGTTTGGCGTGTCTGAGGGAGAAAACACACCGTTACTGTTAGAATGCTGTTATCTTCAATGTGGGTAATGTTCTCTGTACGGGGATTAGTGCTGGATTTTAACATTATTTTATATTTTGGTACGATTGTGGATGGAGTTGAACGTGTGCAAAACTCAAGAACAAGACACATTTCCCAAAGGGGACAGTAGCTGCGTTTACATGGGCACAAATAATCGGAATAAAAATGTGTCATGTTGACATGTCAATTGGAAGATTCTGATCCAATTTGGCTCCATCTGAAAGAAACTGTATTTCGATCAAGAGGGGAGGTTAATGCCGATCGTTATTCCGAAACGCATCCATGACTCGATCGTTACCTCACCCGGTCTTCACTCTTTAGCCTTTGGTTTATTTATTGAGGTCAGTACAGGAGGTTTTATTATTAACACTCTGGCATAAAACACAACCGCAGGCATCGTGTCTGCTCCTCCTGGTAACGTAACAAGGCGTACATACAGCGTAGTGATGTCACATCTGCAGGCAAAGTGCAACACTTGACAGAACAGTAAACTAAGTAAGCAAGGGCGCCATCTATTGACAACATTTAACAGGTGGAAAACTCCTGAATTGGATGGAGTGAGCCACTTCCGTGTTTGTTGGTTTGTTGACGGCACAAGCGTAAATACAACTCTTCTTCTGCGGTCGTTTTAGCGAAACCAGACAACTCTGAGCATGTCCAAATGCTTCTAATCTGAATATAGCTTGGTGCATGTATGATCAGATTTTTTGATGTTGCACCCATACAAAAAAAAGGGGATTCAGATTATCCAATTCCTTAAAAATTTCATTGGATCAAGAAATTTTGCTCATGTAAACGTGGCTACTTAGGACCAAATTTCAGTGGTTTCATCTTACTCGATGATGTGTCGCACATCCACTTCAGAAACTTCTTCACTATCAGGATCTGGGATCTTCTTCTTCTCCTCTGTTGGAGCTGAAGATGGCTGAGGCTCATCTTCGTCCTCCTGAGGCACAAAAAGAAATGAGGAGTAATGAATCTGTTTGCAAGAAACACAAAGTGACCATCTCTAGTTCAAGATGGAGGAGTGCAGGATTTACCTCCTCCTCCTCTTCCTCATCTGAGCCGCTGTCTTCACTGTCAGAACGAGGCGCTACCTCATATCTATAGAGGGGGAAAAAGTTTCAGATCAGATGATTTTAAAATATATTAATGACTAAATTTGACAATGAGTGAAGGTAATGATCTGCAGACATGACACTAACCCCGGGTTCATCTCCAGCCAGGTCTCCAGCTGACCGGCTTTAGGAGCATCAACCCCTGTCAGGATCTTCCCGCTGTCCACATGTATGACTTTAACTGGAAGGTCACTCATCTGACTGGTCTCATCTAGAGGCTGAAAGAGGAAATGACCAGCGAGTTATACAAATTTTCAACCATGAAGACTCCAGCTGAGTTTTCTGAATATGCAGCAGTTTACAGGAGATGCTCGAGAGTAAATGAGCAGCAGTTCAACCGTTCCTCTTTCAGACTCACCTCTCCGTCAGGACCCAGGCCAGCTGCACCACTGTCCACTGCCTCAGGCTTCTGACAGAGCAAAAAAAAAGGTTGAAGCACATTCAGAAATCCAGCGTGAATTGGCAAAGAGACAGACTCTTTATATCCAAGAAAAACACACTGACCTTCTTTTTCTTCTTCTTCTTCTTCTCTTTCAGAGCTTGTGCGGCTTTGTGGGCTCGCACCAGCTCGGTGAGGTTAGCCACGTACTCATCGGTCTGCTGCAGCAGGTAGGCCAGACGTTTGTCTTTCTTCTGGTCGATAAGTTTACGGTAACCTTCTTCATCCTCAGCCTGGGAGAGGAAGAGCCAAAGGTGTGTTACAGGTGTTGCTCGAGTAAATGATAAAAGAGACATGAGAGAACTGAAGGTTTTTGGGAGGAATCTGAAGATCCGGGTCTCACCATCAGCCTCCGCATTCGCTCCTTCTCGATGCGTTCGTTCTCTTTCTTCTGCTCCCGCTCGGTGTTCGCGTGGTAGGTGGCGACGGCTTTGGTGGCCTTTTGGATCTTGGCAGTGATGGAGCGGTGGTACTCTTTGAAGTCCTTGGCGTGTTGAAGGATGCTATTGAGGTATTCCTGAAAACAGATAGACGTACAAAGACACCCCTGTTACAAAACTAAATCATGGAAACTGAAGAGAAATTAAGGTCTTTTTAAAAATTCTGCATCTTTAGTCTTTCATCACAGAGAATCTGAGTTTCCCTCTTGATATTTAATCTTTCTGTCTTGTGTACCTGGTGTTTCTGGCGACGTTTGCGCTCCTGCTCGATCTTCTGCTGCTTCTCCAGCTTCTCTGTAATGCGAGCTTCACGTAGAGACTGACGTTTGCTGCGTTTGTAGGCTTTAGCGTTGAGGGCAGTTTCCAGAGCCGTGTCACGTCGCATGCAAACCACGACCTCCTGACGCAGCTGATGGGACAAACAAAGAAGAGATATTAAAGTCTATCCATCCCACCAGAGAAAACTGTGACAGGGACAAACATTTAGAAACTTAACCCATCAATGATTTTAAAACTATGTCTCCTGTGAAAGGAAACAGCCCTGCAGATCTTTTTCTGAATAAAGGTGGAAAACCCTTAAAACAGATGCAACTTCAAATACCAAAAATCTGTGATCTGTTCAAAAACAGAAAAAGCTAAATATGAACTTTACACTGGTAAAGAACATGTTTTCTACACCTAATCCCCTTTTAATCTAAAGATACCAACCGTTAGATCGACAAGATTTCAGTCTTTGAGCTAAAGAAAGATTATATTTACCTGGTCGTCAGGTTGAGTTGCTAATTTTTGTTTTTCAAGTTCCCGTAACAACATGTCCAAAACTCAACAAAATAACACCCAATACTTGTTGCCATGGTAACATTTGATTGTTTACCTGTTTTTCCAAAGTTCAAATTCTTATAGTGGCTTATAGAGAAACAAAAGTGGGCCGGGATCTGTGGCCTCAAAGTTTGAGTGATTTTAATATTATAATGGATCTGTTTTTAGTTGGTTAGTAGTTGAAAGTGTTTGTATTTAAAGACAACTGAAAATAGAAAAAGCACTTTTTTCCATCATCAGTTTGTATCTCAAATAAAACTCTGCTCTACGCTCCAGTTTATGTCTTAAAGTTTGTTTTTAATCACACACTGCACTGATCTGTGTTTGTGCTCTAATCACAGTCCGTCTTCACTCAGGTTTTATGTTTTTGTTTGATTTGTTTGCTGTATTTATGAAAAGCACACCCAAATAAACTCCAATCAACTGTTTCATTGACATGACAGTGTTTCGGACACTTTGTAATGTATCTGAATTATCATGGACACTACAGAATCAGTGGTGACATACATAAGTTTGTACTTCAGTTATTGGTCTTCACTACTGTTCATAGATAAGGTCATGGTACCTGTCTCTGGAAGTTCAGCAGCCTCAGGGCCTTGAGCTCGATGTTGGCCTTGGTCCTCAGATCACCAGCAAGAGAGCCCGGCAGGTTCTCCAGCTCCTGGATACGATGAGCAATACGAGCCTGAAGCCTGAGAAGATATTGGAACGATATTTATGAACCACATAAAAAAAAAACCCACAGAGCTGTGTTTTCTCCTCGGACTCAGAAACCTCTCACACCGTCTCACCTGTACTCTCTCTCCTGGAGGATCTCCACCGGGTCCAGCCCGCGGGGTTTCTGGATGGGGGTTATGCGGTTCTGTTTCTGGTGAAGCATCATGGGAGGAGGCTGAGCGGGCTGTCCTGGGGACTGGGTCTGAGGAGGCATCACGGGAGAGGCGGCAGGAGGCACAGAGGGGGGAGCGGGGGAGGGTCTGCCGGTGGGTTGAGGGGGAATCAGCTTCTGAGGAGGGTTTGAGGGAGCAGCAGCATTTACCATTGGTCCTTCAAGAGAGAGGGAGAGGAAAAGATCAGCTGTGATCAACACACACACATACACTCTGTTGCTGAGTGAGGGGAGACCGAATTTACCCTCAGGCCATTGTTTTGGAGGTCCATTAGTCGGTTGGCCTTGCATACCAGGAGGAACTCCTGCAGGTCCAGGAGGCGCCATATTTGGCCCAACCATACCTTTAACAAAGAGAGGAGTCCTACATTAGTTTTCCGGGTTTTATCTGAAACTTTATCCAACTTGCAAATCTGCAGAGTAAAGAACTCTGCTGAACTCTGTCCCACTTACAATTGAGAACTACATTCATAACTCTTTTAAAATACACACAGCTTTTCAGGGTTCCTGTTCAGTCAGAGAGCAGCACGGTGCAGTTTTTCCACAAAGACAAAACAAGGACGAGCCACTGAAGATTACTGACGAAGTTTTATTTTGACATTCTGCTTCCAATAGTTGTGTTGGTGCTTGTAACGTATGTGCAGACCCACTGCTTCTGACTTGTATCACCTTTTCTGCCATGTCTTGTCTTCAACATTTCTGTTTTTACGTCCAACCAAACTTAACACAGTTCATTCACCTATTTGTTTACCGCATTACCTCTGAATGCATGATTATGGCCTAATTAGGAAGGGAAGTGTTCGGAAGTGGTATCACTAGAACAACCACCTCTCTTTGCATCCATTCCACTGCATGCGTCTTGAAGTGCTGTATTGTGGTTCAAAGACCACAGCACGAATGAAAACCTCTCTGTGTATTCTGTTATGTTTTATCAGTGCACTTGTGTAAAAGATGCAGCTCACTTTATTAGATGATAAACAGGGTTTGGCAGTTTTTCGTGGTCTAATGTTTGCTTACATAAAAAGTACGAATTCTACACGTCCATCGCTCTTTTTTGTTTTCTTGCGTCATATTTTTACATTCCTGTTTTTAGTTTGTGATGCTCTGAGACTTGTATCACATAGAAAAACCCACCGTTTATGCGATGTCTAATGATTGTTATTTTTAGCCACCAGGGGTCTCTGCTGAGCGCTTCCATGTTGGCTTTCTTTGTTCACAGTTTGACTTATTGATTTCACATTTTACAAAAGCACATTGTCAGAACACAATGCTGACAAAGGCTTCCTGGGACCTTGCCCAAATCTTTCTTGTTATGTTCATTTATTCAAACACGGTTTGATATTTTCAACCAGTAATTCAGCCTGATCCCATTACACTTTTCTAACGAAGACTTTCTGAAGCTTAAAACTCAGAAAACAACATTTTCAGCTCATTTAGAGAGACTGATTATTGTTCACTGAAAGACTTCATCTACTGAGCCGGACTCAGAGTTAACTGATGTGATGTTGGACTTCAAACTGAAGAAACTGACCTAAATAGAGGGACGTTTAAACCTTTGTGAAGTCCTGTTTGCATAATACTGTGGATCTCTCTCTCTCTGTGTCTTTGTAGTTTGGTGCGTATAGACAGTGATTTGTTTTGTAAACAGACCTGTCTTTTTTCTTTTTTTAATCTTTTTTTTCTGATAATCTAAAACAAACAAACAAAAAAAGACAAATAGAAAAAAAAGAGAGATTTTCTCCAGGTCTCTATTACTTACCATGAGGTCTGTTGTAGTTTGCCTGAGTTGGTCCTGGACCCGCCCCTGGTCCACCTCCAGGCCCTGTAGTAGGCGGCATGTTGGGCATCGGCTGCTGCTGCATCCCTGGCATTGGCCTCTTCCCCTGCACGGCCATCTGCAGGTGCTCGGGCAGAGGCTGACTGCGAGCGAGCATCTTGTAGGCCATGATCTGAGCCCTGAGCTGGTGCAGCTGGTTCTGGTTGAAAGGCGTGGGTCCACCTGCACCTGGAGGTCCACCTCCTGCACCTGGAGGTGGTCCGCCTGGACCCTGAGGACCCCCACGGTTAGGCTGGTTCATTCCCTGGTTAGGATCCCCGCCAGCCTCCATAGGGCCAGAGCCAGGACCAGAGGGACCCCCTGGCATCATGGGACCAGAGGGAGGGCCACTGGCTGGGACGGGGCTGGGGGCGTGTTCTGAGCCACCCAATGGAGAAGGGTAACCTGAGGGAGCACAGAATAGATGCATTATAGGTATGCAAAAAAAAAAAAAGTTTTATGCAAGGAGTGCAAAAAAAATTGAAATGTGCAAAAACAGGATTATATGCACAGGTGAGGATATGGTGGAGTTTCTGCTTTATGTGCATCTTTATTCATATCAGGGGAGCAGCAAAGGGACTCTGAGATGGCTGCTAAGGGAGACTATAAGACAATAACTACTTCCTGTAGTCCGACGTTATTTAATCATTCACACAGCTTACCTGCAGCTAACTTGATTAATGACAACATTTTTGACAACAAGATCTCTGCCAGTTACCTCTTTTACAAAATATCTGTCCTGGTCCTGGACGCAATTTCAAAATAAAAAAGCCTTGTGTAAAAGCCAGGGGAGTCGATCCACTGAAGTAAAACAGATCTAGCTTTTGCTGCGGAAAGCATTCTTGAGGATCAACGACAGCAGACTTTTCAGACTTGTGACATACACATAGCTGAGACACAGCAAACGCAGCCTGGAGCTTCTCACTTTTCTGTGTATTTTTTGGCCAAAAGCTAGGTGAGACTTGGGTGGAAAAGCCTATGTGTGCAGCTTATGCCGGCAGTCTGAATAGTCTGATATGATGATGTAAGTCAGGCCGTTACGCAGCCCAGAGACTGTCTGCATCAAGCACCCAGAAGCAAGTACTAAACTGTACTAAACCACACCATAAAAGTGCATCATAACCTGCAAATATTTCTTTGCAGGGGTAGAAATGAACTATTCTTCCTTGGTAAAACTGGTGCTTCAATCATCAAAAAGTGAGTAGCCCTCACAAAAAAAAAAAATCAATATACTCTGAATGAAATATTAGCTGCAGCTTTTATCCCACAGGCTTTTCAGCAAACACAGTGCACTGAGTCATTTCACAGTAGTGAAATTCAAAGTCTTTTAGTCTCTCTCTGACAACGAAACTTTTTTTTTATTGGTGAATTACCATCTCAAACTTTAAAAGTTACATGTTTGATCACATAAACTGAGAATAAAGCACAGTTAAAAAGAGCAAATGAAGACTTATGTTAAGATGATATATAATTGGTTGTGTGAGAGTTGGACTGAACAAGTTTGATAAGTAATAACTGCTATGAGGGACAGGTGGCTCTTGTCTGAGGCCTCAACACTGTGGTCTCTGGGCATTGCAAATCAACCAACTAGGCACTGCATTAGCCAACAGTTTATAAGGAAATGAATAAGAAAGGTAATGCTCTCGAATATATTTTAACGTTGCACAAAGTATTTAAAACCCAAATGGTCATAATGATCACATTTTACTTCCTATCCTTCAGAGCTTAAAGAAAATTACTAATAATTAACAGCAGCTCAAAGACAATCTTCCCTATAAGCTGTTAATTATTGTCAAAAGTGATAAACTTTATAGCGAGTGCTGACGACTTTTGCTTATAGAACACCTTCAGTCGGCACTGAGTTGAACTTTTCAAGTTGAGCATGGCAGCTTTTTGCCATGCTTGCTAACCTGGCAATAAACACCAATATTTCTAAAGCTGTATGACGCCTTCTATTCATCCTGTTTGACCACATGGTGTTGATGTAAAGCCAGCATATCTAAATGATCAAACATCTGTTTTGCTGTGAGTCAAAGTGAAATGCATGCACATAAAACACTCATACAAGTTAATAAACTTTAATTCTGATAGTTTTCAAGGCTATTTTTTATGTTTATATCATGATATTGAAAATACAGTTGTACAACCCTGCACTGCGCTTCAAGTTCTCAGATAAAAAGGTCAGGGTGACCACGAGTTAAAAAGTCAGAAGCATCATAATAAACCTCATTCATGTCATGTCATCATGACAACACTGAGAGTAAGTTTAGAAACTTGACCTTTTTTCTGTTTTGGTTACAACTTTGAGTAATGGACAGAAACCACACTGCTGTCACACCTCCCCGTGTTATACTCTCTACTCTGTTCTTCTTTGATTATAATCTCTGTGGTTTTTCACATGCAGCTGCTTTTGTTGCTGTCTGAAAGGGGAAACCCCGAAACCCCGCCTCCTGTCGTCCAGCCCACCGCTGTCTACTCATGCTGCCAGACGAGGTGCAGCACAAGAGAGAAACCGGCTGGATGAGTTCACACAGGCTCACACAGAAACAGTGAGACTGTGCAACTAAAGGAGCTCTTTCGCCGTTTGGAGATTCAGCAGAACCTTCATTTTATTTATGTTTATCCTTATTGTATTAAAAAACATGAAGTAAATCTCAAACCTTCAGTCTGACATTGACACCAGCTTATATCTAGTCATGTCTTGTCTCTTAATGACTCTAAAGATCTAAAGATAAAGAATAAAACATGCTAGAAAGTGATGTGATACCTTGGGAATGTTGGTCCATTGGGCTTGGAGGAGGTCCCATCCCGCTGTGCCCCCCTGGTCTCATGCCCATGCCCTTCATCTGGCTGTAGCGAGGGTCCTCAGGCATCCCCTTCTCGTGCATGGCTTCCATGGGCTGATTTAAAGACAGAAAACAAAAGTTTGATTCGCGATGTGAAGTCAATGCACAGATCAGATCTTTTCAACAGATTTCAGGCTAATAATCATAGGATGATGAAACAACACCCAGGTTTTCCAGCTTAAAGTAGCAAAATAACAGCAATGTATTTTGCATGACGTTGTTTTCTGAAACTGAATCACAAAGGAGTGAGACATCTCACAACTTCACTACCTTTGCTAGTCGCTGTGAATGCACAACAGTGACTGTGACTAAAAGAGTAAACAAAGTACTGCTACATGGAAGCAGACAATGCAACAACTTCTCTCCTTCTGACTTCTACAGTCTGGGAGCTAGCACATGCTAAAGAAAAGAAAACAGCCTGCAGACACATTTCAGTAGGTTAACTGATGATTGGCTCACATTAATTGCTGATTGTTAGCTTATATCACTTGTATCACTTTGATAATTAATGACTGCTTCACCATCAAATTGGTCTTTAGCTGCAGCCCTTGTTTATGCAACATGTTAATGACAAATTATCGATTGATAATCAAAAAACAATGATGACATAGTTGGTCCCCTACTATCAAAAGAATCATCACTTTACCTCCAATGTTGTCAGCATATACACTGATCCAATACCATCACCCACTAACCCACTAACCCCAAAACCCACTGCTCTCAGGTGAATAATCCTGTGACAATAACAACTGACAACACTGCAGTGCTAGCATTCAGTATGATGTAGGTTAATGTTAGCAGGAGTTTGTGTTCATTTGTAAAAAGAAAATCTCAGCAGCATCATGGGAGTGAGTTCTTGACAAATATAATCTCAACGGACATAAGCCAATGAAATTACAAAAGTCTAAGTACAAGAGCCATTATCATAGAGGAGAAAATGGCAGAGGGAATCTCTGGGAATAATGGCAAAACAATATTACACTGGCAAAAACAGAAGAAGAAAAAGGTTCAGTACTTTGTGCATCTGGTGCATGTTGTCCTGAGGATATCCAGAGGGTCCCTGTGGTGGGTGGGGGTGTCCTGATCCAGGAGGTCCTGGGCTGGGTCCCATCATGCTGTGGGCTGAGCCTGGAGAGGGGCCTGGGCTGGGGCCCATCATGCCTCCTGGAGATGGTCCTGGGCCTGGGGAGGGTCCAGGCCGAGGTGTCCCTCCCATAGGAGGGTCAGGAGTGGACATCTCTCAGGGAGAACTGGGAATGTGTGGCTGCAGCAAGTACCCCTGGAAGGAGGGACAACAATAGGAATTATGGGAATGATCAGAATCAGTCAGTGACATTACAGTTAAATTGTTTAAATCTTGTCTCACTGCAGTTGTTTTGAGTCAAGTTTACCAAGTAGCCTACATTATCTGCTGCATGTAGATTTTATGAGTGTTTCAATCATTTTATAATTTAATTTATTGCACAATACAGAAATTTAAGAGCACCATCTTTCCTTACATGTCTGGAAGTACAGAAGTAGTTTTTGATTATACTAAATCACACAAATAATGATGAATGTGATACACTAAAACCTAGATATACAGTTTTTTTTTTAATATAAAAAATTTTCTGACAAATACTGTATTTTACTATTGTTTTTTTCTGGTTTCTTTTTCTTGACAGTGATCATTCAAAATGGTGCTGGTTAATTTTGTCCCTTGAATATGTCTTTCCAGACTTTGCTGGGAAACAAATGCCTCATTTCTGCTCTGTTAAGTACAAACAAAAGCTTTTAATTGTTCTCAAATCACTTCATAATCTTTGGGGGGATGTTTTAAGGTGCTGTATCCTTTCACGTAGATCCAATCCTTAACTCTAGCTCAATTAAACAGCGACATATGTTCAGTCATTCCACACAACAATGCTTTTCACAACACTGTATCCCTACATCATACTGAGAAGCAACAAATCAGACACAACAGAGGTTATAGTGATGATAGCTTCCTCATACAGAGTAAGTGATCACATGAAATATCATTTTTAGAGTCACAACAATGGTTAATAGGGGATAGGGGTTTCTCTTTAACAAGTTGGTACTATAGCCTGCATATACAGTCTTCAACAAAATGTGACCGAGAACAGATTGCAATAGAGTAACTCTGAGTCCAAACAAGAGTTGCCGGTGTTTACACTCTCAAAAAGCCAACGGTTGGGTTAGTATGTTAGCATTAGTCGCTCTGTTAGCGTTAGCCGGGCCTTGCCGGGTTTAATTGTTAACGTAACATTATGTTCAATTGTGTACAATAAATTTGTAGTTTCATTCAAGTGTATACCGTAATGGTAAAAAAGTTTGGTGATCTTAATATAACGGCGGATAAGTCCGTGAAACTAGAATAAATTCAGTGTAAAGCTACAAAGAACACACGACTCAGACTTGCCGGTGTTTCAACGAGTAGTGCTACCTATCGAGACGTGGTGCAAAGCGGAACTGCGCATGCGTGGCTGGGATCCCACTGGCAGCTAATTCAACACAGCATATGAATCTAGTGCAATAAAGTTCTGCAGACAGCCTAAAAAAATCATATCTGTGAAATACTTCTTAGATCACTTTGCCAAACGCTGCTGATACAAATTTTACGATGGAGTCAATCTACATCTGAAGTAATAAGTCCGTTTATACGCGCTCCTCCTGTGTTTTTTTTCCACATAGGATACTCGCCTTGTTCTAAAAAACGCTTGGCTATGTTGTTAAATGTCCCACTGTACTGCCAAACGTTTCCTATCAGTGGTATCCACAGCCGGAGTTGGTAAATAAGGAAGTATTCCTCGCTAAGGTAGCGCGAATCAGTTGCTACAGTAGCATTCTTCACCATACCACCGGCTAAGTAAAAGCCTGTATTAATGTCTGGTGTCTAGCATGCTAGCAAGCTAGTTGAGCTAGCCCAGCCGGCCATGCTCCTCCAGGCCAAACAGGCTCAAAAATTTCGTATTCAGCGCGATGTTTTTCCAGAACCGGCGACACGTGAAAGGTTAAAGCATCCCTCATCGCTATAGCTGATTGATCCATCGCGCCTCCCGTACCCTTGGCTCGGTGCTCCGCTCTAAGTTCATCTCCAAAAACAATTTTCATTCATTGCACACTGTCGCGCCACAGCAGTCATACTGTAATGTCGGTCTCGTCTTTCTTTTAACATAAAAATACATTTTTAAATAATATAAACCTTTTACAAACATCGCAAAACATAGTAAAAAGCCTCCTCTATTCATCAAATATAAAAGATGACTCACACGAGTGGTGAAAAGTGACGTTTAAGTCCTCAACGGTAGCGGCGTCTATCAGTTTTCCTCCTAGCCAGAAACAAAGACCGACCAGCCCAGTAGGTTTTTTTCCTTCACCCCCCTCTCTCGGTAGATTGTATCAGAGGAGCCCGGTCTAAAGCGGCTCTACTGCGCCCCCTTCTGCCGGCTAATTTACTTCCCGCATGCTCAGTGAAGGCAGCGTTTCACTGGGGATAAAGGAGCCGGTGTGGGGGAGGGGAAAGCTGGCCAATTCATTACTGTGCGATATACAATACTTTATACTTTATTTTAGGCTTGCATAAATAAAAATAAATAAACATATACAATAGAAAAAGTAATAAGAACACCTGGGTGATCTAAATAATAATAATAATAATAATAAATACTACTAATAATAATAATAATAATAAATACTACTACTTCTACTACTACAAATAATAATAATAACAATAATAATAAAAATACTCTTACTACTACTACTACCACTACTACTACTACTACTACTGATAATAATAATAATAATAGTAACAATAATAATAAAACTACTACTTCTACTACTACAACAACTACTACTACTATCACCACTAATAATAATAGTAATAATAAAATAATAATGGTAACAATATTAATAAAAATAATAATAGTAACAATAATTATAAAAATACTACTACTTCTACTACTACTACTAACAATAATAATAATAGGAATTATTATTATTATCATTATTTTTTTTAAAATATTAATTCATTCAATAACTTAAATAATAAATAGAAACATAATTTAAAAAAAATAAAAAATATTAGAAACTAAGATTATTTTTCTATTATTTTTCACCAAATGTTTATGCATGTGAAACATGACAAATATGTATTGTGTACCAAACAAGCTGTAACTTTTAAAAATGACCTTTGCTTATTGTTTGTAATGTTAAGGTTGGCATCCAAATCAGGTCTTTCATTGCAGCTTTGTGCCATTTGTGTTTATCTTCTGCATAACTTGAGTTGAACAACAGCTGAGGAGACTGGTGCCTTTTTTTTTTTTTAACACTGTTTGTATTCAGCCAAGCCATGATATAATAATGTTCTCTGTGCAATGCTGGAACCAGTCATTGTTTGTCATACAGCTAATATCTCAGCAGGTAACCCCAGCATATTGCATAAAACTCAGGATAAAGTTGTCTTAGGGGGCTGGTTTAAGCCTCATGGGTTTCACCTGGTGTGAACTGGAGTTACAAAGTCAGAGGCTCTGTGAGCTGCTCAGTCTCTGCTGGACCTAACCTGAGACGAGTAACTTGCACAAAAGAGACAGGGAGGGGGCGGTGGTCCTTTGAAGGTCTGAAGTAATCTGTGCGACAAGGCCACAGAAAGGTAAGGGGTCAGCTGTTGTGTTATGGCATCAAGAGGATTTCTTAATGGGGTCCTGCAGAACACAAGCAACATCATTAATCTGGATCAAGGCGGAAAGATGAGTGGACATTTTTAACATGGACTTTCTTTTATCAGCATCTGTTTTTGTTCTTATTACAATTATGTGTCTTGATTTAAGTTCTTTCTTATAAATGTAATCCAACAGTCCTTTAAAAGAGAGCTATTTGGGCTGAATTTAGTTTAAAAAATAAATGTGGGGGACCCTGGGGAGAGAAAACAAATGTACCTATTTGGGGTGAAACCAAGTTTGCCTCTGACTGCACGAAACTCAGTGTGTCCATATGTTAAATACTCTTTGCAGCGTCACGTGAGTGTTTGCATGGTGTGTACTCACACCTCGTTTGCCATAAGCTCCTTTTCACAGAACAAGGTTTTGGCTGTACTTGGCTCTCCTGGACACCACCACTATGAACTGGTATTAGTGCAAGGGGTGGAACAATCACATTTGGTGCCTGAGCAATCTCTCTCTGACCCCAATTAAAACACCTCTCTTCAGCAGGGGTGTTTTACATTTTATTAGTAAAACATTGAAAAGTGAAACGTAAGAAATCAACACAACTCAATGACTTCACCAACAAACTATACACCACAATAGGAATGTGGGTAAGCAAGGTTTGTGTTTTTGCACTTTTATGCATCCCTCTGTTATGTAGCAAAGGTTTATAGATGCAGAAGGTTAAAATAACACTTACCTGTTTTCTAGGTCAGTGGCATAAAGGTCAAGAGCAACAGGAAAAAATCCCCCTAAAATATCACAAAGTATTTGTTTTGAGGCAAGGCTGCAATAAGAAACTTTTTGTTTGTGTTGATTTTTACACCCCCTGTGGACAAGAGGGTGCAGATTCTTATGTAACCAAAACACAACAATTTTTTTTACTTATTTTGATTTTAATGAAAGTTTTGAAATGAATGTAGTTTCTTAAATCAGCCAACTTAACCCTGATCTGACACAGCGGATCCTAACCTTTGTGTTGATTAACTAATATAAATTATATTTGAGTGTCCAACAACAAAGGGATCAAGTATTTAACACAGCTGGGCACAGTTATAAATAAATTCCTCAAGATGTTATAACATCACTCATGTAAGGACTCTCCTCTTATCAGATTACCTGGTTGGAAGTAACTGCTGTACAATACTTTGTTGTACAAAATAAAGCTTTTCATGATCACAATCTGGCCCCTTGATTGTTTGTTACAGAAACTTTTTGTCTTTATTTTTTAAGATTACACCGAAAGGCAGTTAGAGTGAATAACCTGAGTGGGTTTATTGAATAACTGGACTACTGGAAGGAGTCCTCAGAAAAAAGTCAGGGCAGTTTTTTTGAGACTATTTGAGAAACAAAAAGCAAACAAAATCTGAACATTTATGCAGATCTGAGTGTTGATACTGACTGACTGTCAGGGCAGTTATCTGCTGCACTTATACAGGAGTGAGTACCTTTAATCATAAAACACTGCACTGTGATTTTATCCTATCATGTCACACTTCAACATTAGTTTGTGTTGTTTTTACTTCAACTACTCTTTCATTTTACTGTTCTGTTGAAAACAAAAAGTTAATTGTCCTTCATTATGATGTTTCAATACCTGAAATGAGCTATTTAAATAGCTTTGCAATGCCTAAATAACACTGTTTGTATTTGAAGTTAAATATGCTGTACTGTTAAACATATTTTTTTAGATTAACAGCTCAAATAAAGGAAATAAAAATGTGTGCTCCCTCTTTTTGGAATATTGTCCATCTTTAAAAAATTGCTTACCCTGGCCCCAGCATCCATGATTAACTGTTATTTACCGCTACAAGCCCTTTGACAGCTGACTGATCAGCTTACGAGGCTGAGGTCAGAGGTGTCTCAGTGGCTCTAATCTGCAAAGTGGACAGTCCACCTCTCTTCACAGAATGCTGGCAGACACAAAACCACCAAAAGACACAATCTGGTCAAACTGGACGGCTGAGACATGACCATCCATCGTCTGGCCAACCGGCTTTGGAGGTACCGTGTTACGGGTCTCATGCTGACCTTGGGGGTGACCTGTCTGCTCATATTTGTTGGTACTTTTTTGCTGCAACACTCAGGGTAAGTGACCACCAACGGCACAATCTACTATAGGTTTGAATAACTTCATTTTTGAGTCTGTGCAGGAAAAATTGTCTAAAGCAGCTGGAAGGCCTCGTGTCTGTTTCACGCCTACATTTTGTTTCCCTGAATCCTTGTATTTCCTTTTTTTTCCAAAGCTGTTATGGTCGACAGAGAGACTGGAATACGAACGTAGTGAAGGACAGAGCGCAACCAGCAGCAAATCCTGGCTCCTCAAGACATGACAATCCACATCAAGAGCGCAGACGAAGAAGTGGCTTTCAACCCTGGAATGACCAGGCTCCAAAAGACGTACATTTTCATAATATCATAAAGCCGAGAACACAAACTCCTCCGGTTGTTTTTCTCAAAACTCACAAAACAGGCAGTAGCACCGTTCAAAATCTGCTGTTTCGAATGGGAGAGAGGGACAGAGCCACGTTTGCTTTTCCCCGCCACACCTACCACTTCAACTACCCAGAGAGGTACAGAGCTTTGACTACTTTAACTATATCATTTAAAAGGTGGCCATTTTCACCAGGAGCTCCAATGTGGATATCACCTGCTGTGATGCTGCTTAAAAGTCTTAAAAATAGGGAATATTAAAAAATCGGAATTTCATGAATTCAAAGACATAAGTATAGATAGTACAAAATGACTTAAGTGGATATGTAGATGAATATGGGGCCATTTGATTATCACCAGCAGATGCAAGATAACCTGTTAATACCTAACTGAAAAACCCAGTATGATACTAGCAGCTTGTAACTAATCTCTTGTTATCAAACTTTTAATAGATGGATTTTCTACATCTGAGTCATGAACCAATGCACAGCAGTCGACAAGACCATTGAAACAAACTTCCCAGTTTGCATAACATGATGGAGAAAAATGGCTGCCTCTTGAATTTACTCAATTGCTTTGCTAAACAAACCCTAAATCATAATAATTTTGCTCACTATTGTTTATCGTCCTTGTCCTCTTTTCAGCTTCAGTGCTAAATTTGTGGACGAGTTGCCTGATGGATCCTCACAGTACGACCTGCTTTGTAGCAACATGCGTCTGGATGTTGGACAGCTGAAACAAGTCATGCCAGAAGATGCCATCTACATCACCATCCTTCGTGAACCCTTGCGGACATTTGAGTCCATTTTCTCCTACTACTCCTCAACCATCCCTGCTTTTATACTGGCTAAAAAGGTAGCACAGCAAACGGGGCACAAGTCAGCATTGTCTCTTTTCCTGGACTCACCTGATGCATTCTGGGACCCCAATGAGCCTGGAAACAGCTTAGCAAAGAACCCCATGAGTTTTGATTTAGGCATCGACAGCCAGCAGTGGAACTCTACCTGGAGGACTGACCTGGCTCTCCTAGAGGAGACCTTCAATTTAGTGATGATAGCAGAGCATTTCGACGAATCCCTGATCCTCCTAGGGAGCCTGCTTAATCTAAACCTTGAGGAGCTTGCATATGTCCGCCTCAACACTCGTCCCCCTCAGGACATATTGCCCTTGGATGATGAGACTAAAGACCAAATCAGTGCCTGGAACACTTTGGATGTGCTGCTGTATGACTTTTTCCTTCAGCTATTTTTGGAGAAGGTAGAAAAGTATGGATTGGAGAGGCTGAACAGTGAGGTGGCTCTTCTGAGGGCCACCACAAATCGAATAAGACGGATGTGTGTGGCCAGGACAGGAGTGCATCCCAGGGAACTAGAGGACCTGGTGAAACCTTGGCAGGCTGATACAGTCACTATCTTGGGTTATCAGATACAGAAGAACTTGACAAGACAGGAGCAGGGATTCTGTACTCGCCTAGTGCTGCCTGAACTTCAGTACCACGCACATCTGTATTTCCAGCAGTATGGTCGAGATTTGAGAGCTGTGCCTACAGAATAATACATGGAAGAGCCTCAAAATGACTGAGTGTAAAAGATGATGTGTTTTTGCTCTAAGGAATTCAGACTGTTTCTGGGAGAGAGGAGGATATGGGGTTACACCTTTTATTACTCCTGACTGTTGCAGGACTTACAGTAAGCCCATAAGGAGCAGCAGGTTTGATGCTGGCCCTTTGCCCACTTCACACATTAGCTTTAGTAGCTGTTGTAACCACTCAGCAGTGCTTGGTCAGGGATTGTTGACAGCTCTGTTATTGGCTCTATCAAGGCTTACACAGGAGAAAGTAATGTCCCAGTCCTTTGAACCAAAATTTAGACTTTTTAAAAACTGACAAAAGGTAAGAGAACACTTGAAGGGAACAAACATTGCAAATGCTTATTTTTACACAAAATTACAAATTCATTGATAAACAATTTGATAAACAGTATCAAATTACTTTGCCGAGTGAGGCTTACACTAGCAAAGCTTACACCACCAGCCATTGGACCTACTTGCTACTCATCATTTCGGTCAAATGTTTCTTATCCCAAATTTACCAACCACGGCCATTTATCCCCATTTCTATACGGAAAAACTGCCAAACCGTGGTGTGCTTTGAGTTGACATCCTAGACTGTATATAGAAGGGACAGCGTCTGCCTCCTTGCTGGGTGAAGCCAC
This sequence comes from Xyrichtys novacula, assembly GCA_962446985.1. NCBI lineage: Eukaryota > Metazoa > Chordata > Actinopteri > Labriformes > Labridae > Xyrichtys > Xyrichtys novacula. Next base: position 10,549,985 of record OY660879.1, on the reverse strand, counting down.
TCAGAGCACAGCACCCTCTGGTGACAGGCTGCAGTATAGGTCATAAATCCCGCCTCTGCCAGCAAAGTTCATGGGGCTGTGGACAAACTTTATAAATTTATTACACAGAACATACATTTTTCTCCCCCCGGCTTGCGATGTTGACATGTAGTTACAGTAAGACTGGTTTGTGCTCAAGTCCTCTTTTTTCTGTACAGCTTTGTTTTGAAAGTTATTAGGGGGTTCATGTTTTCTTTGATTGACACCTGATACAGCCTATTGGTGTTCTGAGAATGCGTAGCTCACCTGGGGGATACGCTATTTGAGCCGAGCATCATCAAAGCGACTCTCCCGCTGAATGCGCACGATGCTACTGCGCAATGCTGGTTTCAGGAAATGAAGAAAAATCCCGCAAATACCGAGAGCTTTTTGGCTTCAAATCCGTATACAGGCGGGAGGCGGAACCAAGTTGTCCATAGTATATACAGTCTATGGTTTACATCTGTCATCTGAGCTTGTTTACATCCGGGTAGTAGAGAATTTTTTGCCACTGACCAGAGCTGCAACCCGAGCATGTGGCGAATAGCTGTACTAAAGCTAAACCCACAAATGGCTTTTAATACAAGCCTACAGTTAAAGAAAATTTAATAACATTTTTACCACTGTCTTTTCATTACATGTCCATCCCAGAAGATGACTGTCTGCCAGTGAGTCTGGTTTGGCTCCAGTTTGCTGCCTGTTAGAAGGGAGCTTTTGCTTCAAGACCAGTGCCAAGTGCTTTTTTTTCATGATGGACTAATGTTTAGTGTGTCTAGAAAATATTACAGAGAATATTCTCTAGACCTGCTAAAAACTGATCTACAAATTTGGATAAATAATCACGCGCAACCTTTTTTGAATATGCTTTTAGTTTTTGTGGTATCCTTATGGTGACAGAAATCTGAAGACACCAGTTGGGTCATTGTTTTGAGTCAGGAATATAGTTGTATTCACGTGCTTAATTTGTCTGATGTACTTTTTTAGGCTGCACTCTTTTTTATGTAAAACAAGAGAAGAAAGCATCTTTAAATATTGGATTTGTCATGATATTCCCCCCTGTGGGATTAATAAAGGAATATCTTATCTTATTTATGCATGCAACAAATATATGAGGAGGGTATTCGCATTTTTTTATTCTGAATGAAAAGGTTCAACGAAATATGTGCCATCCAGAAGACTAAGTGAGGATGTATAATAAGAGGGTGATTAACCTAGAAAAGATTCTACTATGCAAAATGGCCTATTTGCTATACAATATACTGCATATTGCTTGTTGCCTGGCAGCCTACTTAAGACATACGTTTTCACAATATATCTATTCAGGCACAATTGCACTGATTTTATTTTTTATCTATAGAGCATCATGATAATTGTCCCTCTGATTCTCTAGCTGAAACACTTCTGTGGCTTCTCATCAGCATTCTTGCTGGATGAATAAACATTGAACCTGTGACAAGCATTGCAAACCTTAAGAAACCCACAGTGTTTTTTTTTTTTGTTTTTTTTTTGGCATTTTTGTTTGGTGGTTTTTATCAGTTAGAATCAGTTATTCAAAAAAAGATGGTAATAATAAAAAACAAAATAAAAACCAGCCCTTTCTGACCCCTCTTTTTTAAAACATGAGCAAATGTTCAGAAGAAAGCACTTAAACCAAATCACCACACAAAGCACTCACTGACTGTGGAGCTTTTTTTTTTTAATCTACAAACTCTACAAACTGTTTATTTACATTTAAACCAGCAAAAAACATCCCAGCTTATGAAAATATTCTCTGCACATTTTGTTCTTTGCCAGCAAGAGCACAGTTACTATATTTAAGATCCTCTCCGGGTGGGTTTTGTTCTGTGCTTCTCATGTGATTCACGTGTTTACAAAGATCTAATTTTCTGGTCTGCTGAAAGGCAGCAACATCCTGTAACATGACATGAAAACAGTGGGAGGCTGTGTTTCTTGTGTTAACACTTGTCTTTAGCTGGTCCCTGGGAAATGACTTTCTATGCTATTTATGACTTTAACACGTCTAAATGAAAAGAATATGTGAGGTTTAACATCTAAATGTGAACAGGCTGAGATTTTTAATGTCACAATCCTCTTATAACAATAAATAAAAATATAAATGAGCTCAAGACTTAAAATTCAGCTTCATTAACAGACTGTGACTACTTCATAACAGCGAAGTCTCTAATGCTACTTCTTCTGGATGTTCAGGACTGCTCTCATGTTCAGTAGCAGTTCACCTCTCACATTTGAGAGTAATTGTTGATTTGAGCGTGACTCTCAGTGCTTAGAGTTGATTTCTTCATGATCACAAAAGAACAAACTCGTCCATGCTGTTGCTCGTGACCATTTTTTCGCGTTCACTCTCCCTCTGGATGTAGGTGATATTGTTTGTGGATATGATGCGAGCGTCCTCTTCCTCCTGACTTTTGCCTTCAACAAAAATAAACATGGGGTACGTCTCTGCAGAAGTGGAGAGGGCCTACAGGAGAAATTACAACCAATTCAGAGACTTTTCAAAGCCATTTTTACAAACTTTTTCATGAGTATTATGTTAAATCAGCGGTCAGGTCTTCATGAATTTTTTACAAATTTTAAGCTTGTAAGAGACAGATACTGTCATCATAACTTCATACATTCGTCAAAATAGATCCTTTCAGGTGCACAATGTTGTTTTAAAGAGGGTTTAATCACAGTAAGACTCAGGATCAAGGTTGCCTTGTGTAAATTTTAGTACATGATGGAAAAAAGAAATTGAATTGGGATTAGAAAAGTCCTCCTCTACATATTTCCATAGACTGTATAAAGAATGGACAGCATCTGTCTTCTTGCTGGATGAAACCACTCTGAGAACAGCACCCTCTGGTGACAGGCTGCAGTATAGGTCATAAATCCCACCTTCGCCAGCAAAGCGTATGGAGCTATGAACAAACTTTAGAAATTTATTACACAGAATATACATTTTTCTCCCCCCCGCTTGCGGTGTTGACATGTAGTTATAGTAAGACTGGTTTGTGCTCAAGTCCTCTTTTTTCTGTACAGCTCCGTTTTTAAAAGTTATTAGGGGGTTCATGTTTTCTTTGATTGACACCTGATTCAGCCTATGGGCGTTCAGGGATTGCGTAGCTCTCCCAGGGGGATACGCTGTTTGAGCCGAGCGTCATCACAGCGACTCTCAGCGACTCTCCCACCGAATACGTACAACGCTACTGCACAGCGCTGGTTTCAGGAAATGAAGAAAAATCCTGGAAATACAGAGAGCTTTTTGGCTTCAAATCCGTATACAAGCGGGAGGTGGAACCAAGTTGTCCATAGTATATACAGTCTATGTATATTTCCAATTCCATGCTGGAGTCTGGGTCAGTGCCATGAATATAGGTCCAAATAAACCGGTCACATACCTCATTAACAGCTGTACACATAGCTTCAAAGTCCTTTTGGCCTTTAGCGTAGAATCCAATGGTGCAGCTGGGATCCATACGGGTGAAAGACATTTTCCTGGGATATTTACAGTGGAATGACTGCAAAAGAAGTTCGTCTCATTAGAATCTGAGAAAATAAAAGCAGGAATTAAACACTGATACTGAGCTGGTTTAATCAGTCATTCCCGCTCAGATGCTGGTACAAGGAAATTCAGTAGTTAGTAACACATGAAAAGGATAACTGTGTGGGAGGTCCATCAGTGCAAAAAATTAAAAACAGTGTTTCGCTGTTAAATCTCAGGATAAAGGCTCTGAACTGAAGGTGTGCAGAAACTAGATAACTATGAGCAGATTCGTTTTCACTGATAGTTGAAAGTAACTTCCAAATAAAAAAACCTTTTGGCAGCCATGACAAGCTGATGGTGCTTTAAAAGGAACCCCCCACCATAAAACATTTTTTTTTCCACCGTGAGAACAAACTATGAAATCTGTCAGGATCTGTCGTTGTGTTTGTGTGGATGATGTTTCAGCCTTTCATTATTTTAGCCATTGCTTTTTCTGGCTGTTCTTTTGTGAAGCGCTACAATATACCATATAAAAACAGCAGATTTTAACTTGCCTCAAACAAAACAAGTAGCCAATCACAGTTCAGGATTTTATTTATTCTTCTGCTCTGACCTCGAAAAGCGCTCCAGTCTAAACCTGTTGTTTTTATATGTACACTATAAATTAAGGTTGACTTCATCTGACTTGACTTTTAGAGTGTCACCTGTGATGGCCAATCAGATCTCAAAAAAGGGCATGTGCCACCCCAGGCCACTTTTTGAACACACCCCTGGTGAGCACAGCTGTTTCAGGAGGAAGCGCAACTGAAAGAGAAAGCAGGTGACTTCCTCTTACCTCTAAAGAAAAGTTCAGTTTCTTTGTGTCCACAGTGGGCTGACAGTAGTGAGGGTCCAAGTACAGCAGATGGTCATCTTTAAAAGAGGAGAAAAAACTGTCAAAGGGCAGACATCAATCAGTTCAGGCAGGTTAATTATACTCTACACTGCACGTACCCTGGAAGCCGACAAAGAACAAAGAGTGCTTTGGTTTCCCTCCAATGATTCCAATACAGCTTTCTAATGTCAGGAGTTTCTGTGGAGGAGGATAATCCTGAGAGACACTCATGCTTTCATTGGTGGTTTCACTGTTTTTCACTATATACACAGCTTTTTATACAGCTAGACAAAACCTTGTTGACATCTTTTAATACAGAGTCACACTACTAGAAAGTGTGTACAGATACTGAATTAAAAAAAAAATACTGAGGAGGTACTTTGACACATGTGATGTAGGAGGGATTGAGATCCTGCCCTCCAAGTCGCACAGGAACAAGGACGATGACTGACTTCCAGGACTGAGGGGCTGGTCGCTCACAAAGCCGCTTCACATCCTCTAAATAGACTGAAAACACACAGAGGAGAAGCGGAGGCTCTATTTACATATGATATTAACACACACCCTGAGTGAGATGAGCACAAATAGACGGAACAACTTGGGGGAAACAGTTTCTGAGAGATCAAACACTGATGACAGAAATCACTCACTTGTGCAATCTTGTGCAACATACACGACTAGATTGGGAACATCTGCAGATGCTGCTACAGCTTTCCTGAAAATAAGAAAATGCATATCTTGATTTTAAATATAACTCATAGGCGGTAGGGTAAACTGGATGGATAAATTATAACCTCAAGTCTCACCTAAGGATATGAGCAACAATGGATGGTCCATACCAGTCTCCAGCCTTCTTCCCTGAGCTTTTTCCCAACTCCACTAGGCTGTGAATCCCAAAGGGGGCTGTAGGATTGTCTGTAAACCACCTCACCACCCTCCTGTGTGTGGCCTCCATTGGTCTGTCCAAATGGGAATCCAAGCTCAGTCTTCGAGCTCTCTTTTCAGTGCTGTCATTGAAGCACAGTTCTCGCTCTGAGCTGCTCGCCAGCAGGTCCATGTCATCTTTGACAGCATGTTGGCTGGCAGACCAGGTCCAGCCTTAAAATAATGTCAAAATGACAAGAAACTACTTAAAGTTTGAGGAACTACTTATAAAACCAAAAAGAGACCTCTTCTTGAAAAAGTGTACCATTTTCTATGCATACACTGAGTTTGGGAAGTTTAAAAACAAATTTATGTAAAAACATTTTTGTGTACATTTGCGATTGCATTAAACAAAAAGGTGAGACCCCCCGACCTCCCGCCCAAATTTACCCAATAAAAATCACTCAATATTCGAGACAGTGATCATTAACATGGTTTTCTCCATGGAGTCTTATTTGGAGGTGGGTCCAGAAATTCACAGACACGGAGGTCCTGTAACCATGGAAACTAAAACGTTGAGCCGCAACGCGTCACTACAACCACAAAGTCCCATATTCTTTTCCCAAAGCTCGAGTGACTTTAGTCGTTTGCATGGTTGGTAAAGACCCGGAAAACTAAGAGTGGATCGTAACCTTGCTAACATAACGCTGCTTGCTATGGCTAATCAATAGATATACTCATGTACACACACAGCCTGCAAATAAAAACTATCAGCTAACACAAGAACAACCACAACACCACTTACCACTGTCATTTGTTTATGTAATCATTTGTGTAAAAGCTTAAAATGAAAAGTATAACACTTTTTTGTCTGATAGGTGTGGTAAAATTCTTCATATTACACTACAGTTTACGCTCCACTTTATTCAGTCTTCGTGTAAGATTTAAGGGTCACTTCTTGGGGTCGGACAATCCACAATTCTGAATAAACACAGAAGTATCACTTCCCAATTATTTTTTCTAAAGATATGATCACTTTTTCATATAGTTGCCTTTTCTACTCTACTACAAACTACTAAAACTCTACTTTAAAAAAATAGGCCTCAACCCATCCCTCTGTGCCAGTTTCAGACCCATCTTTGTTTGTTGTCCAAGTGCTCCTAGATCTGTCTGCTGCATTTAACACAGTTGACCACAGCATTTTAATCTCTCACCTGGAGCACTGTGTCGGCATTAAGGGTGTCGCCCTAGACTCATTCCGGTCATACTTAACTGACAGAAGTTTCTGCATTAAACTCGACAACTCTGTGTCGTCAACAGCTCCTCTTCCACATGGGGTCCCCCAGGGCTCAACCCTCGGCCCTCTTTTATTTGCTTTTTATCTACTCCCCCTTGGCTCCGTTTTTAGGAAACATGGCATCTCCTTTCATTTTTATGCCGATGATTGCCAGATCTATTGTCCACCGGCACAGAACAACTCTGACTGAGTCCAGCAACTCACAGACTGCCTTAAGGACATTGAAGCCGGCTTTCTTTTAACTTCCTCGGTCTGAATGAGAACAAGACTGAAGTAATGTTGTTTGGACCAAGTGGGGGCCACCACCCCCAACATCGACCTAGGCTCCCTCTCACCCTATCTGAAGGATGTCGTCACTAATCTGGGAGTTAAGTTTGACCCTGATTTTAAATTTGAGAAGCAGATCAGCAGAGTGGTGCAAAAAAGTTTTTATCAGCTACGTCAAATAGCGAAGGTGAAGCCCATTTAATCAAGATCTGACCTGGAAAAATTAATCAATGCTTTCATCACAGCTCGTCTTGATTACTGCAATTCTTTGTATGTAGGGATTAGCCAGGCCTCCCCTGCAGCTTGTGCAGAACTCTGCTGCACGTCTCCTGACACAGACCCGCAGGCGTGGGTACATCACCCCCATCCTGGCGTCCTTACACTGGCTCCCTGTACAGTACAGAATCAGTTTTAAGCTTTTAATATTTGTTTTTAAAGGCCTGAACAACCTTGCTCCACCATATATCGCTGAGATGCTCCAGCCTTACTGCCCACCCCGACCCCAAAGATCAGCTGATCAGCTGTTGCTGACAGTCCCCAAAACAAAGCTGAAGCACAGAGGTGACAGAGCGTTGGCTGCAGCTGCTCCCAAGCTCTGGAACAAGTTACCCTTGACAGTTAGACAGGCCTCTTCGTCTGCGGTTTTTAAATCCCTCTTAAAAATGCACTTTTACTCCCTGGCTTTTAACACACTGTAGAGTTATATTGTCTGTTATCCCCAAAGCACTTGCCATGAGCCTGCTTATTTATCTATTTCTGCATTTATGTATTCTTGCTTGTTTTATCTTGTTCTTTGCATTTTTTATTTGTATGTGCTATGGAAATAAAGTTGATTGATTGATTGACTCTCTCTCCTCTCATTTTTCTTACTATTAAAAAAAAAGGAAAAAGTTGTTCAGGTATCAGACTAAATTTGTGCTCAGTATCGTCACCTGGTGGCATCAGGTGAAGCAGCAGTCCTTGTGCCAGCAGCATCTGGCCTGTTCTCAGGACACACCCCCAGCCACTGTCAGTGGTCAGAAAGCCGCCCGGTAACGGAGGGAAACCCCGTCTGTAGGTCAACCACAGGAGTGACGTGAAGGAGCAGCGGAAGCGCTCTCTCTCTTCTGAAACAGTTAAAATGCTTAAATTCATTCAACTGAATGTTGAAAATAATATAAGGTCGCACGAATAACCTCTGCTCAGAGCCTCACCTTGATCCTTGAGCTCGAAGGACTTTCCCAGCATGATAACAGGAGAGCTTTTGCTGAATTTGGATTTCTGCTTCCAGGACCAGCCTGATGCAATAAGGAGAGAGATGAGTAAATTCATCTCACACACAAGAAAAACTGCAAAGGGCTGTTCCTCTCACATGGTTACAATCAGATAGAAAGATCTGGATTAGAGTCATGTAGCAAAATTATGCAAATTATATTTTTATTCAACATGAAAAGATTAAACATGAAAGCGAATTAATGACATGGAAATTTTAATTCAAACTGACCGACCAGTCTAAACACTCAGAGTGCAACTTGAACCTGTCCTATTCAATTTGCTGAAATGTGTGGCTCTTCACATTCTCCAACAAAGCATGACAGCAAATAGAGCAAAAATCACAGTTGTTAATGCTAAAATATGCATATAACATTATGTAATCAGAAAAAACAAAAAAAACAATTGCAGATCTAAAAAATAAGTTTGGCCAGTTTAAAGCTATTCAACAGCTGTCAAACAACATTAAACAGCAAGCATACAGTGTACATGCATTGTACATGTATTTTTTTTTTCATTAAGAGAGAAATTCAATATGTTCTGGGAAATTAAATCAACACACTGACTTTGGAGAAAGTCCAGTAGCTGAAAAAAGCCACTCATGTTGCAAAGGTGTCACAGACACAGAGAGGTAGCAACGTGATGGCAGGTGTTTTGATTTTATGAGTTACTGTGTTAACTGGTGACTCTCAGCCAGTGTGTCTGGGGTCATTATTGTTACACCTATAAAAACAGAGTGAGAGCCCTTGTAGATGCTTTTGTTAAGTGATTCATTAAAGCTCTTATAAAGCAGTCTTTGCTTTTTTTCTTCTACATGTTGAAACTGCATCTCCTTGTTTTGAAGAGTAGCAGACACCTGCTTCATTTCCATCAAAAGCCTATAAACCATAAACAAGCCAGGCTCCCACAGATTCACTTTGATTATATTCTTTAGGCTAGCTTCCCCTAGGATACCCTTTTATAAACCTAAGATTGTGGTGATCATATGATTTATTATGCTGATCAGTTATGATGTCAATGATGTGGTAAAACAGACCGTATTTGACACTGTTCCATGCTGAGACCAACTTGGATTTGAGTTTGCCTTTGTCCTCTGCATCCTGGTGCACTAGGCTCTCTTCCAGTTTCTGAGGCCCGTTAACCTCAGAGGGGAGGAAGAACCAATCCTCTATGGGGTCGTCAACAAGGGACTGGCCCTCAGAGCCCTCTGACAAGAAGCTGGGATTCATAACAAGTGCGAGAAAGTTCTTCTCATCTCCATAGCAGCCTGTGCAGAAATAAAGAGAACATGAAACAACATTATACAGAGCCCTGATGGATGACACTGTCATGCTCAAGACATTTTTCAGTCTTAAATCCAGTGGAGCTCTTAATCTGATGGGCTAATTTTAGCCGCAGCAAAGTTAATGATTCTCTATCAGGGTAACTAAAGAAAGGAGCCATGTGACTGCACCAAGTGACTCAAGGAATTTCAGATATGTTCACGCAGTTGCAGCAGAAAGGAGCTGCAAAACCGCCCTCTCCCTTATTGGGCCTGGGACCTCTTAAATACCTCTTAAACTTCACATTAGTACACACACAGGATTACTGTGACAGGCGCTGAGCCTTTCACTGAAACACTGGTAGAAGTATTGGTCTATGATGTGGTGTATCTCAGAGTGTAGTCAATAGTGGGAAAAAAAAGCACTCAGATTTTTTTGAAGTCTGGAAAAATGCTAAAATTTTGATCCAAAATTAAACTGCAATTTAAAAATACTTTAGTTTTACTGGAGCTGAAGAACAGAAGTTATCACCAGTTTGTACTAAGAGTATCAGAAGTTTGTTCAATTTAAACTTCATGACAGTCTTGAGGCTCAAATAAGTGCAAATAGTAAATTATCAACACAATTTCAGCCAAAGTTTATGGTTCAGAATTCAAAGCGTGTATGACCTACAGAGAGCAAACTGTACAATTGTCTCCAAAAGTGTGTGTCCAAACATTAGGTGAAGTCTTCGGCTCACATCTGACCTTAGTTATATAATTAGGCTTCACAACAAATCCCTATTGTTGTTTTATTATTAGCATCTGGATAACTTATTATCTAACTGTGTTAAATACCTCATTCTTAACCCCATGACATCTGTGATCACTCCTAAACATATCCCTTAAATCTATCAGCGGAAAAAAACTCCAGCACATTTCACTTCAGCCTGTCGACACTGTGTTAAATATATTATTATGTTTGCATTCTGAATAAGTGAAGGAGATTTTATATGATGGCTGTCAAACTGTGGGGAACTTTCCACTTATGTTGACTTGAAAAGTTGTGAACAAAGGAACAGTTTTAAGTCTGTATTACAAATTTCTTTGAGAATCAAATTACTGCAATGAAACGTACTTTTTGATCTTGACTTTTGGATTGATGATTGAAATAAATGCTGCCCTGCTACACTCATGTGGTCTGAAATCAGGATTTAGATGTATTAGACAGACTTGAGTTTTATTTCTCAAGAGGATAACACAGTAACAGATGAAAAGATATGCAGGAGTGCACCAAGAAAAGTGTCTGGTACATTATGGTCTGCATTTACTCTGAGGCAAGTTTGATTACTAGCTGTCAGCTAAGGATCCCTGGTTAATGTAATAGCACTAGCACTTTTTAGGAGTTCCAACTGATTTGCTTTCAGTTTCCGAGAACAGCACCCTCTGTTGATGGGCTGCAGTATAGGTCATAAATCCCGCCTCCGCCAGCAAAGCTTATGGAGCTGTGGACCAACTTTAGAAATGTATTACACAGAACATAAATTTTTCTCCTCCCTGGTTGTGATGTTATCATGTAGTTATTGTAAGACTGGTTTATGCTCAAGTCCTCTTTTTTCTGTGCAGCTCCATTTTTAAAAGTTATTAGGGGCTTCATGTTTGCTATGATTGACACCTGATACAGCCTATGGGCGTTCAGGGATTGAGTAGCTCTTCCGGCGGATACACTGTTTTAACCGAGCGTCATCACAGTGACTGTCAGCGACTGCGCGGCCGAATGCGCACAACGCTACTGCACAGCGCTGGTGTCAGGAAATGAAGAAAAATCCCGGAAATACCGAGAGCTTTTTGGCCTCAAATCCGTATAAAATCCGAAACCAGGTTGTCCATAGTATATACAGTCTATGGTTGAAATGCATCATTCAAAAGACAGATAAAAAGAACTTTATTCATTCATGAGGGGAAATTTGTTAGTTTGAGTAACGTGAAGAGTAATGATGTCAAATGTTTCTATCACCCATCAGCAAGTGCAAGTTGATACTGTCGTTGCTTAACAACTTTGTTAGTTGTGTAAATAGTTAATCTTTGAATCGATAAAACAATATTTTCATGTTTCGTGTCAGCTTATCTATTTAGTCTCATGAACTTGTTAAAGTAGGTGACAGATCTGATGTAAAAAACCTGACAACATTCTGTTTTCATTCATCATAAAAGCCGGAACTCAGAGCTAATCGTTAAGCACTTCTTTTTAACAAGCTTTTCACAGAAACAAGAGTGGTACAAGTGTCAGAAACTGTTGCTCAAGCAAAGTACTCGAGTTAATGTGCTTAACTTTACTTCCGGGGCTTACCATGATATAAACTTATTGATCAAGTTACAAAAATAGCTCTCATCCCTTTCTATTTTTGTCACTAGCCCATGACTCCAAACCTCCGTATGCAATTACTAAAGGAAATCTTCAATGGTTAAAGGTGTGGTGTATGACTGAGCTCTGCAGGCCCTATTGTTTATGAGCAGGCTTACACATCCTCATTCATTTTCAGGAAGTATATAACACTAAACACATAGCACTAGAGTGTTATCTGGAAGCCCTACAAGTAGATTAAATATAAACAAAGTACCCTCTGCAAGCCCTTACAGTGGATGAAATCTATATAAAGTGCACTGTAGAGGCCCCTCCAGTAGATAAAATGCAAACAGTGTACCCTCTGGGTGCCCTTACAGTAGGTTAAATGAAACAAGATGCCCCAATGGCAGACCTCCCAGTAATTAAAATGTAAACAAATTACACACTGAAAGCTCTTCCAGTGGATTACCTGTAAATAAAACACCATTCAAAGGCCAGTGCAGACTAGAATTTAGTCTGTTGTGCAGCTTCTTTTTGATTATGGAAAGCAACGGAAAATCCTCAATGATCATTACTTTCATGTGCATGTGCCCCCCAATATATGAGGTGCCCTTCATTCTTTTGCCCCTTCCTCCCAAAAAGCCAAAGCACACCCCTGGTAAAGATCCAGATTTTTGTTTCACATTACTAAGAGACTCTCTGGGATGATCTTGTCCAGACCTGGTACGTGTTCTGCTCTGGATCATGATCTGGTCCATTGTAGTTCACTGCATTGATCCAAGCAGGTATTCCATTTCCACTAAAGGGATAAAGGTTTGACCAATCTGGAAGTGTTTGATTAAATGTCTGTATAATCTCGTGCAGATCTGACAGGTCTTGGAGCGGTGATCATGGGTGGGGACCGAGTTCCTGAAAGTTACTTCACAGGTGAGTTTGAAGCTGCGTCTAAGCTGTAATAGTGACTGTACGATACGTGTCAAACATTCATGACTTTAGCTAGCCCGAAACGCTTAGAAAATTAACTGCATTTACAAGAAGGCATTTCTACATGGCAATTAAGTTATCTTTAGGTATCATCTGTGGCAGACACTGAGTTTAGTCATCCAGAGCCATACCGTGTCGAGCACTGAAGGACTTATCCAAAGAAAAACATCCGTTTTACCTTGTCTCAGTCACCAACATCGTGTCCTCTTTAGTATGAATGAGTCGCCGAAAGTACTTCACATAAGTTTCCCGTCGTTTGCCGTGTCTTTACTGAGAAACAAAGCCCTCAAATTGACCGAAATATAGCAGCGCTGCGGATTTGTAATCACTTCCTTGTTTATACTAGTTACGTGTTTAAGTTGCTGTGATTGGTCAACAGAGGACCAATAAGAGTGCGTCCTCCGGTCCGTGTCTCTTTTGGTAATTGGTTATAACGTTTGGAAACGAGTATCAAAAAGAGAAAAACGACTGTTTTTTAGACCAACACGGAAGTCACTAGAGCTCCTTAAATCACAAAAAAATACACATTTTCCTGCAATTTTCGCCTACATGATATAGTTTCTTTTCTTTAAAGAGCTCTAGTGACTTCCGTGTTGGTCTAAGATGAACACATATAGGCTGAAATGAAAGCCACAAGGGTCCCCTTTAAAATGATACTTAAGGGGTGGTTAACTTCATGATCTGATGATCAATTAGCTGGGCACCTGGAAAAGTTATCATACAAAAATATAATCTACAGACATATGTCTTTTCAAAAATCATGATGAACCTTTGCCACCCTGAGGTGTACTATATACTGAAATTCTGGCCTCTGGCCCATAGCCTATTACTGGCTCAGCACACACCGCAGTGTTACCAGTGTTTCTCGCTAAATCTAGTGGCTCTCCAACTCTTTTTTCTAGTGTTATGATATTTTGAAGACTCTGTCATGAAAACAAGTATTACCATCCAATTCCTCAACGAGCAGCGGGGTCTGCAGCGAGCCCCCCGCCCATCCCAAAGCGCTATCAGGCGGTCAGGTCACAGTAGCCTCGCACAACAGTCCCAGTCCCAGCTGCAGTCAGGGAAGCGGAGACACATACGACTCCGCGTCCAGACTGCAAATGAAATGCGCATGTGCAATGCCGCTGTTCCCGCCCTGGTTTACAAACCGAGATGTGAAAGTAAATGTTTTTCCACCATCACACTTAAAAAAATCACTGCATTTGATTCACACTCGTAAATCGTAGCGCCATTCACTCCATTCCTGTTCTCCTGCCAAGTGCGCTTGCGCCGTCACTATTTTCTACGTGTTTCGTCACCGCTTTTTCATTTCATCATCTGTGTTTAAAGAGCGCATAAACAGCGCATGCGCGACGTTCTGTCAAAAAAAAAAAAAAAAAGTGACGTCACCGACTTCAGAGTCAGGAGTTGGTGACGTCACATTTTCTCTTTAGCTGAAAGCCAAAATGTGACGTCACCGACTTTAGAGTCAGGAGTTGGTGACGTCACACTTTGTCTTCAGATTCCGTTCTGTAAGTCCCTTACATCTGATTAAGATAAGGAGTATAGTAGGCTTATACATATAGTCTGCAGGAGCCATCTCAAACATTTCCACAAGCTTTGTACTCAAGCAGGAAGATATCAGATCCTCATCTCAGAGATCAAACAGTTTCAGAGCAAAAATGCCACTCGTTTTAGGATTTGCTGTTGGTGCATTAGTAACAAAAGCTGTTAGGCACCTTTTCAATTCTGCCACCAAAGGACCGATCCAGTATCCACCTCCACAACCTTGTGCACGTGAATCAGATGTGGAAGAAAGGCCTGGTTCATCACCTTTAGTGTGTTTGATGAGACAGCAGAGAGGCAACCCATCAATATATACTCTGACTCATCTTGTACGGAGGAGGATGTTGTGCCCCGTGTGCTGCAGCATTATACCTTACATGGCAGACAACAGGAGATCCCAACCATCAAACCCAAGAAGAGGCCTTGCACAAGGACTGTTTACCTGGATGAAAACCATAGCACCTGCAGTTGGATTGGGTGTTGCTGTTGGGGTCCTTGCTGTCAGTACAAGGGCCCTTGCGGTCAGTACAAGGGCCCGGGCGGATTTTTTTACAGCTAGATGTGCAGGACTCTCAACTCCTGAGTACATACTAGAACGCACCGCTGTTTTATTGCTAAGAGTCTCATGGAAAACCATCCGTGTAGTATTTTATGCTCTGTCTTCAATTTGCAAAGTAATACTTGAGAGCATGGTATGCATTTCCTTGTTAATCTTCCTCTCAAGATTTTTAGAGTAGTGCTTTCATTTTTAAAGTACACACTGCAAGTTGCACTGTTCATAAGCCAAGAAACAGTGCAAGTTGCATATGAAGTGTGCTAAGCACTTACAATTCCTTTTTGGATAATTTCAGCTGCTTTATTGATAGAGCACTTGTCAAGGTGAAGGGGTTTTCTCCAGGTGCTCTGGTTTTCCCCACACTCATTTAAAAATATTAAATGAAAAAAAAAAAACTCCATTCAATGTCATTAAACCAAAGTACAGTAGTCAAATGTCGTTAAACTTTGGTTTATATTCAGTGTGATTTCCACTGTGTTTGACAGTTTTTTTCCTGCTCATAGTTTGCTGACAGTGATCAAAAATTGATGCATGCATTACAGAGTTACAGTTAAAAACATGCAAATTAAAAATCCAACAGGCCGCCAATCTGCACCAACGACCTTTGTGACCACACCAAACATCTAAAATTACATGCATTCACTGGAAACAAATGTTGGTTTTGTGGCGTAAGTCAGAAGTGAGTAAGAAGTTGATGAAAATGATTTTGATTATTAGGTCATGAACGTATAGTAGTCAAAACTATGATCTGTATAATTGAAAATTGGAGAGATTCAGGCCTACACTTTTCCTGAGCGGCAAACGTAGGGATATACACCAAAACCACCTTTCTTGGTTTAACTCTGTCCCAGAACAAAGCAAAGAACAAGCCAGGAACTGACATGTAGAGAAGGTGGCGAGGATCCAGGCAAAAATAAACATACCAAAAAAAAAAACATAAAACAAAAAAACCCTCCCCTATTGTTGCTACCTTGTCGTGGTGGGGAGGCTTGTGTGCCTCAGTGACCCTGAAGACTACCCTGGCCAGGGTTATACCTCTGGTAGGTACAACCAAGCCGGGCAGTTTTCAGGTTAGAGGCATGTCCAAAAGCAACATTGCCATCACCCTCTTTCAATGCGCTTTCACTGTGATAATAGTTTCACTGTGATAATAGTTCAGGGGAAAAGGAGTATTTTGGGCAAATTTTAATGAGTTTTGAGCTCATTTGCGTATTGTTGTCTGGCGAAATTAACATACTTTTCCAACTAGGATTTCATAGGACTTATGTTAGTCTAGAAACCTTATAGAAATGTTGTATGGTGAAAAGAAACCCTTTCTATAGGTTTTTTTTGGGGGGGTTAAGTTGTATGTTTTCATATATCGACCCATGTAATTTTCGCCTAGTGTTATAAAATAAAAATGCGTGATAGCACCCATTTAGCTACCACTGCTGCAATGCTATCACATATTTTCCAACTCTATACAATGTCAAAAATCACTATGAGCATTATTCCCCTCAGTTGATACCGACCAACCCCCCTGGCTCATGGCCTAATAGTGCGAGGTGTCTGTGAGGGGACAGCAGAATTTTGACCTTTTAATAACCATAAACTTGAACCTGTGATACATGTTCACTCCCTCAGAATAGCGCTTTACATGCCTTACCCTTATGTCTGAACATGGTGTTCAATATGGATAATCTGTGATTATCCGATAATAAAGCGCCACTCTGGTTCATATCAGAGGAGCCGTTCCTCCCAATCACGCCCCTCCAGGTCTCACTGTTGTTGCCAACATGGGCGTTGAAGTCCCCCTGCAGAATAAGGAAGTCCCATGAGGGAGCACTCTCCGGCACCCCTTTCAAGGACTCCAAGAAGGTTGGATACCCTGAGCTGCTGTTTGGAGCATAAGCACAACCAACAGTCGGGATCCTTCCCCCCACCCAAAGGCGAAGGGTGGCTACCCTCTCACCCACTGGGGTAAACCCCAACATACAGGCACCAAGCCTAAAAAAAAGTTATCTTTAAATGTACAAATAAAAAAAAAAAGAAATGAAAATTGAAAATCAAACTGTTATGTGACTTTTCCTCACTTGTTCCAGACAACAAAAAAGAAAATCAAGCTGTATTTCAATTTTGGTTTTTCTATTTTAAAACAAAAATGAAATAACCAGTCGATTTTCTATTTTTGATATCTGTTTCCAAACGTTATAAACAATTACAGAAAGAGACACGGACCGTTCACATTTTACCCGTATTATGTCAAGAAACTCAGACAAAAAAGGATTTTCTCTGCATTTTATTACATTTCTGCACAGTAGGCCTTTTTTTTTTTTTGCATTGGTTTTCACAACGGTGTCACTTCAATATTCAGCAATGTAATGGACAACAACAGTCAAAGATGGTTGTTTAATCAAAAAAGGAAAAAAAAGAAAAGAGGGTTAACACTAGGACAAAAATGACCATGACAGCAACATCACAATTTATGGACCGACAGCGTCAATCTGCGCACTATCCAGGTTTTCACATTGATTTCTTAGACTAAATGTAAAATGTATAAACAGCTCTTTTCAGTAGTAAAGCAGAATTTCACCAACTGATACGTAAAAAAGTTTGAATAAATAAAAGTTCCATAAATAGATCAAACAAAAAGACAATTAATCAATAGTCAGACCAAATAAATAAAAGTATTTTACACAAAATAAAGTGCATTATCCTTACACCACAAAAACACAGATGTTAGCTGTCCAAACATGGAGATAGTATCAGAACTTACATAGTTCAGAATGTAAAACTTATCTGAAATCAACTTCAATGTGTTTACTTTCAGGATGATACTAGGACATTTATACAGTCCAGATTTATTATTGTTTCCACTGGGTACCCCTGGACCTATGGTGCTGTGTGATACCGTCCGCAAGCTGGCAGTCTAAGACAAGTCTGAGATATCATTTCTGCAGTACACAATAACAAACAAGACCTCACGACTAAAATGTGACTCCTGTTTCTCTCCAGTGTGTAGTCTACAACTATGTCACACAGCGAGCGTGCTCAGTTTAATGGAACCGGGCACTGTTGGATTGCATATATTTGTACATTTAAGTGTAAACAAAGAATATCACATCATCTTTAAATAAAAAGACTGGCACTTTTCCTCTGACTGAACATTTGACAATAAACCTAACAGCTGCATAAATAGAAAAAAACAGCGAGAGAGCTTTCCAACCCTACTCTCTGTCTCATTTTGGTTCTTTACACACTAAGTCACACTAGTTCATTCGATAAAAAGCCTAAAACAAATCATTGCACTATGATGAATGGAAAGCATCTAAAACTAAAAGAATTTGCTCGGCTTATTGCAACCCTTTTTCTCTGTTGTCTCCTCTCATCTTCAGCATATTGTAAACAAAGTCATCGGGGACACCATAAAAAGTGGCGTCATTTGCACATTGCATCGTGTCCCTGTGCAAGCTCACCTCATCTTTCTCTTTCTTATCAGTGATACTCAGCCCTTAAACAAATCTGATGCGAATTGATTCCATCTTTGCTGCTGTTTTGGTGTCTTGGTCCAGTTTCCATCACCACTACAAGTCTAAACTCTTTTATTAACTAAGGAGAATAAAGTTTGGGCTGATTTTTCATGGTTTAGCTGAACTAAATTACTGGAGCTGAGTTGAAATGTGAATAATGCCCATTTACAACAGAATCCAGCTTGTTTGCACCATAGACTGTATAGAAAGATGGACCCTGTAAGTGAAGCCAAATCATTTGGAGCTCCCCCGACTGACTGACTGACTGCCTTCCTCACTTTTTTCCTAACATGTCTTCAAACTTGGTTCTCTCTTTTTATTTTATTTTTTGACCTGTAAACTGGAAAGTAGGGGGAGGTAGGGTGTGTAGCCTGACACCATTAGGGTGAGCTGTGGCTGAAACAGGCTTTACTCTCTGGCTTTGACTTTCCTTTGTTTATGTAAAAGAGCAGAAGGGGGAGGTGGACGGTGCAGTCTAACTTGATGAAGGTGAGTTCCAGCCCAAACAGGCGTTTCACCCTGGCTCTGCCTACCTTGTCCTCTTTGTGGTATCTCACTTCATACTCTTAAATGGTTCTTTCTCTTACATGATAATAGAGTAGTAGGGGTAGGTAGAGTGTGCAGCCTTACCCAGCTGGGCTGAACTCTAGCCCAAAATGTCTCTGTTTTCCCTGTTCTGTTTCTAACATTTCTAGACTGTTGGTATTATTATTTCTGCTCTTCATAAACAGAAATACAGGTGAAAGAGAAGTTAGAGTGTGCAGCCTAAAATAGTGGGGGTGAGCTCTGGCCCAAACAGTTTGCTCTGGCTCTGCTTCCCCTGTCTTTTTTTGTAGCATCTAATGGCATTTGTCTTTTTTTCTCTTCCCTTAAGAAAATGGGGAAGTGGGGTGTGTAAAGTGTGCAGAGTAACCTGACTGGAGGCAGTTCTATCCCTTATAAGATTTTTCTCTGTCTCTGCCAACCCTGTCCTTCTGACATCTCAGTACAGACTCATATCTTGGTTCTTCTCTCTACTCTTCATTTATGAAAACAGAGGAGTGGAAGGAGGTATAGCATACAACTAACCTGGTAGGGGTGAGTTTAAGCTCTGGCTCTGCTTTGCCTGTGCTCTGTCTAACATAAACTGTTCTCTTCATTCATCCCTTCTTCATGACACTGAAGGGGCAGGGGGAGGTAGAGCGTACAGCCTCTACCTCAAAGATGGGAATATGCCATTATTGAAAGATTATAGTCTGACCTGAAAGATGCAGGGGTTTTGAATCACAGTTATTGACCCTAAAGGCCATATCAAGTTCAGCACTTGTTTTTTTCTCTTTGCTTTCTACGATTCATTCTATCAAGGCAGTGACATTGACCAATAAGAGCCCAAAGTACTCTGCATTCAAACAGAATGGCAAAGCAAAACAAGACGTAATGAGATGTAAGGCCCGAACTACACGTATATGGATATTTATTTATCGGGATATTTTTGTACTCCCGTCTAAATAAATGTATCTGTCCACACGTGTTAGTTCTCAAAAATATCTGCGTCTACACGTAGCCTTCAAACTCAAACCTATCTGGTGCCGCTTGAAAAAAATTCAGCAACAAAGCTAACTGATTGGCCGATGAATCGTAACAGCGTGATGCGTCATGCATTGTTTGCGAAAGCTACGCTAGTGCGTCGGGTCCATGTGACGGACCATGTGACCAATAAAAGTATTGGCCGCAGCAGACGCGTCTGTGAGCTGGCTGACTGGTGGATGTAATTGTATAAAACAAGGTTCACTTGCAAGGCTGAAATTAGCCCCAAAAGGGCAAAACAAACGTAAATACCCTGTCTGTCCGCCATCGTTGTTGTTTTTCTTTTTAATTCGCATGCGCGAGCTGCGATTTGACGTCATCGATCCGTAAAAGTCCAACCACACGAATCCACTACAGATACGGGATACGGATATTTTTTTATTTCTCCACTTGTTTTTCCGGATTCAGATTTATCCGGTTAGAGTGTTCCAAACTCCCGTTTTGGTGTGGTAGGGAGGCCTAATCGGACATAAATATGTGCGGTTTGGAATATATCCGCATTCGTGTAGTTCGGGCCTAAGTTTGTTAAGCTCTGGCAACAATTCTCCTGTCCTGATGTGTTGTTGAGAGACTAACAGGACAGACTGAAAAAACCCAAATGTGCAAAAAAAGGCTGACACACTTAACCAAACAGGCTACTAACACTTGAGGGTGTTGTCTTGCCCTGCCCCTTTTCCCTCTTTACTACTGTACAGCAATAGAAAGTGGTGATATGCCGCCCATCCTTATATACAGTCAATAGTTCATATTTTTAAAGTTTTCCTGTTTTGAAAAGTTGTTCACAGTGATCACTACCTTTAGGTCTGCGTATATTTTTCTTATTTTTAGATATTCTCTCTTTTTTTTTTTTACAGTGTCAGACATGCGTTAAGACATTTTTCTCTATGTACATCACATAATGAAGAACATACAGAACATACACGAGCCTACATTATGAAACCATGAACACACATTGTCAAACTGGGCTGATGCATTTTTATGTTTACATGTCATCTTTTTGGTCTTTTCTGCTTCTGTTTAAAGTCATGATGATTCATGATATGTGTGTGACGCTACACTAGAAGGCATTACATGGGAGAGTTTGACTCATTCTGAAGCTCTTTTATCACCAGTGATGCTTCGAGCTGCGACTGTTCCCCTTGTCGGACTGGTTTGCATTTGCTGAAGTTGTCGCCTGAGCCCCTCTGCGGCTGTTTCCAATTTGACCCTCCGGTTTTCCTGCGGCGCTCCCTCGCTTCTCCTCTCCTGACTTAGAGCTGTCTTTCACTTTAGCCCCTTCCTGTGACCCCTTCATGGGCCCCAGGACTGTTTTGGCCACACTTGTCAGCTGGGTGACGAAACTGGCTTTGTCGCCGGGGGACATGGGGCGAGACTTGCTGGAGAAGGGTGAGGTTGTGTTTGAGGAGGGCGACATGGGGTTCTCTTCCAGGACCTCCAGGTGGGGCTTCTCCTCTTTGGCCCCACGGTAGCTGCTTGATACCTTCTCCACTTTAGGTCTGACAGGGGCATGTGTTTGAACCTGGGTGGGGACTGGGGGCGCAGGTCCTTTGTGTTTAATCGTCTCTGTCGTTTTATCTCCAGCTCCCTTATCTCCTCTCTCTAGGCCTTTGCGTTGCTTGGACGGCTCTGCAGACGTCACCTTCTGATTATTTACTTTTTCTGCTCCTGCAGTGGCTTTCACTTTCTCCTCTGCGCTCTCCTGAGGTTTGGCTGTCGTTGCACTGCCTGACTGCTGCTTACTGTCCTGCAGCTGGGTGCTTTTTGATGAGGCTTGAGTCGAGGTTTTCTCACTGAGTTTACTCTTGCAGACTGTCGCCTCAAAGCTTGAACTGCTTGCACTTTGAGGTTTGTCTCCTGTACTGAGTTTGGCCTCTGCAGCTGAAAAACTTACCCCTGGACTGGACCTTGTGTCCACAGCAGAGACACTGATGTTATTTTTTGAGCCCTCAGCAGTTGTTTTACTTTCAGTAATGCTGCTCCTGGACTCAGTTTTACCGTCTTTGCTCTCTGTTTTCTGCCCTGCGAGCTCAGACGGTGTAGTTTGGGTGTCTTTCTCTCTTGTTGTGAGTAGTGAATCACGGCTGAGTGGTGACTCCTGCCTCCCCATCCTCCGAGCCGGCTTCAGGCCTCCAATCTCCCCTCCCATTGGAGGAGAAGGGGAGGATGATGATGAAGGAGATGGGGGAGCAGGCCCGTTCTCTCCCTCCATCTCCAGCAGACTCTGTAGGCTGTGCTCACAGTGGAAGGACTCCCTCCTGTAATCACCATGTGACACCTCCAGGCTGTGTTTGCGTAAAGACACCCCACCTGTCAAAGGGGAAGGTGAGGATGAGGAAGAAGAGGAAGAGGGAAGGATTGGAGCGCCCAGCTTCTCTGCAGACTGCACCCGCTGCAGCAGAGGGGACCGGGGCGGCTCTGCACTTTTAGGTCGAGGACGAGCAACTGGAGGAGAGGAGTGCAGCTTGGCTGGGAACATCTGTGTAGTGTTGGAGCTCCCCACGGTGTGGCCGCTGAGAGGGGGAGGAGAGGAGGTGGTCGGGGACGGGGTGTGAGCGAGGGGGGACAGGGGGATGTTTCCAGCAGATTTGCAGCGTGCAGAGCGGTACTGGCGGTGGAGCTTTGGTGACAGGCCGTGAAGTGAGCTGGGTCTCATGTGGTGGGAGGCAGCAGGAGAGTTGGGGGTGCTGGATGCAGGAGAGCTGCTCTGAGAGGAGGTGCCTGAGCAGAAAACAAAAAGAATTCAATGAAGAAATGTCTGGGGTTTTTTTTGTAATGAAAGGAAAGAACATTTCTGTGGCGATAACTGCTGATTTGATGAGATTTCTGTTTTATATTTAAAACTGGATCAAAAGAGGTAAAAGAGATCATTCATCTACAGCTTTCTGCACCAACCCTAGGATTACCAACCTGTCACCAGCGACAGGATTTGCAATGCCTATTTCTAATTAGCATCTCAGTACCGTAACTCCTGGATGAGAGGCACAATTCAAAAAAATTTAAAATGGTTCCTGAGAGTTGAAAACAGGACCTTTCCAGTGACGTATAGCATGATATATCTATCATTACAAGATTCACAATTTTTATATTGCACTTTTTGATGCCTGAAACTGGTGCAAAGAGGTAGGTGTCTGTACAGCAACTGAAGAAACAGCCCAGTTTTTACAATGTCCACATAAAATATTCACATGATTTAATTTTCAGGCTCCTTTTAAATAAAAATCTGAATAAAAAAATTCAGAAATATTCTGGGGCCTTTTAAACCTCTAATCATACTGCTCTCATCAACACTGAAATAGATAGTTAAGTGTTTCCATGTTAAATTCTAATTATCATACATTAGGAAGACTGTTGTAGTGGTCCTCCTGCAAGAAGCGTGATAAGCAACAAAATAACCGCAAAAAAATAATCATAAAATACTGATAAGCTCTCATGGTCCACTTGCAGTACCTATATGACCCACTAGGAGGCAGCAGACAACATTATAGGAGTCCATGCTTTGTCAGTTCAATCTCTGTTGCAGTGATAAGGTCAAGAAGTTCAGATTGTTTTTGAACACTGTTTGGTCAGAGATGCACAAATCACTTTTTTCAAGAAACAAAGCTGAAACTTTCAACTTTGTTACACTCTAAGTTTCTGATTGTATAAAAAATTACCCAGAAATTTTGTTTCAAAACCTCTCATTAGAATGATTTATCCTCAATTCATATTATTGAACTGATTTTGACTGGGATGCTGCTATCAGGTCTTACATAAAGTCAAATCAGGTGGAGACACTCATCTGTACTCTTGACCGTCATACTAACCCAGGTACGGGGATTCAAGAGCCGAGCGGTACGTCTGTGTGGGCGATCGAGCAGAGAGGTTGTGGGTAGGAGAGCCTGGGAGACTGTCTCCAGATGAGAGTGAGCGGTTTAGAGAGGAGAGGCTCCGGCTGGTGTGAAGCAGGTTGGACTGTTTGGTGATTTTCCTAAACAAGGAGCTGCGCTTCTTACTGGAGACAGAAACAGATCAGAGTGAGCAGAATTAATTCATTAAAGGAATGTTAGATTCTGTATTTGTGGACTGAAGCGGTTCTGTTTATTTCAGTAACTCACTCCTGCCCCTCCTTGGCTC
Organism: Xyrichtys novacula; assembly: GCA_962446985.1. Lineage (NCBI taxonomy): Eukaryota > Metazoa > Chordata > Actinopteri > Labriformes > Labridae > Xyrichtys > Xyrichtys novacula. The sequence continues at coordinate 10,526,067 of OY660879.1, read as the reverse complement.
CTGCTCTCTTGCTCCGTCTTGCCATCTTGGATTTATAGCTGGATTTGCGGGCTGGACCCACTTTAATCGAGGTGTTCTCAAATGGAGTTGTCGTAACTGTCACCTTGTTTCCGCTCTGAAGATCAGGCAAAAAAGGACGATAAATCACATCATCTAAGATCAAATTCAGCTGACCCTCATAATAAAAACTTTCAATCAAACTATAAGTTATAAAGGTAAGTAGTCCTCACTTTCAGGATCAGCTCCACTACTTCTGTATGGACAAGACCATGGACTGACTCCCCGTTTACATGAGTGATGAGATCACCAGCGCTGAGTCCAGCAGCTTGGGCCGGACCGCCATCCTCCACATGCTGTGATTAGAAACAAAAGGACTTTAAGACAAATTTTATGTCTAAAATCACTGTGAGGAGTTTTTGTGTTTCTTTCATAGACTGTATGAAGAATGGACAGAGTCTGCCTCCTCGCTGGGTGAAGCCACTGCGAGAACAGCACCCTCTGTTGACGGGCTGTAGTATAGGTCATAAATCCCGCCTCCGCCAGCAAAGCTCATGGGACTGTGGACAAACTTTAGAAATTTATTACACAGAATATGAATTTTTCTCCCTCCTGGTTGCGATGTTGACAAGTAGTTATCGTAAGACTGGTTTGTGCTCAAGTCCACTTTTTTCTGTACGGCTTTTTTTCTAAAAGTTATTAGGGGGTTCATGTTTGCTATGATTGACACTTGATACAGCCTATGGTTGTATGAAGATTGCGTACAACGCTACTGTGCAATGTTGGTTTAAGGAAATGAAGAAGAATCGCGGAAATACCGAGAGCTTTTCGGCTTCAAATCTGTATACTGGCAGGAGGTGGAACCAAGTTGTCCATAATATATACAGTCTATGATTTATGTTGATTCAACCCAGCAAAACACCATTGACCCCTTGGTCCCATGGTGTTTGCTGGGTTTGCTGAGTTAAAATTTCCCATGAGCACCATCACCCACTGTCACAAAGATTTGGCTTCTCATGTTTGTTGTGAATGCGAACAAATAGTAGACAGATCTTTTAAATACAGAAAAAGGCTGCAAATTAGTTCAGACTAGAAACCAGTCTGTATATTATCTACATCATATTTACTATAAAGCAATGCATCATGCATTTGTCTCTGTCAAGTAAATGGGTTAAGAGTAAAAATGACTTCACACTGTCACATTTGATCTGCAGAGTTCAAACACAGACACTCTAGGATGAGAGCTGAACATCAAATCATTCTTCTTTCACGGTAAATCCATCAGAACAGGGATTAACACCAAATCTTGCTGCTAATTTTACTGTGTATGTCATGAGGAAGCATCAGTATCAGAGTGACACTCTTTAAAAGCCAGTTAAAAACTCTTTACAGTGCCTCTGATTAAAAATGTCACAAAAGGTGTTCCTCAGGGTCTGGGCCCATTCTTCTTTGTATTTTATTACATTTATCTTGTCTGCTCACTCACCCAGACCATGTGATGTACACTGTAAACGTCACTATCTCCCATGTAGACTCTGATCGCCCGCAAAGTGAAGCCGTACTTCTTCCCAGAGCGGTGTATAGTGACTGGAGAGTGTATGACATTGACCATGGGAGAGTAGTCTCTGCTGGGAGACGAGTCCCTGGAGGAAGGGTTGGATGAGAGGGAGCGTGGAGACATGGGACTTGCCAGAGGGGAGGCGCCGTGTTGCTCCACTGAGGAGAGAGGGACAGGGTCAAGGATACAGAATTTAGTCACAGTCCTTTATTGCCTTGTATTTAAGTTATGTCTAATAGAAAAGTGTTTTGTGATTATCCCTTGGCCAATTTTCTTGTGCAAAAGACCAAATCACAGCAATGCTTGTATTAAGAACTACAGCACAACTTTATGTGTGGTACTACTTTTAAACAACAGTTCTACAAGCAGCTTTCAGTGCTTGAAAGTGTTGAGCAACAACAATGTATTTTTCAATGTTACGTTTCATTTGGCTCCGCATAAAGATTTAGTTCCGCAAAGTGACTGGAACTGAATATTACCAAACAAATGCCTGCACTCTATTGTTTTCTTCACACATGTCAAAAACGCATTAAACTTTTTCCTGTCCAAAAGGGAGACTTCATGATTTCAAGGACATGCTTGAACAACATCTATGAAAAACTTTGGGGGCAGAGCTCCTGAAAGTTTATAGAAATTTTCTCGAGTGCACCAGTGACACATTTTAGAAATAGGTCATTCACTGAAATCCTGATTAGCTGTGATCATAACAGCTGACATAATGATGCTATCCCGATGTCAGTGGTCGTGGAATACCTCTCGCCCAATCAGATTCCTTTGTTGAAAATAACTTTTAGTGTAGACTGTGTCATGTCATTATGGCCTTCACCTGCAGGAATGATGACGGACAAAGCCGTAGCAGAAGCAGATTTGATGACTTTGGTTCCTGGTCGTGAGTTACGTTTCTCTCCTTCAGCCGAGAGCTGCTGGTGACGAACCCTCCTCAGGACCAGGTCTGTGGTCGCTCCACGGGGCCCTGTTGGGTCTGGGAGCCCCAGAACGGAGGGACTGCCTTGTGGAGGCACAGATGCCTCAGCAGGTCTCAAAAACTTATCTGTGATACACACAAATCAATAATAATAATTAAAGCAGATAATGTGTTATTTTAAGCAAAGGGTGAACCAACTTTTCAGTGACCTTGATCTCTATCCTGAACTTTCAAAATACTTGTTCCTCTCATATTTGGTGAAGTATCATCCAGTCTTACCTCCAGCGCTGAGCCCATTACTATCTTTAAGTAACTGTCTCTGGTCCCCTTGAGCATTCGTGGCACCCATAGCTCCTTCCAAAGATGTCCCTCTGGCCTTAACTGCAGGCTGCCTGCTTGGAAGGGTCAGCTCAGAGTCGACTTCCAGAGGGGAGGCCAGGCGGTGTGTGTCCATGAGGGCAGAGAAGCGTCTTCGTGCTCCAGATGGTGGACTGGAGTCGCTCTCAAGGAAGGAGGACTCTGAGCAGGACAAGCGCTTCCTGAAAAAAAAAAGGCAATAGTTCTTTAGTAGTATTACTTTATCTTATATTTCTCAGTTGAAAAACAGCTTCTGAACATTTCCTGTCAGCTGCACGTACATCTCAGGTGATCCGGTCCTCCAGCTCTTGTCCCTGAGTGTGAAGCTGCCCAGACTTTCTCTTTTAGCCATTCGATCCTCTCTCGGCACCTTATGCTCCCTTAAAGTCACTCCAGGGTGTTTATGCTCCAGCTGAGACAGCTGCTCCATGCTGCTGTACACCTGTAGGACCACATGACAACATAGTCAAGGTTATGGGGGGCAATGGTTGAACTATGATGTGTAATGAGGATAATTATGTGTTGGGAAAAGAAGCGTAAAGTGTAGGTTTGAAGACCTTGCTGAAGCGAGGAGAACAAGAGGAGAAGTGATGGATCTCCACAGGCTCATCGTCATTGGTATCATCCTCATCATATGAATGCACATGATGGTAGCGCTCAGACCGGGCTGAGGAAGAAAGGTACATTATAATAATCAATGATCAACTAAATCAAATAATCAAGCTGGCTAATATTGCCAGTGCTGCCCAACATCTCTCTTGGCAGGCAAACTCTTCTATTGGTAGGCTACACCACGTTAGCTAGCCAAGACAACTTCCAGTGAGCTTGCGCCATTGGTTGCCGATCAACATTACAAGTGTCAAATCAAAATTACCATTAACCAACTAGTTTCACAGTTTGCAAGTCAGCATTACTGTTAGCAAGATGACTTTGCTGTAGCTAGCTGAAGCAACAATTGTTCACCAACACTGCTGTGAGAAACCAATCTTTTTTGGCTAGCCAACATTTGCTGTGAGTCAGCAAAGATTATTGTTGGTCAACAATTCAGCTAGCAAGCCAGCCACTGTTACTGATGGCTTCACGGCAGTAATGGTAGCATGGCAATATTACTGTTAAGTTAGCAAGCAAACATTATTACTCTCAGTAAACTACACTAGTAAAAATAGCTGCCAGTTAATGCTTGCTAGCTAATATACAAAACTATCACAGCCAGCTAACATTATTTTTTTCCATGTTTATTACCATAATCTGAACACATAACTGTTAACCAGATGACTGTATTGTTTGATAGTTGATCCCCTGCCAACTAGACAACTTGAATGTTGTCCAACTAACAATAGGCAATTATTTGCTAAGCAACAGCTTACATTCCTAGTTAGTTCAACATGATAACGCAAGTGTAAGCTATTTTGTTATGTCTCAGAAAATGTGAATTTCAGTTTTCCGTGTTGAATGGTTTGATATCTGGGGGCTTTGATTTAGAAGGCCTTGGTAATGGGAGTGTAATGTTATGATGAGGTTAATTGGTGGCTGAGAGCCCAGTCTTCAACTCTGTGTTGTTATTTTATCATATTTATACGTCCAAGGCATCACTGGTAACCCTCAACTATACTAGCAAGCTAATGTTAGTGTTAGCGAGGCAACAATACTGTCAGCAGGCAGAAATTACTGATAACAAGTAAACATGAGTGTTAGCTGAGATTTCTTACTTTAGCTAACACTACCAGTAAAACGAGGTTATGTTAGCTGAGAAGCTGTTGGATTTTATGATGAGACCTCACCAAAAAAACTTCCCCTCTCGACTTACTGAATTCATCGTGGAAACACCAGAGACTTAATGAGGTTAATGTAGCAGAGATGGAGATGACTCAGAAGTCCCCAAGCTGTTTTAATGATAAAGATTTTCCAGGGCTTAAAGGGATCTGTGGTCACTGCCTCATTTCCCCCACTGCGGACTTACTGTCAAAATAACTGGTGTCTTCCTCAGACTCAAGATGGGGAATGAACTCTGCCTTCTGTCTCAGCAGGCTGTTCCAGTTTACCTCTGCAAAGAATGAATGCTGCCTCACTTCAAAAGCACCACCTAGAGGGATAAGAGAGGAAAAGGAGGAGGGAGAGGAAGATAGGCAGGTTAGAAATGCAGTCTTGAAGCAGCTAAAAGCACTTTGACCCAAAACAGAAGCTGGTTTATTTGAGTTAAGTGAACCTGTAAGGCTAAAAGCAGGGTAAAAGTCAGTGCTTCACAGCAGATATTCCTAACCAATGTTACTTCTCCTCCAGTTGGCATTTAGAATGATTTTGCAGTTTTCAGAGAGTAAAATAGACTAAAAAAAAAAAATCAAGGTATAAGACCTGAACTTTCTTTTTAATTCACGAGTGCGTAAAATAGGTAGCTGTCGAGGAGAAAGCTCAGAGATATGGATTAAACAGCTAAAAGTTGAAAAAGCTAAGTTGAAAGTGATATAAAATGTGACTCATACAGCTTGTAAGAAACTATATTTAGTAATATTATTGACAACCATTATTCATTTCAACTACAACTGAGTATGAGGGCTACATTTAAGTATAATAAAAATTAATTTTCAAGAATAAAGGTATTATACTCTAGGTCCTCGTACTATGGGGAAAAAGTTGCTATTTTCTTTTTAGGGTGTAACAGCGCCCTCTGCTGGGTAGAGTGGAGGAATGCGCCTTATGTTGTGTTGATATGAAAATCTGTTCTAGTGTCTTGCATTTTCTTTCTGCTAGCTAGGTCAAGGCTTGATAATCAAACTTTACAATGTGGCAATGCTATCCTATTGTTCACTGAATCATTGCTTTCTCTGAACAAGCATTTCCTTTTGTTTATTACAACAATAAACGTGGCTACTTGACCTAAAATAGGTCTGCTGCTATCAGAATGAATTGCATGTTTAGGTCACAAAGACTGCAAGAGAGAGGCTTAACAATTTGTCTTTTGAATGCAACATAAAAAGACTTGTAAAATGGAAAAAAAAAACACTGATAACTACAGATGAGGAAATACGAATGTAGGTGTGTAACCTGTGCCCAGTCGAACCAGTGGATTCCTTTGCAAGAGGGAGGAGATCAGATTTTGAGCATCAACAGGTAGCGCTTCTTCACCTTCAGGCCACACGATGTCATCTACCGAACAAATAAGAGAAACAGGGTCAATGAGTGAAAATACTATTTAAATATCAGCATCCAGACCTCTAATATCTTACCTGTAATAACCTGTCCAAACAGTTCCTCTGGAGTGTCTCCAAAGAAAGGCACACAGCCCACAAGAAACTCATATAGGATGATCCCCATGGCCCACCAGTCCACTGGCTTTCCATAACCCTGACGAAGGATAACTTCCGGAGCGATGTACTCTGGAGTACCGCACACCTAGAAAGAATGACACAACAAGCCCAGTGAATAAAAACCATTTTTGTCCTAAATACAGTACACATATAATTTAACAATCAGTTTTATCTATTATTACACATCTATTTTAAGACTGGATTCTAACTGATCAATATTACATAGCAACGGTCTGGTATTTCTTGATAGCACAGTTGCTATGGATGCTCCCCTAAGGACAGGCTCAAATTAGGTAACTCTTTTATTCTATCAATCTGTGAATATAAGTCACCAAATTAAGAGTTGTTGGGTTTTTTTCATGATACTAAAAAATGGATATCTGCTCACCTTGTCTGGGGTCTGATTCAGTTCAACAACCTGCTCACGATACATTATCCCTCACATAATTTTGATGGTGTTTGGTTCTAGAAACACGTACACTCCCCAGAATCCATCTTATTCTCATCCAGCTCATCACAGCAGTTTATTTCAAACCTTTCTTTAAACTCTGTTATTAGTATTCTGGTATAAAGCAGGGAACAGGTGACCCTGAGTAGGAAGCATGCATATTTAAGCCCAGCTAATTACATCATCTCACAGATGCCAAGACAAGATGAAAGCCTTGGCGAGGGTTTTCATGTGCAAATGCATACGTGCTAAATGCTAACAGATCTCTGGGCTCCATAATTCCATACAGAAGAAATAATGAGGATAAGAAGCATGAGCACCAAATAAAAGAGACTCAGGGGGGGAAATGTGCCTAACAGAGAGGTGATTAAAATATGGAGGAAATACTGTCAGAGTCATATTTTCATGCTTCATTATGCCTCGCACACAATGAGGGAATATCTTGGTATGTAAATGAAGACTTCAAAGGATGTTTCATGTTAAAGCTTTACTTGGACCGTAATATGGATTCACACAGACTGCAGCAGTGTATCTAAATGAGCACAACTGCTCATGTGATTTTGTTGAAACAATTTCTTCCAATTAGAGATAACATTTTTAAAGTACTCAGTATTATTGATCTCTGGAAATATCAATAATCATCAATTACTCATGAAACAGAGATTTTTTTCTGTGAATAAAACATTTTTTTATACTTTCCCCCCTAATTTACAGCAACATATTGTTTATAACTAATAATACTGCAAAGCTACAGAACACACAGAGGTATAGAAATTGTTTAAACACTGAATAACATTTGTTCATAAAGAGGATCTATGTGGACATATTGCCATATAGAGCAAAGAAGTGAAAGTAAAATTGCTGCAAGTAATCACAGTGTCCAAAATATCCAGAATAGGTGATACTCTAGAGCCCAACCACGGTGTATGTTTCCTCTCAAAAAGAGAGCTCGCAGAGACATGGCTCATGGCTCCAGCCCTTCGCTGAGTATCATTGTTGTGTGTAACACCTTTGGCCAGTTAGCTGTATTGAACTATGCTTTTAAGTTTAAACGTCACCCTTTATAGCCTTGTATAATATGAGACTACATGAGAAAATCAAACCAAAAACATGATCGTTTTTGTACACTCTTGTTAATGTTTTAATCAATCAACCCGAGTCGTCAGGTATCGAAGCGAAGGATCCCAAAAACCACTGGCTGATGTCATGGTGGTTACAAAGAAAAATGATGAAAAATGTGAAAATGAAACAGTTCAAACACCATTGTCTTCATCCTACCTGTTTGTCCAAGAACTCTCTGGTGTCTTTCTCTATGTGTCCTTCATACAGGTTGGTGGTCAGACTCATCAGACCCATTTTAGAAAGTCCAAAGTCTGTGAGTTTGATGTGGCCCATTGAGGTAATCAGAAGGCTGGGAATAGACACAGAAAAGTTCATATGAAACTTTTAAAACTTGTAATTTCTTTTCGAATAAAATGTGGCAACAAAAGTTTGAAGTCTTTTCATCTTACTTGTCAGGTTTGAGGTCGCGATGCACAATGCCGTAGTTGTGTAAGTACTCCAGAGCGAGGACTGTCTCTGCAAAGTACATGCGTGCCATTTCCACAGGCAGAGCCCCAATGTTCTTCAGCAGAGTGGCACAGTCTCCTCCTGCCAGCACAATTCATTATTTGATTAGGCTTGCTGCTGACATTAGCAATTACCGCCGATGTCTCCTGGTACCTCTTGTCCAAGAACATTTTAACCTCCACTTAGAGGGGTGAGTAACAAGCTCTGTAATCATGCAAGCTTTGTGACCTTAATTCAGTAAGATGACTGTACTTTGAGTTATTCTGGATATTAGATGATACTCAAAGACTCACAACATGTCTTTTTTAATCTGGGACATTTGTATGAACAGCCTTTTAAAAACGTAGAATTATTCCGTGCCCGTGGGATCAGCTTATAACGAGGTAGCAGTGCCTTTAGCTTTTTGCCATGCTTGTTCTTCTTGGCTTTCACTGCTGATTTATCACCTAACAACTCCTGATTAAAACATCTCAACAATTACGTGCTGGATTGCAGTTTCATTTGGCACAAGTCTTCATGTTCCCCCCTAGGATGAAAATCACATTAGTAATCAAAAAGTAATCACTTTGTCTCCTTAAATTTGCTTCCTGTGCCATCCTCTGCTGAGCTGTGAATCATAACTCACACCATTATGTTAGGTCTGTTTCAGAGAGGCGAGGTTGCCCTCATCATGTCCTCAGCGTTTCCCACACTGAGATGATACCTGTGTTTTTTCTGACCATCTTTACATTTTTCTCTTTCTTATTGTCAATGTTAGATCTTCATTTGTTGTGATAACCTGCAGTGTCTGACACATAATTTACATGCATCAGTCTCACCTTGGTCCATCTCTTTCTTTTTGCATCTCCCTCTCTCAGTCTCATTCCTATCACCTCCAATAGCAGAATAACACAGTGAGCTTTCCAACTGTCTAAAAGATGAAATAAATAATGCCAAAAGTTCATTCCAAGTCTAGAAATAAAACCTTTTAAGCTTGAGTTAAATTACTTGCAGTCCTTTTAAGGCCCAGCAGGGGTAGCAACCAACAGAGACTGCATTATAGAAAAACTGACTCACTATTTGTAAATACAGTTGGCCTCACAGTTTGGGGGGGGCGGGGGGGCGGCTCTGATCTAAAGCTTTTCATAAGTGATTATTTGTTCTAAAAATCAATTAAAGGGATATTACGGCAAAGTTTTGCCTAATTTCTTTAGCAAAGAGGCTAAACACAACTCACCTACTCTCTTCCAGCAGCCGTTTGTTTGTAGCGAGACCTCAGGCCAGTCCATTACAGACTGCTGCGGGGTGACGCAGCTCAAGGAAGAACATTTCTGATCATTTCTTCATGGAAATATAATCAGACCGAGACACTGAGGCAGAAGAACTACCGCGCCTGCAGTGCAAAATGATTAAAATGATAATTATCACTTCAAGGAAATGATAAAGAAATGATCATAAATGTTCTTCCTTGAGCTGCGTCACCCCGCAGCAGCCCGTAATGGACTGGCCTGAGGTCTCGCTACAAACAAGCGGCTGCTGGAAGAAAGTAGGTGAGTTGTGTTTAGTCTCTTTGCTAAAGAAATCAGGCAAAACTTAAAAGATGTTTGGTGGCTAGTACTATGGCTGGGACCCTATATGTACTGTTAATGAAGTTAGGTGCTGTTCTGAGCATTATTTGTGGTTATAGAGTGGCGTTTGGGTTGAGGTTTGTTTACAGCTCCTCAGACCGCTGTGTATTGCTATCGTGTGGTCGTTACTAAAGTTGGTATAACTAGAGAAGCAAGCAGTCAGCAACATTCATCTCTCGAGGGGGTGTCTAACTCAGTGTTACAGTGTGTTTGACCCTAAATTAATTTCACGCTGGAATATCCCTTTAAGTTGAAGCCTGACTGCCTACAATGGGACACTCACATTGACCAATGACAGATCAGCAGATAAGGAGGCATCCCCAACCACACATGCATCCTTTTACAGCTCAGAAACATGGCGGCAAAAACATAAACACCACTATGAGTATAAATAAGACAGCCAGGTGCACCCATACTCTTATTTGTCTTTCACTGCAAAACAGAAAATTTGCCGGGACAGCCAGCTGAGGATGTCAATCATCCTTCATGTTTGTTTGTCTTCTGATGTCAAGATGTTGTGATATCCCATGAGTGTGAAATCCCCATCAAACAAACATGGGTTTATTGACCTTATGAAGTTGTCTGGTGTGTGTCATTATAAGTTTGTCTGTACTGTCCAGTTAGGACCTAAAAGTAGTCTAGAGTTTGGACAGCTTAGAGCGAATCTGGGACATCTCTCACACTGCTCATACAATGCACTCACACACAGCTACTGTATGTTCTTACCTTCAACATACTCCATGACCATGCAGAGATGTCTCCGGGTTTCAAAAGAGCAGAACATGGAGACAACGAAAGGATTCTCTGCAAAGGTGAGGATGTCTCTTTCCACAAAGGCCTGCTGGATCTGGTTCCTCAGGATCAGGTTCTGCTTGTTGATCTTCTTCATTGCAAAGCGCTGCCGGGTCTCAAGGTGACGCACCAGGTATACAGCACTAAAAATAGATTCAAAGATGTTATTTAACTTCAAAACCTTACTGCATTAAGATTGTTTGGTCTCAGGAATGACTTGGATAGAGATAAAATGTAAATTTGAAGTGAGTCAAAGTCAACAATGCTGATGCTCCACTCACCCATAAGCTCCGTTACTGATCAGCTTGATGGTCTGAAAATCAGCTTCTCCGGGGGGTTTCATTGCTCTCATCTTACCCTGTGAATAAACATAATACTGTGGTCAAAACATGATCCAGTGTGAAATCAGACAGAGTAAATATTAAATAACTGGGACCAGGTGTCTTAATGTACCCAGGATTTGGTTTCCACCCATCAGAAACATCCTCTGTCATCTAACATTCATTCTTTTGCTTCTGTAATTTTGATAACGCTCATTTGAACATGATGTAAAAGTCACAGTAATGCGTCATCCTTTCAAGGCTCTGACCCCCACCGCCTCGTTCATTATTTAGTCCACTCAGCTAAATTTTGTTAGTTGGAGCTTCGCCTAATGTGAGATTCATGGCCTGAGGAGGGGGTGTGTTTCCTGTTTCTGAGCTCTTCAGCACAAATTAGCTAAATTAGACGGATAGAAACGCTCATGCCAAGTCATTTTCAGATGACGCAAACATTTTCAGTGAAAGCAACATTAACACCAGGCATGGCTCCAGAGGTTATTTGTCACTTCCTGTGACTAAATCCAATGCAAGGCAGAATAAGGAGGAAGACGACAGGATGGGTCTTCATCAGACAAAATAAAACTGTTTCAAGAAGAGTTTGATAAATGTCTAATCAGTCATAATACCAACATTTTTTGGATGGTACATTTCTGCAACATAATATTTGAGTATTTTTCTCCTTTTTCATATAATTTGATTTGTCTGGTTCATGAGCAGGCTGTGAAGTTGAACAATTCTTATTATTGATTTGATTGACAAAGGTTCTTCTATCAGTCCTATCATCCATCCATCCCTGCGTTGGATACTTTGCTGTCAACTTTAAATCCTTTATTATGTTGTCCTTTTGGGTTGAGATGCTGGTGGTTGGTGATAAAAAAGACTCAAACGCATCACTAAACAAGAGCTTTGCAGGGTCAGACATCTACCCCTCTAAGAAAGAGCGAAAAAACATGAAGAAATAGACTGAGCACAGAGAAAAAAAAAACTGATCTTACCTCTGTGGAGTCGTCTGTTTCAGGTGTGAGCGGTCCCTCGCTGTCATAACTGTCCAAGTTTACCATCTCTGTCAACAGAAAACCATTTTAATCACATGGTTAAGAACAGAAGTCTGCAAAGTATCATAACAAAAACAATAACAGTCAGTATGTAACACACCAGAAGCTGAAATAAGAGAGAAATCCTAAAAAGCTAATCTGTTTAAATGGCTCATAAACTTTCTGAAGTGGGACATCAGAGTCTCCGTCCCTCACCTTCGATGGGGTCTCTGGTCAGCCCCAGCTGGCTTATGATGTAACGAGGGATGTCTGTCTTCATCAGGTGACCCTCTTTGGCGTGATCCTCCGCCGCCTCCAGCAGATGGTAGAACTCCTCAGGGTTAAACTCCTGAAATCAGATCAGGACGTCATCATTTCATTTTCTTTTATTCATGGCCACACCATAACACACATACATGCATGCAGAAATAAAAAAAAAAACAATGCAACAATACAAGATAATAGATGTGGATACAATTTACTTCAAATATTGGTTTACTGTCTGTAAAGCAGTGGATGTCAAAGACCTGTTATGACTCCCAGAGGGCATGAGTGTGAACAGGTGGTGTGCAGGGTGTGTACAGTCTGAGGTGATTTCAGTGCTCGCTGTGTGACTTGTCTTTGATACAGAGTCTCTATGGATGGGAGGGTGTGGCCAGTGATTTTGGATGATCCGTTGATTATCCGTTGGAGTTTTGTGCGTGAATGACTATCCAAGTTTCCGTACCAGACTATAGATGATGTGAGGATACTCTCAGTTATGGCTGTGTAGAACTGAAGGAGGATAATGTGTCTCACTCTGAACAGTCTTTTATTGGCTCTTTTGTAAATTTCATCTGCATGTTGCTTCCATTTGAGAGTATTATTCATGTGTGTGCCGAGGAATTTGAAGGAGTCCGTGATGGTTATGGCTTCGGAGTTGATGAGAGGGCTGTTTTGGGTGTGGGTGAGAAGTCTATTATGAGCTCCTTGGTGTTTGATGTGTTGAGCTGAAGGTTATTGTTGTGACACCGAGTGACTGCTTGGGTGACCTGAGCACGGTAGTGGGTTTCATTACTGTCAGTGATGAGTCCAATTATTGTTGTATCGTCTGCGTATTTAAGGATGGATACTGAGTCGTGTGAAGATGTGAGCATGAGGTGAAAAAAAAGGCGGTTTCATTGAGAGTTAATGTCTGTATCTCTTGGTTTTGGGTGGAGCTGAAATGTCCTCAACAGCTCTGTCTAAACTCCTGTCCAGATGCAGCAACATGGAGAAATTAAGGTGGACGAATCCATTTTATTGCTTCTGTTTTAGCTTTTGCTCACAATCAGAAACCTCGTCAGCGTCGCATGACTCATCAAGATTGTTACGAAGCACAATCACACACACACAGCCAAAGAGAGACGACACACTTCCACAAACATATACAAACACACACGTCGGCATCCTAGGGCTTTAAATGACACGGCAGTCACAGTCTGTGTGAGTCAGGCTGGAGGCCGCTGTCTGCTTTAAGAGCGACTGTGACAGAGAAAATTTAATCTAAATGCAAATTTCTTCATCATCCATCCAGACAGACAGACAGACACGTGGACCTTTAGTGCATGTTTCAATTCTCTTCTCCTGCTGCTAGACAAACCGCAGAGCTTAAATGCTTATAATGGACTAACAAATGAGTATCTGTGCTCATGTTTATTTAAAGAAAATCAATTAGTCTTCAGTCACAGAGGGCTGTCAGCCGTGACATGTGGGTGATTAAATATAAAAAAGGTTGGTTTTATCTTACGTTTCCTTTACAGACTCCAGCCAAAATTAAAGTCCCTGATTACTCTCTCGTTAAAAGTTTTAGGATATCTGAAATCTCTGTTCAAAAGGGACAAGGCTGAGAACTGATGCTGGATGGCTCGGATCTTAAGGCATTACATTAAAGACAATATGACTCTGTAGTGGAAATCACTGCATGGACTCAAACTTGCCTCCAACTTCTGATGTCTGGGAAAACACCAATTACTCAGGGAACTAGCAACTTCTCTGGTCCAAACTTATATAAGCGATATAAACTTCTGAACTGAGGTGAAGTGGAAACTGTTCTGTGCCCTGACAAATCAAAAAGGACATTATTTTTGGAAATGATGGACACCAATCCTCTGTTCGAAAGAGAAGAAGGACCAGGCTTGTTGTTAGTATACAGTCCAGAAGTTTGGTGGAGCATCAGTGCCAATAGCATGGGTCGTTTACACATCTGTGAAGGCTCTGTTAGTGTTCAACAATATATACAGTTTTAAGAGCAACATATGCTGCCGACCAGACAATGACTTTTTCAAGGAAGACCTTCAAGTATCATAACCAAGCAACAACCTCCAGAAATGATGCTTCAGTGCAGAAAACTGCAGTTCTCTGAGTGCCTCCTGAACACACTGTGCCTACTATTAGAGCAAAAATAAACTTATTTACGGGCTGGTTTTGGTTTTAACAGCATAAGACTCTCACAGAAACCAATCTGTCCGAGTCCTCCAATCAATCGAATTCATGGTTTCAATGATCAGCAAACCATCCGACTCTTATTGGCTTGGGCTTGTACTTTGCAGACAAATCTAGAGCGGTGAATTTGCTTCTGTTTTGAACTAAACACTTGGTCTTCTGTTGCTCATGGGACTGTAAAAGTTACAGTCTTGGCAGAAGGATTTGGGAAGTATTTGATTATCAGGTGGTAGCTGGTGTTTTCTGGGACTGTATCTTACCAGACACTCCAGGAGCCTGGCAGGTCGGGAGATGATGATGAGGAGCTTTTTCACCAACTCAGTCACAAAAGCGACCTCGGAGCTTTCAGAACGCTCAAAGGCCTGACAGAGAGAGAGAGAGACAAAAAAGAAATATTAACATCAAAAGTCTTTACAAAGCGGTCTGAAACAGAGAAAAATCACAAAGACAGCAGTACAGGTGAAAGAGAGACAAAAAAGGAGCGCAGACAGCTGTGAAGAATGAGAGTCTGTGATCATGAAAATCTCAGCAGATGTAATCAAACCAAAAGCAGGACACCCACAGAAATCACAGCCATCTAATCAAGCCGCCAAAATGGAGTCTCTGATGAAGTTCCTGATACCTGTTATCTGCGGCGTCAAATCATGAACACAATTAGCCTCAATTACCTTTAACCACATTTCCTGCAAAGGCGATCACGAGTCAGAGTGAAATGAGAATTTAGCTGCGCCTGAACCTTCAGAGGCATCTCATCCCCTCAGATATACAGTGGATAGATGTCTGTGTTCTTTTATTTTTCCTCTCAACGTACATTTGCAAAGTCTAATTTTGTATTTTTTGTTGTTAGAGCAGATAAAATACCAGAGTCTTTGCACCAATACCGAAAATATGCATGTCTCATTTTGAAAGAAACGTTTTCCCTTTACTATACGGTCTCATGACGAGGAAGCCATATTTCTGAATATCTGTAAAAACAGCACAGATTTTTAGGTGTTAATTAAATCGAGTTATTAGTTATATAAATGTTGTGAAGATTTACTGAATGAGTTTATATAATGAGTCTACAATCAAGATGACAGTTTTTACAACCAGCAATATCAGGTTTATCAGTGAAAAGAAAAAAAAAACGTCTTTCTTCATCAAATCTTACATCATGAAGCAGCTTCTCCAGGTTCTCCTGCAGCTCAAAGAAGTAGACGGATGTGATGAGACCCTCTCGAGATTTGGCCAAACAGTCTCTGGAGAGCTCAGCGATCTGGTGGTGGATGAAGCTGAGGACGCCGTCGGCCAGAGGAAGAACGTTTTCAGGAGAAAACGCCTGGATGAACTCGGTCAGCCTGTCCTCCATCTGAGCCGTGGCCTGGTGGAGAACACAAGTGTGTTGTTGCCTCTGTTGTTGGTATTGTTACCGTTCGTCTGTAATATCTGTTGATACTTCTGTTGATTTGTTTACATCTAGTTTTTTCTCTCTTCATCTCCCACTTTTTAGCTCATTCTATCAAAGCTGGTGGCTGTTCTCTAGAAAGTCTGGTTCTACTTGGGGTTTCTGCCTGTTTTAAGAAAGCTTGTTGTGGACTTTTCTGTGTATTTCTTAGTTTTTCACGTATTTACATTGAATCGTTCCGTGTGGGAAAAAGTACAGGTTGGACCTGCATTTAATGTCAAACATATTTGAAATAAATTTAGTTTTGTTTTGGGTAAAATACAGTAGAGAAAACTGAGTGATTATTGAAGGAAAGCAGAAGTACGAGGTTGTAGGGATGAAAACGAAGCAAAAAATGACTCAAAAAAAGTTTAGTTAAAAGACTGGGTTGGCTGCGCTGGTTCCCTTTACTTTACTGCAGAGTCATTTTTCATTCACCTCCTGTGAGGAAAAGCCAAAAGAGCTTTTACCTCGTATGAACTCTAACTCCCAATTTCCCATGTCTGGATTTTTATCACTGTGCACAGAGCGCAGACTTGAGGCCGTTTCCTCTGACTCAACCTGAGCATGTCGGGGGGGATAAATGGCACAAAAAGAAAAAGCAGAGAGGAAATCTCTTTTGTTCAAGTCCTTACAGTTGCTGAAATATTCAGAGAAACAAACCTAAAACTCTCTCTGACAGGAGCAACTTATCACGTCGCGGCAGTGTATCATAATCTTGTTTGTTCTGGCTCAGCAGCCCCCGTGGCTCCATTTTTAACTGTGTTTGGGCGTATGAAATCAAATCCTCATTAATCTGAGCATGTTCAATCTGCTCTCACGTGATAAAATTAGATGGTTTGTGAAAATTCTGCAGGCGTGTTTGTATAAATGAGTATAGGTGGCTTTGTGTGTGTATATGTGTTTCACCTTTGGAAAGCGCTCTTTGTACACATGGTTCATCATGACTATCTCATTGTCGTAGCAGGAGGAGGAGCGTCCCGGGCTGCACAGAAAAACACAAATAAAATGTATTAAACAGTGACGGGTACAAAGTATGCTCAGTGTGTAAAATCTGAATAAGGGCTTTCCTAAAATAGCAGTAATAATGAAATATTGATATTGTGCCAGAAAAAGGAAAACCAATGTGAATGTGTGTTGGAAGAAACTCTTTCAAGAAGAAGACTGAGGTTCAGAGCAGCTGAAGTCGAGGTCTAATCTCATGTGTGCTGCTGCCGACCTGAGACTGCGGGAGCGTGGGCGCATGTGTGGAGAGCAGCGGCCCCCGTCGTCGTCCGTGATGCTCTCGGTGCTGCCGAAGTGTTTGGATAAGAAGTGGAGCTCATCCATGGTGGGTTGGAAGGGCAGCTGGTGCAGACGCTCCTGAGAGGAGCTGGACGACTGGAGGAAGAAGACGAGGAAGGAAGTGAGGAAAGGAAGGGTGGTAAAATGAATGAAAACTGACAGAACCGCAAAGATCGTTCTGAAAATGAATGATTAATTCATTGATAGTAAAGAGGAGAAGATTTACTGTTGAGCTGGGAGTGTTGGTGCCATATCCAGAAGAGGGCAAAGATGCTAAAGACCACCGCCGTCCATCCGCTCTGCTGTAGAAACAAACTTTAAGTTACTTCAAGGCTTAAACTCCTACAGAGAACTTTTTGTTTGTGTTGATTTTGGCACCCCCTGTGGACAAAACAGACCTCTTCATGTTATGTTCAGGGCCTGCTCACCCTTTAGGACTTTAATTTGAACCACCTGCTCTCTAAAGGTGAGTTTCTGCCTGGGAAAGAAAAGCTCCTCTGTTGCCGAGTGCTTTCTTACTAGCGGACACACTTTCTACTTTTTTTCCTCTCCAGCCTCAAAACAAGCGGACGTGTCCAATCAGACCCAGTAAATGTAGCGCTGTAAAACACTGACCTTCTAGAGGAGGTGAAGGAGAAGTGTGCCGGGTTACTCGGGGAGAAATTTCGTGGGCTGTCCAGAGGGCTGCTTCCTGCAAAGAGAACAAGATATGCACAGAGGATGAGACACAAGAGAGGAGGACAGATAGAAGTCTAAAATAAGATGTGACAAAGAGGAACCGCAGCTGGTTAGACTGTGACCGAACGACCACAGAAATAGAAAGGACTCTTAAACCCTCTTAAAATGAGACTATTCATCATGATTGGTTGTGTTAGGGCAGATAACAAGAGTAAAAAGGATCAAAGAGGCCCGTGACGCTCTGGAGTGCAGCTTTTTAACCACTCTGTCACATTCTTTGGGCTTTTTTAAGCACACATGAACAAATTACCATCTACAAAGCGAGGCATCAGGGATTTGCAAAGATTCAAACCTGTCTGCGCAGAGCTCAGCAATTACACTCAGCTGTCATCAGTTATCTCAGGGAATAGTCAGAAATTTGAGGATATATTAGTATATATCTATGGATTACCGTTAAATGAGAAGGTCAGTAACAGTCTTTTATGTTCTATATCTGGACAGATATAGTTTGTTCTGCAAAAACAGTGAAAACAAGGAGAGAGGATTGTATTCGCAGAAGCATCCTGTCATATTTGGATGGAATCAGACTGTAGGTTTTCATCTTAAACGGTGTAAAAAGATGAACAGTGAGACACCTCTGCAAAAGTGCAGCCATAACACTTGCAGCGCCCTCTTCTGACTGGCTGTAGTATAGTAGTTCGCCCTATTAACAGGTGGGACATGAGCTAAACGATATAACCATAATTCATGTAATTCTGTCATTTCAGTGAGTTCATATCAGGAGAGGATTTAAAATTATTAATTTCTTATTTATTTGAATGGAAATTAAATTCTGACTAATCGACTTGTCTAAAGGTAAGAAAACACTCAGGAAACTCTCAGAACTTGTCTTAAAACAGGATCAGAGAGTTTGTGGGTAAACAATGTTAAATAGGTTTGTGAGTTTGACTAACATTAGTAGAGCTAGCACCACCGGCCCACAGTCCTCCATGCAGGTTAGTTAAAGTCCAAATGCCTATTCTGGTTTCTTATTGCTCTGGTTGAGTGGTTTCACACCAGTACATACAACTTTGTCTTCATTCAACTGGTCAAAATGCAAAATTTATGTCTAAGAGTTGATCTTTTATTTTCTATATCTATGAATTTTGATTTTAGACTGACAAGAATCTACTCTACTGTGGACCTGAGGGGTTTTCATCATTTGGTCCTGAGGGCTTGGATCTAGTCTGGGCCATATAGTACCTGTTGATCTACTGTACCTGCTTTATGTCTATGAGTGAATAAGGATGTTTTTAAAGAAAGGGCTATTTAGATGCTGCTGGGATTATGTTTACAATATGTTTGCGCAGCCTTAAAAAAAAAACCTGCTAAGACTTGTTTGAATCAGGTAATGCAGCAAGTTGAACTGATAGTATTTCAGTGGTGATGGCTTGAATACAGTTGAGGAAGGAAAATTTTTGTCAAGTCACAGGAAGTCAACAAAATAATGGACTTTCAGAAGAGCTTGGAAAAAAGTCTCTGATTTCCAAGCCCAAAAAGCAGTTCAACTGGAATAAACATTATTCTTTAATTTATGATTTGAATGCAACAAACTTCATGATCCTGGATTATTTAAAAAACATACCAGTTAATCCATTTGCAATTGCATCCCAAACAAATCCCACAATTGCACAGTTTGTAGTACAGTATTGACCCTGACAGTTAAAAATGTTGGAGCTAAATGTGTGTTTTTGGTGGTGTAAAGGGTGAGACAGCTCCACTTGTTGATCCTTGCTGCATAGATGTCACTAGCACAAGATTCCAGCACCAACTGAGGGAGTATTTTGGCTTCACATTAATCCAGGAGGAGCTAGAGACATGTCAACAATCTTCATGTACAGCCAATCGTTCAGTCAATTTCACAAAAAATCTCAGACTTTTTCATTTAATTCTCTCGTGAAGGTGAGAGGTGATTTACGAAATGATGTTTTACTGTACTTACCGAGGTGTCCAGGGAGGGGCAGAGGGGAGTGTGGGCGAGGCAGCGTTGGAGATGTTGTGGTCAGGATCAGACTCTTCCTGTTGCTCGTTCGACAACTACAGAGAAAGAAAGACAACAGTTTCATATTAAAAAAAAGGGATTATCCTGTCATTACTCTTGTGTCTCTGTCTGTAACATGTGCAAGGAGTTTGTGTATGTACAGGTGTGTAGGTAGCAGATATGTGTGAATGCATGCGGGGCTTAGTGCAGGAGAGAGACAGAGATAAGGAGAATTCAATTTCCTTTAGTCACCCATCCCTGTCTGCCTCCTTGTAGTCCAGATAAGAAATGAGAGAGAGAGAGAGAGAGGGAGAAGAGGAGAGCAGTAAAGTTAGAGGGAAAAGCAGCAAAAGAAAGACTGAGACAGAGAGAGAGAGAGAGAGAGAGAGAGAGAGGAGAAGGTGAGATGGGAGTCATAAAAATAAAAACAAGAATCAAAGCGGTCCATTTTTCTGTGACTTTCTCTAATTACCTCTGGGGCACATTTACGCAGCCACTCTGAGTCACCTCACACATTTATATCACCCATGATGACACATAATCTAACATA
The DNA here is from genome assembly GCA_962446985.1 of Xyrichtys novacula. Taxonomy (NCBI): domain Eukaryota; kingdom Metazoa; phylum Chordata; class Actinopteri; order Labriformes; family Labridae; genus Xyrichtys; species Xyrichtys novacula. The sequence continues at coordinate 10,505,737 of OY660879.1, read as the reverse complement.
TCATTAGGTGCTAAATTGAGCAACCGTTTGGGAGTCATGCCTCCAAATTCTGTTTCAACTTTATCAGTGCAGCAAAAAAAATTGCACTTATGTGTCTCGGCTGTTAAGGAGCTTGAATACGTGCAAATATAAACAACAAGGAGGTAAGAAGAGACACAAACAAAACATCGTCGTCTCATCCATCAGACAAAGAGAGAGGTCGTCCCCATTCTCTCTCCGCTCTCTGCCGCCGTCACGTGGGTTCACATGTGAGCAGCCTCCACACACACACACTCACACACACACACACACTCACACACATAGTCTCACACCATCATTGAGTCTTGCTGCAAAGGTACAAAGGTTTGAATAAGAATCAGCGCAATGAGATGAAGATTAACCCCCACACACACAACACCTGTAAAAACCTCTCAACGTGACAATATCAGTCACATGACCCAAAGACGTCACGCTGTCACCTTCTCCTTGACCAAGATGAATGTACTATAAACATCTATGAGAAACCACAAATGTACAGACTGATACACTAATGGGACCATAGAGTGTTTACTCTTAGTGTCTACACCTGCAGAGCACCAACGTCATAGTCTGTGTTGATCATTACAGTGTGTGAAGCAACATGCCGCCTCTCCTGGACTCTCTCCTCTCCCTCCGCTTGTGTATCTACTTCTGCACACCGGTGTCAAAGCTGCTGTAAAAACAGGAGAGTTGATTTGAAAGCAGAAAATAGGCATATAGAACCAAATTATAAATACTATTACTAATAAAAATTGTGTTTTTGAAATTTGATTTGTTTATAAGAACTTAAAATGCAACACTTTTATCTGGCATGAATTCTTGTATGTTTTCAAAAGAGGAAAACAAATCCCAATCTTAGATTTTTTTAAAATGTTGTGCTGCCCTAATAAACTTGATTCTGATTGGTCAACATGCTAAAGTGTGTTGTCTGAGAGTTTATTTCAGAGACTGTCATCTATCAAAACATGCAGAAAAACAACAACAGTGGGAGATCAGCGTTATACACCGATCAGGCAGAACGTTATGACCACTGATGGGGGGAGTGAAAAACGCTAATTATCTCGTCATCGTGGCACCTGTTAGTGGGCGGAATATAAATGAGGTAGCAGGTGAACGCTTTGTCCTCAAAGTTAGAAACAAAAATGTGGTCAAAAGTGGTCCGAGAAAGAGACAGTGGTGAGCAGACGATGGGGTCATGGGCGGACAAGGCTCGCTGATGCATGGAGGGAGCAAAGCCACGTGCCGTCTCATGTCCACCCAGAAAGCCCAAACAACGGGCATGTGAAAACCGCAACTAGGGTGGACTAAATTTGTCTCTTGAACCCTTCTCTCTCCAGCCTCGGTTGGATCTAACTGTGAGGGTTCAAAGTAGGGTTATCCCGATACAACTTTTTGACTTTCGATATGATACCGATATTGTAGCCTTCAATGTTGACCGATACCAATATTGGTCAGGTGGCACAAAATTGTACATGACACGTTTTTCACTCAACTGCAATGTATTTTTTATTTTTCAGACTTAAACAAAAAATACTGCCTCAAGCCCAACATCACTCTTACTCCTTGTTACTTTGTTAGTACCTTAGTACACACTGTTGTTGTGATTTTGTGGGCTCAGCTCGCTGGACCAGGGCGCTACTAGATAGAGGCGCCAGAGCAGAATGGACTGCTTGTATGGGAGTGCTGATATCAGAGATTTTAGATGCAGATTTGGATTTTTATTGGGACACCCCTGGTTTAAAGGAGTGATTCAAACAGACTGGTGTTTGTATAGATGTCTCCGGTAGATTCTGAGTTAACTTGTTTACCACTTGAATGGGGTCCAGTTAACATTCAGTGAACAGGTTTTTACTGGACCCTTAACATTGGAGTCTTGCCCACCTCGTCAGGGTGCTCACTATAAATCATCCCTTATGCCATGACACAGAGCCAGCACCATCCAATCTGTCTGTGTTTATTATTCTAACTGTGCAGCGGATGTCCTGCTGGATCAGATCTATAACTCCTCTTATAGAAATTGATCTCACATGCCAATACTGCTGGATTTCAAATGCAGCGCCAATATCTGCTATTGTGCCATTTCACACTTACTTAAACGAATCAATAATCCTGACTCTGCTCTGCAACCTTTAAAACTTTAAATTTGGAGCTGCAATAATGTAACACACTTGAATCCTACAGTGATGGTAGTACTTTTTAAAAATTAATTTAATTTTATTTTATTTTATTATTTATTTTCATTTTTTGAGGGGGAAGCATTACCCATTTTCAGTGTTTCAGTGTAAAAAAAAACAACAAAAAAAGAAAAAAAAAAACACTTTGGTCAAAGCCCCCTCTGGATGCACTTCCAGCATTAAAAGAATAGCAAAATTACTCTCTTGAGGCCCTTTCAAAATTGCAAACTCCATGTTCTTTCAACAGAAAACAACAACAACATGAAAATAGTGCCTACTGGATGTTACTCCAATTGTATCCTGGAAGAAGAGCCCACCAGATACATTTCCAACTTCCCCAATGTTGCACTAGTGCCTTCTGGATGCCCTTTTTAGGAAAATCAAGGCAGGAAAAGCACCGCGTAGATCTCCTTCTTAAACTAAGTGGAGTAACTGCCTCTGGATGGAAAAAATGAGGACGAACACCCACTACCCACTTAATTTTCTTACAGCAAATAAAACATTGCAAAAGTGCCTCTTCTGGGAAACTGAGGTCAAAGAAGAGTGCCCACTAGATGTCCTTCAAATAGAAAAAGATGCGTAAAAACCTCTACTGGATACACTTTTTTTACATCAATGTAGGAACAGTACCGCCTAGATTACCTTCCCGTAGATAAAAAGCTAGAAAAACTGATGTCTTTCCAACAGTGATAAACATGAACGTCTTTTTTAGATTGAAACATTCATTTTTTTGATCATGTATTGATAGTTTTGTGTTTTTCTTTTTAATTTGCACCACTAAAAGTTGCATGAATATTCTCCAGAATGCAGAGAATTAAGCGTTCATTAATTGTACATTTTTGTGCGCTGGCCTCATTGCACACAGGGGCAACCATTGGTAGCACCACTGTCTCTTCACAGAAGCACATCCTCTTAATAACTCCAATACTTTCTCTGCCTCTCCTAACAGAGAGAGACAAAGCGTATAAAGTAAGTCGAGCCGAGCAGCTGGTTATTTTTGGTTAATGGATTCTTAGTGCTGCAGGGAATCAATGTGGGCCGTCTGTAAACACACCAAAACACCCAAACACACAGCTTTGAATTCCTGCGCCTCTGTTCTGCTCCAGTATTCTGTGTTTCACTGTATGTGCAAACATGTGGACGCTAACCGGCGTGTAATTCACACACATCCAGCAAGTATGCAGCAGCTGCTGATGCAGAGTCCAAAATTTCAGAGTGATCCCCGGGGGGAGTGTTTCTGCTCGATGGTCATTCAAGATCAAGAGTGTGGAGGGAGGAGGGAGGGAGAGAAGAGGAGGGGAGGAGAGGGGGAGACACACTCCACTGCACTCAGTAAATCTGGATTCTACTGGCTGTTGCTGCAGGCCAGAGAGAGGGGTGGTGTGCAGAGGATGAGGAGGTAAATATGCAGAAAGATAGCGTGGTTAGCATACGCGGCATAAATAATGGATGCAGCTTTTGTGGCGTCACTCTTTTGTGAGTTGGTGCCTGGAGTTTTGCATACTTGCTGCTGCCTGGTTAGCTTCTGGAGGCAGAATGAAGAGGGCGGAGCTGGAGAGAAGTCAAGGGTTGACAAAACACCAAGTTATCAAAGCAGTAGTCTGTGCCTGGGATTAGTTCACTCACTGGAGAATAAGCCAGCCATCCAATGTGTTTCTGAGGTTACATTTTTATTCATCGAGCCAAAGGAGCAAAGACTCCTTGTTTGTGTATTACACTTGGTTATGGTGAAAACAGATATGATGTGATACAAACAGGAACTTTGAAACACTTTACCCTATCACCATGTAGGCTCACCATCTTCACCACTTTAAATGCCCTTTGTACACCCAGTCAAGTTGCTATTGACCAATAAAATCAAGGCCATTAGTTGGGCGGTGTTCCTCCAGGTGTTTTGTAAACATTTCACAACTTCTTTGAAAAGTGAGAATATACTTTTGACAACACATCTACATTAATCAGTTCTAAAATTTGACAAGTTTTTTTTTTTTTTTTTTTTTTTAACTTTTTTCAATTGCATATATGCTTCACATGATTTTCAAGCCACTGAATTATATTTTATCAATGTTTAACACAGTGTCTCATAGACTGTATATACTATGAACAATTTGGTTCTGCCTTCCGCCTGTACACGGATTTGAAGCTGAAAAAGCTCTCGGTAATTCTGGGATTTTCTCCACTCCCTGAAACCAGCGCTGCGCAGTAGCGTTGTACTCATTCAGCGGGAGAGTCGACAAGAGTCGCTGTGATGATGCTCAGCTCAAACAGTGTATCCCCTACGCAATCTTTGTACACCCATAGGCTGTATCAAGTGTCAATCATAGAAAACATGAATCCCCTGATAACTTTTAAAAACGGAGCTGTACAGAAAAAAAGAGGACTTGAGCACAAACCAGTCTGACAGTAACTACATGTCAACATAGCAAGCAGGGGGAGAAAAATTTATATTCTGTGTAATTTTCTGTAAAATTTGTCCACAGCTCCATAGGGATTGCTGAAGGAGGCGGGATTTATGACTTATACTGCAGCCTGTCACCAGAGGGTGCTCAGATTGGCTTCATCCAGTGAGGAGGCAGACGGCGTCCATTCTATATACAGTCCCAATATTTATGGAATTGAGGTTATACCGGCTGGTCCAAATCATGACTGAAAACTTTAAAAATTGGTCAATAGCAGTCACCAGCTGGCTGTATTGGTGCACCTCTAATTATTACATAAAAGATTCATAAGGCATAGAGAGTGTTCCTGGAAAAGGAGTGACTGCAAATCGAATAAAATTTAGAGATAGAGACGTTGAAACAGAAACTGAAAGACAAAAGCAACAGAGCGAGAACTAGAGATGCATTTTGAAAGTGGTAAACATCACCCACACAGGCTCAAGATAAACATGACCCATTTTTTTTTCATCCTGGCACACACAAGTGTATGTGTTCATGCTGCACAAACACAACAGACTGCATAAACAGAGCACATGGGGGAATATTATTCACCAGGAAGCATGAGCAGATGACACCGCTCTAACAAAGCCAGACAAACAGGAGCCTTCATCCTCTGCATGATAACAGTCTGTCCTCTAGTTAACAGCAGAGAGAGCGTTAATATTGATCAGACCAGACCACCCATTTATACGAATCTACTCAAATATATCTAAGATACAGAAAGACAAGGGCCTGAGGGCATGAGAGGAGGAAGAGGAGGAGCTGGAGCGAACACAGAAAGTGAGGAGGAGGAGGAGGAGAAAGTCTGACAAATGCAGTGCCAACTAAAACTAAAAACAGAAGGTGTGTTTATCAAAGAATGAGGAAGAAAGTAAATAAAATAGATGAAAGAAAGCAACAGAGGCTAATAACCACTGACTCTGAATCAACCCAGAAAGAAGAAAAAAAAAATTCAAGTTTTTCATGAAATTATCAAACATCCTCAAAGCAGGAATCAAACCCTGATGTCTTCTTTGATTTCAAGTTTCATTATAGACTGAAGAGGCTGAATTGCTTTATGTTAAGGACAAAATGAAAAATTTAATTGATGTCTGAAGCCCTGGATGGATTGAGGAGGGAGATGAGGGAGAGGAGGGAGATGAGGGAGCTACAGTCACGTGTTCGTTTCCAGGCAGTGTGTGGCAACTGCCAAAGAACCCCAAACAGGAACCACAGTGAGGGACAGGAGGCGAGAGATATAACCAAACATAAATGACACTGAAGGGAACTTTTTATAACGGTGACACAAAGGGAAATGTCAAACCGATCACCCGTCATGAGGTCCTACACGTTTTGGGTATTTTTGCTATTATAGATATAAAAATGCTGGCTGGTTAGGTAGCATTAAGTTTGTTTTTCTGACAGTGAATTTTGACATGAGAAAAAACTTAAAAGAAGCACTCAATCTGGTCACTGATGGTCTTGTTTGTTTTTGTTTTTGGTTGTATAAAGTTTCAGTTTGTTTCTTAACCAGCTGCAAACTCTTCACAGTAGCTTCAGGAAAAGAAAGTCAGGCGCACAAGTTGCAGACAGTCTCATTGATTTTTAAGCCTTCTTCCTGACACGAACTCCCACAATACAGCCTTAAGCGATTTTAACCTTCTCTGCAGCTTTTTATTAACTGAAAGCAGACAAGTAACGATATTTAGCAAGTTCTTCTGTGTTCATATGCTTCGCAAACCTACAACATGAAGGAACAACATCATTCAAGCTTTCCACTCTGTGAGACAGAGTGAAATAGCTGCAGTGTGGACATAGTGAATGAGCTTGATCTGGCTCTGTTTAACAGCAGCTGTGCAGCAGGTCACAAAGGCAGCAGGAAAATACAAGGACAGGGTCTAAAACAGTAGTGAGGAAGGCCTGAGGCTCAACACTGTCCTCACTCAGCTCCATCAGATCTCCACTGAGCTGCACTCAGCATCGTCAAAATCACACTGACCAGGAGACAGCAACACACACTTCTACCTTTTTTTCACTCCTGTCTTTCCTGAGCTCTCCTGACAGCACCTAAAGGCCTCTTCGCAGGTATAAAAGCTTTGTTTTACTGTTGTCCTTTATTCTGTAATAGCCTCAAATCTCCTGTCTCAGTCTGAGAAGCCTCACAACAGCTGGCAGCAGCTATTCCTCTCACAAAGCCCGAGCCCTCAGCGGTGTTTTCTCGTAAAACAATCTCAGAGGAGGAGCAGGATCAAGGAGAATAAGAGCAGTATTTCTCAAACAGGAGAGGACACTTTACTGAACCAGGAGATAATGGGGGATGGAGCTGCTCAGTTTGTGTGTATTGAATCCTGTGTCCTCTTGAGGGAAGCTGCAGCACTTAAACGGAGCCTCTCCAGTCTGACTCAGGTGTCTTCTCCTCATGACACTGACCTCCTTTACTTTGAACATAATTGGTTAAGTGGAGTGTAAATGCTTTAGCTACAGAGGAGTGTTTAAAGCAGAGGATGCAACAATGACTCTGCGAGTGTCTGTGTGGTTCTTTGTTCAGAAGTGAATGATATGATGCCTTTGAGCTGAATGCACCAAAGCTTCAGAGGCCCACTGCAGCAAATGTGGTGCAACTACCTAACAGATGTAAGACGCTGAAGTGTGTAACATCTAGCTGTAATAGGTAAAAAATGAAACTGTAAAAGAGTGCACTGTAAAAGAACAAAACAAAAGAAAAAAGGATGGAGCAGGAATGTGCTACAGAAGTGATGCAAAGTCAAACACACCCAAACCCAGACAATAACTGCAACAGAAAAGCTAGAGATATAAACGATTGGAGGCTGCTGTTAGGTTTTTCAGATGCATCTATACAGTTGCTATTTTGATAAAGGGTTTCTAACCATTTGATCTAATGTTAGAAACGTCTGTGAAAATAAAATATGCCTTTTTGTGCAAAAATTTCACAGTATAAGATGAAAAAAAATGTCATAGTATCGTCTTATAAAAATGTCATAGTATATTATGACAAAAAATTTTAATTTTAGTATGAAAAAAACCCATCATAGTATACTATGATTAAAATGCCATGGTTTAGTCTTAAAAAAATATCATAGTATACTTTGATAAAAATGTCAAATTTTAGTATGAAAAAAATGTCACAGTAGAGTATGTTAAAAAAACATAGTATGATAAAAAAAAATTCAAGTTTCAGTATGATAAAAATATCATACTGATAAAAATGTTAGGATTTCAGGATTATAAAAATATCATGGTATCGTCTTATAAAAATGTCATAGGATAGTATGACAAAAATTTAAAATTTTAGTATGAAAAAAATATTATAGTATACTTTGATAAAAACGTCAAATTTGAGTATGAAAAAAATGTCATAGTATAGTATCTTAAAAAATGTCACAGTAGAGTATGTTAAAAAAAATCATAGTATAATAAAAAAAAATTCAAGTTTCATTATGATAAAAATATCAGAGTATGGAATGATAAAAAAGTTTAGGATTTCAGGATTATAAAAATATTATGGTATATATAGTAAGATATATAATAGTATAATAAAAAATGTCATGGATAGTATGATAAAAATTTCAGATTTTTGAATGAAAGATGTCATAGTATAATATGATATAATATAAATATAAAAATTTTAGCATGAAAAAAAGTAATTGTATAGTATGTTAAAAATATCACAGTATAGCATGATAAAAAATTATAGTAAATTATGATAAAAGTGTCACATTTTAGTATTTAAAAAATAATTAAAAAGTCATAGTACAGTATGTTTGAGAAATTTTATTGCATTGTAAGGAAAAAAATTAATAGTATAGTCTTATAAAAAATGTCAGAGTATTCTATGACAAAATTTCAAACTTTAGTAAGGAAAAATTCATTGTATAATATAGTAGGTTAAAAATATCAAAGTATAGTATGATAATAATGTCATTGTATATTATGATAAAAGTTTCACATTTGAGTATGATAAAAATGCCATAGCATAGTATGTTACAAAATGTAATAGTATACTATGATTAAAATGTTCAAATTTTCGTTAGGGGAAAAAAGTCATTGCATTATGTGTGACGGTTATATACAAGCCAAAACTCGGCAACAGTGAATAACACTTTCCTGGTTAGAAGGTGTTAAAAATAAATGTGTCATGAGGAGAGGCACTTTTCCCTAGAACATTATGAAGGTAATTAACAACAGGTGTGACACAAATTTCACCGTTCACGATAAAATTTCTTCCCTAGAGTGAGCCAGCAAGAGCGCCTTGTTCAACACACTGTGCATAATTGCTTCACCCCATCTCCACATGTTTGCAAACGCACCTGTACCCGTGCTGAATTTTGAACAGTTGCCTCTTTGCTGATTTAACTCCTAATTATAAAACCAACAGAATGTGATATTAACTTACTTTATGTAAAGATAACTCAGTTTTAGGTCATCCAAAGGAGAGTTGTTGCCTTGATCACTATGAAGTTTCAGTGCTGCATCCCTTAAAACAACTATAACACGAAACCGCCAACATTTGAAAAGACATAAATCTCACTCCAACTCTGTAGCCATAAGCATTGTTTGTAAATCTGACCTTTTACAATCAGGCTAATATGAATAAAAAGGGTCAGTCCTGCCCTAAAATGAATACATGTGCTTTTTTAATACGTCTTAACTGCCCCGGCTCAACAAGAAGTGTATTTGACCTTGTGTTTTGTGAATTCAAAGTGTTTTTTTTGTCTTATTTTCATAGGTATTGTAGATGCAAAAGCTGCACATTCTTTTCCTGAACCGGGCTCTAAGTGTGTCTCTCACTACGGCCACATGCAGATCTATTAGGCATGTGCAGCAACACAAAGCTTGACAGACTGTCAGGCCCCATTAATGCAGAGAGCGATGACCGTTAAGTGTTAGGAACAGAGATCCAGCTTACGGCCATGGAGTGAGCAAACAGTTTTCTCAAGAACATAATCTAAATAGTAAAGGCTGGAAATATGAAAAAATGTGCGCAGAGATGCGTTTAAAAAATGAGAAGTTATAAAAACAGAGACCAGTGACAAAAAGAAAAGAGAGGAAAGAGGCAGTCACAGCAAGTCTTTGCGTCTTGGATGCTCACGTAACCATAGAGAGCTGGGCCGTAATGAAGGAGCAGACAAGGATATCACCCCAGGGTCCTGTGCTCTGTCTCACTTTTTCCTCCTGTCACCTCTTGCACAACCTTCCTCCTTCACTTTCATTATCTTAATCACTCACTCCCTTGTCGCCTCGCTCTATCCCAGCTCTGACTTTGACATGTTCACTTTTCGAACCATCCCCAACTTTACAATAAACCCACGGTCATTTAAACAGCAGAAATATGACTGATCATTACATTAATGTCATATATGCATGTGTGTTTGGGCTCAGGTGTCCATAGTAAGAAACCCTGCTGCATTAAAAGCTGGTTTAATTCCAAATCAGCAGGAGAGGGGGGGGTTATTGCATGAGACTGAGCACCAAATCCACTACTGAAGTCCCAGCAGGAGAGACCCCCAGTGTTTTAATGCCAGCTCCAATTTTCAGGCTGTTGAGTTCAGAGTGATTCAGCAGCCAAAACACAAAGGGATGAAGTGCTCAGTTTTATTAATTTTAATTTTAGGGAGGATGTTTTATTTATTTGATGCCAGCTGGAAACTTCTATTCAAGACCACTTGTCATCCTTTCAACAGAAAGTCTGAAAGCAGCTGTTAATTTCCTGCCAGTCAAGTGAAACTCTATTTACGTGTTAGGAAAGCACAATATTAAACCAGAAACACTGTTTTTGAGTTAGAAATTTCTGTTATACATCGTATTCAAAGGTACTGGCTCATCTTAAGACCCACAAAAGCCACATTTTGGAAAGATTCTAAATCCATAAAGCTGAATTAAGTCACTACAAACCTTCATTAGCAGCTTCTGAAAGGGAAACTGAGCAGTACTTTTGGACTATTTCCACTTTAAAAAGATAACATGTAGCCCTAACATCACATTAAACATATTCCACCCCTACTTTCAAGATAAGAAGTCTGTCTTCCTAAAAAACAGTTAAATCTAAGTCACAAGCACTAACTCAACATGACATCAAGAAGAAAAAAAAACAGAAAAGAAAACAAATCAAATCAAATAAAAATAAATAAAACATCTCTCATCATCTGTAAGGCAGAAACTAATAACATCATCCTTAACTTTTGCCTCAGCCTGCTGGTCTTTGATCGATAACGTCAGAGAGTGAATCATGCGGACCGGCAGGTCTGCTGGAAATGTCACTTTGATGAGTCAGTACATCACTTTTCCTTTAACTTGATATTACATTCACTCAAGGTCAACAAAGACGCAGACGAGACCAAGACAACCCAACAACTAACCCCTCCTTATCACACATCCATGTGTCACTCAGTTTACTATAGGGATGAGTTTACTGTTATTAGATATGCAGACAAAATATTACCTGAATAGATGCTGACATACTGATCTGTGGTGACATGGGACTGACAAACTTTATACTGTTTTTTAAAAGCTTTTTAAAGATCTTACAGTGCATCCTTCACCAGCAGCTTTTTAGACAAATACATAAGCTGAAATAATACACTGACATTTTCAGACACATCATTGTAGCACCTCCACAGGCTACTCAACACCTACACTCCATAAGCTGAGGGGGTTTAATATCACTCCAAAGGGTACTTTGACATGTAGACAGGAGAGGATCAAACTGCCAACCCCCCAATTGATACACATGATATTCAGCATGCTACAAATCAATCTCAGCATGTCCTTCTGGTAATTGGTGGACTGTGTTGTATCCTAGCCTGGCTGGGCCATCCTGTTGCGTGAATCACATGCTGTTCCTTCCCACAACAGTCTGGACTTCGGCCCATTGGGAGCGTGAGTTGACTTTGCAAAGTCGGCAGAAATCGTTTAGATCCGCAGAAGACGTCTGATATAAATGATTTCTGCCGACTTTGCAAAGTCAACTGCAGAATTAATGGCGTTCTGGATGGATGGGGCTTTGAAAAGTCTGCAGCATGTGTTAGACGTCACCAACTACACATGGACCAATCAGGGGCTACCTTTCCCTGTTGTCCAGGTAACAGTGAAAACACAGTCTCTGATTGGCCCGGTTATTTTCTGATCAGGAATACACGCTCCCAATGGGCCGAAGTCCAGACTGTTGTGGGAAGGAACAGCAAGTGATTCACGCAACAGGATGGCCCAGCCAGGCTAGTTGTATCCCTCCTGCTTTTGCTCTCCATAGAGACTCTTTACCTTCAGACACTGCTTACAAGCCTGCTGATACCTCATTGGTCAATACTACTCTGATTAAAATAGCATCACAAATAAGCCAGCAAACTTCCCATTCCAGTGTTAATCTAAGAATTTATGACTATGAATGTTTGTCACCAGTCAATACTTGCGAAAATTGTACTTGTTTGAGTTGTCCCTGTTTGTAATACGAACCATGCCGAGCAGTAGCACACGTAAAAAGTGTTTGCTATCAACATCCAAATAATAGACAAACAGATAAAGTTAACACGGGCCAGTTTCAAGGTGTATGGCAATTCGCAAAGGTCACAGTTTGGAAACCTCAGCTATTTTTCTGTCATATGGTTGGTACGTATTAGCTTAGTAAACATGACCGCAGAAGAGATTATGTATTGGTTAGCTCGCTGACCATTAGCCCACTAGCTGCACATACGCTATTGAGTCTGCTCAGCTTTTTGTAGAGCTGTGTGTAAGAAAGACAGAGTATCGTGGGAACACACAAAGAGAAACAGTTTCACCTCAGGCCTTTTCAGGGACCTCAAAGTGTTTATTTGACGTATTATTAGCGGCTCCAGCCATTAGCCTGCAGTGTTTGACCAGGTGCAGGTGTTGCTGCTCCAGTCGGCCGACGCTGGTCACTATGTAACCAGGGGAACTGATGCATAACAGATGACTGTTGCAGGGACAGAGAAGTTAATTTTTGGGCAAGTAGTTAGTGCATCTATACTGATATAACAGAAGAAGTAGAAGTAGTGGAAGTAGTAGTAGGGAATGTGTTTTTCAATCAAATCCATCCAGCAACATGATATACTATGTTATTCAAAAATACATTAAATATGTTCAACAGAAAGAAAATAAAAGTTTTTGTGTTGTTTCTACCTAGAGTCCCAGACATTTCAAGATAACACATTTTAGAGCAGTATCTGTAGTACAGCTGTACTGTGAAACTGAGATATGCTCAGGGTTATTGTTCCAGCCAAGCTAGCACTGTCACACACTTACAGAACCTGATTTTTAAGAAGCTGTTATGAGAGATCAGTTAAAAAGTACGAGACTGCAACATGCAACTAAACAGAGCAAACATTTCAAACAAACCGTGAACAAAGATAGATAAGCAAAAAGTACCACCAAACGTCTCAGAAACCAAACCCTAAGCCCTCTGCAGCATCTCTCCTTTTACCTTTTGGTGCGTCTGAACATGTTGCAGGTTTCTAGGCGACAGCTGAAGGAGAGCAGTCAGGAAACAAAAGATCTCGTTGCAATTCAACGCAAACTGTCACTCCTTCAACCCTTGGACATGCATCTGTAGAGTGTGTGTGTGTCTGTGCAAGAGTGGTGAGAATCCAAAGGAGGCAGAGAGAGAGAGAGAGAGAGAGAGAGAGAGAAGGAGGGATGGAGGGAGACAGGGTGGGTCTGTGTTTAAGAAAGGAACAACAAAAGGCAGCAGGGGATTGTGGGTCATTTTCTCTGAAGGCTGAGATACTTCAGCACAGAGTGAGATGTTCAGACTTGCTTGTTTCCTGTTTTTCTGAGCTCTAAATGAAAGAATGAGACGAGGAGTTAAAAGCTTTTTCACTGCCGGCTGTCGACTCCATCAATGAATGAGGGGCAGAAGAAAGGAGGGGAATTTTACTCAGCAGAGAGTGAAGAAATGACTAAAGGACAAAGTCATGTGGGTTGTTACGTAACCGCCAGGCAGATGTTGAATGGAATCAAAAAAGCATGCTGATGACGATGAAGCACATCACACACACACACACACACACACACACACACACACACACACACACACACACACACACACACACACACACACACACACACACACACACACACAAACACACTCTGAATGGCCTTGTTTATATGTGGCTGCAGCAAACACATCAAATGTCAACAGATTTGGGGAAAAATATCTAAATTAAATTACAGAGATTTCAAGTATTAAATTCTTTAAAACCATCACCTATTCTACTAAATGTGCTTCCTCATAAAATGCATAATTTCCCTGTACAGATTTGTGTTTTTAGAGTGAGAAGAGCCAGCACAAACCAAGCACGATGCTTTGGATGGAAAGATGAAGAAAAAAAATATTATGGAAATAAACACAATAAGAATTCAGCTTTAAACAAGTGAAAGATAATATGAGTCAAACTGGAAATATCTCACCTAAGGTCGCCTTTTACTCATCACAAACTGTAAGTTAAATTAAGACTGTTTCTCACTGATCTCTCATACCATATTAAAGCTCCTGTGAGGGAACTGCTGGTTTGTATTGATTTTGGCGCCCCTGTGGACGAAGAAGTCTTTGCTTACCTTACCTTGTGACTTTTTAAAAAAAAATCATCCTACTGACTTTTGGCAGTCATATTTTAACACTTATTGTGAATATTTCACATGCAAATTGTAAAAACAAAGCTGTTCCTTCAGCTGTGCGGCTTTCCCCTCATGTCCGTTCCAAGCATTTGAAATGAAGTTACAAAAACCTTCAGCCTAGTAACTTGTTGGTCTTGTTTGCTTTTATATTACAAAACACATCGATATAAGTTTCAGTCTATTTCATAAATGTCAAAAAAAAAACTCCTGATAGGAGCTTTAATAAGTTACAGTATGAATGTATCGGTACATAATTCTTAATGTACAGAGTCCTGGATAAGGTTTGATGGATACAGAGGCAAAACAAATGGAGAGAAATGCATGGTGGGAAAAAATGGCAAGTATGGTTGATGGAGAAATATAACAGTGAGAAGGAAAAGATGGCAACACTAGAGGCCAAACAAGAGCTTGTCAACCGCTTCATTTCATGTCTGATTAGCTGTGATGAGTGAGGATGCAGAGGCAGCAAGGGGAAGATGGATGGGACAAGGAAAGGGGCAGTACAGGGTGGAGACTAGGGTAATGGGCTATGACTTGTCATGACACGCACACACACACTGGCACACATAGATACACTCATAGATACAATCTTACTCACAGGAGCAAAGAAATGCTAATGAAAAACATTAAAAGCCTCATAAACATACGACTGATCACACTCCCTTCATTAGACTCTACTGTCAGCAGCTAGAAAAGACCAAATCAAATCAAACATTCACACCCAGGTAGGTTAAAACTTACTAACATGTGATAACCTCCTCTACAACACTGGAAAACCTGCAGTCTTAAAATATACAACACAGAGCTATAGATCTGTGTGTCTGTTAGACCAAAGCACCAACCTCCAGGGCTGAGAAATGAAGTCAGCTCTTTTAGTGCAAAAACTGCAGTTCCTTCAGTGACCACTAGAGGCTGGCACCAAAATACGTTTACCCCCATTAGACTTCATATTGAAAAAGTAAACTTTCAACTTGGTACATAAAAATGATTTGGCTTCTGTAGACTTTTTTTTTAATTAAACTATAAGGGGTGAACTTTGATGTAACCAATCAAAACTGAAATATTTTTGGGCTTATATTTATGCATAATGTGGAGAGTGGGAGCTGCTTCCTGTCTGCAGACACAGTCAATCTGAACCTTTGGAACCTGTTTTTGACACATGTTTGTGATTTTTATTGTTATGCAAGTTATAGACACATTATATGACTTGCTGTGCTGTTAACTGCACACACAGGCCATTCAAGACATTAATCTAAAGCTTTTATTCTCTATATTTCAGTCACCATATGCCTGTTTTTGTAGTTTATTTCTTATCCTGCTAACCTTATGACCTCACCCATTCAAAGACAGAGAAAGAAAAAAAGAGTAAAAGAGGGATGACAGGGTTTGAAGAAAGACAGGGAGAACGAAAGAGGGGTGGAGCTGGGGCATAATTGGTGGAAATAAGTGCAGGAAAATCAACAGATAAATCAAGTAACAGCAAGAGGAAGAAAGTGAATAACTGGAAAAGTCATTCAGCACCATGGAAGTCCACCAAGCTTTCCTGCAGGCCTTTATCAGACTCGGACCAAGTCTCAGCCCGTCAGCTGACCTCCTCATGGACCAGACTGCTCAAAACAAGCAGCACTCAAACATCCTCAGAGCTTTCAAAACACACCAAGCAAATCGGGCCTGGCAGCTGTGATTGTTTTTCTTCATAAAGGGACACCATCTCTCCCTAGAGAGGAGAGGAAAGCCAGAGAGGGAGGGAGAGAGGGAGAGGGGGAGAGGGGGAGGGATGAACGGAGGTAACACTCACCTGCTGTTCTTGCGAGGCAGGGGCAAATCCTTCTGGGAGAAAGACAAAGAGAAGAAGGAAGAGAGAGATCAGGTACTGAAAATCGATCATCATGGATACAAACTATTCAATGAGGAATAAAATAATATTAAGGGACATCAAAGCGAAGGATAATAAAATAGGACAGAAAATTTGGGTATAAAACTGTGGGGTTTTTTTTTTTAAATAAATTTTGAAGATGAAACACATTTTGCTGTTTGATAGAACAGAGAAACAGAGATATTCCCTGTAGTCCTACAAGCATCAAAGTTTACTCTTGAGTTATGGTTACTTTATTTTATTTTAACACTAAAAAATGATGATCCTTCATTTCATTTCCTGGCATCTACATTAACGAGTTTATAGCCTAAACCATGTAGCTTTAATCTCACCCTTTCAGCATTAAAATCAAGAATTATGACGTTAAATTGTTCATAAGCAGGCGTGTCATTTTAAATTGAATCAGCTGGGAATATTCAAAAGCCACCTGAGGCCTGTACTACGAAGCTGGATTAACACATCCAGGATAACTCTGCGACAACTCGCTCAACTTCACCGGATCTCCGCGATCCCGATCAGCTGTACTACGAAGCAGGATATCAACTCGATAACTGAATCCAGTTCAGATCTGTGCGCGCACACGTAAAGGGGGTCGGGTCAGTGCCACCGGACCAATCTCCACAATGGAGAAGGCTGCACGTCATTTTTCACAGCTGAAGAACAGAGCTTTATTCAAACAGTGAGACAGACACAGCCGCTGAAAGCCGGAGGGACTGCCGGCAAAAAAAATCACCGTTTGTGTAAATTACATTTGTGCGTTCATAAATTCATGCCCCCCTAATATATTGTCATGCAGCGTGTGTGATCACCACCATCACTGACCTCATTATTTAAGATACAACAGCAGTGGGGAAAAGAGTACGTGGGAGCAAATAAAAATAAATCTAAAAACATCCTTTAAAATAGTTTGTAGGTTTATTGGAAGATTTTATTTGTACCTATTTCAACGCGTAAACAGTGATTTCCTCACACTGCCTTTTTTTTCTCCATCATCTGATGGTCACATGTCATCTGCAGACACATTTGGGGTTAAGAGTTTTCTAATCTGCTTCAATGAATTCTGAAAGATGACTAACAAATTTGAACCTGGAGCTTGGCAAATTTTAGTGTATTGCTTAGACTTCTTGCTACCTGAATATTGAGACCGTCCGAGGAAAACCTGTAACGTTCATAGAGAACGTCATCAGGTAAATCAAACGGATTTGAGCGATCATGAATATAACGCTCTCGGCGGAGCGCTCCTCTCACTATCCGTGCAACGATGTCCCCGGGATCCGGCAAAAGTGGGCAAGCCATTCTCCAAGAGATCTGATTGGTCATCGGGCGGTTTTTTATACCTGCTGAGATCTTATCCTGAAACATAACCTGCTCCGGAGCAGGTTTGGCGTTCCGCGTAAGTTACCGGGGCAACCGACCCGGATAAAAAGAGATCCACCTTAGTAGTACAGAAAACCCAGAAGTTATCCAGAAGTTATCTCGCTAAGACCAAATCCAGCTTCGTAGTACAGGCCTCTGGAGGTACTGAGCGTCATTCACCAAATCCCTCTCAAGGTTTTTCAAAAAATTTGTGCTTTAGACAAATTAATGTCAGATTCCTGTCCCTGATCTAAAACTGCAGAAAAAAAGATGGATAATGTGACAGATCTGTTGTTTAGTTACCCATGTGTGAGAACAGGATACTGTTGTCGTCAATAAGTGTTTGCTAAACGCAGGTTTCCAGAGTCTGCAAGCCAATAATATTTAATAGGTTTTCCAAAAGTGCCTAACATTAGCAGAGCTAGCACCACCAGCTACTTCTGCCCTACAGTTCACACACAAACCTGTGCAGGTAATACATCGGCCTGAGTTGTTCTAAGCCAGCTTAACCAGAAACAGTCTACATGTAAATTTATCGCCATTATCTAGATCAGAATATTGCTGAACCATTCCCTACTACAAGATACCATTTGCCACTCCAGGCAGTAGACCAGTGGTTCTCAAGTCCAGTCCTTGAGGCCTCCTGTCCTGCATGTTTTGGATGTTTCCCTGCTCCAACACACCTGATTCAAATGATTAGCTCGTTATCAAGCTCTGTAATGGCTTAATAACGAGCTAATCATTTGAATCAGGTGTGTTGGAGCAGGGAAACATCCAAAACATGCAGGACAGTGGGCCTCAAGGACTGGACTTGAGAACCACTGCAGTAGACCATTATACGATCACGGCAGGAACTATTAACCAGAGATACAGTCCAGGCTAGTGGTGGGCAGCTAAGAGACAACGTAAAACGATTCAGGTCTATGATAATAAAAACATAAACATAATTTTTTTGCCTTACTGAGTGAATAGAACAGTGAATAGAGCAGGGACCTGAGAGTGAGAGGGTGGTAAGTGGGTGTTTGTTGTGAATTTTAACATATAAGCATACTGATAGTTTAACTAGAGCATGAATTGAAACGTTCAGTTTAATGTCATCTCTTCCTGCAAGTAGGCCTATCAGAATCCATAGCCATGAAAAAAGAGGGTCTATTCTTAGCTGCGTTGATATCTAATCTTTTAATCAATCAATCATGTTTGAATCAATGTCTTGTGTAAATTTGTTTGTTGTTTGTTAGAAGCCAAGTAATAAGCACAATAACACATAATAAGCGGTTAGTTGAAACCTTTCAGGAAATCTGTTTTATAAACCTGAGTGATGCGACAATATTTTGCAGCTTAAATGAGCCCTCAAATTGGCAGTATTGGTCTGTCTGGTGAAGACGACTGGGTAACATGCTTCTCTCTATTTGTGCATGTTTTTCAAGCTCAAAGCCTAAAAAATTCTGATACAGCTCTCTCCACCTCTCTCCCTTTCTTTCTTGTATCCTCTCATCTCCTGGGTCCAGATGGACGGAGTGTATTGGAGTAAAGCTGCAGTAAACACTCACCACACCCCATGAAAACAGTGTGAGAAGAGCCAGATCTCATGCTAACACAGCCTGGATCTCTTTTTACAGAAACCCTGCACCCTGAGATGTAGAGAGCGAGAGGGAGGGGACAGGCGGTGTAAACAACGGGATGAAGGGGTGAGAGGTGTGGAGGGGGCTTAACATTGTGTGTCTCAGGTGTGAATCATTACACAGTGTATAGTAGCAGATGTAATTAATGTATTTGCTGCTTCACACCCTCTCCTGTCACCCGCAGGGTAATGTTGTTAAGGTGCTGTTAGCTTTGCATCGACCCCCTCCTGACCACAGTCGAGGCAATTATTAGGTTAACCTTCAGATAAAGATTTCCTGTGTGTGTGTATGTGTGAGTGAACATGTGTGCACCTGCTGTTACTTGTCTCCAGTGAAGTCAAGCGTGTTATTGTGCTTGAAGGTCCTGCATTATGAAGACGGATCTCCATGCAGAAGATGGTTTTATGTTGTCCACAAAAATACAGGTCGTCAGATTCACGTAATAGACATAAATTGCCTCCCAAGAAAAATCTGAAGTTAGGTAACTACTGAACATACTAAAAGAGGTAGTAATCACCTCATGAAAGACAGCGGTAAGAGAAGATTAAAGTCTCAACAGTTAAAGCCAAGAGACTCAGAGCTCCCCCTACTGACCGGCTGCAGTATAGGCCTAAAGTGCACCTCCTCTTTCTAATATTAAGGGATGGGACATTTCTTTACATATTTCCCAAACATGTTTTTTTCCTATTGTTTGTTTTCATGCTGATTTATGTCTAAATGTTCATTTTCTGAGTTTTGTCTGAAACAGTGTTACAGTGTAAACCCCAATACAGGTGTCCCCCTGTCAGAAAAGCTTCTGCGGGACTAGCTGTTGACAGTTGCTAAGCTTCTCTCACAGAGGGAGTAGATTTTACAGTTTAGACATGTCTATTTGAGAGCTGATGTTGTAGACATAACAATAACAGGGTATTCAAAAGAATCATAGCCTGTTTAAAACAGAAATATACGTGGCATCACCCACTGATTTCTTAGTGAATGTTACAAAATCCAACAGAAGCTGCCTATCCATCAAATCAGCTGTCCCCTGAATTCTGCAAAACTAGACATAATTGTTAGCCTTTATCATCCATACAGATGAGTGTAAAAATCAGTCACCCCTTGAACAATATGTAAAAATGACAAAATGTCACACAACTAGGCCTGTCGCGATAATCAATAAATCGCCTTATCGCTCGGTAAATAAAAACGAGGTCGGTCATTTTGCCAGCCTCGATAATTGACGTGCGTTTGTTTTCCTCCTCTCTCGCTACCAAACACGCTGGATGAGAGAAGAGGTCTCACTCTGCGCATTTTTCTCGGCACCTGGGGGCGTTGGCTCTATGAATGAACGGAGTTAGTGAACCCTCCTGTCAGTCATTCAGTATCTTTGTCGAGGGGGGGCGCGCGCACAGGTACACGTAGGCGCGCACAGGCACACAGACACAGACTTTTGGATACAGTGCTGCAAGTGAGCGTCGTGAGTGAAAAGCAAGCTAACAGAATGAACACGACAGCTTTGGTGTCTAAACCGAACGCAACAGCCCAAGTGTGGGAATATTTCGGCTTTAAACCAGTTTTGTTTTCGTCAGCCACAAAACTCCACGTGTGTGTGCGCGCGCGCGCGTTTGTGTCTGTGTGTTGGAGGAGCACAGCAGGCTGATGAGAGCTGTCAGAGCGGACTGAAGCTGCTCCTATATGTTTAGCGTTTAACTGACTGAGTTTTGCAACTCTGTTCGTCATTTTCGTCTCGTCCCATCAACGTAAACGCACTTTCGTCTCGTCACATTTTAGTCATCTCCGACTTATGTTTAGCTCGTCAACGTTACGTCTTCGTCGTGGGTGAAATTAAAGTTTATCACTTTTGACACGGTGTACTCGCATTATTATGCCATTTACTATCATTATCTATAATTTAAAAAAACTGTGTCAATAATATCGTTTATCGGCAATAATTTGTAGCACAATTATCGTCCAGCAAAATTTGTTATCGTGACAGGCCTACACACAACCAAAATGCTTTTTTTACCCCCAAGCATAAAAAATATTCAACTCTGCTTTAAAAAGGTGGGCATTTTGATATGGGTGTTAATTGAGACCTCTGCTTTTAAAATCAGCCTCAAGTGGACATTGAAGGAACTGCAGTTATTTTTTTATGTCCACATTGGCTTTAGATGTAAACACCAAAGAGAGCATGTAATTATAAAACAACCTGTTAATAGTCACATTTTCTGGCGAGGTTTACCGCTTCTAACCACAAGGTGCCACCACAAGAATGACTAAATATGTGCAAACCTGGTATTAGTGTGGGGTTAAAGAGTCTGCATGTCTCTGGGGTTTCCGTGTTAACAGAGACAAATCCTTCCTCACAAGGACGACTGAATATTCAACCTATTGATCCCTCTTTACTTTGTCCTTCATTGATCAGGCTAATTGACCCTGAGCTGTCAGAGCCAAAGAGAAGATGGTTAACAGAAGCCAGAGGCATTAAGAAGGTTCTCAATGAGGGAGAGGGTTAACTGTTCAGACTAGACCAGATTAGACACGATCGTTGTTTTCCTGTAGGTTCTTACTCCAAAACTGTTAACTGGACATGAGGGGCTGAGTCAAAGCCGCAGCTAATTTAATATCAGTTAAGAGTTATTGGTCTAGTAGAAAAACAAAAATTAAACTTTGACCATATGAAAAGAATACAATACACATGATACTAGGATAAAATCTTGTTCATAAATGATCAGTGATTCAAGAAAACCCTCAGTGGTAACCAAGATCAGTGAACATTCACTCACTCACATCACGTGTCGTCACATGGAAAGGAAAGGAAAGGAAAGGAAAGGACCCAAAATGCAGAACCAGAGGATTTATTTAAAAGGAACTAAAAGAAAAAAAACAAAACTTACTTTTCAAATTGTCCAACACAAAGAATCCCAAGAAACACAAAAGGCAAAATCAAAAGAAGCAAAAAATCACAAGGAGACACTGGAGACACAGGCATACACACAGAGGCATAGACATACAATGAACCGACAAAGAAACAAGGTAAAACTAGGACTATATATGAACAGGGAAACGAGCAACGGGAGGCAGGTGAGACACAGAGACACGTGCAGACAATCACAGAGAAGGGAAAACTGAGGAAGTAAAACAAGACTAGAAACACAGAGAATAAAACAGGAAACGCTGAACACTGATATACAGAAAAAAACAATGAGAACATGAAGGAAACGGGGTCAGACACAAACTGAAATCTCACAAGACAAGACTACAGAGGAACAGGAATAATAAGGCACAGAAACATCATGCTCCGGCGTCCGGAAAAAATAGAACTCTTGCGATCAACTGTGAAGTCCGGCGATCCACAGCAGAACATAAAGAAGCCGGTGGAAATTGACGCAATAACTTAAATGGTTACGATCAGCGATGATCGGCAGATACGGCCTTTTCCTAGCCGTTCCAGACACGGTGGAAATTGAGGATTGGTCTCTATAAAGTTGCTCAAACTTGTGTCAACTACAATGTTTCTGTACAGTTGTGATTCTCATTTTTTAATTGAATGAAATATCTCTAAATTATTGGTTATACATCTGTGTCTTACATCTTAAAGGCCCAGCACTGTTCTGTTTAAACAAAGGTTAAGCTTCCCATTCTAAATGTGTGATTTCAGGAGGAAATGGCAGCTGAATGAATATGATGAACATGTTGAATGATTTGGATTCAGTTAAAAAAAAAGAAAGCTCTACACCTGAGAGAAAGAGAGTGTACTGCCACAGCTCTTTTGTTTCTGGATCCAGACCTGTAGACATCTGCTCAGTGTCTGTCTGATGTCCCTCTGTGGAGCTTTTTAATGCTCAGAGATGTCTCAGCATTAAAAGATCCAGCTGGCACATTAATCAAAGTCCTCTGCTGGTGTCTGGAATAACAAATGGGAAGAATGATGACGATGCTCTTGAATTAAAAAGAGTCGTAGCTGCTCAGTAGAAAAAAAAATGAGGGTCTAACCTGATAAATCTGCAGCATGAGAGAAACCCTAATATGTCTCTGTACTTTTTTAACTAAATTATTAAACCCTCATGTGACGTAGCCTTTACCAACCCATTACAGACGTCCCCTGTAGTCATCACTTTCACATTACAAATCTAGTGATTGGTGCAACATCAGTAATGAATTTTCATCATGATCTTCCACTTTTATTTGCAGAAAGGTCAAAAAGTGACGACTCATTTTCACCATCAAACATGGCAGCCATTTCTTGGACAGTTGAAGGATATTATGACCAAGGGTGTCCCAATCCCAATCACAGCCATCAGATGTTTGAAACGAAGGGTTTCCCCATTCTTGCCTGATATAGATTAACAATTTTTGAACAGTTCAGAGTCCCTTTATTGTACTTTTTTCCATGATGCGCCAAATTTTTTCAATAAGTGACAAGTCAGGACTGCAGGCTGGCCAGTTTAGCACCAGGACCCTTCTACTACTGAACCATACTGTTTGTAGTTTAGCATCTTCTTGCTGTATTATGCAAGGTCCTTCATGAAAAGTCATTGCCTGGATGGCAGCATATGTTGCTCCAAAACCTTTGTGTATTCATCAGTATTAATGGAGCCTTCACAGATATGTAAGCTATCCAGGCCATGGACACTTCTAATCCCCATACTATCACCATTGATAAAGCCAATGTCAATGTCAACTTGTAATCCGTCTTATCTTGAATTGGCCAAGGCCTGATGTTTTTTGTTGTTGTTGTCTCGTTGGGCATTTTTTGCTTTCACAAGATAAGACATCTTAGGATAGCAGAGCATCCCACTGAGCAATAGACGGCTATCAGACGGCTAGTTTCTTTTTTTTTTAGACCTAACTTCAACCATCTAGATTCTGTATATTTTTGGACGGCTATAGACGTTGCAATTTAACCCATTATTTGATAACTATTTATTTCAAAAAGCAACTGTGAGTTGCATAACTGATCTCCAAGTACTTAACCAAAATAATTATGATAGCCGTTAAGCAATTAAGTACAGTGTGGTATAGATATAGCCCATATTTAGACTTCGTCTACAGTTGAACTAAATTTAAACGTCTAAAAAAACCATTAATTTGTAGACCTGTGGTAGCCTGATTTTAGACCAGTTGTCTAAACTACATTTAGATGTCTATTAGACTTCTTTTAGATGAAAAAATGCTCAGTGGGATATATGAGAGATGCTAAGACCACCAAGTTGTCAGGGCCCCTGGATCATTTTTAAATACATATATGGTTTCAATCTGCACTAATGGATGCAAGAACAAACTTTGTTCATGGACAATGGTTTTTGGAAGTGATTTTTAGTCACTGTGACGATTTCCACTCCAGAGTCATGTCTGCTTTTAATGCAGCGCCATCTGAAGTCCCCAAAGATCACAGCCATCTAATAACAGTCATCAGCCTTACCCCAAATAATTTAAAACCACAAAATTACATTCATATTAACATTTTACACAACCCCTTCACTTTTATGTTATGGTGTTGTACCTTTGGGGTGTTGATGATAAATCTGTATTGCGTTGGAATTAATTATGCAAAATAAGTCATAATCTGAAAAAAAAATGACTTGTTAACTAATCAAATCAGGACTTGGTTTCAGCAGACAAAGACTAAAAAAGCTGATTGAGACATCCCTTAATATCACAGCCTCCCACTATGAGTGTGAACTCAGAGGTAAATGGATGAGTAACATGTTGGTAATTGTGCAGGAAATAAGCACAATAGTCAGGGTGTGTCAAGCACTTGTGACTCACCTTCCCACTACTTCAAAAAATAAAGGGAAGAATTGGATCTTCTTCGTTTTTCCCCCTTCAACACACGCTCTTAAGTCAGGACAATCTGTGTCTTGGCTCTCCTGTGGTATAATTAGCGCATCACAACGCCTCGCTGTATTGCTCACTGCACAGCTTCATTTGCCACGTCACAGCATGTGAAAAGATTGTTTGAAGAGAGAAAAGGAGGCAGATGGGGAGCCGGGTATAGAGCTTAATGCTCTGTGAGTCCTGTTAATGAAGTCTGGCGGTGTTTAAGGGTGACGACAGACAGGCGGCTCTGTTACAGACATGACATGCTCACCGATCACAGATTAGAAAGCACACACAATATTTACACCTCTCTCACACGGGAAGCTACGGCTCCTTTTATGCAGGGTTGGCAATGTTCTCCACAGAAGAGAGATGAGGTTTGAGCTTATAAAGTAATTCCCTTTTTAATCCTGACAACAGTGTGCAGGAATAAATAGAAATCTCTTCCTGTAGAAATGTTCCAACACCATCCTTTCCTTCCTGATATTGATTCTCACAAAATGAACCCTGTTTAAACCTACACCGAGCAATGCTGTTATGATGCAAGAACTGTGAACCTCAGTGCCATGCTAGTAAGCTCATGAGACGCTAAAAGGACTCCATAAAACGCCAGTATTTGCCAACCAGTGTCAAGGCTTTGGGTGTTACAGTGTTCCAGTATCATTTAGCAGAAACTTGTGTCCAAAGCAATGTACGTTGAAGAGTAAGTACAACACAAGCAAGATCTAGACAGAGGGAAACGACATGAGTAAATGCCACAAACTGCTTCAAGACATAGACATCATTATCATCATCATCATCATCATCATCATCACCAAACTATCCAGTGGTGAGCTGATTTAAAAACAGCTTCAGAAGAAGAAGGGGTCTGTTTAGATCAAAGCGATTTTATAACTCTTACAACCACTCGGGACAACAGAAGATGAGAGCTGAATTGAAGTGCATAGGTGTTCTCTAAAGAGCTGAGTCTTTAGCTTTTTCTTAAAGGTAGAAAGAGACTTGAGAGACTCTGATAGAGTTTGGTAATTCAGTCACGATCTGGGATAACAGGGAAGAGGAGTCTAGTAGCATACAGTAGGGCCCTGCTGTGATGGGACCACCAGACACCTTTCATTTACAGAGCGTAGTGAGGGGAATGTAGACCTGAATGAGGGACTGAAGGTAGACAGGAACTGATTTCTTTGCAGTTTTGTAGGGAACAAGTAGGGTTTTATATTTGATGCAGGCTGTTACTGGAAACCAGTAGAGAGAGGTTAAACAGCGGAGTGACATGAGCTGACGGGACGGGATGCTGCATTTTGGATCATTTGTAGAGGTTTGACTATGCATGCAGTGATAATACAAGAGCCTGTACCAGGAGCTGTGTTGTATGTCGTGTCTGGAAGGGGTCTGATCATACTATTGTTATAGAGGGTGAATTGGCAGGACTGAGCAATCAAGGCAACATGAATCTGAAAGGCTAATTGATAATCAATCATGACACCTAGATTCTGAGCAGACTTAGTTGGCACAAGTTCATTTGATCTAAGCTGGATACTGAGCTTCAGGCTAGGACAGTCATGACCGAAAAAGCTGGGTATCATCTGCATAACAGTGATATGAGGAACCATGAAATTAGCACTGAATGAGATGGTGTACAGCGAGGAAAGTAGGGGACCAAGCATCAACCCTTGAGGAACCCCTATTGATAGGCAATGTGGTTTTTAACGCTTCTCTTCTCCATGATACTGCAAAACACCTGCTTTGAGATAGGACACAAACCACTGGAAAGAAAAAGCAGAGGGGAAACTGATCTGTAATCATCAACTTGGCCTGGCCTGATGTGGGTAACTGCGGGGTTAAGAGAAGGTAAAATGGTCGGCAGAGGGTGTGTAGGGATTGGGTCCAGTGGACAGGTAGTGAGCCTTGAGTCAAGCAGAGTCCTGGAGACTTTGTCTTTGCTCAGAGGAATGGAGTGAAGAGAAGATGGCAAGACTCATCTGTGGGAGTAAAATTAATGGCTGCACCAATGGACCATAGGAGGATTCATCACTCTTTAGGCTCATCCCAGACCATCAGCCCCTCTGCCGTTTCTATCCGTCAAACACAGACAGGTCAGTCAGTCACATCTGCAGAAGATGACAGGTCCGCTCTCTGTCTGAGCTTTGATCGATCCTCTTTGTTCGTCTTCGTTCCACTCCCCTCCATTTCTCTAGTCCTCTAAATGATCAGACTGTCCAGCCGGTCCTGACAAAGCAGCAGTCTGTTTTACAGGCCCGCAGCTCATTTAAAGCCATTTCATTATTACACAAGCTTTCCTGCAAGATGACTCTAAGGACACAACAGGAAATGGACTTTTATGGGTTTGTCTTACAGCAGGGGACAGAATATACTCCACTTTAAGGTCTTAGCTACAGGGGACTGCATTAAAACATTAACCTCCTGGCTGTTCAAACAGCTGAGTGAGCTGAGCAGATATTTCAGAGAAAATCTGAGCCTCAGTTTGATCATACTTTATAAAGTTACTGTCATTTCTAATAACTGCTTTATATTGGAAGACGAGGCTGCACACATATACCTCTGAGCCAAATCCAGAGTCACAGAGTGCAGCAGGGCCTCATGTTAGTCATGTCAGAGCAATGCATCATGGGTGTGACCCCTGACCCTCACTGCAGGGGGGTAGGGTGTGTCACCATATGGTGCAGCGAGATTGTGTGTGTTTTCGAGTGTGTGTGTGTCTGTGAGTGTGTGTCAGAGGGAGAGTGACGGTTAGGATGATGAGACCCGGGGGAGTGAAGAGGCAGTTGAAGAGACACGCAGAGCCAATCACATGTCAACGCACGAGCGCAGACACGCGTGTAATGATGACACATGGGGTTTAAACGTCCATGTGGAACAGGGACGTTAATATCTGACTGTCTTATTGTTGTTATTACGCTATATGTACGTGGAAATAGTTTATATCACTGTTGAGACATAAAAACTCCAGTCATGTTAAATCTTTGCAGTTTAAAGACCCTTTGTTTTAAATTCTTCTTCTGTGGTATTCTTTATTGATTTACCCCATTATTCAAATATGCAAGTGTGATTTATTTTTCATTTTTACTACCTTCACCTATCACCTCATTTATTGCACTCCTTTTTATGTCCCAGATAATTTTTATGCAGGAATATATCTATTGACTCATGACTGTCAGGAGCCCTGAAAATGTAAAAAAAAAAATGCTGAGTCTGTATTTTTCACAAGGCCAAAACTCCCTGACAGCGCCCCTGTTTGGAAGGATACAGTTTTTATGATACATAAATAATAGAGGGAAAAGTCTCAATGTCACAATGCCGCCTGACACGCCGCCCTCCTTCAAGATAAAGTCGTTTTCTTGCGCAATAATTTCAGAGCTTGGATTTTAATGGGAACCTGTTTCTACCGGAGAATATAAATAAATAGAAACTTTGCTCTTTCATATCCAAGCTCTATCTTTTTTGTCTTTGAGGTTGCCCCTCTGCTTTTTTTTTTTTGGAAATACTCACTTTCACGTTTCAGCTGCAGGTCCACACTCTGTCTTGCACACGTCTACCCACAGCGACACACACCTAATCATTGGTCTAGCCGTGCCTGTATCTAAAAAATGCCAGTGACTTTGTGAGTCTGACTCTACTGTGATTAATTCCTTTGCAGCTCCTGTCATATATCACAGCAGAAAAGCGGCGAGCCGAGCAGTGAGGATGATGAAACATGAAACCATTGGTACACCTCACTGCTAATCCTCCTCTGATTCCTTTATACCCTCTTTCCTCCCACTTATCCCTCTTTTTTTACTGTAATGAGGGTCAATTTGTCTCCTAGCAGCTCAAAGAAGCAATTTAAAACACTCACTGATGTGCTGTAAATTTATAGTTTTAATATTTTAACCACATTTAACTGACGGCCAGTTTACTCTGATGCAGGGCTCGGAGTTTGAAGCTAACATGCCGTAATGTAACACTGCTGTGGTTATGTTGTTCTGTCATCTTGATTAAAACTTGTGACAACTAATTTCGTTCAACTGTTTTATCATAATCAGCAACATAAAAGACAATGAAGAAAAAAAAAGAAAAAAACGTATAAAAAGCATATTTAAGAGCTTGTCTAACATAAGATGCTAAGACATAGCAATGCCATGTCTTTATCTGAGGCTGGCCTTGAGAGTAGGGAGATAATGACAGTTTTTGAGCGCAGATGTGAGAGCAGCCTGAGGAGCTGCTGGACCTGAACCATGTCTGATGGAGAAAAGTAGAGCAACATCCTGTCCTGCAATCCATGCACAGCTGCAGAGCTGGTGAGAGCATCTCTCTGAGACGAGACCCCTCTGCTTGATGTCCAGCTCACCCTCAGTATTCAAATGTGCATATTCAAATTAAATTACTGCATTGTGTAATACTAAAATAAGCTTCATTATTGGATAACGATGCCAGTCTGGAAGTGCTAAGAAACTGCAGTTCCATATGTGACCACTTGAGGCTGATCCTAAAAGCCATGAAAGCCCCAGTAGGCCCCATGTTAAAAAGTCTATTTTTACTACCAGATTAAACATGTTGACACCCAAGTTAAAATTTCTTTGGGGAATGCAGCTCAGCTCCTGTACACACTCAAAGGGGATGAATATATTCAAGGTAAGTATATAAGGGGTTAGAGTGATACATGCATTTGTGTAACTAGGGTCAGGGCTGGGTTGATGTACAAGTTAATGCATTGTAGCTGTCTATATGAGGACAATAATCCACACCAATGGTGAAAACCATCCCTAAGTTTAAAAATCTCTCCAGAAACCATGGGTAATGCCACAGAGACTACGTCCATTTTTCATACAGTCTGTGGTGAACCCACTGATAAGGCAAAAAAGCAGTGATACATATGTATTTAGGGTGGTCATTAAGACTGCACTGGAAACTGATGGCAGATCTACAAGCATGCCCCTGACCGCTGATTATGAAAATGTGACATTTGGACTGATTTTTAGCAGGATTAATATTTGAAAGTCAAAAATGACACCTATCTTATTGTATTGTATGATGTAACAGTGCTGCTGTAGATCAGCTGATATAAACACTTTCTATTTTATGGTAATATTTTGCTTACACTTGCTGTTGTCTGTCCGAGTTCATTGGTTATCCAGCATGTTGTTAAAACTTGAACATAAATTATGAGCAGATTTCCCTGCAAAATTTTACTGTTAATTGTCTTAAACTATCTAGTTTATCCATGTGCAGGGAAATATCTATCTGACCCTGAATTTACACCACCTGTAACAGTAACAAAATGTGACATTTTAACAACATTTAAGCCTCCAGCTGACATGTGACTATGGTCAAAAATCTCCATATCAAAGACAAAGAAAAGAAATAAATATAAAAATAAATGCACACACACTCACATGCACACATGCCCACAGGAGGCTGCTCATCTCTGCTTAGTACACTTGACTGAGTCACACAAAGATGGAGGGGGAAGGGTGAGGGAGGTGGTGGGGGTGGGGGGGTGTATGACCCATGGTTAAGCAAGCTGCTCCATAATGGATGCACACACAGTCATTTGAACTTGCTTACTTGTATGCATGAGTGACAATTTATCACAGAGAGACTGTGCAGCTGACAGAAGCTACAAAATGAACCAAAATGAGCTTTAAAGCCATGATGGGTGACATTGACACACCCACCAGCAAGACTGAATATTACATGTTGACTGTACAGCATCTTGTAATGTCCAAAACAAACTGAAAATCACATGACGATTGGTAAAAAGCACAAACTCTGTGCCTTATACCAACTGCACCTAAATAACTGCATCTCTCCCTTAGCTCAATAAATGAGCTGTCTGTTCTCAGACAAGCAATAAGTGTTGTCTGACCCGCTGAACGACCTCTGCTGAGTGTAAGATCTTGAAATTGGGCACACAGAGTTCCTCCAAACTGAACAGCTTTAAAAACTCCTTTGTATTCACTTCTCAATCACTTCACCTCTCTAGGCTGTTCAGTGTGTGATAAAGGGTCATGATGTACTTTTACTCATTTTAACTAATCATAAATTCAATCATGCTATGTCAATTTTCGGGTCAGACATTAACAATGTTGGTAATATTGGTTTGTTATACATGTAAAGCCAGAATCAATAAAGTGAATTGTTTCCTCATGAATCTATATTTATTATTCCCTGTTGTGCCATATCGATTTCAGTTTAATCGAGTCATCTTTGACCAGAAAGTATGTCATCAAATCACGTATCATCATACTCTGTCTCATCATATCCTGTCTCACTGTAATGTGTTGCATCGAATAGTTTGATACAATATTAAAATCAATTTTTGTGTCATTCAGTCATATAAATAGGTTGTGTTTTCACCAAATCCCTGAAACTCTTTCAAAGTTAAAATAAAATATGCAATGTGGCTTAGATATGACATAACAAACTTAACCATAGATACTTGAAACAAAATATCCACAATTTAACTCATGCCAAATTACACAAAATCTGCAATAGATGAGGTTATCTCCTACAGTATTTGACATATAGTTCTTTACACAACTGGGTCATTTTGCTGCAATGCACTCAACAGCTGACCCCCACAGTGAGCTTTGATTTGGTTTAAGTGTCATAATTAGACCACAGAACATTATACTGCAATCAAAGCTCACACACCTGCCTTCCTGCTCAATTAAATCAATGATCAGCTATTCAAATATGCTAATCAATGGGTCAAAATTAGTTCTCCAAATGATGGTCTGCCTCTTTACAAAGATGGTGAACCACAATGAACAAAATGTCTTTTGATTAGGACATACTGTCCAACACAAAAAGGCAGTTTGAAGATGTTGCTTTTGTTTAATTGATACTTTAATGTCTCTTTTAGTCTATTTTTTAACGATTTACAGATTAAACCACAAATCGCCACAGATGGGATATGCAGCTCTTCCATGACAATTTTTATGTTTTTCCTTCTTTTATACATTTTTTTATATATGTCTAAGGTCAGTAATGCAATAGGGCCTTCTACTCTTAATTCATTTCTGTGTTCAGTTTTGCACTCTAGCATATTCTTATATGTTTGACAATTGAACCTCATTTTGAAATTGATTCATGCGAATTGTGACATATACTGTATTTTGGTGTCTTCATTCATTTTAAATGGCTATAAAAAGCAACAAAGCCATGATCTACACCAAGTATCGGAAGAAAATCAACTTCAGAGACTATGTGGATATATGGATGATAATTAGAGTAACTGTGGGTAGGGATGCACCGATCAGATATTTGGATTGGATATCGGCTCCGATATTGACAAATTACCTGGATCAGATATCTGATGAATGACTCAGATCCAGCGTTCCAATCAAGTCTTTTTTTTCTCTTTTAATAAATTTCATACACAGCAACACAGCGATTCTGTTCTCTCCATATTCTATGTCTGTCTATCCTTTTGCACTAAATATTTACATGGACGTCTTACTTCTTTTTGCTGTGTGCTAATGTGCAATTTGTTATTTGTTAATAAATAATATTAAGTACATTTTATGTCTGTGTAAATTTGCTACCTTTTTTAACAAGGCTAATGTCAAGCCTGATGCCTTCACTCACAGGGCAAGGTATACAGTTCATTCATTCAACAATCGTATTGGATCAGGACATCGGCCGATACTCTCAGCTACGTATCGGATTGGATCGGGAAAAATGGATCGTGCATTTCTATCTGTGGGTTGATCTTGTCATCATTCGGATTTACGTTATCCCGTAGCTCCACATTTTAGACAATGAATGAGAGCAAATATTTTAAAATGGATGTGATGAAATAAGGTAGGTGCTCTAGAGCTGGAAACAATGGCAAGGACTTTAAAGTGAATGTGACCAATCACATGACGATGAAGATGACCAAACAGACTCAAACAGCTCACCTGCAGCCTCCGGCGCCGTATTATCCCCGAGTCATCCATGGCGTAATAAAGGGGATCCTGGCGGGGATTTCCCCCCCAACAAAAAATCTCTTGACCCCCCTCAGTAATCTGTGTTCAGACCCAGCAGGACTGCAGCACCCACTCCGATTTACATCCGATCTGTACAGCAGCGGAACAGCGTCCAGGCGCACACAGAGCCAAAACGGCGCAAACACAGCGAGTAAGAGAGAGCGATAGAGGGAGGGAGAGAGAGAGAGAGAGAGAGTCCGGTGTCACGTTGAAAAGGAAACCCAAGAAAACAAACAAATCTGAGGCAGTCCGTGTCCCATGTCTCAAGAAAACAGCCCGAAGGTTCCCCCAGCTCCACTCCTGACCTGCGCCTCAGAGCTGCCAGTCATGCTGCTCTCTCTGTGGGCTGCGCTCCTTCTCTCAGCATCCTTGACATTTTGCCAGAGGTTTGTGCGCTTTGATGCTGTCCAACCGAGCGACAAGAGGCCCGAGCAATCACAGCAAAAACAGAGTCCATGGAGGACCGAGGGGGTCGATAGTGGAACCAAGTTCTTCGTCTCTGCCCCAGGACGAGAAGAATCTCTCCAAGAAACGTGAGCTCCTTCTCACATTTGGTTACAAAAAAGGACAACGTGTCCGAAGCTCAGCAGCCAGGCAATTTATTTCACACTCTATTGCCCAGCAGTTGAACAGCGCTTTATCCCGGAGCTCCTCGGTGGGGCTGACATCACCGCTGAGAGTCCACGGAGCTGCCTGTCCGGTCCCCTCAACATCACCGTGCAGGAGGACAGCGCGTCTCCCCCCACTTACCCCTCTTTAAAAACACACAAAGTTGAAACTCGGATCAGTTTCATTCACACGTCTGTCCTGCTCAGCCTCCTCTTCCTCTGGAGCTTGTGACTGGACGGGGCGACAGCAGCAACGCGATATCTGTAACCCTTTAGTGGGATTCCCTCTCGCCCCTCCTCCCGAGCGCAGCAGAGTCCCTCCTTATATGAATGAAGAAGCATCCGACCAGGGTCCACGAGGGGGTTTCCGGTAGGTTATATTTTTTATTATACAGAAAACACGGTCAAACAGTTGAACAGATCAACAAGGGAAACCTCAAACCTGTTCAGTGTGCAAGGAGCCTTAAATCCAAATTCAGCACCAGAGACAGCGACATTCACAGTGGGTAAATAAAAGGGGGAAATTGGCTGTTCTCACTTCTTTCTCAAGACAAAATAACCATCTTCAGTCACCTTTCTGTCGAACTTCTTGTCATCAGACTAATATCACTTTTAGAGGACCGAAACTATGGAGTAATCTGTATTTATCTCTAATTAAAATCAATATTATCTTACAAATCCTTTAAAATATCATTGAAATCTCATCAAATCATGTCTTAAACACATCATTATCTGTTATGATCATGTTTCTTTCCTTTTCATGTAAACTCATATTGTCCCTATCTCTGGTTGATGATGAGTCCATGTTCTATTTATGACAATTTGTATATGTATTGACCTTTAACTACTCATTGTATATTTATAACCTGTCTATGTCCTGGTTACTTGGTTGTTTGCACCCTATGCCTTCACTGCCCTATCGGCTTTGTTCCCTCCTTGCACTCTTTTTAATCTGTGCTAAATAAAATTAAATATAAATACAAAATTCTCACATTAAAACATACAGAAAAGTTTCAGGCCCCCAAAATGAGGAGAAATAAGCAGAGAAATAATAATTGGGTGGTGAAATCAAGAATAAACGTAAGCCTTTTTTATTATCCAACTTTTATCGTAGAATAAATGATAGAAAGCTCAAGTAGCCTTGACAGATTTACATATTTTTGTGCTGATATTAGATATTCACTCTTTTCTGTGTTTAATTTCTGCCAGATGTTTTTGCTGTCGATGTAGCCATGTGAAAAAGAAGGAGGAAGTGAGGCATTATACAATACTTCAATAATCATGAGGTGATCAATAATCAATACAGTGACACAACAAAGTACATGCCTCTGTATTTAGTTCACACTAGTGTTTGGAATCAGCTCACTTTTCACACAACTCTTCAGATAAAGAAAATGTCCTCCTAAAACCCTTATACAAGTATCATAATATAAAAAAATAAATAAACTAAAAAACATGTTCATACCATCATACCCCAATCATAGACTGTATACAACATGAACAGAGTCAGTGACATCACCCATTGGATTCTGAAGAGGGGTTTGAAGCCCAAAGATGGTGGTTGTCTTACTGGAAATGCTGAGTCAACCTGACTATGAGTCAAACAGACTGATGGGTGAAGCTGAGGCTGGTGAGACACCTCCTGTCAAACTGCTTTACCAAACACACTTCAGCCTTATTATGCAAAATTGTACATCACTCTTCATAAATCCAATACAAATAAGTTAATAAAATAAATGTCATCTGAACAGTGTGTATGGAAAAAATGAGCTATTTGAATCTTACAATGTTATAATACCAGTTTTGAACAAAACTGTAATCATGTTTAACTCTGCTGTAAAAATAGACATTTTAATATGGAACCTAATGAGGTTGCCTTGGCTTTTAGTTCCAGCCTCAAGTGGACACTAAAAGAACTGCAGTATTTTGCACTTCTGCAAAGGCTTTGTCTTTCAGCAGAGGGGGTTATCACTTGCTGTAAACATGTTTATTCCAGTGTTTAAAAAGTAAAACAGACATTTTACTATGAGCTACACCTTATTTTTGAAGTCAGTCTTAACTGGATGCTCAAGGAACCGGCGTTTTTTGCAACGCTGCATTTGCTTAACTTTTAAGTTTGGTTTAATAATGTGCAGTTGTGTATAAATGAGGGGCTATACCGCCATTTGTTCCATAGCAAACCCCCAACAGGGGAATCAAACCAAAGTAAAAACCACATTACACACCCCAAGCTTCTATTTCATTACTTTTCTCAGATTTATAAAAGGCATCCAAATGTTTCAAAACAAAGCCATCCTATAAATCACTTATTCACATGCCTTTTGAGACCCAGAACATAACACGGGATTATTGTGCAAATGTGCAACAAAATCTAAAATAAATAAATCTCTTTGATGTAATCTAATGTAAGGTTAAAAATAGGGAAAACATCAGAGCATCTAATGGGATTTTTTTGTCCATCTTTCTAACTGCAAACAAAGGAGGACTATGCTTGTGTCACACTGGGCAGCGCAGTGTTTCCACTCATGACATTATTTGATTGACCGGCGGTTGGTCCTTTGGTGAAGTTATTGCGTAATGCTTTGCTCAGGATTAGGACTTTCCCACAGTTTTTATGTAACATATGGTCCCAGCAGATCACAAACCCATGACCTCACCCCCGCCAGACATGGCATCCAAACTCTGCCCACGCTGACCCATCTGACCGGAAACAGACAGGAAGGATGAAGAGAAGCTGCTGGTCTGAGTCCAAACCTCTGAATGACATTTCATTTTATCTACGCCGAGTCATACAGTAAGAATGAAGGGACACAAATACTCTTTGAATCATCGGTTAATTACACAGGGGTTCGTATTTCATCAGAGGTAATACCCTTTAAGTTTCCAAAAGTGTTAATCACAAGTTTGATATGGGCTCAAGTCAGCTGTTGTCACGCCGATTGCTCATTGTCACGCAAGGTTAAAAGTGGTGTAGCGCCACTCATAGTTACCCCAAAGAATTCTGGGTCATTTTTTCCTCTCTATTTTTGCAAAGGATGGTTCAGTGTATCCTATGCTGAAGGAGATAATAAAGGAAGCAATGAAGCTCTTTTCCTTCCCATTTGGAGAATTTAAACAACTTTTTCATGAGCAGCACTTTTCACTCAGTGTGGACCTTTCCAATCATTCAAACAGAATCTTAATCCTTTAAACAAAACACTTAACATGTACAAAACCAGCAAAAGTATAGATATTAACATCAGTACCTAATTAGCAAACATGCTAAAAAAAAATAAATACAAATGCATAATCTATTACTTTTTTCCTATTTAGAAACACGCTTGATACCAGCCAACTGTGCTTTGATTGGCCGAAGAGAAACATTGGACTGTTCCCAAATTAAATCCTTAAGGTGTACAGTTGAGTTCAGTTGAGAATCAAATTCAACAAAGTACAAAATGTACCATAGAGGAAAAGGGCAACAATAAAGTGGGGAAAAAAATCAGGGTTTCAAAATAAATATATTGATAATGAAGTTGTTCTGTCATGTTTGTTGTTGTCATATGACTCTTCGTCTTTTTTAAGGTAACTACTATCTTTGAGTGGTGCCCTCTGGTGGATGTATTGCTTAACATCAATTCCACTGTAAAGGGTGTGGGAAATGATGAGGGCTGTGACGATTACACCATTGATAACAAACAGATCTGTTTTCATTCAAGTGAAGCATAAGTGAGGCCTGGAAAAGGACCAACAGATGACAGAACGCCACAACTAGTCAGAAAGAGCGTCTGTAAGCAGGCTGTGTATTTTTTTGCTGTTATTTGTTAGATTAAATGGAGTTGTCAGGGCTGTCTGGCAGGCAGTCAAAGAGCCACATCACCTTAATGCTGCTAGCTTCATTTTATGCTGTTCCTCTCTGGAACCTTACAAATGAAACTCTTACAGCTCTGTCGACCACCATTCAGCACACAAAGCTTGTTGGTTCCTCCTGCTCTGTCAAAGTCACCGGCCTTGCTATTGTCGCAGTGGACATATACAGCAGCCAGGAGAAGTTATTGATTTCTGCTCCAGCTCCAGCTAAACTGAGCCAACAGTGAAAACCCAAACACAGGTGGAGGTCTGGCTGCAGAGAAACACCTCATTGAGCTTCCTAATGTCGTCATTATGGTCACTGCAGAGTGAACTGCTGGTACTGAGCGGCCGGGCTCAGAGGGGATGCTGCTTTATTATCCTCTTACATAAGGATTTTGTAATCACTTTGAGTTTGGAGACTAACAGCTGCTCAGTTCAGTCTGGAACAAGAGCTGATGCTGTTCTGTCCACCGCTGCAAAACTCAAGGACAAACTGTCCCCATTATCTCACCACAGAATATCAAAATAAGACGGACCCAGAAAAAACAAAAGTCATTTCAATCCTCTCCTTGTTGATTTACAACCACCAGGTTCATTTTTACTTGATTTCAATCTCAACACTTCAACAATTAAAAACACTTAGTCTGAAATGACTTTGCATTACGGTTGTGATTCACAGATTCAATACAGGATACAGTATGATATGTTATGATAAAGCATCATATGACACAATGTGATATTACACAACAGAGATTCAGTGGAATTTACACTGTACAATAAAATACAATATGATAGTGTACAATGTCATGTTGTATGATGTGATGTGATGCGATGCGATACGATACGGAAGATATAGAATTCAATAGGATTCATGGGATATAATGTGATACAAGATAATTTGGTGCCAGACACATCTCCCACAACAGCAGTCTTATCACGCTACTGTGATTCTGGGATAATTGATTAATTGCATTCAATGACACTATAATACATTACATTATCTGATTATATAAACAAATGCCTTGATAAGGTTCAGTCCAGTGTAAATGTCACTGGCACCACTGCCAGGAGTCACAAAGTGGTGTGACAGAGTGTCATCAGTTTAGTGACATGTCATTTATCAATTCAATATCTTTTTT
This sequence comes from Xyrichtys novacula, assembly GCA_962446985.1. Taxonomy (NCBI): domain Eukaryota; kingdom Metazoa; phylum Chordata; class Actinopteri; order Labriformes; family Labridae; genus Xyrichtys; species Xyrichtys novacula. The sequence goes on along the minus strand of OY660879.1, from coordinate 10,467,276 downwards.
GGCATTCACAGTAAAATAGTCTTATTGCACAAATTAGGATGATAATATCTTGATGTATATATATATATATGTTTTTACCTCTATTCACCTGGTTTACAGGTTCTGTTGTTGAGATTTGGATTTTAAAGTTTGATTTTCTTCAGAGAAAAAGAAAAAAGTCCCAATCAAAAATGTTGTTGAAGACCATGTATAACTGAGTTCTTCCTCACACACACATCAATCTTTTAAGTAGTTGTAACCAAAACTGTATTTACAAATTAATCACATGACTACTTAGAGAACTTCTGGTGTTTATCTATAAAAGATTAACTTTATACTTTTAAGATTATCAACTCTTATTTAAGGTTTTTACAGGAGAGTGCATTTTACATGATAACAAATGTAGGCAAAAAGTGACTGAGTTAAAACTCTTTTTATGAGTGCTCTGAGTTCGCAGATGTGTGTGTGTGTGTGTATGTGTGTGGACTTGGTCTATGTGTAAACAAGCACACACATAAACAGGCAGGATACCTGTGTATGTTAAAGAGACCTCTAGAGGATCACTATCACCTGACACAGAGGGAGCGAACAAGATACCAATAACAACTGCAACAATGTAAAACAGGGAGCGTCTGCATGTCATTTCAACTGTGAACTTTGATTGAAAACAGTTTTTTACTGTTTAGAGTCTGGTTTCCAGTTATCTTATGATACAACCATACAGTGATGAAAAGCTCTGTACATTTCTCAGGGGAGCTCTCTGTGAAACTTCAGTAGATCACCACTCTGACCTCTTGTGGTGAGAGATGTCACTACAACACAGACTCTGCATGATCGCTGCACTGCAGCACTTTTTTATGAGAGAGGAAACAAATGATCAAAATCTGAAACAAGCAATGACTTTATCCTCAAATTTAAAACAAAAAAGTCAGACTTCTGTTCTTTTTGTCGTAAGGCACACAATAATAATCTAGTCAAAAACTCAAATTATGATGTTTTTCCTGCTGGATGATTTAATTTGCTCTTGTTTTCCTTAGAGTATATCCTCATCTAATCTGTGACGCTAAGAGGATGAAGGAGTAATGTTTTGGTCTATTTTCACACTGCCTGTCCTTCCCTGCATCAGATAAATTAGAGTGAGCGCTTAGGGAACATCTTAACCCGTAAGACGATCACAGGGTCATGAAAAAGGCAAAATTGAATACACAAACACAGACGCTGCAGCCTCATTAAGGTAAGGTGTCAGATTTTGTGGTGTGCAGGGTTGTGAAGATATTCCTAAAAGAGTAAGAAAAGGAACAAAAGGTGGACTGACTTGCTTTTATTGTTGTTTGTTTCTCTGATAAAGTTGAATAAAGGTGAATCTATTTTCCATCTCATTTTTATCTTATCACTTTTTTCAGCTCCTGTACTGCCTTCACACCGCAGTGTATAATTACACATACTGCTTGACGTCACCTTTTAAAAGAGTAGCAGTGATAGCAGGCATTGTGGGTAATCTCTGCGACCCAAGTGTGTCATTTTGAATCAGGAGGCGCCTCCCTGCTGGCAGCCCAGAGCCTGACCCAGCAGGACATCTCTAAAGCGTCCTCAGAGCTGCATTAGATTAAGAGCAGTGCTTCATTCACTCTGAGCAAAACATGAACGTGAAAATCCAGACCAGCAAATCCAGAAATGTACAAAACAAATAATAATCAAATTAATGCAATTTACTGGGGTCGAATAATTCATCTCAAAATTTGCAGTTAATTTAATTTCAAATTGCATGTTTAAATATCACATTATTCTTCTTTTGAAAACAGTTTTAAATGGTAAGCAATTCTCCCCAGTGCCTTGAACTGAGAATCAAATTAATGCAATTATTTATTAATTTATTATTCTGCCTTTTATATTCAAGCAAATGCTGCACTGTGGTCTAAAACCTTGACTAAGAGGTAGGATACAATTTTAAAGTGTCAATTTGTGAGATCCAAATTTGGTTTTACTTTCTTTTTTAAGTTTGACACTATAATGCATGAAGAAATATGCAGGTTACATGCACAAAATGTCAAACTAGATTCAATACGGTGTGCAGTTATTCAGAGATCATTGTGATTACTCATTTTTACTACATCCACACTGCAACCATCTTCATCTGCTGCCATGCTCTGGATGGAAAGCCAAAGGTGAAATGTTGTCAGTAATATCAGAAGCTGCTTGTTTAACTGTTTGTACAGGTGTTATGCCATATTACATAAATCGTGATCTTTTATTGGCCTTTTTTTTTACATCTAAAGAGGCTTTTTAAACGATTTTTTTCTGCTTTGGTGTTGCAACCGGCAACTTTTAGATTTGGCACTATCTCCACAGGTCAAACCTACAAAGCTTGATAAAGGTAATACTTTATAGCTCCACATTATTCCTAATTTTAGCCAATAAAAATACTGATAAAATGTGTTTTTCATTCCAAAAGAGTAGGTGGTACATGATTCGTCATTACACACAGAGAAAAGGAACAAACACAGCCACAACAAGCTGATGAAGGAGTAAAAAAGCAGCTCAATCATGTTTTTTTAACTCTCTGAAGATGATCACACAAATTACAAAACATGTGGCACAAGCATCCACAGAGGAGGAAGCAAATTGATGACAGTAAATAAAGGAATTCACCATCTTCTGGCACATCTGGATCAGTACCATGAATCAGTGCTACTTTGCAGACATACTGTATTCCTACCCTGGTCCAGTCGGTACGCTTGGAGCAAAAGCTCAGTGGCTGGATGAAGTTTTAACATCAAAAAGGCCTTACTGCAGCGCATATACAGGAGAGCTCTGGATCACAGGGAAAATATTACCGACAATATAAAAGTTAGAACTGTTCTTGGCCATTGGGAGCAAGTTATATAAGAGCGTCAGTTCTGGGAATACCACTAAAGAAGATGAAAATGATGACACAGTGATGAGATGCTGCAGACTCATATTAGAATTTCAATGAAAGTGAAAGTAAAGTTTCTCGACTAACCCGCTCCCTGAAGTGACATTTCAGAGGAAGAGTTACGGGGCAAACATGGTTGTTTGTGGGGGCATGCTCAGCCATCTATCTGAGCCTCTAATACAAACATGAATCTGTCTGGACGCTTGTCATGAAATACATCCGTCCAAACGTGGACCTGAACAGCTCAAACGTAAAGATCTATCTAGACCACCTCCAGTCTGATCACGTCTCAGAGCCTTTTTCTCTATGTGTGTTTCCTTTTTCCAGCCTGTGATTTCCTTCCTCTATGAGCAGAGGAAATGAGACACAACAAACAACCGGCTGCTGCAGAAAGCAATCACCTGGATATGAACGAGATGATGAGGTAAACAACAACGATGCTCAAATGTTGCCATAGAGTTATAACCCAAACTAATTCTAACCTGCATAGACATCCTAAAATTAATACAATGTAATATATTTATTGCTAACATTATTGTCGTTTCCTCATTGCACATTGCTAAAAACACAATTTACATCTCATTGCTTACTTATCTCAGATTGTCTTCGAAACCACACTTTTAAGCCACTATCTCTTAAAGAAAACCCCCTCCCAGCACTCCAGAAGCCTCATCCACTGTTGTCATGCTACAAAGGCATTGTCATTAAGCCAACGGGTGTTGCAGTATTTAAAATGTCGGGTTTTGGACCACCAAATATGACCTGGAAAGTTTGTGAAGGGACAAAAAAATCCCAGCAACATGGAATAAATCAGGAGGTTTCTGTTTGGGAAGTGTTACTTTTTTGTTTTTACTCTTTCATGAAGACTTTCCACTCTGTGTCGCATGAATTTAGTAAATCTTGTGACTTTTCAGAAAAACCTGTTGTCTCATCTAAAGATCACTCCAATACACATTTACCTTGTAGTTTGAAACTTTGTCCACATCTAGTATTAACATCTAAGATTTTAAGCTTGATAATTATCAATACGATATGAAAAAGCATTACACCGCTTCTGTCAGGTGTCTCTTTCACAGTGCAAGTGTACTTTTGATAGACAGACATTTGGCTCATCTATGTTTAATGGAGAGCTCTGGGAGGAAGTGCATCTATATGTGGACAGAAATGTCAACTCAGATATTCCTGCAGAGGGCGGTTAATAAAGAAATGCTGATCCGTGTCAAAGGGGGGAAAAAAGTAGAGTGCAGCACGTTGCTACAAGATGAGATGTCAATCAAAACATGATTTTCCACCCTGACAGTTTTTGTATATCTTGATGATAGTTGATGCTTCATGGGTCACAGATTTTGATGTCATGAATGCATTGTTGCTTTTAAAGGATGAATTTCCAAAGGTTTCAATGATCTGTGTGTATTCAGGTCTGTTCTGTTTTTGGTGCTGACATTTGTCCTGAAACAAGCGGCAGGTCAGACTGACTGACTTCCCCTCACTCTATTATTGACTCCCATCTGTGAGGCTTACACCTCAGATAGGAGACCTTGTTAAATCTGTCTCACACAGGTGTTGTTGGCGTGCTCTGGCACCAAGCTGAGTCTGGGGATTTGACGTGTGCAAACAAGGGCCGAGCAGATAAAAAGGGAGGAGGGTGGTAGGTGTCCTCTGAAGACACCATCCATCCTGACAGACAGAACGATAGAAACATTGACTTCTGAATTTGGAGACGCCTCTTGAAGTTGTTTAAAAGTATGGAGCCCATCACTAACACAGCTGGGACAGGAGACGCTCACTCTCAGAGGCCAGGCTGGAAGTTTGTGGCAAAGCGAGGAGCCCCGTCGCAGTTTGTGGGGAGCACCATCATGGTCTTATCCACTTATACCATCGCTACGCTGACGATGAACTTTGGCAAAAACATCCAGGAAAGAAGATCGAGACCAAATGGAAGCTAGAAGCTCACACTGCTTTGAAGAACTCAACTCAAACTCTTTTGACAACAGCGGACGGATCAAACTGGTCTTTTCAACTTTACCAACGAATTTCCATCAAATGAGCTGACTGACAGTAAGACTTGGTCTGATCTGGGGGTCCTGGCCAAGGAAAAACAGCAATCACTGTCAACTTTTACAGGCATAAAAAAAACCCTACATGCAGTACTGCCGTTTCACCACAAGATGGAGAACTGGGACTTTGCCATGACTTAATTTTTTTCCAACAATAACCTCCAGGATCACTGCAAATCCGCTGCAGGCTCAACAACGCAGGACAATAATGACATTGAACTCAATCATGTCAATGCATTTTAATTTAAATGTGAGCTCTCTTTAATACTCATCTGTTTGCATAGATATTTCTATCCCTGTGAGAGTGACTGGCTCTGGATTTAAGATGTCTGTTTGGCAAACATACAGTTGTTTTAATGCTCAAAGAGAATAATACATTCAAATGGTTTTTGACTTTAAAAAATGTCATTAAATAAATGGTGAAACATTAAAGTGTGCTTAATTATCCTCTGTATTGATCTGATGTTACTTTTAATGTGTTTTAGCTGCTGGGTATGGATTCCACGTGGTTACAGGTGTAGGTTTTGGCGAAGACAAAAATAAACAGCTGCTAACTTTGGGTCTGAGTCATTTTTCCTGTCCAAGTGGAAGTCCCCTGACTCTGACATTTTGAAACACGTCTTATGAGGAAAAAAGACCTCGACGAGTCACACCAACAGTTTGGTATTTAGACGCTGACATTTGTGTTAACTAAAAGGCCACTGATTTTGACCTTTCTTTGACAGCTTCAACACTCTTCGGAGCTGTTCATGGTGCAATTACTGGTCAGAAAAATGCACACAAGGGTTTTTCTTTACAACAGTGTGAAATACAGTAATGAAGCAGCCTCAAGCCAAATCAGAACGATGGGTAAACACCTGCTTTTCCTCTCTAATTATCTCCCAAAACGGCACAACACTGTACGAGGTAAATTATTCTATTATTACGATCTTACTCAAATGGTAACCCTGCAGCAGGTATGTTCAGAAAGTCCTTTGATTCCTCTCCCTGCTTCAACTTGGGCCATGAGGTCATGTGACTCATTCTGAACATTGACTGTATATTTAGTTTTAAGCTCATTAGCCTCGCTGTAGCTTGAATCATAAACGATAGGAAAGGTATTTTTACTAAATATCACTCTGTCCACAAGGGGTGCTAAAATACTTCATGAGCAAATTTGCAACTCAAACTCACAAACACCTACTTTTTGTCAATTAAAATGTTATGTAGCGCTGCAGGCGACTGGCAGCGACTGAATCAGGCGACACCCCAGGGTGCAATTACTCTTTGTTGGGAATCTTTGCGGTACACCGCCCACATTTTAGTCCTTGAGTTGAGTAGGGTTTTTAGGCAGATTTTCCACATTTCACCTTTTGTTTCCAAACTTTATGCAGATGGTTTGAGTGCCTTGATGGAGAATTAGGCCAGTGGAACAACAAATGAAAGAAACTCAAACAGGCAGAAATGAATGTCTGTTGGTTAGTGAGTGGACAGGGATGGTTGGCTGACACTGTGTGCCAGCTGAGGGCCGGCCTAAGGCTAGAGCACAGGCAGTGACCCAACCCTGAGAAATGAGAGCGACAACAAGGGTACACAGAGAGAGGCGATGGCCTGCTTTGTCCCCACTTTCTCTGTTCCCTGAATAGCTTTAGCACAAAGGATATCGTTCTTCCTCCTCTAATTACCAGATGGAAAGCTGTTTGTCTGCCGCTCGCTCCTCTGCTCTCACCCCCAGAAATAAAGTACTCAGTGGGGACGACCCTCAGTGGTTATGAAACAGTCTGGTGGACAACAGGCCCCAAGCGAGCCCTCATTTCCTCTTTCAGCTTGTATGGTACCATCCTGAATTCACTCTCCGTTTTTATCTGCACTGTGTGTTTGTTTCACACCAATTCATCTTGGCTCTTCTCATCTCTGAGTGTGTCTGTTGCCAAAACTAATCATGTCCAAGACATGTCACCAAATTCACATTCTTGGGTTTAGGCAGACGTATCTAGGCCACACAAGAGACTCTCCATCTGCTCCTCTGTGGCCAAAAGCCTTGGAGGTCAGAGAGAGAGAGAGAGAGAGAGAGAGAGAGATGCACCCAGCAGAGGATTAGACTGCTGTACCAGGTCCAAGAGGAGGTGAGATTAAAAGCCGGGGAAAAAAAAACATGTACACACACATATGATGAAAAAAATACCCTGGTTACATTTAGTGGTCTCATACAGACTACAGAACCGAAATGCAAACAGACATCATAACTTCATTAAGTTTATCCGCTTTGCATGGGGTCACCTATAAGTACGAAAAACAACGAGTAAGACTTCCACAAACAATAAAAATCCCTACTGTAAATTGAAAAATTCTTAATTATCACATTATTTCAACAGCAGATACTATTTATAGCCCTTTAATGCCTTTTGCATCATATTTGATACATACTTTTATGGTAATACTATCAAATAAGTATGATCAACAAATAACTCAAAAACACCTGAATACAGTCCGATACATGATAAAAATGTCCTCTTGTGGTTTATCAGTTTCCAAAAACATCTAATGTATCAAACAAGATAAAAAAAATATATTTGTTAAATTTTAAGGACATTTTAATTTTTTTGTTTTTCAGTAGTAAGTGAAATAAACATTTCACCTCCAAATATTTTAATTTTTAGGACATAATTTGTTGTTTCAGGCATTTAAGGGTTAAAATATTCCTGACACGTATTAAAATTTCATATTTATTTATCTATTAAAAAACGTGAACTTCTAAATGTTTGAAAGAAAATATTAAAAAAACAAAATGCAACTATTTTCTGTGTTCAAAGAGAAGCACAACTGGTCCAACAAAGTGTAAGAAAATGGCTCTTAACAATTTTTACAGCTGTCAGTCCAGATAATACTGAAAGTGTTACTCATGCAGCATCACAGTTAATAAACGAATAGGGATAAAAAATCTAACTAGACAATCATTCAGTTGCATTGCATCAAAGGTCAGCAACTCCCAGTATAATGATGCCGAAAGCTGCTGAGGTGAACTGTGCTTGTTTGTCCTAATGAACCTCCTCAGTTCACTGTGTTCTCTGTCCTCAGCAGAACAAACTGTATTAAAGCTCAGCCTCCTCTGACCCTGCCTGTGGAAAAGCCCTGACCTGGGGGGGAGGGGGGTGAAATAGAGAGGGGGGTAGGACAGGTGTGACTCAGCACCACCTGTGTCTGATCCCCTAAATATGAAAGGTGACACATTTCTTCATCATCAGAAAAATCCTTTTTAATTTCAAAGCAGTTTTGATTTACTGGGATGGAAAGCTGTCAACAAGGAGGATTTGGTAAACATCTCCTGGGAGATTAACAAGGAGGGAGTCTATCCAGTGTGTGTGTGTGTGTGTGCTGAAGAGAGAGAGAGAGAGAGAGAGAGAGAGAGAGAGAGAGAGAGAGAGAGAGAGAACTTCCCAGCATGGGGCAGGGGGGCGGGGGGCTGCCTCCTAGAAGAGACCGAGATGTCCTTCATGTAAACCGGTGACAAAGTGTCGAGCGGCGGCCTCAGAGATCACAGCTCTGCACGGAAAGAGACAGAGAGGGAGAGAGAGAGGGGGGAGAAAGAGAGAGAGAGAGAGGGAGTACACCGGAGCATCGAGCATCGAGTATATAGCCACTGGATCCACAACAACACACCGAAGAGACGGAGGAAAACACTCAGCTTCTGAAGAGCTTAAAACAGAGGAAACTAATCCATACGGAGCACCTTTAACCCACCGACAGGTAAGATACACACCACCATCTTTAACTCCAACCAGGGAGATTGATTTAGCAACACCTGCTCCGACAGGTCCGAATATTCAGCCAGGATGCAACATGACTATCAAAGCCAAACTGAGGGTGGATCAAACACATTGTGCCACAGCTGCTGTAGCCAATAATATAAAACACATGAAAGAGCCTCCAGGTCAGTTTAAACTCACTAATGAGCAGCACCAAACTCCATTAGAGAAATTATCATTTTTGGCAACTTGACCTCAAGCTTTGTTGTTACAGCTGCGTAATGTTAAATTAGCAAGCGAGCAGGTTTTTAGTGGACCATTTCTTTAAGTTTGTTATGCAATTGGTTATATCCGCTAATTCAGATGCCTCAACTAACCTATAGGCTAACATTTTAGGGTGGTGAAAAAAATCTAAGTAAACTAATTTTAAACCAAAAATGATTGTTAAGATCACAAATATGTTTTTCTTCAGTGACCAGATCTCTAACGACATTTAAAAAATCATTTGAGAGATGTACTGTCTTTTCATCTCTTTATGTGTAGACTTGGTTTGGTTAGTATTAGCATAAATTATACAGTGGCCCTAAAGGTCCACTGCAAAATATTTTATGGCTAAAAAAAAAGTGTCAAAAACACCTAACACAAATTTTAAAAAATGCATTAACTCTTAAGACTTTACATGAAATACAAAAAAGTTTAAGCAACACAATTGTTTAAATAGGAATAAAAAATGGAAACACATCTTAAATCATACAACATTTTCCATAACATAAAAAAAACATTAGTGAAATGCAAAAACAGCATAAATGCGTTACAAAATGCAAGTCTTTCAATATACAAAATTAAGAAATGCAAAAAACATCACCTCACAAAACATTCTATGAAAACAAAAATATTTAACTCAAAATTATTTTTGAAAAACAAATATTAAACAAAATGCAAAAAAGATCTAACCTCCCAAAAATGTCATAAAACCAAAAAGTATTTCATAATAAGCAAACATTGCTCATAAACATTTAATTAAAACGCAAAAATATTTTACCACACCAAAACAATTTGAGAAATACAATGTCATATTTTGTGAGACTGGGTAAAGATGATTTTTTTCTGGTGTTTGATGAAACAGCTCTGCACTTATGTAATCTTTTTCTTCAGTGAAACAATCTGAAGTGTCAATGTGAAGTGTTTTTTTGTTGTCGTTTTTTATGAGACATTTTTGGTTTCACTGCATGTTTTTGAAGTTGACCTCTGTCATTATAAAATTGACTATGATGGCTTTTAACCACCAGATATCACACTGAATAGTAAATGGATTAACATTAATATAGTTAAAGCTTGAAAAATGTTAATGCTGGTGCTCAGTAGGCAACAATGAGCCAAACCTGGGTGTAATTTGAGCATTTTTATTTTTGTATTTTTACACATTAAATCAAGTGACACTAATACGAAAAGCACACTTAAAACAATTAATGCAAAGTGCTGTTCAACTGAGAAAGACTAAGACACTTCTTCAGTACACAAACAGCACTGATGAAAGAAAAAAAACAAATGTGTGTCTATTTTCTTCAGGCTGTGTTGTAGCAGGGTCACACCTGCCCTGTTTAGGAGCATGTGGTCATGTCCAGCAGATTTGTGTAATTCGCGACATGTAGGCTACACATCGTCCAGCCTGCCCGTCAGATTAAACAACCACGCATGTCATGCAGCTCAGCACGGTGCTTCAGTCTCACCTAATTAGGCTCACCCTGTCTATACTGGGTCACCACACGCAGAGATAAACAGCCTGTGCAGGATGTCTCACTTACACTGTGTACCATCAGATTTTATACCCAGAGGCACAGGAAAGCTTCTTTACCTAAGTGTATGAATTTAAATAGATATTTTGTTTTTATCTAAACTAGAATGACTTATTTTGTAATCTGATTTATGATTGATTTTTTTCTCAGACAAGTTAAATTGATCTGATAATGTATTTCCTCTGTTACGGTCTAATGTGTTGATCTTTCTTCCAGACCTGTTTGTGGCTGCAGACATGGCTGTCACCTCTCACCTACTGCTGGTAATCTGTGCATATTTGGCGGCTACACTGATTGGAGGAGCCAACTCAGAGGGGGTGTGTCTTCAAGATGGCAAGCACAAGGTCACACCCGGCCCAGAGCCACACCTGAGGGAGTGTGGGCTGTATGCTGACAGTGAGTGAATAGCTGCTTGTTTTTAAACACCGTGAGCCTGTTTCATTCAAAGATTTTGACGTTAAAATTTGATCCACAAAATTATCTCAGTGTCTGCCTCTATGAACCAGTCAAAAACTCTGGTTTTCAAAGAGCAGATTTTCATTACCACTGTCTCTGAGTGCTTGCTTATTGCTGGATTTATGTTGGGTAACGGTAAATAATGGTACTGAGACTACAACATAAACTTGTTCTCTAATATGGAAAACAGGCTATCAAAATCATGGATATGATCTCTTTGGCATCACCCATCGGTTTCTGAAGAGGGGTTTAAAGCCCAACTACGGTCGTTGCCATATTGGTAATGTCGACTCAACCTAACTTTTGGTCTACAGGGACTCAGGCAAGGAGGAGGAAGTGCTTAGGCAAACATTTGGCCTTCTGATGAACAGCTAAAACCAAGCGACAGTCTTGAGAAATGAAGTCAATTTGGTAGTATTAGAAAACTGCAGTTCCTTAAATATACACTTGAAGCAGGCCTCAAAAGTCTGAAGAGCCAGATACACAACAAGACAACAAAGTTAATAATCTAACTTAACCATGTTACTTTTGGTGAACAGCATGCCTCAGCTTTTATCTGTTGACTTCCATCTTTGGGCTTCATAATTCCTCTTTAGAAATGAATGGATGACACTACAGAGACACCGTCTTTGTTATGTTACCACTTATGTATTTGAGGCAAATATTGCCACCTTGTAAATGATGGTAACTGAGAAATAAAACAAGAATTTCACATTTGTATGACCTAAACAATGCAATGATTTAAAGATCATTTTTGTTGTCACGAGAACAGTGTGGAGTTGAGTTGGTACAAGGCGGTCATTGGCTCAACCAAAAGCACATACGTGAATGTGTCACCAGACTACGAAATAGACTAATCTGACTGTATGTGTTACTTTTCTTGTCTCTGGTTTAGTTCAAGTGCACATACCCTTTCACACACACTTTATCTGACTAATCTGATTGTACTCACACACATTCATACACCATTGGTTATACCTGTGAGAGTAAGCATCTCTGCCAACACTCAAACTGGAGAAGCAGAGTCATTTTCCAATGCATTGATTGGAAAATGACCCGTTTCACCTCTGAGCCACGGCTGCTGTCACTCGATTGCTACAGTGAGATATTTGGAGACTGTGTGGAGGAGTTATGCGGGTGGTAAAACTGGCATAACATCCACAGAGTTTGGGTTTCATTGCTATCTGGAGAGAGAGCCCATCATTTTGTTATGGACAGGATTAAAACCCTGTCAGCATGTGAGCTCGGCCCTGCAGCAGAGAGTGAAGGTGCTGACAGCTCCCCTACTATGAGGTGCATTTAATACCTGATTGCACTGAGCTGTAAAAGTTTGCTGACATGTTTTCAATGATATATGATTGTTTTTTTGTGTGTGAATCAGGCTGCAGGGCAAATATTATTTGGAAGTGAAGCCCCTGAGTGTTTAATATTGTTGTGTCTACCTGTGATGAAAATATCAGATTGAATCTCCTGACGGCGGCTGGTTGATTTTTTCTCGTCTCTGCTGACAGACAGCTGCTGCACAGAAGAAGACATCCAGGATATCTCCCATGTTCCCACTGATACCAACAAGAATGAACCCTGGGACAAGTGTGGCACACTGAGCCTTGAGTAAGTCTCACCTTCAAGACCAGTTATATCTTTTTGTTTCTGACTCTTCAGCTCATAATGTCAAATCAAGACAGAACATTTACTTTTAATCGTCCCTAAAAAGTATCAGGGTTAATCTTGTGTCCATACTTTGAGACTTCAGTTCAAAACTTGGTGTACTAAGCTCTTAAAAATGCTTAGATGCTGCTGCTAAACTGACAGATATTGAGTTCAGAAGTTAGAGTGGTGACCAAAACCTGAGCTTAAACAAGCCTAACTGAGAGAGACATTCAAATACAGTGAATTAACATATCTGCTAGTGTAAAAACAGCATTAGTCTGAATAGAGTTGGAAATCACAGCAGTCCTTTTAGGGCCTGTGTCCACTTACTGCAAGTAGCAGTTACAACCGCAATTTTTAGAGTGCTTCTTGCTGACCCTTACTGTGTCAAGGTCATGAAAGATGTCCCAGAGCACAACTGCTTCCCTTAGTAGTGACCATTATATCTGTTTTATTTTACCTCATATTTAATTATTCAAATGGCTTCTCCTTTGTTTAGACACTAACAGTTTTTCTGAACAAATTTGGCATTAGAGACCCCGCCCCCTCCCTAATTGCGATTGGTCAGGGATAACAAGTTGACAGGAGAAGCAAAGCAATGTTAAAAAAATCATGATGTCAGTAGGGGTGTTTTTGCACTTAACCCTGAAAATACTGGAATGTTTTGGTTCAGTGTAAATAACAGGTGCTGTTAGAGGACACAGGCCCTTACTGGCTCATCTCAAAAGTTCACACCAAACACGAATGAAATCATTTGCGTGAGTGGATTACATTCAAAGTCAATGAAGAGATGATTTCCTGTCAGGTGACTTAAATGACAAGAATGAATTGAGCAGATTCATCTTGCAAATGGAAGAGAAACTGATTGTGTTGTACATGGCTACCCAAGCTAAAGGATACAGTCTGATTTTATCAATGATTCAATACTTGATTAATTGTTTACACGCCTTATTTAAAAATTTGTGGTCGTGAAGCAGTGCGGTCCAGTATGGGACTCAAAACCTTTGCTGTGCCCATGTTGTTCAATGTTTGTCCATCTTGTCTCTCTGTTTGTCTCGTCTTTGTCATGTTTTTGGTCTCTCAACTTCGCCTCATTTTTTTCTACAAACCCAGTCGGGCACACCCATCTGATTCTTCTAGAGGTTTTTGGAGGTTCCTGGCTGTGCTATGTTAATTTTGCAGACTGCTTGCTCATCTGACTTCAAAAATAAAAGGTTTAATTGGTTGATTAATCCTTTTAGCATGGTCTTGGCTGGATTTATCCCTGTGTTAATGGGTTAATCCCTGTCCTGACGTACCAAAAGGTACCTGAGAAGAGAATCAGGGCAATGTGGCACAAACAGACTGGACCGGAAACATTAAATTAGCACAGTAAACATGCTCCATAAAGACTCTCACTGGAATCAGAGACATCAAACTGCATAAAAATATCATTTTAACTACCATGTGTAATTGTTTTCTGCTGAGTTGGCCTTCAGGGTTGGCAAAGGTTTATTATATTTGTTCTAACTGGTTCCTTTCATCTCTCTCTCCTCAGATGTGAAGGCTTCCTGAAGCGAGTGTCATGTTTTTACCGCTGCTCCCCGGATGCCGCACGCTGGCCTCACCCCCACCGCCGCTCGTACATCCAGGCTGTGCCGCTCTGCCACAGCTTCTGCCGTGACTGGTGAGGCCAACAAGCGCAAGGCTAAAAACAGGAACACACAGTTGAACACGCGGCTAAACATGCGGCTAAATCAGAATGAGTATCTGTGTGTGAGTGTAAGGAGAGAGATTAGCAGCCAGTGGAACAACAGCAGACTGTGATGTATTTCACAGATAATGAAGTCACATCAATCTGAGTTTTCCTATAAAGTAGTGTATAAAAATTTCACTACTATATAAAAATGAGAAACAGCTTTGATCGTAGTTGCTCTACTTTTAGACACAAGTAGGGCTCTTGGTACCAGCATACTTCCCTAAATCTGATCTTTAACTACTGAAAACACTGAGGTTGAAGGTACACATAAACGATATATTACAAGACTGATCCTTCATCATATTTACACATGTATGAAAAACACCACAATGTTTTAATCTAATTTTAAAGGTTCAATCTTTTTTTTATTTTAGGTTTAATGCCTGCAAGATGGACATGACATGTGCTCGTAACTGGGCCAGAGACCCCAGAGGACAGAACTGCACTGGGAACTGTGTCCAGTATCAGCAGGTAGGCCTGAATTCAGCTCACTCCTAAATGGCTGCTGGGGATATTTGTTTATTCTGTGTTTTTTGTTTTTTTTTAATTTATGAATCGTAAGTGTTGTTAGCCCCTGAGACAACACAACTTTCCAATATTCTGACCATTTTTGTCCCAGTCACTCCTCAGCAGCAGAGTTAAGAGGTTTGAACACTTTTGACTTTTGAGCTTCAGACTGCTCATTTCAGCCAGTTCCCCATCTTATTTTTTCTTTTTTTCTCTTTTCTTTTGTCACTTTTCTTTATTTTATCTTATTAAACATTTTATCATCTATTCCTGTGTCATTTTTTCTCGTTTTCTTCTTCCTTTTCTGTATACATTTCTTTGTCATTTGTTTTTCCCCTTTTTGTTATCTTTTCCTTTACTTCTTTCTGTTTCTTTGTCTTTTCTGTCTTGCCCTCTTCTTCTTATATCATTTTTCTTTTCACTTTTACCACCCATTTTGTTCCTCTTTCCTTCTTCTTGTACTTTCTTGTTCCTTTACTTTTTTGCAATCAGAAAAATGTTTTTCTCTTCATCCTTTTCTTGTTTTCTTTCTTTTTCTATTTCCTTGCTATCCGCTTTCTTTTTCCTTTTCTTTTCTCGTTGGTTTATTTCTTTTAATCCATCACTTAAATATAGATATTTTTTATTTACATGCTTTATTTTTCTTTCCTTTCCTTTTTGTTGGTCTTTTCTACAGTTTTGTTCTTTGAATTCTTTGTCTTTTTCTTCTCTTTTTTATGACTTTTCAGATTTTTTGTCTTCCTTTCTTGTCTCTTTTCGTATTCTTTTCTGTCCTTCAATTCCTCTGTACAAATTGCTTTCCTTTTGTTTATTTTTCCTTTTCTTTTCTGTTTTTCTCCTCTATCATCATTGTCTTTCTTTTTATCATCAAGTATTTTTCTTCTTTTTTTTTCTTTCATTCTTTCTCTCCTCTTTTTTTTTTTTATTATGTGACCACATTTACTCCAACATCAGAGCTCTCTGGGCTTTTTGGCTCAGGTTAGATTATTACTGGAAATTACTGATTCGTAGGATCAGCGCCAGGATGCACAGGAGGATATGTAAGTGTGTGTGTGTGTGTGTGTGTGTGTGTGTGTTTGTACCCTGGTGCCTCTGCTTTGTGTACTGTGGTGCTTTGTGAGCTTGTTTTGGCCCACTTTCATGAAGTGCTCCTCTAATGGCCTCAAATGAGTTCCAATAAATTTCAGTAGCTTTTAAAACAGCTTGAATGTAAATAACTCCTGAATACAAAGAATAACTCACTGCATCCTGCAATGTAACATTACAGAGACAACAAACACGCGACTACCTTTTTTAACAAATACAGAAATCACAGCAGTAAGACTTCACTCTGTATTTCAGCCAAAAAGCCTTTTTATGAACCAATTGGAGGAAAATTTAGCAGGATAACTTAGAGATCTTTGAGTTTCAAACATTTGAAGTTGATAAAATGCTAATGAAACCTTGTTAAAATACCTCTCATATCCTTCTTATATACTGAAGCCCAAATGCTGTTTGTGTTTGCATGTGAGGAATAAATGCACGCACATTCAGCCAGGATTCATAAATGCTCGCTGCAGTAGACGTCTATTTGCATAGAAATAAGCTAATACATATAAAGGCACTCATAGGCAGACGCACTCACATCCACTGCATGCAGAAATCCCTCTGGCGCTCTGTCTCTCTGTCTCTTTGTCCTCTTTGGTAACATTATTTACCAGCCAAGGTCTTATTTATCCCAGAGTGAGACACTCTTTCTGCTCTGGATTTTTGTGCGAATGAGGTTACATCAGCAGAGAGAGGCCGTGACTGTGCTGGACGCTTTGTACAAAACACATCAAGGACAGCACGAGTGGGTTTTATAAAAGAAGATCTATAATCTGAGGAGAGAAATGATCCTGGGTTTCTAAAGAACATTTTCAGACACTACTTTAGATTATAGCTTCAAATTTACAGCAGAAAAACAGTGCAGATGAGTTTATTTTATATTGAGTCTAAAATAGTGGGTCCTGTGCAGAGGCAAAAAGTGCCCATGTGTCTTTATGAGACACAGAGGGCAACAAAATTTCACATTTGGTGACTTGGGAATCATAACAAACAGACTATCTCATCTGCTGAATCTAGATGTACCTCACCTCACAGGGCTCTTAAATATCTGCACATATCATATAATATTGATATTCTTTTTTTATTGCCCTGCTGTCTTAAAGCTCCCTTAAGGAGTTTTTGACAGCTGAAATTCACATTGAGGCCTTTTCATTATATCCTAGAGCAAACAAGACAATCAACAACAAAATGAAGATTTTTATATCCTAGTTTTGAATGCCTGAAATTGGTGCATGGGGGTAGGTGTAGCCTCGCAGCTGAAGAAACAGCCTAGTTTTACAATTTCCACATAAAATGTTCACAATAAATGATACATCTGACTGTCAAAAGTCAGCTGGATAAGATTTCTGGTCATAATTCGCCACTTGAACACGTAGAGGGTGAGATTAGAAAAGACTGTTAATCCACAGAGGGCTCTCCACTTGCATAAACAACATGGAGGGTATGTGTCTCAGCACAAAACTTTGGATTTGCAGTTGATATCTGATCAGTCACAACAGAGTCCATACCCTGTTGTGGTTTGTGGTTGCATCACATCTGTTTTCTTTAATTTGGTTGATGTCCCTCTGACTGATTTCATTGCTGTTTCCTACTTTTAATCTTTTTGTTCCTGCTGTTGACTGGTTAGACGTTTACCTCCAAAAAGTTTGTGTCAGGGATTTTATTTCCCATCATGAAGAAAAAGCTTATTTTTTACTTTTCCACTGCAAATATTTAAAATGAGAGACATGTTTGGATGTTTGGAGAGAGACAGACTATTATTACCTGAGGATCTTTGATTATTTGTAATAATCGTGGGGGATGTGTTTGTTTTTAATCAGTCAAAAATGATATAGATGTTGTAAATTAAGGCTTTGACACCTTTTAAGTGAAAATTTAGAAGAATCATTTCATTACACTAAAGTGAAACTATTTCTTCAGTGTTGATCAGTAAGTATAACTGCTTTAAACAACAATGAAAACTAACGGCTTTTCTTCCATCACTCACAGGAAATTACACAATGAGCCATGACATATGCTTAAAAACCACCAATAAATCATACAGTGAAATGTTCAGACAGCTCCATAGCTTTATATGTCTGAAAACACTGGTCGTACAAGATAAAAATAAAAAACAGGTTTGTCCCTCTCTCTGCAGAGGTCTCTTAGCATGGCTGAATTCAAAAACAAATTGTGAGTTTTTATGTTTATTGCTGATTGATTCGGGTTGTTAGACATTTATGCCTGATTGTTGTTCCTCTTATGGGTGGACCATGCTGCTTTTGGTAAATAACTTAAAAGGAGAGCATGGCTTTATTTATGGTTGCTTGGCAACCAAATCCCCTGTGCAGACACTCTCAGATCAATATTTCACACCCTTGAATATAGAGGAAGACAAGTCAGAAGTTCATCTCAGTACAAACAGCTTCATTGGGTGGTGGTTTATTAATTACTAGATATGGACGTCTTCTTCTTTTCAGCAGGCTGTACACTGTAGCGTGTGATGCTGCCACCAGAAACATGGTGGATGCACCTCGGCGTTTGCAATCAGTAATGTCAGCAAATTCAAGTAAATGATGTACTTCACATAGTCTGAGCCAAAGTGCCTCACCAAACACTGACTTCAGGGGGTACTTTACAAATGACCAGAGGTCCACACGCAATGATAGTCTTGTTCAAGTAGCACTTTACCCATGTCAAGGTCTAGATCAGCAAAGAGATGAGATTCAACTTTGTCCTAAAGGAGCACCGAGTACAACACAAGCAGACGTTTCTCACAGGAGCGTTAAATACAGATTGGCTTGTGCCCATGACCCGCCTTTGACATATTATTTGCGTGTTTTCCGGTCCTCAGTGAGTTTGTCTGTTGCTTTGACTTGAAGAATAAATACAGAAATACTTTTCTAATTCTGACCCTGACCCCCAGCTAGGAGACAGCTTATGAAAAAAAAAACACTTTTGTCATTGCAAACTCCCTCCAAGACTTAAGCCTTTTCTCCTTTCTGTTTCCTTTTCACACTGAGTGGTGAAGTGTCGTGTGGTTTCAGGGAGCAGGGCAAAACTGGAAAAGATAAAGTCATGATGGATGACGGGGGATAGAGCTGCAGGAAATGTCACTATCTCACTTATTCGATTGCACTGTGTCATCTAAAGCCACTTATGTTTGTTCTGAATTAGCTTTGGCAGCTAACCCTGTCTGCCCGCCTGGGGAGGGACGGAAATATGAGTGTGTGTGTGTATGATGCGTACACTGAGATAACACCTGAGTGTCAGACAGAGGGTGTACAGTGAGTGGAGTGGAGAGAAATCCTCTCTGTCCTTTGAACACGGTAAATATATTACAGTTTTTTTCTGCTCTGAGCGCCCGGTGTGACTCAGTTTTTAATCCCCCAGCAGACAGGAGGATGAAAAGAAGCAGACGTATGGGGGGGTTTGAAGAGGTGGATGTGCCATGGAGAAAAAAAGAAAGAACAAAAGAGATGTACAAACAAAGAGTGCAGAAATGAACCAGAAGAATAGGGCGAAAAAAAGCAGAAAGGAAATGAAGTGGAAGTGAAATAGGGGACAAAGCGAGTGGTAGTAGGAGGCAGAGCAATGACTTGGCAGCAGATCTTAATGAGTGCGTATAAAGCTGTCACTGGAGGCAGAATGGGAGCTTTAACACTAAAAGGCATGACATGTGTGCCTGAAGTTGACTAATTAGCTTTGCCAACTATTTCTAAGTGTGTATGTGCAGACCTTTTTACAGTTAAACAGCTTAAATGTTGAATACTGATTTGTTGTTTTTTTTTTATTATTTTGCAGCGCAGTGCAACATTTCCTTTAATCCACGTACATGTCTTATTAGAGAGGAGTTTCATTTTCATGCTCCACAAGTTTATACGCTTGTGTCAGCAGGAACTGGAGTTTCACCTCGAAATATAACTCCAGAAACGCTGAGCAATGAGGTGATTTTCCTGTCTGGAGAGAAATCAAAGATGCCGCACCTTCCCGATTAGTTCCTGATCTGTGTGTCTGCTCTGCGAGGATTGACAGAAACATCATCTCTCTGTGAGGAAATAAAGTCAGATACCAGCGAGAGCTTATCAAGGTCGGCGTATATTATATTTTGTTCTTGAGGCTGGTGCAGACGAGGTGAGATGAGCTACAGAGGCAGACAGGCTGCGTTCAAGAGCAGCTGCCAGGTGCCTGCAGGCCGCCTCTTAACACCTGGCAAAGGGTGTTTGTTTTGAAGGCCAGCGCTGCCCTGAGAGGCCGAAATCAATTCTACCAGTGGATGTTTACAAGTGAGGAGAGGCTGCACTTGATAAACACAACAAGAAGTGTGCAAATCATGTCAGTTTACTGCGACACTACAGCACCATGGCTACTTTTCCATTTGTACAAATTCAACACAGTTTGTGGGTGTTACTTTTTACACAGCTTTGATTTCAGGAAATGACCCAAAAGTCATGCCTTCATGAAGCAAGCTGTATCCATGTTTGCTCCTCAATATGCAAGACATTGGTGATTAATTTTTGTAATATTTCCTCCAGTTTGTGGTTCTGAACCATCATTGAAGGTCTTTATGTTTCAGTACCAGTTGAGCTGTAAATTCAGCTTGTCCTGGCTTTTGTGTAAGGAACCTTCTGTCTAGAGGTGAGTACAAACAGGTTCACTGTGCCTGTTGTCGTCTTTAAAGTATTAAAACATCCTCCTACTTTTTCAGGTGTCTGCATCTTTGGGAAGAGAAACAGCTGCAAATTTCTTTTACATTTATGCACTACTTTACGAGGCATACTGAATCTAAAAAATGCAGAGTAAGCAAAAAGATGCACAATGGAATAATCATTCTTGGTGAAGGTGAATCTGAAAGAGCTGCAGGGTGCACACGTCCTTCATCGTCCAGTCAATTAGAGAGTAAAAGTTAAAAAAACGGGTCAACCTGGAGGTTCAGTCTGATCAGAATGATTCATGTAATACCCTAATAACTGTGCAATATCAAGCAACATATTCCAGCTACCAGACTGTGTGTGGTTTTCAATGTGTTAATAATGCAGAACATTCAAGTTAAATAGCCAAACAAGATAGAGATTAGTACAGTAGAAAACCTGGGTCATCAACTTTGTGCCAACTTGAATCCAAGGCTACATCTAGTATTCAGAGTCACAATTACACACAAAATATTTAATACACTATGTCTCATTTACAGTACATATGTGCATAAGATAAGAAACAGAAACAAAAATGAGCATCCAAGAATTTAAGAAAAACCAGTATGAGCTCAAGATAGCATTGCACAAGACAATAAACCTATGATCTGCCAAATTAAACAAAAAGCTCAATTTTTAATAAGATTTACTTGTGAGACAGTGCGTCAACTTGCAGTGAGGGAGAGGAGGGTGGAGAAGGATCTTTGTTACTATTGAATGTAACCCTTTACCAGTGTTTTCAGACTGCTAGGGTTAAAGAGCTGAAAAAAATAAAACAGTGGTTTTTCTTGTTTCAAAGTTAATTTTCCATCTAAAACTCCAGTACAAGCAGCAGAGTCCTTCCTGCCATGTCACAGTAGATTAAATTTATCTGGACTTCATCCGGACCAACTTGTTTGAGACTGCTATGTGGATTTACTCATGAATATCATGCTCCTGTTAACCCTCTTAAAACCAGTACAGAAGTCACCTTTTTACAGTCTTTCCTGTACAGAAGTTTGGTCGTGTTTCTTCTCATCTTATTAAAAACAACAGTATCATGATGTCTTGCAGCTTTTGTAGAGCAAACTTGACTGAATGACAAGATATTTATCTTGTGATAGTTATTTTTTTTTACCTCAAGCACAAAAATGGTTAAATTGTACATTTAAGATAATCATCTTATATAGAAAGTTATCCTGTCCGTTTTAATCATGTTCACTTTTACTTTTAATGCTTTTAGTGAGACTATTATGATGATTATTTATTGGGCATTTTGGGCAATGAAATCTTGATCTGCCAGACAAGTGCTTATGAAATGGACCAAAAGCCAGAAAATACCGGCTAATGTAAACTCTGGCTCTAGAGACCCCCCTAACAGCATTATCATTCTGAAATGTTGCACACACCCCTGGCATCGCCACAGCCACAAACACAGCCAAGTTGTTTTTGATACAACTTAGTGGAGGAAAAGCAGTGCTGGGAGTTTTGTTGGCCAGAAGGTTACCGTGTACCAATAGGGATAAAAGAGAGATATTGTATTATTTTCTGTAGCTTTATCCTCTTGTGCACATAAAATTGAAAATACGTAATCTGTGAGACCTTGAGAGCTCCATCTGAGAGAGACCACTCTGCATTATTCTTTTACGTTTTATACTTCAGGTACATTTCCAAGGCCGTTATGAACCACTATCCATTTTCCAGAGAAAGAAAATATCTTTTCTCCTCTAATGATGGTTTCTCTGTGTTTCTATGTGTATGCAGATGTACCAGCACGGCAGGGACCTTTGTGAGAGCCTGTGGGGGGACGCCTTCATGACAGTGGAGGATGAGACAGAGGAGGCGGTAGAGAATGGGGAGGCTGGAGCGGAAGGCGGCGGCAGCAGTCGTCCCTGCGGCTGCCTGACTCTGAGCCCCTCGGACAAAGACGTGATCGCCGCCCTCAGAGCCCAGCAGGACGACCCTGAGGAACTCGACACCACCAAGACTGGCCTGCCTCAGTACCGGGCCCCCTGCCAGACCAAGCTGCCCCTGCCAGCCCGGGGCATCAGGAAGGGGAACTCAGTGCTGCGTAAACGCTCGATCGTGGTGGATGATGTGGAAGGGAGCGGGAGCGGCTTGTAGAGAAAAGTAATAGATGTAAACATGTTTAGAGATTATTGTCTAGATCCTAATAAACAGAATCTGTCTCTGGAGTTGTAGCCCTGCTCCTCTGACTTACCTTAGCACACAAACCTCCTTTTATCATTATCAACACAGTCTATGTATAATCTCTCTAGTTGAAGATGTTACACTACAGTATATTAGCTTAGAGACTGACTGAAAAGCTAGTAAC
Source organism: Xyrichtys novacula (assembly GCA_962446985.1). Classification (NCBI taxonomy): domain Eukaryota; kingdom Metazoa; phylum Chordata; class Actinopteri; order Labriformes; family Labridae; genus Xyrichtys; species Xyrichtys novacula. The sequence continues at coordinate 10,444,384 of OY660879.1, read as the reverse complement.
ACTTAAAGTCAACAACTGGTGAATTATTTCAACTAACTGGTTTCAAAAATATCATGATTATACTTTCAAAGAGGCCATAATTAAGTGAGACTTTTAAAGGGGAGTTCCTGTATTTTTTAACCTGGGTCATGTTTAGTTTATTTACTCAAGAGATGGTTTACAACGTTCAGGTTTGCTAAAGTTGCCTGCTTCTGCTTCAGCGATAGACTTAATTAAAATACTGTATATGGAAAGCATTAGTACCATTTGGAGCGCCCTCTACTGGCTGGATGCAGTGTTGATAATAAAGTTCACCTCCTCCATGTTAACAGATGGAACATTTGTCAAACAATTAGAATATACTCAAAGGTAATTTTTTAAAACATGGTTTCTGTCTTTGTCAAGGTTGTAATGTTAAATGTAATGTTAAAAGACAAAGATAAAAAGAAAAAAAAAACATAGCCTTGACTCAGTTATTTGAAGAGATGACAAAATTCTCCTCACTGACTGAAAATGAAGGTGTTTTGGGTTTTAATCTTGATCTTGCGTCGTACGATAGATAACAAACAACTTGAGCACAATCATGTGACCTTGTTTAATTCTAAGTGATTCTTGGATCCTTGTGGGTATAATGTGCGGGTTAGATCTTTTACTGGACTCAGATCCTGTGGACCTGTGATGTTGCAGCAGTAGGAGGGACAAGGGGAAACTTTAAATGGTTTAACGTTAAAATGAATGTTAACAGAACGCCTTTGATTGATGCTAAAAATAAAAATATGACAATCATTTTATTAGGCGATGCCCCCTCAAAGATGTTTCTGTCACAAGGCTGGTGATATTGACAAACCATAAATTTGACCATAGCTAGAAATAAATGATGACATGTAAGTTAACTGCATTTGCAAGTTAAGTTTATGAAGTAATGTGTCTTGCCTCTCCTGAATTTGACTGATTTTGTAATCACTGTTATCATGATAGCTTACAACTACAATAATTCCGCCATGAAAATCTAATAACATGAGCGCTCTGATTGGAATCCTGTAGTCAGAACCCATTGAAGGGGAAAAAACAAGCACTATGAATGAGATGTGCTCATTTGTAATCTCCCCAAACGATTACACTGTGCCACCACAGCTGTGTCATGACTGCAGTCTGAACCAGAACACTTCAAACCCATAAACTTAACCACAATCAAACACAGAACCCAGGTTCAAAACTACAGAAACTCACAGGCAATTTCCCCAAATTCTCCAAGGGCTCTGACCTCATTAATAAATATATTTAAGATTTCCCATAATGGCTGCAAAAACAATTCATGCAAGCCAAGGTTGGAACCATTTTTCTGCCAGTTCTATGTCAAGTCAGGTGTTTAGTATCAGTAAAACATACTGCTGGTATTGTGATAAGGGGTGTGTGAAGTCTTACAATATTAGTGCTAGTGCATGAGTCAAACATATCATCATTGGCCAACCGTGACAGTATTATAAATATGATGTACATGCACCAGTGCACAAACAATCCTGCTACTCTTCTTAGTCATATACTTCAATCGGTGCATTCATTATTTGTTGCAAACAGATCTTCACGCTATGATGGTGTGTCAGAAATAGACAGGGTAATGCAAAGTAACCAAGGCTTTTGAAGACGGATCATCGTAGAGGATTTGGTATTATAACGGCTAAGGAGAGAGGTACCTGAGGGGGAGGTTTTAAGATTCAAAAACACAGAAGAGAAGCTGAAGTTGTTCTAGTTTGATCACATATTGCGTACATGTACTGTGGCTGTTTCTTTTATATTTACATTATGTACTTTTAGAGCGAGGCACTGTTAGACGTAATCTTTTGTAAAAAAAACAAACAAACAAACAATGGGGAACAAAATTGTCTGATCTGTTGTAACTTTGCTGAAATCGCTGTTTCTGTGCTTTACATTATCAATAAAAATGATCTTTTTAAATGCCGTCATTCATAGTCGTGATTCTTTTAGGAGAGGATAAAACTTGTTTCGATGAGATTCAGCTAGAATGAGACAGGTGTTTACTCTCAGTATGCTGCCTCCTTGCACAGGCACATGAACGTAAATCCATTCATACACCTAAAGAAAAGCTTTCTGCACGTCTATTTTTACATCTATTTTCCTTTTAATCTACAACCTCAACTCCATAGGCATTTGGGACACTGTTAAATGTTGTTAAAAAATAGTGCAAATAAAAACATGACAGTTACTGAAATGTTGAAAATACGCTATCGAATCTGATGCAAGAAAAAAAAGACAAGAAAACAATGAAAAAGTTGTGTAATGCTAACAAAATAATTTAAAAAAAAACATGGAGGAACATTCCCCAACTTCATAAAGTGATTTTCAACAGGTTAGTAACATGACTGGATCTAAAAAAAAAAAACCTCTCAACAGTAAAGGTGAAAAGAGGTTTATCACCGTGTGAGAGTCTGAGTAAGCAAAAAGTTCAACAATACCAGAGTAATGTTGATCAAAATATTCTGACTTCCTGATATTTCACCAATAAAACAGCAAAGAATTTTAACAGTTCATGACATTAGTGGATGACTGATGAAACTATATCGATAATGAGATAGCAGGTAAGTTGATAACTAATATATAATGCTGATATCACATTGTTTTTTTGCCTTTTCTATCTTTTTCTTCTATATTTGGCGGAATAAACAATATTGGATTTAAATGAATTTAAAAAAACATAATGGTGATATCATCCCTGTGAGAGCCAATGTCCATATCATGCTAATTACTGAAAAATGCCACTGACAGGGCCAACTGATTACTTAGTCTATTGCTACATAATATCATTCAAACATTAAAAATATAGAGAAATCTCTCTAAAAAAAGGGGACATGGTATAAAACCAAAACTGAAAAAGCACCACAGTCAATCCAGATGTAAGTCACTGCAATGGCCCTACTTCCAGATTTCATTGTTTTTAAACACAGTTTGCAGCTGCATCCACCAAAGCAGGTTAAAAGTGTACCACGCAAAGAGGAAACCATTCATAAACATGATCCAGAAATACATCTTTTTCAGGCGTTAACCTATTGTAGAGGAGTTATGGTGCTAAATTGGCCTGTCTGCAGGCCCAGCCTGTCAGCCACTAAAAACATTTGGCGCATAATGACACAAAAATTACGATAAAAGAGACCCTGAACTGTCAAGTAGCTGAAATCTTATATAAGACAAGAAGTGGATGACGTTTTACTTTCAAAACTCCATAAACTGGTGGTAAGTGTTTACAAAGGGTTGTAAACCATCATAATATGTTATCAATCAACACATTTAACAACATCCCAACTCTTAATGAATTTGGTTACCTATATAATGATGAAAAATCACTGTAAAATCATACCAACTAAGACCAGGAACAGGAAATTATAACCCAGAGTATGGTAAATTGAACTGACAGCAAAACTAAGTCATACACATAAATAACAAACACATAAATACTGATAAGATAGCCAATAAAATACAGGTTATCCCCATATGTGACATCTTAAATCTCATTTAAAGGGACTAATACATGGACTGTGGTTTGCTCAAAAGGACAGACAATGAGCATTCGTGTGACTGTGTTTGGCTGTTTGAATCTCTCCAGCTACTTCTGTGGAGGACGAATGCTGCGCCCATCATTGTTCACTAATATTATGTCCTCTGTGAAAGTAATAATCACAGAATATAAATGACAGCGCAGAGCGGAGAGGGTCACAAATGAAAAGTCCCCTGTGTGAGATTACGAGTGTGCAGCAGAGAATGAGCAGACCTTATCTTCTTAATTTGTTTCAGTATTACTCAGAATTTTACAAGGCCGACGTCTGATACAAATTGTCAAACAAATGAGATAAGCTTTTCTTTTTCATTTGTTCCTGCAAGGCCAAAGTCCGACCTTCAGAATTGAAAACATGTCCTCTTTTTGTCACTCATTTGTCGTCCCCGCACAAATGAAGAAAATGGAGATAATGATTGATTGTGTTGAGTACTTTAAGAGACTGGTTGACTCTCATTGGCATTTTCAATCAGTTCTTAATTTTGGGGTGCAGGTAAATTTCTGCAATGGATGAAGAAAAATTTTTCTATTCCTTTTTTATTCTTCTACATTCTCTGCCAACGTTTTCCATCTTCATTAACATATCTTTACATTTCTATTCTTCTCTATTCCACTTTGCTCTTTCCTATTCTATTAGATTTATTCAAAGTATATTTTTATGTTTGGGTTATATGACTGAAGCAAGGAGGCTCTTTGAGTGAAGACAGGTATTTGTTTTGTTTTGATTTGGCTGCTCTTCCCACTCTTCTCCACTAGATGGCTGTATATCCAAACAAACGCTCCAAAGTACGGCACTATGTCCCGAAAGTTGCAGACCATTTTTGAGGCTTCTGCCAAGACTATATTTTAACATTCACCTGTATTATAATGTTGTTTAAGTTTGACGTGCTTTTGTTGTTGTTGTTGTTGTTGTTGTTGTTGTTGTTGTTGTTGTTTTTTCTTTCATACTGTTTGTTCCCCTGTGTACTGACAGTGTCTGGTTATTTATTTTCTTTACTTTAAAAATAGAAGCATTTTCAACTTCGGTTACAACACATAAACTAAACAGTGAGCACATTTTAAAGCTCCTATGAGGAGTTTTTGCTGGTGATGTTATAAGTCAGACCCTAAAAAGTAAACCAGATCACCAGGTACGTGAATTCTTTGTTGTAATATTTAGGGCAGGTAACCACAGCCGCAGGGTAGGTGTCAGAGGAAGTGGGTTGTGAAACACTTAAACAGCCTGTTTATAGATTTTCCACAGCCAAAATTCAAAGTAAGTGACACCTGTGCCTTTTTTTGATTGACAGCAGGATGCCTGTTTTATAAGAAAAAAATTCTTACACCTTAACAGAGCAAAATCAACAAAGTGAGAAGGTCAAAGCTTTGTCCAGAGGGGGTGCAATAATCAACAAAAATCAAAATCTTCTCAAAAGGAGCTTTAACATGTCTAATTAATACTGTCTTGAAGCAAACTTTCTGTTATACAATTTATTGAAACTGTTAAGTGATTTGTTGTTTTGTCACCTCATAGACAAACCAATAACATATTAGAGCTCATGTGAGGAACTTTCAGTGTGTGGTGATTTTGGCACCCCCTCTGGACAAACTGCCAGATTCTGACATTCAAATTTACATCACGACATAGAAATGATCGTGCTTCAGGTTAATTGTTTGTCATTGAGAGAAATAATTTAAGTCTTTTCTGTAACCAACTAAAAGCTCCTCAGAATAACTTTAATGTGACTGTCAGTATTATGATGGGAAAAGTTGCTCCATATTAGACTTTTGCTTATATTATTAAACTTATTTTGGTCAACATGTACAGTAACTAATATGTTACTGTCTGTCTGTCTCCAGACAGACAGACAGACAGACAGACAGACAGACAGACAGACAGATAGATAGATAGATAGATAGAGAGATAGATGATGTATTTTCCAAATAGAGATATAGCTACAGTGTTTTTTGGGTTTATCAAAAGACAGACGTAGAAGCTGCAGATGGATTCTTTAGTTGTGCCAACACAGTTTTGTTCTTTCTTCTTTGAAACATTTGTATGTTTGATGATTCTTAAGATTTACAGTTAAACTGGTGATGTTAAAGGAGTGTTGTTTATCTCCTCTTAGCATCACCTCCTAAAAAAAAACTTCCATACAGCTGACATGTTGAGGCTAGTGGTTGACCGATAACATTGTCACAATGCGGGAATAATAATTGCACCACCTTGTTCACCAGAAGTGTCAGCGGAAATTTTCATGACTGCCAGTAAAAAGCTTTTAAGCATCTGATATGGACCATTAACTTTTTCCGCTTTTGACGTCCAACCCCAATACAAAATCTTTTCAAGCTCTTATCGGCCAAGTCCCAGATCGGGCTTTTATCCAAACAGATAAACAACATTTTAAAGCTTTTATCAGCTGATAACCATGACTTAACATTTTATTGAATTATATTAGTCAATAATTGGACCTTTTAAGTAATTATTGGCCATTACAAAGCACATCTTTTGAGCTTTAATGGCCACTACTTTTAACTGCTTTATTTTGTATTGTGTGGTACCAATATTTAACTGTCATTAACCTTTTACTAGCTGATGCAAATGTACTTTTGAGCTTTCATTGGCCAATATTGCTAATTAATATCTCATGCTGTGATCATACAAGGTCAATAATCAACTTTAAAGCTTCACTTGCCTGAGTATCTACTTTTTAAAGCTTTCACTAGATGATCTTTTTAATTGGCTTAATCAATGTCTAACTTATAGTGTTAAGTGTAAGGCCAATACAGATAATTATCTTTATACGTCTTGATTGGCTTGTATAGACACTTTGGTTTTATTAGCTGAAATAGATTTTTCATTTGTCTAGCTTTTAACAGCTGACAGAATTTTTAAACTTATCAAGCTTTTTTATAATGATGCTGCCAACAATAGTGAATAATATTTTGCATCCCCAGTAGTGGTTCACTGGAAACATTTAAACATAGAAAATTATCTCAGACTGCAGATGGGATGTTAAAATTGTTAAAAAGTCATCAAAAAACACAACAAATGTGGATAAAATTACGTTTTTTAATGACTACAGTAACGTGCCCTCAAACTCTCCTGAAGAAAAAAACATCCTCTGTCAAGCTAAAGCTGCAACTTGGGATCCAACTTTTGAAAGAGCCTCAGATGGCCGCGGTGAGGTGGGAGGAATATTCATGTTATTCTCGAGAAATAACAGAGGAAAGAGAGCGAGAGAGAGAGAGAAAGAGCGAGAGAGCCAGGCCTGTTGTGTGTCTGTGGGAGGGGAAGGGGGCTCGTGGAGGAAAAATCAAACCCACCCAGAGCTCTTCATACGTCACTGTTCGCATCACAGATGTTCCCACAGACACTCAGTGTGGGTTGTGGGCCGAGGCGTGTGGAGAGCCAGTATGGCTTCAATTGGCTTGTTTTTCGGACTGCCTGGCGCATTATAATCTGTAGGCCTGCTGTGTGCGTAAATGGAGAGTGGAGGGGTGATATTTAGAAGTTTTCCTGAGTAGGAGCCGGGCTCGAGTTGGCTGTAAAGGCTGTTTGATGCGTTTCAGTGCAGAGGGGGTGATATTCTGACTTTGACGAGTTTTCAGACACATTTATTAATAATTTATGAAACTAAGCACATTTACAAATGCAGCGCTGTGATGCTCTCTAATATTTAAAGCTGTTGATTGAGGATAAAACAGGCACTATAGGCGCACTAACATGTATATCCCCTGAATTAAAGGTTTCTTGATGAAAGGTGTCAGAAAATGAGAACTAGCGTGGGCGTGTTTGGTTCTGTTTCCACGCACATTGCAGAAAAAAAATAGGTTGTTATTGGTGGAAATAAGGCTAATTACGTGTGAGAGTAAAGGAGTGAAATACTTCCTTTCCAAAACACGCTGAGGTGAAAAAATGAAGCTCTCGCTCCTCTTTTGAAGTGGTTTCATATTTTGATTTGAAGGTTGTTTGTGCGTCTGGATCTTATGAACACCTTCGCTGACCACTGTCTGTAACACGGCTGGTCTCATGACTCATTCACCCACTCTGCGCGGGACTTTCCTCCAGCTTTTGAGCCCCTGTTGCCGCACATACTTGGTCGCTGATGCGTCCCGGCAGAATGTTATCCTTGGCACATCCCCGCACACATACATACAACCATCCACACAGATGCTCCCGCGCGCTCTGACGCCCACTCACCAATTTAACCCCTCACTCTGCCAAACGGCGTGGCATCTTGAGACGCCCCCGGCATTCCTGAAGCTACTGTCACTTCCCCCCCATCTTTGAATTATACTGACACCCCAAATTTTGGCGCATGAATGGCACCCACAGGCTGCCCCCACTGGGATTAGAAACACGTTTTTTTTTCTCTGTGGAATCATTTAATGACTTTCAGATCCATAATGGAAACGTTAAAGCTACATTAGCCCGAGTTTTATCTACTTCCTGGTGTACTTCGCACCAACCTTCACGCGTTTTTCCTCATAACAAACTCGACCTTTGCTCCACTCGTGCGTGACAGGTTCAAATCTCAAGTTGCACAATAATAAAAAGGAAATTCCGCCACCCTCAAGAGACTCAGAGGACTTTATATCGATACAAAGGAGGAGGTAGGGCTGGTTACCTGGGCGGGGGTTCCCAGAAATCCTCCCATGTGACGCAGTATGCAGCAACATGTCCGTAAATGGACATGCCTGTGCGTAATGAGGAAAGGTCTACGTGCGTGCGCTACGCTCTGTGCGTAAAAACCCCGAGTACAGGGTGTGCTTAGATGAAGCTGGACTAACTGTTACGAAATGAAAGAAACTGCATTGTGGCCCTTTTTTGTTTTACTTTAAGTGGTTAATGTCTGTGTTGTGTTTATGATCATGAAGTACCAGGTGACATAATGAATATAAAACAAACACTCAAGTCAGGATCTGGTTCAATTTAAGACACTTTACTTAAATACACATCACAAATAAAAAAGACAGTGTAAACATTGGACATCATCAGTCTGTCTGGATCAACCAGACAGACTAAATAATTTACACATGAAGAATTGCAGCATTGCATGACAATATCAGTTGCAAAAAGTACAAAGAAATACAATAATCATTCCCATTTTCTACCATCAGTGGAGCAGACTTCTGCTCGTCTGGATGCTGCCCTGGTGTCTGGGGTTCAATGGTCCTTTGCGTGATGTCCAGCATCCTAAAGTACCATTTCTGTCAGTCTTTTCAGTCCTCTAAACATAAACACAGGCTTCTGCTCGTGCTGCTGTCAGAGCTGACCTCACATCAGCTGTTCTCCCAGTGCTGCACATGCAGATCATGTCTCCAGTGTTTTTACTTTTCAGTCTCTTAGTTTTCAGTCTCTGCTGTTTAAAACGCCTCCATCTTGCTTGTGAGCATCAGCTGACAGCCGCTGCTCACGTGTGTCAGGACCTTCTGTTTGAGTTGGGCGACCTGATCCCTCAGCACGGACGCCGTGTTGGAGAGCCCCGCGTTGTCGCTCTTCAGCACTTTCACCTTCTCCTCCAGCCGCGCGATGCGCTCTAGCTTGCGCCTCCGGCATTTGGTGGCTGCTAGCCGGTTCCTCAGCCTCTTGCGCTCCGCCTTGATCCTCTCCTGCGTCTCCAAGTCGATCGGGGACATTGGAGGCGAGCCGTCGCTGCTGAGGAGGTCAGGCACGGTTTGTGGTTCCTCTTTCAGAGCCACGAGCCGCTGCGGATGGAGTCCTGACCCGGGAAGAGAGTGCTGAAACGGGTGCGTGCCGTGCGTTGAGGTCTGCGGGTGGCTCTGCTGGTGTGGCGGCAGGTAGCTGATGGTGGCTGTTGGGTAGCTAGATGCGGAAGACAGGCTGGTGTTCGGGCAGTAGGCGCTCAGTGTTGTGTAAATGGGAGGCTCAGGCTGCAGGGTTGAGCCAAAGACACTAGAGGCCGCCGCTGAACACGTTGTAACTCCGCCGGTTCCGATGGACACGTTTGGGGGCATCTGATTCATCTTGTGCAGCTCGTCCAGGGCTTTCACGAACCCCTCTGCAAAGCCCTCCTGCTCATCCGTAATACCCCGGTTGTAGAAGTACTGTCCCGGAGTGGGAGTGGTAATCACCCCGTTACTGTTTTGGATGATGAGCCTCTCGAGCTCAGGGGACGCGAGCTTCAGGGACCCCACGTCCTGCTGTGCCCCTTGGTATGGGTCTGTCTCGGCTCTCAGCTGGGATTTCAGGTTGCGATATGGCTCTGTCAAGTTCAAATTCATATTCTGCTTTAGCAGTTTGTAGTCGTGCATTGCTGCATCTGAGTGGCCGTAAGCCGACAGAAAAGAGTCGTCATGATAAAAAGGCTGTTCCATCTTTGTAGACATGAAAGAAGAGATCTTACCAGCTGCTTTTAGAAACACTGTCTCCTAATCAACAAAAGTCAGCTGAAACAAGCATCAACTCAGGCACTCGGCGTCTCTCAACAGTGTCCCAAATAAAATGAATTAAAAAGCACTCCAAAACCACAAAGAGTGAAAGTCAAGGGTCCAACAGTATCTGCAGCTCAGTGTCAGATAGTAAAAGTCTGTTTCCTGTGTCCGGTTTCTTCACTGTCCTCTCAGGGAAAAGTTTACACTCTGAATCCCTGTTCGTTCTGTCGATGTGCTGCTCTTCTGTGCTTGTTGAGGTGTGTTCAGATACGCTGAGGTTTCGCCTTTTTATAGAAACATGAACACGCGCTGACTGCCACAGCGATGCAGAGCTGTGATTGGCCGGTGAGCTTCTTTCACCCCGCCCAACTGAGGGAGACGTCAAGTGACGCTAATGCCGGGAAGAGGCGACTGTAAACAAGCCTGTAGGCAAGACAGAGCACCGAGGAGGATCTCAGCGAGGATCGGGCTCTGAGACAGATGGGTTCGCATTATAAAGACATGTTTTCACGCGTTTATTAGAAGAATCAGTTTGTAGATAGATAAGACAACAATATATTAGACACACTCTGGTGAAACGAACAGCGCTCCTGTTTCATTCATTCAGCTGCCAAATCTCAAAAATGAGCACCAAAGCTTCTCTCACTTGGCCTGTTTTACACCTAATACACTCAAGTACATCTGCGTCTGCTTCTGCTTTCACTTAACGAGTTATAATCCGAACAAATCCACAGTTTATTGTGCTGTTTGTTATCCACGCTGTGAAGGAAGTTATCTGACCTTATATGGGCATCGTGACGTCGAAGTTCCTCTCCGGGAGAACCGGAAAGCCACGCCCAAACCGGGCCTCATTCCAGCAGCAATCCTGCTCCTGTCTAAACTCCAACCATGAGCAAGTTAGTGAGGGACTTTCTGTCCCAGCAGGGAGGAGAAGACATGAGAGGATGTCTGTGGACAACTGGAGGCAATGTGGAAGTTTCACATTTTCCTTCATAACCCACAGATAATGTGGATTATACTTGTTTTCTTTACTGATTGAAACATATACCTAAGAGAGCACTTATAGCAAATTCATAGTGCTTCACGTAGTAAGAAAAATGCAATTACTCATTTTAATCAAAGAAGTCTGTGTTGAAATTTCTTCCTTGACTTTGTAACAACATGAAATATTTCATAATTTCATTCTTTTATAATTACAAAAGCGTACCATAATGTAAACGCATCTAGTATCTGGTGTCTGACAATGTTAGATCTGTAAGAAGATTTGGGCCAGTCATGTAACAGGCTAAAATGAATATTAATGTCATTTCTTGACCTACAAAAGTAAATTTAGAGACTATTTCTACACAAACAATTTTAATGCCCGAATAAACAGGCAGGTGGGTAGGGGTCAGACTGAGTAAGAAAACAAGTAATCTGTTTCATGGGACAGGTTATTACTAAATAAACAAATCGGACTATTGAAAGTACGTTAAGATGAATTTTTAGTAAAAAAGAAAACTGTTCACGCATGTACAGGATAGAATCAGTGAAGACTATGTTCATAATCAATACAGATCACATCAAAAGTTTCTCACAGGAGCTTTAAGATTTATTTTGTACATGGTTCAGCTACATCTAGATTTAAGGTACAACATATACTCAAATTCAATTTTACACAAAACTAGGAACCTGTTATAGTTGGAGGCAGTAAATTGAATAAATTATGTTAAAATAAATTTTAAAGCTCATACGAAAAGTCTTTTGATATCTATGAAAAACACTGAAATCCATATTATTGCCTATTTCATAATGTACAACAGCAAACAAGTAGATTAGCAACAAGATTGGACATTTGTTTATTGTCCTTGTTAAGCCTAAACTGGTAAGAGTGGGTAGGTGTCGGCAGTAGGGATCAAATTGACCTGAGTCTAAATTCAAAGTAATCTAACCTCTAGTTAACTTACCACAAAGCTAGCTTGCTTACCCCGAACATAAATTTTATACCTTAAAATCACTTTTTTGTTTAAAACTTCTGATGTGGTATAGTGATCGAACTCATCTTTTTTAATTCAAGTTAAAATCTCAGTGTTTGGAAATGCCCCAATTACCACCAAAGTGTCACACACCACCAACCCTGAGGCAGCCCCTCTTTGATCATAAATAAGAAATACATGAAACTGTGTTCCAGTTAATAGTCTGATCCGGGATAATTCATTAATATTATGTAATCAACCCTTTGATCTCTGGGGCCTCTCTATGAAAATTACAGTTCACCTATTTTCGCTCTACATGTAGGATTTGTGTTTCGAACAGAGGGAAATGTGATTCCTCAATAGTGCACCTGTTCCAGTAGTGGAGAAGGAAACCTTTGTCTCCTGTTTGTAATTCTTCCAACGCCCACACACACAGATGCCTCCACCGATGTATCCCATATCCAAGCACAGACAAAAACGAGTCAGGTAAGATGCTTTGCTGAGGCAGGCGGTAAATCCTCCGGCTGCACCTGAGGTTTGAATCTATGATCATATTCAACAGTCGTTTATACTGAGAAACACATCAAAAATGTAGATGTGTGGGGGAGGCAAGGCCAGAAAACAGTACTCATGATACGACTGAAAAATAAAAATAAACAGGCAGGGGATCAATATGGATTTCTTACCTTCTCTTCTCTGATGTACCACCGAGCTCCTCTAGGTGATACAGGGTCTCTTCATTTACACTGATTTATCTAAAATAGGTTCTGCTGGAGAAATAACAAACGTGATTGACAAGAGCAATCATTCAAGCTTTTTAGATGATTCGTCCTGCTACTTGTTGGGGGTGTTAAGTTCAGGTGCCTCTCAGTCAGTCCTCATCTTTTAATCATATTTTCATCATATTTTGTGTCATTTTCTACCATCTGCAGTTACCACAAGCTATCTACTTTAACTGTTTTTCAGCTAATTGTGTCAGGGGTTTAGCTACTTCTTAAAAATAACAATTTCAGCTGTAAAACTTCCACTTATAGCAATTATTCAGATATTAGCTATTCCCAGCCCTTCTATTTTCAGTGAACTATGTCAGCTCCTGTTTGTAATTGTCCTGTAATGAGCTACAACGAACTTGAGTCTGAGTAACGTATTTACATCTTTTCAAAGTTAAGTTTCAGTCAGAGTAAGACAATCAATCAACTTTTATGGACAACGTGTAAACATACTGACTTTAGTTTATACAGTTTTGACCATCCTCACCTTTTTTTTTTACTGTGCTTGGTTATAGCTGTGCTGGTTTGTATAACTTTTATCTTGATCTCATGTACTTTTTATCAGTTATTATTCATTTGTATTGTTATTTATCTTAACTTTTTGACATAAAGCACTTTGTGATGTCTATACAAACAAAAGTTACTTAATGATAATTTTGACTGTCAAACTTTTAGCTCACTGTTTCAACTCTGATGTGTTTTTCCTTCTTTGGTTATCAGTCTCAACTGTTTATCTTACTTTTATCTACACTCCCTTTTATGACTGACAATAGTTATTCAGTTAATAAACTACTTTTGTCTTGATGATTTAACCTCTCTAAAAACTTGTGACAGGTTTTCATTGTCAGCTGCAACATGTGGTGACAACAGACTTATTGACAATTCAGGAAAGATTAGCGTCACGCCTATTTGCGAACATACTTAGCCTTCCTATTCTCTTTGACACAAATACAGGGATGTAATTTAAAAATAGCTCATTTTTGAATGGTATAATTTGAAGGAAATGTAGACCCTGTCATTATTACAGGGCGCACTCTGAATTTGCATAATGAAAATCAACGAACTGCCAAATCAAACAACCCGATCATATTTGGATGTCTTGAAACTAGTCCAGCCCCACCTTTAGTTATTTAACCTTCACTGTTCTCAAATTTGATTGAGTATGTAAGCAGCTTTTGCTAGGGAGGGGGGGTCAGGTAAAGCTCTCAACACACTTTCCCTGTGGCAGTCAACAGTCAAAATACTCTGTAACAACATGTACTGGTCGGAAAAATGCACATATGGAGATATTTGCTCCAGCAGACCGTGTTTTCATGTTTGGGCCTAAAGCGAATAATCCTGTCAGGGCAGAAGTTACTCAACATGTTTTTACAACGTCACAGAGAAGTGAATGCAAATCCTCTTGACATGACTTGGAAAGTTGGCTGAGGCCTGACATCACTTTTATAGGGTCTCCGTGGCTGATGATAATGGCCTCATGTCAGGTAATTCTCTGGCATTTAGATGGACTATTTTAAATCTATGCCTTTTTGTCAGTATCCATGGGAATATGAATAAACAAAGGAAAACAACAGTTCCTGGCAGTGTTATGCCTCCACTTTGCCACCTCCCTTATAAATTCTATTCTCTGAGCAGCTGCCTGTTTCTGCTGTTGCTCCGCTCTGCTGGGGCTTTGCTTTTATTCAGCGCTGCGGTAGAGGTTGACCACAGGTTCAGTGACATTTTGGCACAGCTCGACAGTATAGGGTCCAGAGTGGTGAGTGTTTACGGGAACACTCGTGAGGTGGCACCGTGCCATCATGCCAAATGTTCGTCAAAAACACTCCCGAACCAGTGGGAGAGACAAATGTGTGAAGGCAGATGTACGATGTGTTATAGATTCGTATGTGATATTGTTTTTGTCCTCAGCAATCCGTCTTAGTCACCACATTAATGATAAACAGGAGTGCTGTGAATTTGGGGAGGATTCAGCTCCAAACAATGGCATGTGGTGATTAGTTCAACACTTCACTTATCAGGTTTTTTTCAGAAAAAAAAAAAAGAAAAAAACGTGGCCGGTATCTTAGTCACATCCTCATCATCTGATTTCTTTGTTTAGTCTGTTTAGATTTAGAGTTCTTCTGTGTTTTCAAGAACAAAAATTCCTCCTTTGACTTCTGCTTTTCTTTCTACACAAGTCCCCCTCAACGCCCCGAAAACTGCTCCAGGATTCAGTGTTGATTCTTTGTTATGCATATTTTTTGGGCAAACATTCAAAGAGTTCCAGGGCAGGACAAGCTGCTTGGCAACAGACTCGGTTTTAACAGCCGGGATGGGGTGGACTGGAGCCAAAACTGACTGAGTGTTACCTGCTCCGGTTCCTGGGTGAGTTTAGGAAAGGCAAGGCCCTCAGGGTGGAAGAGAGCTGTTTACCGTAACATTAAGCAAAGTATGAGTGTGTGTGCGTGTGTGTGGACAAGCACGTATGTATACACTTAGGGACAAGTATGCATGAGTGAATATTTTGACCACAATGTGAGCATCTACATGAAAGGAGTAGACAAGAAGGAGAAAAGCAGATTTTTTTTTTTGGTTCTCTATTGTCTGAAAAATTCCTCTCTGCTCAAAAATATATTGAGAGATATTGTCTGACCCTGTGATAAAAATATGGAAGACCTTTTCTTAGTAATTTGTGGGGTTTATTTTATGTCAGGGGGACTGATCAAAAGTATTTTTGAACAAACATTTTTTTAAAGCACAAGAGAGAAACTTCAGGTTTGCATTGATTTTGGCGCCCCCTGTGAACTAAACCTTGTAATTGATTATTCAGTCGTGATTCTTCGATTAAAACCTCACCTTTCTTATTCAAAGAAGCGTAAGCAACATTATCAGCAAAGCATTGATCTTAGTATTGGCAGATAATTGCTTACAGCTCCCATGAAAAACTTTGTTTGTGCTGATTTTGGCGCCCCCTGTGGACAAAGCAGTCTTCGCTTATCTTGTCCTCTATATGCTTGAGTTTTGGCGAAACATCTTGTCTTGCTGACTTTTGAGGGTCAAATCTGTCATTTAATGTGAATTAGGGCTTTCGCAAAATAAAGTATTGACGATGGAAAGAAAATAAATGATTAATATTGGGCTAAAAAATAGATGAACAGTTATACCATTACTTTACAGTAGCGTCCCTTTACACTGGTTACTAAATGTCATTAAAAAATGGAAAAATTAGCTGATGACTTGAGCCAAAAAAGTGACTCATTGAATACAGCATGTGCTCAACTTACACAAGACAACACATGCAAACAAACCAGAAAAAATACCTTCAAAGCAGGTGTATGCATGCAAGGTCTGGAGTTGGCAGTCCAGCCTTGCTATGAAACATCACTGCAGAACACTACACGCGTTTCTTTTGAAAATACATTTCTGTTTCAACAGCTCCTGAATGTCTAAGATGCAACTCACGATGAATTTCTGGTGTGGAAATTACGAATGACAAAAGGCTGTATCTGCAGCCGTTTCTGACACCTACCCCGCAGCGTGGCTTTAAGGCTGATACAATCATTGTATCAAATAATCAGTCTCCTCTTGATGGTTTGGGGGTTTTTTTGTAGGCCATCATGATCACTTTCACTTTGTTTTATAACAAGCTAAAAACTCCTCACAGTAGCTTTAAGTGTGACTCAATTTTTACTAAGTTGCAGAGTTTAACATAGAGGAAAGTCCCTTTAATTTCTTTACCCTATAGATTCTGTCTCTAAACAAGGCAGGCTCTCACAGTTAGGTGCTTATGGCGAGGATTGAGCCTTTCTCTCCTCTCAAACCGTCCCATTGTGTCTCACCACCTCTGCACAACTCTCCTTTTGTCAAAGCTGGGTGGGTAGCAGCCTACTCGTCGTCTGCTTTTGGACAACGCGGGGCCCTTTTGGTTGGCGCTCCATCTCCGTCTCCGTGACTCAGAGCAGCCAGGGCCAATCAGAGGTCAAAGCCCCGAGCTCCAGAGACTTTTCCCCTGACCTTCACAACTCCTCCAAACACCCACTCAGCAGAAAAAGAGCCGGGGTGAGTGCAGGGAGAGCGGCCGAGCAAGGGGACAGAGAAAGACAGGCTCAGTCAGATGAGGTTTGTTTGCGGCTGACTCCTTCGTTTGGACATAATGGGGCCTCTCATCCATAGCGCTGCTGTTCTGCTTTGTGACTGTGGTCACTTTATTGCCAGGTCTATTAATAGAGGGATCCATCATGCTTTACATCACCATCATTATCATCCTCGTCAACATCACATGATGGTGTTTTCCTCTTCTCCGCTCTAGATGATGTTGATCTCTTGACACTCAGCCTGCTGAATTCACTCACTGCTTTAACCTCTAAGTGCCAGTTTCTCTGAGGTTAAAGTTTATCAGCCTTACTGCTTCATTGACAGAGTGCAGCGGTGTTTATCATACATCTGCATGAATATAAATGCATCTCTGAGGTCTGCTGTAAAAATGAAGATGAAATAGTGAAACTCCGCCTTGTTTCAAAAGAAAAACAAAAACAGAGAAGTTCCTTGGTATTATGGGAGTGATCTTGTAAATAATACCAAAGAACTTTACTTTTAGTTTCAGTGTGACTGCAGATTATATTTAGCTGACTGCTGTTCAGGCCAGTTCCTCTGTTTTAACCAAAGATTAACTCTTTCACTAACTACAGGATTAGTTGCAAGAAACAGCAAACAGACTTTTATCAGAGGGTGAAATAAACTATAAAAGTCAGTGTCCCAGACACACTTTTAATACTTTTTTATCGTGTAATAAATGAGCTGTGTCCAACACGCCAATATAAAATGTAATGAAGGCAATATTAGATTGGGCATGTTTGATGCACAATGAGTTGAGCCGGTCAAGCAGCCACTTTTTAACAGCCTCTCTCCCTCATTAGGTCATAATCATGTCTTTAAAAAAATGGTGGTTTGCTATAAAGTAAATAAACCATGTGAAGATCTGGTTTGATAATAAATACTTCTCAGTTAAAGTCGGTAAATATCAAACAGAGGAGGGTGGCGTGAGTCTCGATGTTGGCTGAAGATTTGTATCTCTTTACCTCGGAAGTCGGATGTCGGAACTAGGAATGACGTTACACCCAAGTTGACAGCGTTAGAGTTAACAAGTCGGAAAACCAAGATGGACGCCTACAGTTACCCGTTGTTAGCTGTTTTTTTTTCAATTCTCAGCTGTCGTTGGCCGTTGTCAGTTGTTGTTAGCTATACCAGTTTTTAACAATGCAGAACACAGTATTTTACCCTGCAAACACCATAGCACCGTGTTCACAGTTAGACCTTTGGCAGCACAACGAAAACCACTTATTTAACATCACAAAAACAAAACAGAAGTGCTAATAAATGATAAATTACGAGAGCTTTTACTGTCACTCTTTACTGTTGATGCACAGCACTGCCATCTTGAATTATGACACTGTCGTTAAGTCGGGGTTGGCGAAGATCGTCTGACTTTCCGAGTCAGAAATCCGACTTCAGGAGGGCATCCAGATGAATTTCCGACTCGGCGCTCGGAAATCCCGAATTCCGGGCACAACTGGAGCGCAGCATTAACAAAATTACCTTGGGGCAACTACAATGGTGGCTAGCAGGATTGCAAGACAGATGGTGGTAGAAAGAACTACACGGCTGCCTAGAAAACTGCACATTGTGGACTTCCTTAACAAAACATAATGGAAATCATAACAAAGACTTTCCCCCCTCACAGAGACTCCCATACAAGCCTGTGTCTCATATACCAGTGCAATTGATATTCAAGATTTCATGGAGATCCGTTTGAGAATCCGCTGACTTCTCCAGACTGCCTTTTTCAAACAATGAGTTTGACATTATGGATTGCTTGGCCAGATGCACAGCCAACTTTTCAAAGCTATGGAAATGACACCCTTTATTTCACGCCTAATGGGGGCTTAGTGGGATGGGGGCCTTATAGGTATTGACTCACTTATAGAGTGAGCCTCTAGTGGCCACTTAGGGAACAGCAGTTTTTGGCACTTCAACATCCCCTTTAATTCCCTGATGTGAATTTGTAGCTGTTGTAATGTAGGCTAGAATAAGAATTACACATGATCTGTTTTGACAGAGCTGTCGACGCTGAAAGTAAAGGTCCCAAATTTGCTCTTTACACCCATCTTTTTTGTTTTTGACTGATCAAATGAGATGGAAATTTTAATAATTTTAAAGGTTGCGAATGAAAAATGAAAGCATTTAAGTATCCCATCAGTAAAATGACATGTGAAACGCAACAAAAAGTTGAAGAAGCTACACTTTCATTTTGCATCAAGACTTGTGGTGTTGTAACCGAGAGCTTATTAGGAATCTAAAGTTCACAAACAACTGTGCAAGTATTGCCAAACTTCTGCTCTTCTTATTTTTTTGCCTTTAATAACTGGATTTACTGAAACAAGTTTGACAGATTACTGGACTGCAATCATTTCCACCATCAGGGTCAACAGCAGACATTTACCAGTTAAATGATGGACACATGCAGGATTTAAAATGCAGCCAAAGCAAATTAAGAAAAAAGATCTTGCTGATCTTGGAGGGAAAAACACTGAACCTACGCCCATGCCCCTGGCAGTGCACCTCGGAAAAGCAACACACAGTACAATCCAAATGAGCTGCAGGAAAATCTGAACATCTATCATTTGGAGGCACTTTTTGTATTACATGTCACTGAGAAATTTTTTAACCTCAGAGCTTAACTCTTAACTCTCAAGCCAGATAAAATCAGCGCAGACACTGAAAGACTTCACTGTCCTGTTTCCCAGCGGAGTCACATCCTCAGATCTTTCAAGTGTCAGGAAAAGGACAAGCTGCTTTTTTTCAACCCTGGAAGACTTTAAACTTCTGTGACCATCGGCTGTGTCACGACCTCTTGCTCACTTCTGTACAATAAAAGAGTTGGGGTCAGGGCGGCCTGCAGGGCTGCCCCGTGGTGTCATGCACAGCGCTGACCGTGGTTTGACTTACTTGGAGGAGGGGTTCAGGACTCCTTAGCAGACTGTCCGATGTCCATCCTGCTCAGTGAACGTGAAAGTTTCCTTTAGGATCTGTGAGTCAGGTGGAAGAAAGGAGCTTCAGGGAGGAGCGTCGCTCACAGGCAGCAGGCCGTGATCTGGAGATGGCAAAAGGGAGACAGTGGTTGAAGAACAGTGAGTCAGTCAAAAGTGTGGGTCACTGATGTTAGCACCACAGGTCAACATGTACGGCTGTGTCTCCTGGCTCCATTCAGCCCTCATTTATTCTGTCCTCTCCTTCTTTCTCTGTTCCAGTCTGCAGCCTAATGAATGATGAATGTGCTCTCAATGATCCTGCCAAACTCAGGCTCATCAATCAATTCATGAAGCACCAAATTCTAATAAAAATGATCTCTGGACATTTTACAAAACGAGCAGGTCTGGACTGTGTTCTTTTATTTTTACAAAGATCCAAACAGGAGTCGAACATGAACAAGCACTTAGCAATGTCCTCTTTTAAGGCAGAAACCTCGAGCAGAACCAGACTCACTGGTGGCAGCCATCCACCACAAACAATTTTTAGATTATTTTGGGGCTGAATTAACTTTTTTTTAGAAGGAAAGCTTTAGAGAGACAGGAAATACAGAGGTAGAATTATAAGCCCAAGTCCTAGAAATTTGTCATCTGTGCTTGTTTACATCCAGGTAGTAGACTACAAGAGCATTATTACAGCTGCATTTAAAGCAGGTTTTGAGTCCAGCAAAAGTTGGTCTGTTTTTATTTAAACTTTGGGTGATTTTACTCCTCCCTTGGAAGACAACAGGGGCCAACTCAAGATTGAAATAATAAAGATAAAACATACTCAGTGGTCATGATTGGATATCCTGGGGAGTTAAATGGACGTTGTTGATTTGAAGAAGCAGCACAAGTGTTTTAACATGTCCTATTAAACGAACCACAATCAAACTGACTGAGAGAAGACTTAAACAGAAGTTACAACCTCAATGGGCGCATCACAGACAAAATAAAGTCACATTTGTCATGATCTGTCGTCATGTGTGCTGTCTCACACATTAAAAAATTGTTTAGGATTTTAAAACTTGGAAGGTCGTAACGGTGGGTGAGTTCACCACAGCCTAGACACAACATATCACAGGCATTTTTAGTTTGCACAAGTAAAAATATCAGAAATAAAATTCACAGACTACAAACTCTTGTGCAAAGGTGATCAGGCTTTATCATTCAGTGGACGTAATGTTTGAACCCCAAGCTGTGACATGAGAAAAGATCATGCCCTCTGAGTGTGCATGCTCTCTTTGAGCTGATGGTGCGTGTGTGTGTGTGTGTGTGTGTGTGTGTGTGTGTGTGTGTGTGTGTGTGTGTGTATGTGTTTGTGTGTGTGAGTGTGTGTGTGTGTGTGTGTGTGTGTGGCGGGGGGGGGTTGTTAAGGGAAGGCGAGATTAGAGATAACTGGCACTTTATCCGCACAGTCTTGAAGTGGTAAATATAAAAACTGCAGTATACACACATCTGATCCATAGTACGCTCTCCGTCTGCCAAGCTAATTTTGAAATTTCCTTTGAGCAGCTCCTCTCAGTTCTGCTTTGGCTCCGGCACACATTCACAGCCGCGCCGCTATGTGTGCGTTTCCTTTTGCTTCTTTATCTGCCACATGCTCAGAACAGGACTCTGGTTTTTATTAAAACAAAATGCCTCCACATGCACATGATAGGATTTCTTTTAAGTATATAAATCATCAACCTGAGCTCCCTCTGTGGAAGGTTTGAAGCAGCTGCTCCATCATTTCTGCTGTCATCAAACCTCTTGATACATATCATTTCATTAAATGAACTCAACATGGATTATTTATGCTCTCTCCTGACTCCTTTAACTTTCACCAGCTGCAGCATCAGGTCACTTGGAAACATGATGGATGAGATTCATTCAGATTGATCTCTCTTTCAAAAAGCTTTTAATGTTTCTGCTTCCTCATATTTGTCTGAGCTACAGCCACTTAAGACCGTGTTATTTTATCAGCACTAAGACTAAAGCAGGATTATAAGCAGTTGTTATAAGTCTTGATTATCTGGATGCTTTTATCTTTTTTTAATGTTACTGATTCATCAATTGTTGAACTTTCTGTGCTTAAAATTCTGTTTATGATTCAGCTTAAGTGATACTTTCTTTCTGTTTTTGCAAGGCCTTCAGATTTTTCATAAAGATGGATGACCTTACAGCTCACCAAAAGTGAGGTCAGCACCTTTAAAGCTACCCCTGTCAATTGTTGACAGTATGAGTAACAGAGCGTGCTTCCATCTCTTTTCAATTAAAACAGGGCTAACAGTCATACAAAAGTTGGAATGATCAGGGGCACAGCTTAGTTGTTGGATTTGTTGTACTTATAACAACTTAATGCAAAATCCACTCGCTTTGTGAGACCACCTTGGCAACTCTCGGGGGATAAACTCTAAGGGGCTTTCTATCCCACAGAAAAGATCAGTGTATTTCCATTTATCTGTCAGACTGTCTGGATCTAAGAAACAGGGCATTTGTGAGGATTTTTGTGTTAACTTTCCTTTTAAAGTATTACTTATGTTGTAAGCTGACTGCACTAAACATAGGCTGCCATCTTTGTTTTGGTCTGTTGACCAATCAGAGGCTGTATCTGTGATCAGTAGACCTAAAAGGTCTGATCAGGAGCAAGGGCAACCCAAAACAGAGTCACAGTCTGCTCTCAGTATAGAAGTATCAGTATATAATCAGTAAAAATAAAAGGCATCTTTAAAATTAAAGGCCAGTGCAGATAATTAGCCAAATACCAATTACTGGCCCCTATAATTGGTCAAGGCCAATAATCGGTCTACCCACCAAAAAGATGTTTGGTGGCTAGTGCTGTGGCTGGGACCCTATATGTACTGTTGATGAAGTTAGGTGCTGTTCTGAGCATTATTTGTGGCTATAGAGTGGCGTTTTGGTTGAGGTTTGTGTATCCCTCCTAGGACCACTGTGTATTGCTATCGTTCGGTCGTTGGTTTAACTAGAGAAGCAAGCGGTAGGGGGTGCCTAAATCAGTGTTACGATGTGTTTGACCCTACACTAATTTTACACTGGAATATCCCTTTAAGAACCCACTGATATTTAAGAGAAGCCAAAAACGTTGATTTACTTTGCTTTTTCCATATGCCTGCTTATTATTTTCTGTTGAAATACTTTGCTTTAAAAGTAAAACGTGTTTTCCAAACATTTTTTTTACAAAAAGGGTCATCTAACATATGAGTCAATAAAGTATGCGCATAAAAAACCCTGATATGCTCTCCAGAACTCTCTGTTCCTCTTCAGACCGTCAGCAGATTTTCTCTGTTCTTGTCTGGGTAAAGTCTCATCCTCAGTGTCTGGTCCACTTCCTGGTTTCCCTCCGAGTCAGAGTCCAAATAAACAGGACGGAAACTTTGCTGTTCCAGACACCGGGACATCAGACCGATGGTAAAACCAGACCAGGGAATCCCTTCAGGGGGAAATGAATAATAAGAGGGTCATGAACTCGGGAGGAATGACGTCATATGCTGATAAAGACGTCGAGTTGTGAAGTTTGAGTCTGTGATGGAGGAGTGAGTAAGTTTGAAGTCACACACACACACCTTTAAATCTTATTAAGTAACATAAACAAACAGCAACACAGTTAGTCATAAAACACACATGTGCTGCTTCTTCGCTGGTGTGATTGTGACAGAGATCCAGAGGGATTTTCTCAGGTTAGGCGTAGTTCACACAAAAGGTTCAGCGCCAGCACTTTCTGGGGGTAAACACTCACATGCGAGTTTTTCTGTCAACACAAAGACCGCAGATTTTACACTTTGTCTGCGTAGGCAACTCCTCTTAAGCCTGAGGGAGCCTTTGCGTGATCCTGTAACCGAGCGCCATTCCTGACGCCTGGGACCCGGCACGTCTTCAACAAGCCGGGACACGGACGCCCTGGAGTGAATAAATGCCTGTAAAAATCATCCGACACCCCCACAAACACCCACAGAATTTATCTACTCACCCCTCCTCGCACAAACACAGACACTGCACTCTTACTCACATATGTAAATGCACTTTTACTGGTGCACCACCCTCTGCACAAACAAACAAACAAACAAATAAACAAACAGCTCACAGTGCCCCATGCCTCAGCTCAGCCTGCTATCAGACATGTTTTTGTATCTCACCTCAGCTGACAATTACTGTTTGCGTGTCGGACAATGATCTCGTGCAGAGCAGATGCCTGGGCTGGTATTAGGAGCAGTCTGCAGCTCCTCTTGGGCGGAGGCAAGCAGAAACAACCACAGGCTGCACAATTAGCAGTTTGTGGTCTGTAATGTGGCTCACTAATTACCACACATTTAATGTAGTTTACCTTAAGTAGTGCATTTAGGAAGCTCAGCTCCAAAAATAGACACTAAAAGACTCAGGTCTGGTCACAAATCACTGTCTAATTGTTTGCAAGGCAGAGTTGTTTATAAGTGCTTGAAAAGCGGATGGTACTTGACTATGCTGTAATGTTTTAAGGCACAGAAAACACAATGTTTTGTCCTGATTTGAGCGCGTGTGTTTTCATTTTCGGTGGCAGACAGAGTTGCATGAGAAGATGATATTACTCTTTAATATTTGTAAAGGGCTGTAGCTATGCTGGAGTTAGTCGATATAAACCAAGTTATATAGGCACCATCTAAAGCCAAAGCCTGTACATTTTAATGTCTGTTTTGTGCATTTAGGAAGATTTCATAATATGTAAGTTATCTAAAATTACCCTCTTGCACACTGAGGACAAATGACCACATCATTTCCCACTGAGCATTTTTTAGTCTAAAAGAGGTCTAATAGACGTCTTAATGTAGCCAAGACGACTGGTCTAAAATCAGGCTACCACAGGTCTAAAAATGAAAGTTTTTTTAGACGTCTAAATTTAGACCAAGTCTAAATCTGGGCTATATCTCTACTACACTGTATATTGCTCAACGGCTATCATAATTATTTTAGTTACTTGTGAGATCAGTTATACAACTCACAGTTGCTTTTTGAAATAAATAGTTTTCGAATAATGGGTTAAAGTGCAATGTCTAAATTCTGTCTAAAAATATACAGAATCTAGAAAATTAGGTCTAGAAAAAAATAGACATCTATTAGACGTCTACTGCTCATTGGGGTGATTTGCCCTGTGATAAGTTGGCACTGCAGGCAGGCCAGCTTCGCACATGGATTCTTCTACTACAGAGCCATACAGTGATAATACATGTTACAATACAGTCTTTGTGATGAAATATGAAGGTCTACCCTGAAAAAGCCATTATCTGGATGACAGCATATGTTGCTCCCAAACCTGTTTAGAAATACCCTGCCTTGAAATGGCAGAATGCATGGGACAGTTTTGGGAGAGACGCGACTTGGCGTCCTGCGACCTTGGCGTCCTGCGACCTTGGCGACGCAACCTCCGCAAACAATGCGCGACCCGGTGACCAGGTCGCGCATGGTCGCGTCGCAGGCAGCCAGCGGTCGCTAAGTCGCGTCAGGTTGCGGCTGTACATAGACTTTGCATTGGGAGCAGTTGCTGAAGTCGCCGAGGTCGCGTTTGGTCTGAACACCCCTTTAACCTGCATTTTCTAAACTCACAGACAGCCTTGTTTTGAGATGTGTGCAGTGACTTCCACTACAAAGTCATGTCTGTTTTAAGTCTGTGCTGCATCAACAGCCATTCAGTATTTGAGCTTTGTCCCTTTTTAAAGAGATTTTTCAGGATTCTCTGAATAGCTTGATAAAGTTATGATCCATAGATGATAAAATTCTTAAATTCCTTGCAACTTTAATGTTCAGCGATATTATTATTATTATTTTTTTAACTATTACCTCACTCAGGCTCTAACAGAACTATGAATCTATACCCATCTTTACTTCTGAGACACTCAGCCTCTCTAGATGTCTTAGTCATGCTACTAACTTGTTAAAGTTATTGTAGTAAGTTGAGGGTTGTTGTTTTAGGTGTTTCTTCTTCACATGCAGTGTTTCGTTGTCCCTGTCCTCACTGTTTTGAAAAGCGTTGCTTGTATCACATTTAAAATAGGTATACATTTAGGTTTACATACTGTCTCTGCACTATTTTCATTTAAGTAAAGGCTTCAAATGATGTACAAACCTGTTTTCAGACAGTGACTCATGTAATTGGGATCATTAAAGGCACGTGAGTGGAATTAATCTACTTATCTTACTGAAAAATGTAAAAAGTTATTCTTATCTCGTGATCATGTGTTTTTCCTTCATCCTGAAACAGCAAACAGAACCCAGTTGAAAACACTCAAAAGTAGCATCAGAGGGCTTTTCAGATAGTTTTCCCTGAAGTGAAGAACAAACAACATCTTCCCCTCTTCATATCTCACTCTGAAAGTTTGGACTTACTCATCTTCACAGTGCCTGTCAAACAGTTCACTGCTTTGTCATTACTCATCGCCGCGTCAGACCCACAAAGTCAGAGGTGTCCTCTTTTATCATCACATCTACCTCCATAACAAAGTTTATTATGCTTTGTTTCTGCAAAGCTGCGTGTGCTTAACTCTTTGTTCTTGAGGAAAAATCATACAACATGTTGGTGAGTGGGGTACTTTGAGTTCAGATGCTGCCTCCGAAAGCTTCTTTTAGTAGCTGTGTTCTGTTTTAGATCTCCACCTGAGAAAAAAGGAGAGTCTGAAGTACAGGACCCGATGTTTCCTGTCGTGGCTGCTCATGTGTTCAAGCGCGTTTTAATGGGGCTTTTGCTCGATGTTTCGCTGTGAAGCACGAGGACAGAAATAGCTAAACAATGCCCGGCAGCTAGAGGCTCGCATCCATAATGACCCCAGCCTTGTGATTGAAGAGGCCCCTCTAAAAAGGCAGAGCAGGTGGGAGTGTAGGTGGTCTCCCCCCAGCGCTCTCCTCACGCTGCATATGCACACACATAGACGCCTTGCAACCTTGCACAGCACACACACGAGAGAAAAAGAGAGCGAGAGAGAGAGAGTCGGTGTACGTGCTGCTGTGGATGCTCAGACTTGAACACTTAAAGCTGCAAACTTTGCTGGTTCATTTTCAAAATGTAGAAGTCTAAACACACCAGAGGCTGAATTTAGATTCTTTTAAGGTTCTTTATCTCACCCTGATTACATTTTATTCTACTCATAACCCTAAGTGCCTTTTTTGTCCAGGCTCTTCTCTTTCTATTTGACATTTTCTGGAGTTTGCAGCATGCCTCCATCTCTGTCTGAAGATCCTCCTTAAAACAAAAGCAGCTGAACAGGGCCTTCAACTTTCTCTTCTGCTCTGAGTAATACCGAGAGTTGTACTTTCATCTCATTGACGTTCTGAGACGGTGATGCGGTGCAAGTGTCTGAGAGTATCTGCCTTCATCTGTTCGAAAGGCTGCAACGCCCCATGACAGCGCAGAAGAAAATGAGTTTCGGTGTCAGATTTGAAAGAAACTTTAAGAGCAGACTTGACCGGTATCAGCTCAGTCGGTTGGCTTCGTGTTCATCCCACCACAGGCACTCGATAACTGACTTCTCAGCTCAACCTTTGCAGTTACTCACACAGAGAAATGTTCCAACTGTGTGTCTGTGTGTGCGTTTTCAGCTCCTTTTTTGATGTTTTCTGGCTGTAACCCCTGCCAAGAACATTTAAAATCCGTGACTCACAAACACTCCCGACATCTGATCCTGAATATGCGGGTATGTGTTCGGTGGTTCAGAATTAAAATGGAGAAGTAATTTTGGTGTCAAGTGTGGTATCTGGATAAGAAGATCGGCTTCTTTGTGCTCTCTGGTAGATATGCGCAGATGTTGTGTGTAGATGATTGCATGCAGGTGGATCTACGCACAGATGTTTCTCTCTGATGAGTGGGTAAAGCACACAAACAAGGGTTCAATCCGCCATCTGCTCCTCTTACAAACACACACACACACACACACGCATTGATATACACTTACATTTACTGCTCACTTCAAAAATGAGGGCGCTCCTTTCTCTGGGAGAAACTCTCGGTAAAAAAGTAGGCGTCTTGTTGCAGTAACTTTGAGTCAAATAAACATGAGTATCATCCATTGGTTTACTATTACTGCAAGTTTCATACATGCTGACTGTCTCTTGCGATGTGTCGCCATTGTTTTGCTCGGCACAAAGTTCTAGGAGAACAGCGTCAGTAAGCATAAAGGCCATCAGTCCATTTATTGCCTTAGTCTGACTGAAACTGGACTTTTTAGAAGCATGTAAACACATAAGTCCGACTAACTTCACATCAAACTTCTCAAAGTCAAATGAACATACCTGGATAACATGGTTTGGGGGTCAATTTTGTCTTCAATGTATATGGCTCAATCGGACTTAAACTGGCTCAAATTTTCGGTGCATGCTTCAATCAGTACGTTTACATGACACCCAAGAAAACTGAATTATTGCCTTCCTCTGATTAAAGACATATTCCGGCGTAAAATTAATTCAGGGTCAAACACACTGTAACACCGAGTTAGACACCCCCTTGAGAGATGAATGTTGCTAACAACATGTAGTCTGTAGTTAGACCAACTTTAGTAACGACCGAACGATAGCAATACAGAGACCAAAACGCCACTCTATAGCCACAAAAAGTGCTCAGAACAGCACCTAAGTTCATCAACAGTACATATAGGGTCCTAGCCACAGTACTAGCCACCAAACATCTTTTTAGCTTTGCCTGGTTTCTTTAGCAAAGAGACTAAACACAACTCATCTACTGTCTTCATTTTGCACTGCAGACGTGGTAGTTCTTCTGCCTTAGTGCTTCGGCCTGATTTCATTACCATGAAGAAATTATGTATTTGACCCTAAATTAATTTTAGGACGGAATATCCCTTCAAAACCAGACAACTGAAGTGCATGTAAACACCTTAGTCCGACTATAATCGGAGTTTGAGAACTCCGATTGGAGTAGGAGAACTCAGATTAAGACACCGAGATAATGCAATTAGAATTCAGTTTTCTCTACCATGTAACCAGCGTCATCGGAGAATGATTGGACAATGCATGTACGCATGCGCCACGCCCCCATAACCCCGGAACAAAAACACCAGAGAAGAGGAGTAGTATGCACCTCATCTGCAGAAAAAGTAGCGCATACATCATGTACAACAAAAACAACGCTGTACGATGCTCCATCTTCTTGCTCGAAAATGCCCAGCAGCAGCTGTAGCCACTTCTGACCTCTGGCACAGGCCTGCTATTGTTGTTGGGTCAACTGAAAACAGCGCCGCTGAGAGGACCAATATCGCCCCCTAGTTTTGGGGAGGAGGACACGTTCACGTCAATAATTCGATTTTCTCAGCTGCATGTATACGCGGACAAGGAGAGAAGTCTGATTTGGCAAAAAAAAAAAACAATTATGATCTTCGTCCGATTAAGCTGTGTATGTAAACGCACTGAGTGTTCACATGCCAGGCTTTAAGTCGGTTGTTAAAAAACATGGAGGCATTGCTTGGAGCTGGGTAGTAAACAAAAAAACCTCAACAGACAAAGAAAGGACATAAAATTGATAAAAATGTCCAATCCTACAAGCTGTAAAAGTGACAATGTTTACATAGTTTGACATCCAACCTGTCAACCTCTTGCTAACAACTTTTGCTAGCTTCTTTGTGTGTTCCTATGCTATAAGCCAACTGTAGCATATGTCTCAGGGTGCACTGGCAGCTAACTGAACCTTTACAGGTCAGCTGATCACAGATACAGCCTCTGACTGGTTGACAGATAAAAACAAAGATGGCAGCCTTTGTCTAGCTTGGTCAGCTAACGACAGAAAAAGTATTTTCTTTAAGTTTCTAATAAATCACTGCGACTGATATACCGAGATAAAAACATTTAGGGACTGATTTATGCTGAGGTGACCATCCTTCACGTTTCCATGCAGAAAAAAAACGGTTATGTTGAGTAAATGTAATGTAGGCTAGTTCTGGTGCAGCTTTTAAGGTTGATAAATGACAAGAGTGGCACTTAAAAGCAAGACGATAAGGGCGGGAACAATATAACAACAGGAAATCCTGGTCCAGGTTGTCTTAGTAGGCGCTTAAAGTGGAGTCCTGTTGTTCTCTGGATTGGTCTGGTGTAATCTAGAGAGTGGCTGGATGCTATTGTTAGCTGTAGTCTGATTTGAACAAACAGGTTATCCATGCGTCGTTTGTTGTTTTTCCTCTGCCGTGATTAAACTTGTTTTTCCCCTCTAATACTGACTCCTCTGTCAGTCTCCATCTTCCTCTCCTCGCTGTCCCAGTTTCACCCCTCGCTTTCCCTCTTTACAACGTGCACCTGTGCTTCTGCTCGCTCTAAATAACAAACCTAGCCCACCATCTCTGGTCTGCTTTCCCGGATAACACAAACCATCTTGCCAATAGCCTTGATCAGAGGCGCCATGTGCTCACATCCACATTTACTCACAGCGGGGGCAGCGCTTTAGACTGATGCATGCGTGAGTGCAGCCACTTAAATAGGGCCATTCAGAGCCATGTGGACCCAGCAGGTGCCTCTTCTATACAAAGCCTTCCTTTTTTTACTCCTCATCTTCCTCCCTCTCTCCTCGCTACGTAGCCTTAGCCATCCGCCCACATCCGTGTATCAATTAGGAAGATCAGAGAGGAGAACAATGTCCTGAGGCGAATCATCTGCAGAATCAAACCTAATCACGTTACTACCGACTCTTTTACACAGGTCTTTACCCTGAATGGCTGCATGAATGCACATCACACTCTTTTCAAGTCCCGGCTTGTATATGATAGCTGAGAGGAAGCTGCATTGAGCCTCAACTCTCTAAGTATTGATCGCACTCTTTGCATCATGTTTTCATTTATTGTGGTGTAGTCATGTTGTGTCCCTGCTAACCTCTGTGTCCTCCCCGCAGATGCAACTTCCTGTGTAGCTGTGGTACTTCGGGTTTTCACACAGGATGTTGAGGGGGCAGAAAGGATGTTCGAGTTCTGATCACATCCTGTGGTCGTGTGTGTGTGTGTGTTTGTGTGTGTGTATTCCTGTCTGTTGTTTCATTCAGTGGAAGAGGAATATGACAAACAGCTAACGTAAACTGGAAGTGTAAATTGTGTGAACTGATGGTGTTTTTGATTGACTTCCAGTGTTTTTGACAGCTGTATGAGGTCACACAGCTGTACAGATTATTAACGTCCTCATTTCCACAGTCGGTTTTTCTCCTACCACTTTATCACAACTTGAGGTGTTGTATTTTCGTGGGTGTATTTTATGTGTGACATTTTTCTGATGCAGAGATCAAAATGTGGAAAAAAAATATAGAAATGTTATCAGGAAAGAAGCCCCAAAGCTTCAGAGGAAGAGAGTGATCACCAGTGACATGAAAAATATCAAACTCTCTTTTTTGTTGGACTCAACTTTTAGGAATTTTGGTTCAAGTACAGCTGACATGAGCACAGGAACTAACCCTGACAAATATGTACGACCCAAATACCACAAAGTTGGGACACTGTGTAAAATTTTTCAGTAAATGTAAGATTGCATTAAGACAACAACAAATGTAAAAACTGTCAAATTTTGTTGTTTTATGAAATAATCATGTTTTCAAACAGTAACAGAAGCATGTTTACTCCTTCTGACAACACTCTTTAAAGACTCACTCTAATGAAAATCATGTTTTTCTTGTTGTCTACATGTTCATATGACATTTTCTGATGCTACAGGACGTATCACGAGAAAAGTAAGTACAAAATTGCATTTCTGGGTATTTCTACATTCAATACGCTGTGAATCTCTAGCAGACTATAATGGCAGGGTCAGATTCAGTGAGATTTTTTTACGTAGCAAATCGAAGCCCCGCCCCCAGAGCCCCGCTACACAGGCCACACTCAGCGGAATAGAGAGGAAAATCGCGGAACAAGCGAGTGCGTTAGCGGATTGCAATGCTGGTGAGAAAGCTAATTATGATATTGACTTAGTGACCGAGAGCTGAATAGCTCCTATATTACCTGCCACTTCTACTACACCGGCAACGTTAGGCTGCGAGCTAACGTGAAGAAGAGTGTGCAGAGCAGCGCTGTCTCCGCCCACGACTCAGAGGCGATTTGCTAATGAGCTACTGGAGCTCAGCAGAAGAAAAGCCCTTGAAAATGACACAGGTAACGTGATTTTGGCTGAAAACTTCATAATCCCAATTTAAAGACCACTGGTAACACTTAAAGTAGTGATAGAAAACTATCAGAGTGGGACTTTAAAGGGTTGGAAATAGAGCTGACCACTTTTTTAGTTTTTAAAGTCATCCCATTATTGACTACTGCGGAGTTTCATCTGTCCAACAGTTTAGGGTTTCTTTTTTCAGATTTCTTTTAATTTTGCATAAATGTTTTCAATGTGCGATACGTCAGGACTCCAGGGATGCCAGTAAAGCACCTGCACTTTTCTACTATCAAGCCATGCAGTTGTAATGCATGTAAAATATGATGTGATAACTTCTTGCTGTATTACGTGAGCCAGATGGTCTCTCTTCTCTTGAGAGTGGAGGATCTGGCATCCAAGATTTCCAAAAAGGATGTTAAATTTTGATCCATCAGGAAAGTCTTCTGCTTCACCTCAGTACATCTTCAATATGGTTATGTTAATATAAGGCTTCCTCTTCATGGGGTTCAGTTTTAACCTGCATTTGTGGATGCAGTGACGAACTGTTCACAGACAACATTTTTTTGAAGTGGGTTGGAGCCCATGCAGTGACTTCCACTCCAGAGTCATGTCTGTTTTTAATGCAGTGCCACCTGAAAATCACTGCCATCTAAAGTAGTTTTGGGCCTTGACCTTTTTGGACAGAGATTACTCCAGATTCTCTGAATCTGAAGTGGATGCAACCCTCAGCTTTTGTTTCACTTATGCTGAACAACATTTCTCTATTATTATAGTTTCACACAGTTTCTAAAGGAGGACTCAGCCGAACAAGAATTTCCCCTTTTATACCCAGTCATGTCACAAACCTGTTTCAGATAGATATAATTGTTTTGAAGTTTCTCTTTTAGGTAGTTTGAACAGTATTACACATTTTTACCAGTGTTTCATTGTCCTTGTCCAATCTTTCTTAAAAAGTGTTGCTCACATCAAACTAAAAAACTTTTTTTTTTTTCATCAATTTGAGGATTAATGAATTAATCTAAATTTTACTTTTCTAATAAAAAACAAGGTTCAAGTCAAAGATTTGCGGTAAGTTTCCTGAGAATCACAGGAGGAAGGAGAAAAATGGAATTGAGCTTTAAAATACATACAAAGTACATTTTTTATTTTGCCTGTTTATATCTCCTGTGATTTAAGATCTTAAATTAAGCACTTTTGAAGCAGGCCTGTAGTGGCGGCACAGGAAAATGCAGTTTTTGGCGCCAAAAAGTGGTGCCTGCTTAATCCCTGGTCACAGGTTTTGTTCGTTGTATTCACTCGGGGCTACTGCCAGAATAAGACAGGATTAGGAAAAATGCAAGTCAGCAGGTTGACAGACAAAGAAAGGCAGACAGGCAGGCAGGCAGCGGTGCAGCAGACAGCCAAATAGACGAGGATAATGCTAGGCAGGTTGAGACCCAATGGAAGAAGGCTGGGAGGAAGGATGCAGGCCCACAATGGTTGTCTGCCAGATCACCAGGATAACATAAAAATAGGAAGAGCACCATGAAAAGAAAGGAAGAACAGGAGCCAGGGGGTCAGACAGTACACAGACCTCAGACTGGAAGACTTTACACAGTTTCCATTGAGGTAGCCTTTCTTTTTTCCAGCCGTGCCATTGTTAGTGAGCCTGAAATCCACAGACAGCTCTGGTTAAAACAGGAGGAAGGTCACAGTTATGTTTTTCTGACAGAGAGCCACTGAGTCAAGGGTGATTGTGTGGCGTTTCCTGCTGTTGATACCAGAGGGTTTTACAGGAATGGTAAGAATGTCTGTTTTAATATACTGCCGCTGTTTGTGCATTTCTGCTTGTGTGTTGTGTGTGTGTGTGTATGTCATGGGGGAAACGTGTGTGGGTGTACTCCAAGCCCTAGGAATAGCATTTGCGTCGTAAATGCTCTGTTTAAAACAATCAATATCCACTCTGGTTCATACGCGATAAAGGAGCATGAAGTGTGTGCTTTGATGTGTTTGTGCGTGCACTTGCATGATATTCGCGCCCTGATGCATGCAGGCAGGGTGAGTGTGCGTGAGCGTGTGTGTGGGCTGCGGGGCCACCCTCTGATTGTCTCCTTGGCAGCCGCTGAGCTGAAGTGCTCTCTGGGTGCTGAAGAGGCCGCGCAGAGCAAGAAGAAACGCACACACACTCCAAACTCTTTATCAGAGCTGACAGCCTCTTTTTCTTCTCTGCACTTGTGCTAGAGCAGCATAGCCTAGATGCATCTCTGCAACTTTGTGCCATAACGGACACACACATACACGCGTTCGCACACACATGAACACATCCCAGCTTCCCCCTCTTGCATTCGCCTCCCCTTGTGTTTGATGTGGTCTTTCGAGAACCATGTTTAAAGAAATTCTTGTTCAGCTTTGAAGTCGCTCTGTGTTTCCCACTCTCTTTCTGCTGTGTTTCCTCTTTTATCTTCTGACAGTGAGCGAGCAAGTCGGGAGGGAAACAAGGCCGGTGTGGAACAAGATACTTGCCCCACATACTCTGTTTACCGTGTGTTGTACCTGTGAACTTGAGAAGGAGCTTTTGTTTCCTCAAAGATACGGGTATACCCACCACCTATCGGCCAAAACACTGCGGTCTCCCTCCACAAAAGACTCCTCTTTAAACAAACGCCTCGGGAGCAAAGTGTTGATGTCATTCCAGGCATTTATCAAACACAGTTTTCTGAGGGGAGCTACGTCTGGTATGTGTCGACAAATATGCCGGGTGTCATTATGGCTTCTTGTTCTACAAAGACTAAATACTTCAAAGCATTCATGTGTGGCTAAGGTTCCTTTGCTTCATAACTCACACATTCAAAGTCATCCAAATCCACTAACTCCTCCTAATGCTGACAGATCCTTTTCCAGATGTGGAGATTACAACAAATGCTTTTCCCAGATAGGTTAAATACCAGCTCAATTCATCATGTCATGCAGATGTTGCAACACAAAGATGAATGTTTCCACTGAATTCGGTTGCTGTGTGAAATCTCAGCTGGCTCCAAACAACACAACTGCACAAACTGTTTAAAGATAAGCGATAAAATGTTCCTTTATTCATTGCACAAGGTGGGCTAATAACTTCCGAATTTATAGCGGCGATAAATACAAAAGATAGATTAAAGAATGAAGAAACTTAGAGTTAAAAAAAATATTTAAAAAGATATATACATGAGTGATATTTACAGCTGTTATGTACATAAATTGTCCAACTTTCAGGCTGCCATGAGTTGGCTTATTCTGTCAACAAAGCATAAAATTGTAGTATGAGCAAATTATTCTGAAAGAAATTGTACATGTCTCAGCAATGTCATATAAGAGGGGAAGCAGATTGTAAGCAGGGACGATCAGAGAAGTGCAGATAATGAGGACAAAAGCATAACTGTGAGTGTGATATTGCTAGTTTATCACCCAGTTGAATTGAATTTTTATCATCAAGAAATATCAACAGTAAATAAGACTGAGTAGAAAGACTGATCTGATCAGAACCAACATATCAAACCAGTCCCCCTGAAAGAGTCTGACCTCTGCCTGTTGACACTGTGGCAAAATGTGACACATGGAGGAGCATTTTTAATAGAGACCCATTATACTCATCTCCATTTTTAATTATGTCAGCCAATAACGTAGCTTTGCGTGACATAAAGCGTTAAGAGATTCCTTATTTTGCTTATACTAGTGTTTATAGAAAAACCTGATTTGTTTTGGCTGCCTTTCCACTGATATAAAATCAGAGACAGCTCAAGGGTGTTACTTTTTACACAACTTTGAAGTAACCTGAAGTCATACCTTTACAGAAAACCTCTGAGGCTAGATGCTTTGGCCCAAGTTAGCTCCTCTTTCTACATTTGCTTTCGTCACATTACCTCCTGTTGTTATGTTATTCACAGTTTGTGGTTACGAGCCATCACAGATGGTCTTTATGGATGGAACAGCCTCAGCTCGTACTGGTCTTTGTGTACAAAAGAGCAAAAAAGTGAAGTAGCAAGCTGGCACGGCTATGTTGTGGCTTTTGTTGTCCTAAAAACACCAAAGGAACACTTATGAGCAACTCTTTGAGACATACTGAATCAACAAAGCACAGAGCAGAGGAAATGGACTTTCCCGTCAAGGGAAAATTTGAAAGAGCGTCCTCGTGGGCGTGCTCATGTAAGAGCTGTAGAGGGAGCACGTCCTGATAGGCTAATGGCTAATGATTAGTCTTACAAAGTTTTAGAAACAACAGGAAGCAAATTTAGAAAATGCAGAAAACCTATCAACAGTGTGAATCTTGAATTCTAAAACTTTGCGAAGGTTTGATATCGACAACAAGCTTTTTAATCTTTGATGTTTGCATTAAAATACAGATCAGCATAATAAGTATACAGCAGTAAGTACTTCAATAGTTGGAACTTGTCCTGCAATCCATGCAATGGCAGCAGAGCAGGTGAGAGCAAAACGCAGACAAAAAGTCCATTTTCAAAATCATTTGCATACAAACGGATAAGGACTTTAAGTGTTCTGCTTTGGAGGCAAATGAGAATCTGAGTTATTAGCTAAACGAATCAGACAAAGACCTCCTGCAGCAGATATCGGCATTTATAACAGCTGAGGTAATGTGATAAGTTTAAAGCCCCAGCACTGGTGTGCCAGTGCAGTTCAGTGGTTGAATCATGCACATGAAACTTCAAGCAGAGACTGCTGTCCTCAGACAACCCTAGTTCAAGTCTGCTCTGTGGTCCTTTCCCTCATCCCATCCCCACATCTTCCAAGTTTCCTGCTCTTTCCAATGTCTCTGAATAAAGGCATCAAAA
The DNA here is from genome assembly GCA_962446985.1 of Xyrichtys novacula. NCBI lineage: Eukaryota > Metazoa > Chordata > Actinopteri > Labriformes > Labridae > Xyrichtys > Xyrichtys novacula. Next base: position 10,407,799 of record OY660879.1, on the reverse strand, counting down.
GCCCCTCAAAGAAACCTTTACAAAACTACTCCAAATAAATCCTCATGAAGTGCCTCTTACTGTGGTTCAACATGCTTCATTATGTCATAATGTATGGTTTATTTAATGCCTGCTCTTAAGCACCCTAGCCTATAATTACAGAAAAAACCTGTGCACCAACAGGGACTCATTTGTTCCTGCTGACTTGCACTGACCTTCCCACAATGATAAGCTGGTCTGTTCCTTAAGTTGGCGGTGCCCACATCAATGTTTGCAGAGCACAGAAGCCTCATAATATTAATGATACTTGTGATCTTGGAAAGCCTCATGTACTTGGAAAGTGTTTTTTTCTATTTATTGCTGGTGGAATATCATTGACAGCACACGAAGCAGGCTGGAAAAACAGTCTGTTTCATCAACACAACATGGCAGTTTCTGTTTTTATTAATGAAAGGGGAAATGTCAAACTGCCATCCTGTAATTACTCATCAGATACACAACAACATTTTACTACAGAGGGGTCAAACGAATGCTTGGATTATAGACTGGATTGATCTATAAACAAAATCTAAAGATGAATCAAAAACTCTTAGCAGACTTGCCAAAACAGACAATGAAAGACTCTTCTTACCAACTCACCAACTTAGGGTAGGCTGACTGAGGGTAAACTTCTAAACCGTTGGCAGAAATTTGGCATTTTGAAATGATATAGCATCAAATGTCTGTAATGATGAGGCCTGTTTAAAAAGATAAAACACAAAAAAAACTATGTCAGCATTGTCTTTTCTTATTGATAACATCGTAAACAACAAATCAAACGTTAAAACAGTTTCTGGATAATGCTGAGTATAAAATCAGTCATAATGTAGAAAAATATAGTTTAAAATTTCCTCAGACTTACATATCAGTCATGTTCTTAAACATACAGCATAACCCAATGTATTACTCTATTTGATCAAAAATTAAAAATCCACCTAAAACGTGACTGGCACAAAATGACTGTGATTTTTGGATTGTACATTGGCATGCACAGTAAAGTCGGCCTACGGCCCTAGCTCGATTGGGCGACTTAACTAGACTACCAGCCCTGTCCCAGTTGACATGCAAGAATCGAATCATTTACAACAGCGTGACTCCTGGTTGATGTGTTATGTATCAAAACAGCCAACAAAACTTGGTAACAAGAAGCTAACAGGACGTCATTATTACAGCTCTGTACTGGTTGTTATGACAAGTTTTGTCTTCTTTACATCCTGTCATCATCCAAGGTTTTGTTTACTACCAGCCTTCCTAGCAACACATCCTCAACACATCATCAACTCTGGAGCATGCACATAACGTGTAGGCCAGACTCTGTTCAATTGAGCCAAATACATGATAGAGAAAATCAATTTCCAACCACATTATCCAGGTATGTTAGTCCAACTATGAGATGTTTCATTTCAGAGTGATTTCAGTCAGACTAACGCGTTTACATGCATTTTAAGTCCAGTCTTAGTCCGACTATGGCAATAAATCTTTTTTTTTTTTTCGATGAATGGGTGATGTGGTTCAAAAAGACTCAGCTGTTATCGTTATAAACCAGCTGCAGAATTATTCTTCAACAAATGGCAGAATTGGTAGCCTTATACACTAGATGCCCCTTTCAGGGTCACTTTATTATCATTAGAGAGCCAACACGGACGGACAAACACGGACGGACAAACAGGAAGCAGCTGTTGCCGGGGAAACAACCACGAGCTCCACAAGTGTAGCAGAGAGTGTGACTGAGGTAAAAAAGGAGAGAAAATACGGAGGGAAAAGAATCGCTGTGGTGGTGGAATCTAATTAGACTGTGACAGCAGATATAAAGGGATATTTCCAGCATCCAGCTTGCGCTGACAAAGTGAGAAAATGTGTGTTTCTCTGTGCGTGTAAATGTGTGTGTGTCTCAATTGCGCAAATGCTGTTTCTGCGTCTGAGCCTGGGAATAGTCTGACTGACGCACAGAATGACAGACAAGCCTCGGAGTCCTGGCAACCCCGTTATTCCTCTCTCTCCCATTGCCCTCCTCTTCCTCTTCCTCTTCATCCTCCTCCTCCTCCTCCTCCTCCTCCTACACCTCTTTCTCATCTCTAATCCCTCTGTTTCTCCAAGTCTGTCTTCTCCCTTGGCATAAAACGACTGCATGTGGATCGTCACATAATCTGATTCTGTCACTGAGAATAGCTCTGGATCACCTCTCCATAAAAATTGACCCAGAATAATTAACACAGTGTTCGCTGTGGGAATTAGTGTCACGGAGGCTGACACGGCTCTCACCTGTGTAATGGTGTTACAGAGTGGATAGTCTGTCTTTTGGATCGACATTAAAGAGCTTGTTCGCTCCTGCGGGTCTTGACTCAGCAGTGACATAAAACACCAACCCCTACGAGCTCATTTTAAGGCCACCTGACTTTGATCTTGTGCCCAGAAAACAAACAGGAATCCAGAAAGAGCGACTCACTTTAAAGCCTTTTGCAGCGCAGTTTACACACACATTTAAGGAGCACAAACAACAGATGTGTAGATCAGATATCACAGGGTACAATTCCACTATGTAATCTATCACCATCAGCCATTTCACTGCATTATAAAGTATTTCAACGCCAGAATTTTTGCCCTCAGGTGGCGAACATGTTTGCAGAGCTGGACTCATCCCCTGGATTTTCCCCATGTTTTGGCCAATAGCCTTTTCCTGTCTTTGTATTATTTCATCTTTCCCTCAAACAGCAGCCGTTCAGACTCCCATTTTTTGCTCTGCTTGCGCTGGTCAAAGCCCCGAAGCTTTCACAATAGATTTACGAGAAAGGCCCTGAAAGCAGCAACTCATGTGGCAGGATGCCGAGTCCAATAAGCTCTCAGTGTGCCTTCAGCAGGGGTAGCTGCGGCGCTTAGAGGCTCAAGCTGTTTGGTGTAAATAGATCTAAATGAGGTAGAACAAAATAAATGTTGGACAAAGAAATATAATGCAACACGCAAAAAGCAAAGGCTTACATTACTGCTGTGGCATACCTACAGCTTAGGTAACTTCCTCATTCTCCCACATCTTTCCACTGGTGCACTGAGGGGGATGTGTCAAACAATTTTAGAAATTCTCTTAACTCTCTATCGTCACTCACAAGCTCTTCATGACGTCACGAGCAGCTGAATGAAAGAGAGACAGAAAGCCAGGTCTGACCTTCTATCTTTTAAATCTATTTTCATTTCTAATCAAACTAGAGCTGTGAAATCTTCTAAAGATTTAGAGGATTAAAGGAGCTTGGACTTGTGACGTAAAAAATCCCACTCTATCTGAACCTGCCCTTTGGGTCTGCCAGAGGTCCTCAACGATTTGAACGCAGAAATACTCAGAAATGCAATTTTGCACTTTGCCATATGAACATGTAGACAACAAGAAAAACAGGATTTTCATTGGAGTGGTTCTTTAAAAGTTAACATAAACGCACTTTGAGAAATATTTAAGAGTGATCTCCAAACAGTGCTATATTCATAACTCTGATATCTCGCTGACTCTCTACTGTGATCTCTGGTTAATGTCTCAGCAGTTGCACTCTTCAGGGTTTCAGTTGTGTCATTTTTGAAAGATAAGACTGTTGCACTTTAAGAAATATGCAGAAGATCACGTACAAAATCGAACGTTAATCAATGTTATACTGAGATAACTTTGTTTACTCATAAATGGAATTGCTGGTTAACTTTTAATCTTTCTCACAGTGGTTCTGTATGGCTGAAAATACTGTTCCTACAACACTAAGACACACAATTAGTCACATCATGTTAATCAGAGGACATCCATTAGACGACAACATCCATTTCACCATGTTGACTGGTCCATAGTCAGTGGTCATGTGCTGTTTTGTGGCACGGTTGCCCACTGACACTAGCCTGATCAGCTGCACTTGCATGTTCAGCTCGTAGGTGGAGCACAACTTCAGCGTACCCTGATGATGTTTAAACCACCAAAAGTGGTGTCACTGTTTCCAGCAGCAGCAGAAATCAGGAAGATACAACCGTCTGAGACATTTATTTAAAAAAAAAACAGATGTCCCCTCGTGGTGTTTGAGTAAGGGAGGTCAGCAGGCCCTGCAGGGTTCATCCTCTTAGGATTATGATTATCTCCACAAGGTTTATGTTGATGTATCCAGTGGCGAATAAAAGCAGTGACCAACCAAAATAAGATCCACTTTAAGGCTTTAAAGTGTAGTGAAACAGACTATTCAAATTGCATAAAACAAACAGGTGGATGAACCGCTTTGTACACAGAGGCCCCCAAAAATTGGCACAAAACTGAATTTCTCAGTCACTCTAACAACTTTCCCAAAGGCATTACTGCAGGTCATCACACTGTTAAGGAGTTAATATTATTTCTCCACACCCTCTTCATTCAAACTGCTGTGTATTTATCTGTTTGTGGTTTTCATCTGATGCAATAGAGCCCACGGCTGTTGAGATACTGGCAGATTTGTCACATACGGCAGAAGTTTTCAGAAGTCGAGTCATCAATTTCAAGTTGTGTACGTCAATACACAGGCTGAAGGCTATTGCCCAATCATTTCACAAACCACAAATCAAGGGAGGATTTATCTCAACAGCATTTGAATTTGTGTTAGATAGGAGGAAATAGCTTTGAGCGAAGAACAAGATTTTCCACAAAGAAATAGAAAAAGGCGAGATAAAAATAGGTTCCTAATGAGGCCGTCACAAGTTTTTCCAAAAAGAAAGTCAGTGTTAAAAATATCTTTTTGGCCTCTATTCTGGTGTTCACAAGATGTGTGGACTGTTTTTAAACCTGTACTTTGATTTATTTTATGAATTAACTATTCCCACTCACATACTCTGTGGACGTGAAAGTTCACACGTTTACATCTAGTGTCATAATCTTGAAGCAATCTCCACGAAATCGAACATGACTGAGTGACTGAGGATGACGATAAGCCAGTGTATCATGTCATTTCTCCACCTTTCTTTAACACACGTCCCACAGATCTTCTCCAGAAAGACAGATCAGGAGTGGGTCATGGGTGGAACTGACCTAAACAAAGTTATTTTTTGCTTTATTCCATGAGTAAGTGTGCTATAAATATACCAAAAGGAAGTGTTATCTTTCTGTTTTAAGCACTAACGTCAATATCATACCAAGTTCTGCTGTGACATGAGGTTAATGTCACGCACATGATTTTCCACTACTGCTCCCACCTTTTTCCAAGGAAAGATCAACACTCCTTAAAATCTAATTAAATGCTTTGAAGACACATAGACAAATAATTACAGATTTTGCTCTGCAGGACAAATGGCAATTAAAAAAGGTGGTGCATAATGAAGATGAATGCCAAGGTTTATACACTTTTTCCACTTTTACAAGTTGTCCTTTATAAATTGGTCATCTTTAATGCCTAAAAAATGTGGGGAGATGTCAGACCACGGGGTTAAGCTCACTGTAGATAAGGGCTGTTCGACAATGGCAAAAATCAAAACCTCATTAATAAACCCAATAAGAGAAAAATTGTTCAGCCTTCATTTTTTTGTGTACTGAAGCAGGTCCGTCAGTCCAGCAGGATAATATACTTTAGGAGCTTTGTTTTATTTTTCAGATACACTGCCTCCTCCTGCTCCTCTCCCTGCTCTCCTCTCTCCACGTGGGACTACCTGATAGTTTGTCCTGCCGTTGCATAACAGCAGTCCTTCATTAATCTTAGTGGGAGCTGCAACTTCCTTGTGCTCCAAAACTTTCACATCAACCTCAGCCCTCAATCATGAAGTGAGAAGGAGAGGGTGGGCTTCATTGAATATACGGGAAGTAAGAGGGGAAACACAGCAGTTTACTCAGTTATATTTTTATGCTCATGGGGAGCCATATTCGTCATAGAAATCCAATTAGTCGCCCAAGTCTATTGCTGATAAAGCCTTTTCTTTAACATCCCACAGAAAAAGCATAAGCATTCAGTGTAACAAGTGAGGAGGGTGAGATTAGGACCAGGTTGTCGACAGCAGTCACCAAAATCACCCGAAGTTCCTCGAGGAGCCTTAACTTCGTCTTCCTCAAACTACTCTACACTTCTCTGTGTCCTTACACCCCTCAGAGTTGTCTCACTTCTCTTTTAGCAGGTTTTAGTTCCTCTTTTTCTCTAACTGCGGGCTAAAATGTAAACAGATTTCTGGACACATTATTGAGAGTAGTTAGTGGAAAATGTTGAGTGAGTGAGCACTGAATAGGACATCAACATCAAAAAGGTTAAAACATCTAAGACCTCCTTTCAACCAGTTTCAAATCAGCTAAAATATGGTTACCGCAATGACGTGCGTGGAAACACTTTTTTGTCTTGTACATTATTTTTGGCTTTAAAAGAGGTCATGAATTATTGTTATGAAAAACAAAGAATATGTAAAATCACTCAAGGCTTTGGGGGTTGATCAGAGCCATTTCATGCGCCTCATCTGCATAAATGCTAGCCTTCAGAAAGTAGGTCTTTGTTGCACGCTTACTCAATACAACTCGGTCATAACTCTTTCTTCTTTCGCCCCAAATGCTCCCCAGTGACACAAATTTATGTCGCTCTTTTAACCCCGCATATTTCATAACTCGTGACAAAGTTGCTCAACAGCTATCATTATTGTTCAACAACTTTCTCCCTGACTTGTTTGTCACACATCAAATAGAACTAAAGACACGAATTGCTTGTTGACTGATTACAGTTATTAGTATGTTGAAGATATTGCAAGCTTGCTTTCAGTAAATTTATATTGTATTATCAAGCATCTAAACATAGGAAAATGATGAGTCCTGGAATGAAATATTATCATTCAGGTTTGTGAACCCCTTCCTTTTATAAATGCACATCAATTCCAAAATATGTTATCTATTATTGATCTCAAAATCTATTATAATCAGTATTGGTATCAACCTTTAAAAAAAAATATCAAAATCAGGCTATTTCTAACTTTAACACTTAGCTTTCCTAATCCAATAGGCTTTGTGAAAAAAATGTAGTTCTCCTGTTTGCATCTTGCAATTGCATATTAATGCATTATTGACAATATGTACTTAACAGCTACTTAACTACTTCCATTAACTTCAACAGAATTAACAAAGTAATTATAATCAAAAAGGACGTCTTTGTTAACAGATACCTCACTTTACTTTTTGACAAGTAAACCATATTACCTCACTTAACGTACAGCAAACTAGCTGAGGGCAATTACAGGACCATATGGTTACTATTTGCTAGCTGAATACTAATGTTGGCTAATAAACATGTCATCTCTCTGGCTGTAGCAGAATGTTAGCCTGTTAGCTCAGTATCTACTGAGTTACTAAATGGGTTGTTCTTAGAGTCAATGGACAACCTACGCATTTTTAGTCCTTCTGAAAGCTTACATCATCCAAAAAGTACTCAAGTTGAAATACCAGTTATGAAAAGATGTCCTTTGAGTTTTTGAAGCCTTTTGTATCGGGTAAAACATAAGATCAATTATTGGATGCTATTTATTACAAAAGCATTGAAATCTAAAACTACTCTAAATCATGGAAAAGGTCCTGGTGTGTAGTGTTGAGCTGTTTTAGTGTAGCCTATGAATGATTTCTAACAGTGGGAGCTAAATATCGACAGATGAGAGAGCTGCACTTAGTCTGGCTTTGTGATCAAATCCAGAAACAGAAAAAAATAACAATACGAGCTGAGGAGACTGTCTTCATTTCAGTCCATTTTCTTTTGATTCTTTTTCTATTTCAATATTTGTTTGTAAAGCCACTGGAAACCAAAATGCGCAACAGCCCAGGACCCTCAGACCTTTTGAGCATAATATTGAGCATCATACCACAATGATGAGTTCTTTCTCCTGTCTGGTGTAGGCCTGGTTCAATTATGAAATTAACATAAAAATTTCCACCAGTCAATCATAGACATAGAAAAATAGAGCAGTTTGCTGTTTACCAATAACAGTAACTGATAGTATTAGTTGGGGAGAGTTTGGGCTTTACGACAAACCAAAGAGAAATTTCACAAACAGCCTTGAACAAACTGAGAAACATTTCTGTGTCAACCTGTTTCGCTTTTCTCACTTTCTTTTTGCAAGATTCTCTGTGAGTAAAAACTACGGCACAGTGTCTGCTTCAAGCCACAAGCTTTCAGTATAAAGTTTAAGAGGTGAATGTTGTTTTCAATCTGTCAGGGGTCTAACAAGGATGACTGTTGTTCTCTGTGATCAAAGTGACTCATGCCAGGTAAAAACCCCTCTCTCTTTCTCTTTCTGTGTGTGTTCTGTGACCCGGTTAATGTCTGTGTTCCCCCTTGTCGACCTAGAGGCCCACACGGGAGTCAGACCACCTAAGTGATTATTTCAGACCACCAGAGATGACACAAGAGAGAGAGTGAGGAGAACAACATTGAAAACAAGGAGGAAAGGGGAGGAGCAGGGAGCAGAGTGGAGGAAGCTAATGTTTTGATTGGTGAGTTTTGTCAGAAATCAACCAAGCAATAACAAGTCAAGTTAAAATGAGTCGAGTCATGAAAATCTAAAAGGTCAGGGACAGACCCCACTCTACGTGATGTACATCATTGCACAATAGTGTTTACTATGCTCCTGCAACAGTCAATTCATTAACTCCCACTTTGAAAGAAGACTATGAGTTATAAGTTTGTATTCACATTTATTATAGTGAGATTATAATTTATGGTGATTTTATTTCCAGCATCATCTCTTCAGTATTGGCCATCTTATGTGCAAACTTTCTTGTGTTCATAATAGTGCAACATCAATCTTCAATGTTGGAATGGATTACCTTCAGTATCACATGCAATACTACTTTCAGTATCAGACTGTCTTATGTTCATTATCATCTACAACATACCTTTTTGTATTTTATCGTGTAACACTTGTCATTTCATTCATGCCCCTTCTACACACAAAAATACACCTGTATGTTTTAAACAGTGAAATCGCTACAACCCTTATACATCCATTAAGCTTGGTATTAAAATAAATATCTAATTTATGCATCTGCCAGAGGGTGCATGTGCTTAGGGTCAAGCTTACATGAAGCATGCAGGTCACATGGATTAAACTTTGGGAGAATACCTAATCAAAATACCCCCAATTTTAAGCCTTGTCATTACTTAGCAGCACTTAAAGAAACAGTCTGCTATTTCTTGGTAGCACACTGTTGCTATGAAGAACAGACTGTAAGTACTACCACAGACTCTGGAGGGCTAATGCTGTGTTCCAGTTACCTCGGAAGTAAGATAATGGAGCTGGGAATGACACTACACCTGAGTTGACGGCATTTCAGGAAACCGGTCGGAAAACCAAGATGGACGCTGACTGTTAGCCGTTGTTAGCTATTGTTTACAATTGTCAGCTGTCGTTAGCTGTTGTCAGCTGTTGTTAGCAGTCGTCAGCGGTTGTTATTTGTTGTTAGCTACACAGTATTTTACTCTTACAAACACCATAGCACCGTGTTCACAGTTAGACGTTGGGCAGTACAACATATACCACTTTCTGAAAAACAAAACAGAAGTGCTAATAAATAAAACATTACAAGAGCTTTCGGGGGGGTTCCAGATGAGTTTTCTGACTCGGAGCTCGGATATTCTGACTTCTGAGTACAACTGGAACGCAGTATAACTACACTCTCATCAGGGTGGAGAAAGACATCCAGTTATTTTAACACAATTTGTTTATGGGATGATAACAGAAAATGCCAGAGGCGTTGAATACAACAGTGAAATTTACCACACTGAGGATGGTGCTTAAAGGCGACAACTAGTAAATTTTGAAACACCGAAGTGTTGATGATAAATCATCAGCTATCAAGGATTGTCAGGATTGTCAGACTGTTACTATGATATGTATTACAGCCATGTGATAATGGAAGATATACTCTATATAACTATATAATAGTTATGGTTGCTAGGCTACATTTTGTTTATGTTTGGGGGAGGGCCTTAACCAATGGTCAGTTTTACATCTCTTTGTGGCTGGCTGAATTTCTTAAGTTCTCTTTTCAGCTCTGATCCTCGAGGGGATTCAAAGTAGAGACATGCGTTGGTGTGTGAGCGCGTGTGTGCGTATCTGTTTGTGTGGTACATACTTACCAAGAGAGGAAGGAAGTGTGGAATAAATAGAAAACAGATAAAAGGATGGATAAACAAGCAGATAAGACCTTATTGCTCCACAGAGGAAATGCAGTGGGAGTTGTAAAGAGCAACGACTGCCTTTAGAAAATGACTTTTGATATTCTTTATCTTCCCCGCTGCTTAATCACAAGGCTCTGCATTAATGACCTGCACATGCACAGATATTAAATTCATTATGGCAATCATATGCCATATACTCCCTCTCTCCTTCTTTTTCTCCCTCCTCCTCTGAATCAGCCACTCCAGCACACAGCTGCCAGCTTCTAATGGCTTCCAGATCTCCATCTCCTCCTTCCCTCCGTTACTCTTCCCCGCCTTGCTGTTTTTTCTTTACCATTTCAGACGACCGGGCCAAAGTGGAAGTGGAAATCCGCTGTACTTCAGCCAGTGAGTCAGCTAGCAAAGCACCCGTTTGAAGGAAAACCACAGGCAAGGGTTTGAAGAAGCAGTGGATTTTGTTTTTCATAAATCACAGTGAAGGTTGTCGGGGTTTTTTTTACATTTCAGACGGAAGGACTTTGATGAGTGCATTAGTTAAATATGTGTGTTTATGCACAAGGGAGCACATTCAGAGAAATGCTGCTGGAGTTATTTACCTTTACTGGAAACTGAAAGGAGCTTGTGTGTAATTGCAGCGAGATGGGATCAATGCTTTTAACTTAATACAGCCTTATTAATGTGTGTGTATGAGTGTGTGAGAGTGTGTGTGTTTATATGCTTGTGGACAAACTGTGGTTGCAGACAGATGGGAAGTTGTTTTAAGAATTTTCCACTGATACAAAGTGAATTTTTCCCTCTCAGTGGTTAGAGGAAGTCACATGTTTGGGGTAAGTTTTGTGAGGATTCTTTCTTATCTGTTTTTTTGTGATAACAGTGAAGCACACACTCTTGAAGAAAAGAGAGGTATGAGGTAAAACAGGGGCACCACACCACACTCACAGTTATGAACACTATGTGTGTTTATGACTGATGGTGGACAAACGTATCAAGACACATACAGGCAGGCCAACAAACTGAGTTTGACAGGTGACACTGGAGATGTCCTGATACCATTTTTTTCTTCCAGGTGCAGCTTCTGATACGAAGACTAGAGTATGAAATGATACAGAAAAAAACTTTGGATGGCAGTACAGTCACAGAAAGATGTTTACTTAAATAGAAACTGTTATTGCCAGCTCACCAAAGAAAAACAAGTCATTTTCCCAAGGATTTGTGAGTGGGGGGAGCGATGGGGTGGCTGGATTGTTTGTCACAGGTACTACATATTTTAGACAAAACCAACAATTACAAATAGCAGAAAAACACAATTAAACTATTCTGGATAAATAGCTAAAAAGTGGATAACTAAATCATGACTATGCAATCACATCTTATTACCAACCCCTATCTATATGCCTATTTATACTATGGCAAAGTCTGGGTTTATCCCATAGACTGTATATAGAATGGACGCCGTCTGCCTCCTCGCTCGGTGAAGCCACCCTGAGAACAGCACCCTCTGGTGACGGGCTGCAGTATAGGTTTTAAATCCCGCCTCCTCCAGCAATCCCTATGGAGTTGTGGACAAACTTTAGAAATTTATTACACAGAATATAATTTTTTCTCACCCCTGCTTGCAATGTTGACATGTAGTTACTGTAAGACTGGTTTGTGCTGAAGTCCTCGTTTTTAAAAGTTATTAGGGGGTTCATGTTTTCTATGATTGGCACTTGATACAGCCTATGGGTGTACGAAGATTGCGCAGCTCACGTGGGGGATACGCTGTTTGAGCCGAGCGTCATCACAGCGACTCTTGGCGACTCTCCCACCAAATGCGCACAATGCCACTGTGCAAGTGGTGGAGTGAGTACAACCCTACTGCGCAATGTTGGTATTAGGAAAATGGAGAAAAAACGCGGAAATACCAAGAGCTTTTCGGATTTAAATCCATATACTGGTGGAGGGCATAACCAAGTTGTCCATAGTATATACAGTCTATGGTTTATCCACATGCTTCAAACGATTAACCCCAGTTATGTGCTACCAAACAACAAGTATTTACTTTGATTGTGCTGCTAACCAGAGAGCTGGAGGATTAAGTTTTATTCCCTCACAAAAGTCATGGTCCAGTGGAACCATGCAGCCTTACATGAGTTTGACAGCTGAATTTAATAAACAATGATCAGGCTCTGCAAAGTGTCTGCCTCCAAACAACTTATTTACAAATAACCACAAAGCTGAGCTTATCACCCAGGGATTAAGAACAGGTTTTCTGTTACTACTTTCACAGTCACAAGATTAAGGGCCTCAATTAAAATTGTTCAATAAGCTCCGTGTGAAAAAATTTAAAAAAAGAAGAAATTTTACTTTTAAGCCATATCGCCCAACCATAGCTGCTGGCTCTGCTGGTATTAGCCACACTTCTCAAACCAACACAGTGTTTGTAGATGCTGTGATCCCACTCTGTCAAGCATGCTAACACAGCTCCTCCTCCTCCTCATGACAGTACCTGTGTTTATGTTTAGTAGGGTTAAAGATATCTGTATCGGTATCGGAGTTCAAAATGCGTATCGGTACATCCCTATGTTTAACATGAAAAGGAATAAGTTTTGTCTAGCAAACATTACTTTAATGTGTACAAAACGAGAGAAAGAGGTATTACGTTGTCCAGAAGGGGCGCTAAGATTAACACAAACCAAAAGTTCCTCAGAGCAGCTTTAAATAAATGAGGATCAGTTTGGGCTTTTTTTCAATGTTTTCTTACCTTGTTTCTTATCTTTCTTACCTTGTTTTCTTAGACGAGTCGACTGACCTGAATTTAAATCCTAAATTTGAAATGGATCACCTTTAGCAGCCTCCCTACACCTTATTTAGGGCAGAACTAGAGACAATAACAAAACTGGATTTGGTAAAGAACAACTTAATGTGTCACACAGCCAGTAAAGCCAATACATGACTTTTTAAATCAGAGGGTAGACACACCTACACACTCATATTTTAAGCCACTTCTGTCAGACTGTGTGCATGAACTGCTTTTAACTAAGTGCACACAGACAAAACACAAACAGGCCGACCGTCTACCACAGCTGAGAAAGCGAGAGACGCTCATCAGCAGGAGCAAAGACTGCTTTATATCAGGAGCTCGATGACATTTTAATGGTAACAACCATCTTTGTGAGGCAGGCTGGGTTCTGCGACTGTTTTGATTACTCACTCTTAGTCATCTGGAGCAACAGCCACACCGAGGCCTCATGTGCCACAGACCACGACAGGCCGCACGACAGGCAGAAAGGGCACAAAGGGCCCGCTTAGACTGAGACCTATCAATCATGCGAGGTCACTGCGGTCTGACTGAGAGGAGAGCGGGGCAGCCGGCCTTTTGTTGTACGTGGTTGTGCTGCAGTCAGTGACATCACCCTTTGTGGGGTCTGTCATTAAAGAGTGATAAATATCCTGAGTGTGTGTTGCAGTGAACTGTGGAAAGAGTAGCTCGGCCCCTGCAGCTGAGGGCCCCTAATGGGACATCGGAGGGTGTTGTTGTGCGGTGTGCAGGGGGCCCTCTGGGGAGAGTCCCTGACCACAAAATGATGTCGACGATCAGTTAGTGGAACAAAGTGCTTAAAGGACCAATGAGTGGTCACACAAAAGAGCTGACACAAAAATAGGAGAAGAAAGTAAAGTAGTTAAATCTGCGGTTTTCTCTATGAAAGTTTAAGCACTTTCCATTATGGGCTGCTCCCAAAACTGCTGTAAAAGCTCCTAAATTTGAGCTCTGTCATCATTTTACAAGCATTCGTCAGCATGTTATTGTCACACAAGATGAAGTTAGCGAGTAATAAATTCTCAGCATGGTAGCAGATATCCACTGACTCATCTCACCCACTGTATTTGACCCGATCGCACAAACTGTTTAACACATGCACGCTCACAAGAACAAACCTGAGTGACAAACGGAGGCTGCGAGCCAGCAGCGGTTCAAGTCACTGCAGGCTTATTCTTTATTCATGCTGAAGTCTTAACTTGTTATCTGCTCAGGTTTCAAAGAGGGCCATACGACAAAGAGAGCTTATGAAGGAGACAGCCGTGCAGACAGCTGCGACTCAGGCTGTACCGCTCCTCGTCAAGAGGGCCCGTTGAAAGCATGACGAGGCAATCTGCCGTGGAGGTATTTGCCAAAGGGGGGAGAGCCGGGAGAAAAAGAAAAAGTGATGACTCACCAAACTTCCCAAAATCCCCCTCCCTCCCCCCTTACCGGTTTACGGGAATTGGTATGCTGTTTTCTTTTTTTCCCTCCAGTCCCAGACGTTCATCTTCTTGACAGGCTGCGGGGTCAGACCCTGGGTTAATGTTTGTCTGTGGGATTGTTTCATCCCTCTCCGAAGGGGCCAATCCTGCGAGCGGGTTTAATTATGTGAGGCGGACGTTTGAAAGTTGGTTAGCAGTGCGGGGGAGGGTGTAAATTCAGGGAGCACTTGCCTCTGAAACAGATAAGCCTTTGTTTTGCATCATACCCAGGCTTTTTATACCACCGAATTGCACCACTGAAGTCTGGATTAACTGACAGCCAAATTAATTCATTGTTAATCTAAAGGGGATTACAGGATCACTTCCAATGTGCTGTTTAGTTTAATGTTTCCTGAAGAGATTTTAATAGATCGCACTGTTTTGAGCTGCTCGGAAAATTTCATAAGCTGTTTGTTTGGCCTGAGGACTATTAAAAACATTTATGACTCCCAAAAAGGGCATTACAAAACAAAACACAGGGCATCAGTGTGAGCAAAATAAATGAAACATCCAGTGATAAGCCACTATTTAATAAGTGTGTGAATCATTGTATGGTCTGACTGTTAAATGCAAGTCACTGAATAAGTCACTTGAGCTGACCTCTGACCCCCTCAGGTCTGATGATGCTGGCTGTATTCTGACTTTCAGACAGCGAGTTTCTTCCCTGTGTTTATTTTCTCACAGCTGTTTATTGATGTCATGATGATGTCATCATCCACTCCTGTCTACCTCTGAGATCGTGCCTGTAGGGTTCACGGTGATCACAAGGCGTTCAGTGTTCAGTGTTCATGTGAGATCCGTATTTACTACAGAATTACACTGTCAAAAAATGGTAATATCAGGGGACTGAAACCATATAAACATGATCAAGGCTGGAACTCATCAAAGATAGACTGAGATGAAGCGGAAAATGTGGTTTGACAAATCAAAATATTCAATTCATTTGGAAATCATGGATGATGTATACTCTGCTCTTAAAGGGATATTCTGGTGCAAAATTAATTTAGGGTCAAACACATTGTAACATCGAGTTAGACACCCCCTCGAGAGATTAATGTTGCCGACCGCTTGCTTCTCTAGTTACAACTTTAGTAACGGCTGCACGATAACAACACAGAGAGCCACACACTCAACCAAAGCACTACTCTATAGCCACAAATAATGCTCAGAACAGCACCTAACTTCATCAACAGTACATGTAGGGTCCCAGCCATAGTACTAGCCACCAAACATCTTTTTAGCTTTGCCTAATTTCTTTGGCAAAGAGACTAAACACAACTCACCTACTCTCTTCCAGCAGCCGTTTGTTTGTAGCGCATATATTTTTCAAATTTTCCAGTCCAAAATTTGCAATATTGTCTTGTCTTCACACTATTTCTTAATTAAATATGGTTTAAATGATTTGCAAACCATCAAATCCTATTGTTTAATAAACATTTTATGCGGCTTCCCAACTTTGTTGACTCTGGGTTGTAAAAAAAAAAAAAAAAGTTTATTTTCCCAAATTAAAGAAATAAAGCATTTACCATGTTTTGCATGTCTTTATGAATATTGGTCTTGTTTCAGCTAGTTGTAACAGCAGAAACCATCTGATAGCTGAGGACAAACCCAATATGACGTCTTTCCTTTTAAAACTAGAAACTACTGTATATGTTATCTTTGATTTCTGCATTGAACTTTTGACCTTCACCAGATTTCTCAGGTTAGTCACTTATAGAGATTTCATCATATGAGACAGTATAATCCAGGGTGATGACAGGCCAGTTATCCCACAGTTACAAGTAACAGAGGTGTGACTGTGTGCTGCTGAGGGAGTGAGATCAGTGACCTCTCTGTGGTTAGGGAGAGTAGCGCTGGAGGCGTCTTACAGGAAGGAATTCAGGTTGACCTTACAAACAGAGTTGAAAGGTTGTGGGAGTAAAAGCTTCAACGAGGCTCTAATCCTACATGACAACTCCCTCTTCAAACACCTTGAACGCTAAAAACCTGCTTGTAATTATCTCCAAAACCACAGGTGCTATCACTTCTTTGTGTGCACATCTCTTTGTGCTGCAACTACACCCTTTTAATGTGTGTTGACCTTGAGATAGCCATCGCAGCTTCAAAAGAACTGCAAGTCTGTTCTCAGAGTGGGACTGAGCCTCTCAATCAGCGCTCTGGTTTCCCTGAACAGAGATCAGAGACCTGACAAGTTCAGCACACGTTCTCACTGACTGACGGATCTTTAAGAGAGGAGACAACATGTGGGGTCAGCAGCTTTCACCGTCTCTGGTCACCAGCTAACTGTGTCTCATTGTGTGTCAGTCAGAGTAGTGACCTTTCAATCAGCTGTGTGTGTGTGTGAGCCGAGGGGACAGTTAGTTTACCTCAGTCCAGTTCAGTCACTATAGGTGATGTCTGAATAGATCAGTCCACTACAGCTTTGTGCTGACACAGCTAAAGACTGACTGTTGAGCAACAAGTGGGCAACCAGCTGTAAGTGAGCTCATGTAGACACAAATCCCAGAAGAATGCAACTACGAGAAAAAAAAACTATAAGTAAAGAGGAAAACATGAAACAGACAACAAGAGTTCCACAAAAAAAAAAAAAACAAAGAAAAAAAATATTTGGAGATATCAAGTGATACACATTTCAAATATCATAATGCTACAAGACCAGAGGCTGATAGTGCCCAGTCTACGTGACTGTAAAATGTAAGGCCATGCTGCTATGTCACAAAAACTCTAACATAAAGCTTGACACAAACCCTCAGTTATTTTCGTCATTAATGGGACAGACTGTGTAGAATATTTACTACCTGTGTGTCTACATCTGCAGCACATACGAGGGGTGGGAGAAACTATCAATACAGCATAGTATTGCAGTATTTTGTCTGGTGATATATCATATCGTCTCATTTACCAAGTATCTATTAGTATCAAATTAATTGCTTACATGAAGTCAAATATATGGTAATGGAAAAATAAAATCAAGGTTGGCAGAGGTGTCGTCATTGAGGAGGAGAAAGTTATCATTGATACTGTGCCATTGAGTTTCATGTGCCTTACAAAACAATCTCGTCTTGTGTTGTAACAGAGAGCCAGAGCAAACACAACCATTGGTATCATGGATACTGATACCATTATCAATAGGTACGGACAATGGTATCTTATCAATCTCAATATTCCTGTTAATATCACTATGGTTAATGAGCTTTGAAATATCAGCTCATTGTTATCAGCTCATATAATTATTAGAAAAAATCTTATATTGTGCATCCCTAAACCAACAGTACAGCTGACTTTTCACTTGATGTACATGAAAACACTAAAACAGGTGCTGAATGTAAGCTGACACCAGGAGCAGAGATTGATGGGAGATTATTTTTAACATGGAACTTGAATGAGGATCTCGTACAAGTATAATCCATGTGTGGGAAAACACTAAAATTAGCGTGCATGTTGATGGGGATTCCTTGGCTTCTGAAACCAGCCCCGAGTGGGCTCTTGTAAACCACAATTTAGATTTCAGCCCAAAATCCAATCAGCAAGAAACCAGCTTTTTAAAATATCATCCAAGGATCCACCATACATAATTATACAACTCCTGAGTGAAAATCTGCTCTCCATTTTGGCCCCAAATGTTGAACACAGGATGAAAGAAATGCAAATGTGAGCCTTTTTGAAACACTTCTGCAGGATTATACTTTGCAGCAGAGAGAAACATGTTGAGGCCTAAATCCAGAACATCTTTCATTTTCATTCCAACCTTGCTTGTGATTGTAAAATTTAATTTGGTTTGATTTGCCGTGCATTATGTGCGGCCAGTGGAATGACATTGTAAGCAGGATAATGTATGCAGATGCCTGCATTGTGTTTGCGTGTGTTTTTTGCACTGTGTGTGTGTGGGCCTAATTTGTTGTTCTGCGTGTCTGATTAGTTGCATCCTGATGAGAATGAGGAAGGACAAAACAGTCAAAGAAACAAACCCCCCACCCCTCCCCCCTGAGTGTCCTCACCCTCAGCAGGGACAGGGTTAACAGTGGGATTAGAGCCCAGCGAGATGCAGCATGTTGATCACAGAGGACAGGCCGCTGTGTGCTGCTGAGTCAGGTAAAGTGTCACTGTGGGTGAAGGGCCGCAGCTTCACTCTGGACACACTTGTTGACAACCCTCTCTCCGACCTCAAAGCCCGACTGTAATTTAGGTCATTAGGAAGGGCGTCAATTAGGCTCAGCTGGCTGCAGAAGACTGAGCTAGAGAATAAGGGAGAAGACTGACTGGGTGTGTTCGAGTATGCGTGGACTGAAAAAATCGGGAAGTTGTGCAAGGTTGAAGGTGTGGTTGACTATTTTTTTTGGCATGTATTGAGGTTCATTAAGATCTGGTCTCACACCCAGCAAACGGTCAAGAATCATGGCTTGTCAGGTTCCTGCTTTCATGAATATTTGAGGTTGAAAATTTGATGCTTAGATGAACAACAGATATGCCGGCGTATCGTGTTGGCGTATCACACACCGTTCACTTTATTAAGCTGATATTACAAGCACAATGATATTGTGCCATGGATGACAGTAGTTCAGACCCCAATGACTTGCCTCCTTGGTTGTGTTCGCTCTGGCTCTCTCTTACAACACAAGACGAGATTGTTTTGTAAGGCACATGAAACAAAGCAATGATACGAAATCTCTACACATGAAGGCAAATGACGCTGATGACTCAAACTCTTTGGAACCAGTGCACATCTGGAACTGGTTCTAGATTTCCATCTCATGTGGTAATGTTCTACCTGCATATAAACAAGCACGGATGACAGCGATTTGTCAGTGTTTGGATCTGGGAAATAGAGATTAAGTTGTGTTTAAAACTACTTAACTTGGCGTGTTGACTGAAGGCTGGTGGTGCTAGCTCTACTAATGTTAGCCACATTCAACAAACTAACCTTACACTGTCTTCCTTCGACCGTGTGTACTTGGCCGTGTTAACTAGATTGCACTCAATTTTGAAAGTTTTCTACATGACCTGTTTGCACAAATCAAAATTTCCATGCCAATGACTAAGAATAGTCGGTTTCTAACATCCCAATAGGTGACCAACCACAGCCTTTATTGTATTCCTAAATATTACCGGCTGTTGGCACTATTTTGTGAAATTCTAAATGGCACTCAAATGTGAAATACCAGTTGGTGGAGACTGAAATTATTGCATAACAAAGAGAAATTATGATAAGATGAGTTTAAAAAAAGTATTCAAAGATAGACAGGACTGAGTCTTGTTAGTTTCTGCTTCACAAACCAGACTTCAAATATCGCCTCTCATCACTGGGCTGAATTTTTTCAGCGCAAACAAAGAGGGTAGGAGCAAATGCAGAGACCCTATGAGCCCTGGCATGACAGTACTGATTTAATACAAGCCTTTTGATGATCTGAACCCTTCTTTTATGACTTACTTATGTAGCTTTAATATTCACATCCACACCGTTAATGCTACCTCAGCAATTCTCTCTCCTATTGCCTGACATTAATGGCTCCTTTACAGGGATAACAGGCCTTCAGCAGGCCCAGTCTTGTTAACCAACACACCTTTGTCAGCATTAAACCTGCCAGCCAGCAGCTCCGTGACCACACCACCACGTTCTGCTCCACTCTGGGACACACTCTTCTGGTAAAGGGTGTGTGGAGTGTGTCTGAAAAAGCAAACAGGGTGGAGGACAGATACACCTGGCTTGTGTCTACTAGGCGGAGTGCACTGCACGCTCAGCTATTGTTACAGTTGATAGTGGGTGTGTGAGGTGTGTTTGCATGTCTGTGAACATGTGCTGGAGGGAACAGGCTTAAGTACTACACCTCTAGTCTGTTATTACTGCTGCACAGTAATTATTGCATTCATGACCATGAAATGACACTGTATTGTACACTTGGAGGCGTGATATTTGCAGATTTATTATACAGTACTTGCTCCTGGTGACATGAATATGAGCTGCTACATTTATACAGTAATAGGATGAACAAATATTAATTATCATGTAACCAGGTTACTGTAAACAGCAGCTCCTCTGCAGAGAACCCAAAGGATTTTGGGCATATGTCATTTTGACCTCTGCTGGGTCAGTCAAACATTTCTGCCCAACCAAATGCATCTGCGAAATATAGACTTTCACCTCCTGACTTTGTGTCTCAAAAGAACACCAATGTTGGCATTTTTGGCTTTGTGTGAAATGTCTTAATAATCGCCCGACTGTTCAGTCAGTAGCTACGGGTTACGTGTAGCTACGTGTTATAGAAATGTATTACCTGGATGTAAACGAGCACAGATAACAAATGGCATCTTATTTAGCTAGGTTACGGTGAACGCACCCTCTGCTGGATCATACCGTAAGCTACTTCAGGCTACCTGATGTGCTGGGATACTGAATTGTAATGATTTGAAATGGCTTATCTGTTTTAATGACCGCTTGAATTTCATCCCCTTGCAAATGGCTACAACACAACCTGCTGTCTGTCAACTTTGCCATCCCATGAGTATTATCTAATTATGAAGAACCTCTAGCCGTCATATAATCAAAATTGTTTAATCAATATAATCAATAATTATGCTGTAAAAATTGGGATTTTAATATGGGCTTCAAGAAGGATTTCAAGACAGTCTCAAGTGGACACTTGAGGAACTGCAGCTTTTTGCATTTTACTGACCTAAACATTAACCAACTAACCTGGCTCTAGACAATAGTGAAAAAGACACATGGTCAATATCCTGAGTTTTGTGTGGGTCAGAAGAAGCAGTTATCTCTGTTAGAAGTTGCCTTTACTTTGCAGATTGTTTTAAAAAGTAAGTACAGTAGAAAATGTGTTTGTTTTTTTTAACTGTAATATAGCCAATCTGTTTTAAGATACTACACCTTAGTTTGTGTACAAGGCAATGCCTGTAGTCGCTTGTGGTCAGCTAGACTCTCTGTCTCAGGTAGCTGGATCCAACCACGGTCGTCTCATAGAATACACCTACTTTTAAATTTAAGATGTGTATTGTTAGAGCAACAAAAACTCATTTGTTTTCATTATGCTTAATTAATTATAAACCACTAGTATTTGAAAGGGGTTAACATCATTACTTAAGTCTGTTTTGGCATAAACTAGATTTAATTCAGTTCAGAGACAATAGAGCTGAGGAGGAGCCTCACGTTGCCCGGAGCAGTCATGCACCTGATACACTCGAGGGGATTGGCCCTAATCACAGGGACACATGGAGGGACTCTCCCAGAGAAGAGCCACTTGTTACAAGACCACTGTGACTCACTTGCGCTGGCCATGTGCTGCCTGTTTGTGTGTATGTGAGAGAGAGAGAGAGAAAGAGAGAGAGAGAGAGGCACTGAAACAGAAAGCAGGATGTGAAGAGCGCGGCAGAAACTGAGCAATGGACTTTTCAAAGACAAACACAAGAAGTCAATCAAATCTCTGTTAGGGAGAGTAAAAAGCCAGCAGTGCACACTGCACACCTGCTTTGGAGATAACATGACAATAACAGAGCCGCTACTTCACAGCTGATCCCTCCTTCTCCTCAGTAGGAAATAATGTTACCACAGAAAGAAAATTCCAGTATCCTGGTCACTGGGCTGAACACCTTTCTTCACATACAAATAGCACTGGTATTCAGCACTAATATTCAAATCAGTCACCACAAGAAAGTCAATCCGCTGTGATCTTAAAAGATGTTCTGGAGGGTTTTTTTCACTTTACTGGTTAACCAGCAACACACAACACCTGCTAGTTTGCAGATGATGGCAAAGAGTTTCAACATTTTAAGCAAAACTACGCAAAATTTCAGATCAAAACTACATTCTCCACAGTAAAAAATAGTTTACAGAAATCCTTTAAAAATTAGATGCTTGTGGGGTCAAATGACATCACTTTTGCCTCTCAATTCAAGATGTACACATGGTCATAGTTCCTATATATAATGAAGAATCTGGTTCAATAGAATATTCACGTGAAGTTTGTACAGAACATATGCTAATTATCACCATTTTAATTCTGAATATTCAAGGTTACATTACAGACATCTGAATCGAAATCACATCCAGAACCATGCCAGTAGTATATAGTCCATGCATGCAAATTTCGTATTCACGGGAACTGATTTGCAAACTACACTGATTGCAATTCCAATCCATCCCGATGGCTTATGAGTCAGTATGCATGGATGCTAAACTGTGCACATGGCTCTTAAGGGGGTTTTCACAGTGCTAAATCAGCACCCTTATTCCCTGCTTCCAGTTTGGCTGTTACAGAGCAGATTTGGTACCAGCAACTACCATACCTAGACTAACACAAGAGAGCCTACAGAATTCTTAACATACAGTATCAGTTTGGTGAAACCTTAATTCTTTGTGCAAATGCATTTCACTTTAGACAAGGGTCAAATTAAACCAACATACATGACAGGCAGAAGTGGCTTTATTTGTGCCAGCAAGAACAACACTGTTGACAGGAAATGCCTGTTTGGATAAAGAGGGCTGGGCAACTCACATCACCTGTCTTAGTTTTGAAACTGTTAATAGCTGAAGCTAAAACAAGCATTGGCACAAAAAACAACAAAGGCCAAAAAAAATGCAAACTTACAGTAGAGGCGCCACTAGTTCAAACAGTCCTCTTTATCATCGTCCTCCTCCATAATCCTCCAAATTAAGTACAACGTCTCCAAATAGCGATTAGCATCCTTGATTAGCAGTCTGTTTATGTAGCCATCAGCTTAATCCACGCTCCATTGGTTCTTGGGATGATAAGGCACCGCGGTGTATCGGCTCGAACTTTGAGTATCTATCTCAAACATTAGACTCTTTTAACAACTTTTAAACAACAAACCGTTACCGGAAGTGAAGTTTAGGCAGAACCGCAGTTTGAATGAAACTCGTAAAGTAGGAGGAGTCAAGGTGAACGTCATCAACAGTGCACCACTGATGTCATTACGTAAATTTAAAAAAATATAGAAATTTTCATTTTTATAAATTTAAAGTAAGACAAATCTACACACCTGTTTGTCTTTAAAGTTTTTTTTTTAATAAATTAGTAATTTCGTAGAAAAAATACTGCGCAAAGGAGGGTAATTCTACATGCTTGCTAGCCCCCTGACTACCACGACGCTTAAGTTAGCAGTATAGCATCTTTCACTTAAGTTGGGCTGTTAGAAAGGCTATGGAAACAGGATCACCTGCGACCTGATCTGGATAAGACTGAATAATTAAGCGATATAGTTCACGAATCACAGCTTGAGAACTTTTGTTCTCTGCGTTTAACACAATAAAAGGGCAATTTTGCTGCTATTTCTCTGTGTACACTGCATTGGACCAGGTCTTTATCCAGAACCATTACACCTAGGCTTCTTAAACCTGGAATAAGTTAAACCAGAGAAGGTAGTTGTCTTGAAAAACAGCTTAGGATTTATGGAACCGTTATTCTATTTATTGAAACAAAAAAAGTGATATTACTGCTGTTTTTTCTGTCTGGACCACATTGTACCAGCTTGTAATCCTATACCACTCAACCAAGACTTGTCAGAATTTAACTAGACTATCACAGATACACAGTGTCATATTTGTGATACCTGTATTCTTTTTGTGTAATTGTTAAAAATGGCAATTTTAAGGCTATTTTTATATCCACTCCAAATAGGACCAGATCTTGATCCAAAACCACAATACTTCAACTTCTTCGTCCTGATCTAAGTTATTCCGGAGTGGGTGCTGCATCTATAAAAGTAATTTTTGAGTTGTGTTTCTTCTTTCGTAGATGTGAAGATGAAAAAAAGAGTATTTCACATCTTTCTTTATCCAAATTATGGGTTTTTCTGGACAAGTAATGACTTTTTCTTTTTATGACATTTTTTCTTAATAAACCTGGAACTTTATTTTGAAGACACTGTACCCTCTATGGAATAATATGCAATAGATGAGAACGTATGTGTTGAGGTTTAGGATCTGGGCCAGAGCTGATGTTGTCTTAAGGTGAAAAAAAGCAGTGTAATCTCCATTTCTTTCATTTTCACAAAGAGAGTAAAGGTTTAACAAAACTCAGACTGTGTTTTAAAGAGACTGTAGACTCTATGACAGTCCAGTCTAGATCTTATAAGTCAAGATATGGTCGATATAGGACCTTGTTTCAATAACCTCCCCTGTAAGTGTCCCATCCTCCCACTATAGTTGCTCTTCCGCTTCCACTTCAGCCTGTGTGTTGTTGTTTCATTGGGGTCTTGAAACCGGTACAGTGGGGTCTGACAGCTGCAGTGTCTTCTGTAAACTATGAGTAATGCAAAGATATAGATCACAGTGCATGTGGGCAATTATTACCTGTTACATAATAGGAAAAGTCTCTGTTTTAAAGTGGCACAGACACAACAATGGCTGAGTCACCAGAGGAGAGCTGAACTAATTCTGTTAAGGGAAATGGCTTTAACACGTGCTGAAGCAGACACCCTTTCTGTGTCTAACTGCACGCATGAGAAGGACACTCCCTGCCAGGTTATAGAGGTGAGCTTATTATTACCCACCTGCCCAACTGGAGAAATAAATTTGTGGTGAGAGAGCGTGGGAGGAGACAGCTGATAAGGCAGAGAGGGCCATAAATCTCTGTTTTTCCTCCTCTCTTTAACATGTCCTGACAGCATGTACCCATATATATGACCTCATGTCTAGAAAGGTGCTTTCTGATCAGACTCATGGTTGTTTTTCACCTCCATCCCACGCCCTCTTCTTTATCCCCAGCCTGTCCATCTGTGTTCCCTGGTTTTGTTGTTTTTCCTCTCCCTCTAACACCTGGGGAAGCTGCAGGGGAAAATAAAAACCGCTGCCAGCATTCCAGCACATTCCTGCTCCAAATGCCCGGGCACAGCCGCACATCGCTGGCATTCCTGTATTTAAAGGTGCAGCTCCTTTTTTGTCTCTCCACCCCTCAGTCATTGAAATTTAGGAATGTGCATGGGGACTGTTTTTGATTCACAGATTCTAGGTGAATTTCACAGCTGAACTACAAGTGCATCCTGATACAGTGATGAAAGATGCAAATCAGTCATAAGTTCATTCAAACTGATGCAACAGGATATTTAAACCTTCCCACAGCAGCAACTATTTGAGTGGTCAAACAAAAAGCTTTATCTCTGCTTAAGCTTTTTATACTGGGTGCATATCTGTGACTGGATCTACCTAACTACTGACTAAATCTTAGATGTACAGACATAGGAAACTTCTCATTTTATTCGTTTCAACAGCCAGGACCAAAATAGACTCTACAACCAATCAGCAACCAAAGAAACTAGTGACGTCTCCTGGGAGGCTGCTGAGTTAGTGTCCTAATATCCAATTGACATAGCTTCCTTGGCTTGAAACACAAACACTATTTGCTGTCAGAGTTAGAATAGTTTGGGCTCTCTTGCAGAGAAAATATTTCAGATTTTGTTCCTGCACTTCTCTTTGGTTGAGGAAAGTTCAGCTGATAAATACAGAAACAGCCATTAACTGGTTTCACTGTTTACTACTATATCAATTGTTTTCACTCTGAGAAAATGGGCCCATACATTTAGAGACATACGTAGCCAGACAACATTAGCCATCCACTAGTCATCCATGGGGCATTTTGGGTAGGACAAGAATGATCAAAGAGTCATTCAAAATGGTAGGTCGTCTGTCTGTATAACCTGCTGCAAAAAAAAAAGTTGCAGTAAAAGGTGTTAGCCTGAATCCTAAAACATGATTGAAAGATGAGACAGGGTCCAAGGAGGCAAGATTTACTTTTTGCAGCACTCCTTGTCAGACTTGAGTCATGGCTGTCTATTAATAGAGACCAATACAGATGATCCATCTCACACGACAGCACACATTACTGAAAATCAGATTGTAGCTCTCATTCTACCTCACCATGGTTAGAAGAAAAGAAAAGAAACGTAAAAGAAATGTTCCAAAAATGACTTATTGACCCTGGAGTACCAAATCAGTGACTATATTTCCAAGAAGTCTTTCCTCTATGAGTGAGTATACATGTTCTTTCCCTCCTCTTCATGTGAATTCACCTGACAGGCGTCATCCAATCAGATGACAGTCACGCAGTTGGTGACATGTTTGTATCTATTTTGCATTTAGTGCCAATTTTTTACTCAATAACCAATGATATAAAAAAATGTAGTTGACAACACCAGTGTGTTTTGACTCAGCTGACAAGTCAGAAGTAATTTACACTTTAAGTCATAAAAATAAAATATCATCGAAGTAGCTCAAGTTTGAACAACCATCAACGAGCTACAGGTGCAGCTAATCAGACTGATGACTGCAGGTAACCGCATCACAAAATTTAACAGAGCACCATTTCTGCATATTTCATATATTGGCATAACAGTATTATACTTTTTAAAATAAGCCCTGTTGTATCTCTAAGTCATGTTTTCAGACCAAAGTGGTGTGGCAAACCAGTTTTATTTGAAAAATTAATTGAAAAGTCAAGATTTACAGCATACATTTTGTTACATCCATTTGATCTACACAGTGATACACTTGAAGGATTTGCTTTACTTAACGAATATGAGCTTCAAAACAGTTTGAAATACAAAAACAATAAGTATAGATATGCAATTAAAAATGTGATTTATTTTGATGAAAAAGAACCAACATACAGCCCAAGAGTATAGTAATGATTTTTTTTTCACTCTTTGATGTTATCAACTATTGTGCCTGGAGACAAATTAGATAAAATGAGGCTGCGGTTATGAGTCAATTTTAGCATCTGAAGCAGTTATCATTGAACATGCAATGTCATTACTTTAAAGGCCTTGAGTTGAAGAAAAGATTTCAAAATATTTTGCACATTTGGTGTCCATAAAAAAATCAACTGCCATTCAGGATATGATGACTTATATTTAGAAAGCTACACTTCTTATTTTCATGCGTTTGGTGCTTACGTGAGACAAAAAATGCTTTGGGGTGTTTTTTACACTGTGAAATTGACATTAGTATATTTAAGCACCACTGGCTTGTTAAGCAGTTGAATATTCACCTACATGTAAACATTAATGATTCAGATTTCAGTTGCTCGTTGAAAAAATCTCCCTGTTGTGTAATAACATAAAAACATTTCTCTGGTGTCACTATCTGCACGCACAGCATCCTACACAGTGAAATTCAAACATCCAAATAAGCTCAAAAGTAAAGCTTTAACACATTTAAGGCCGCAAGGCCTGCATTAAATGGAAGAAAAATGAGGTGAAATATGTGGGAGAGCTGTTTTGTTTACTATCTAGGAAGACCTCACAGTTCTATATGTACTTGTAGCGTGCAGAAGAAGTTGTAGTTTGCACTTAAAGAATTTTAAAAAACAGGAACCATCCTCTTTTTTTTCCAAACAACAAAACCACAAGATTCAAAAAAAGGAATAATTACTCAATCTAAGCTGCTGGCCCTCCCACCTCCACCCTTCTAGTTCCCCCAGAGGGATGCAAGTGCGTCAGAGGAGGGTTGGAAAAGAGGAGAAGTAAAGTCTTTTTGACTTTCAGGAAGGAAGCACATCTGGGGAATAAGGAAAGAGAGAACGGGTGAAAAGAGGAATTAGCATGGAGGAAGAGGAGCCGGCCAAAAATAGTCAGCCTCCGCTCGAGCCTGGCCCCGCTTGTGCCCTTACCACACCTCCTTCCACTCAGGCATTAGTCAGCCTTGACCTATCCCTCTGTGGGTGAATAACTTCTCTGCTAACCCCCCCTCGAGTCATGAACCTCACTTCCTCCCAGGTGTTTCAAGAAACCCTGTCTTTGCTTGCTTCTCTCCTCCAACAAACATGTTACCTCAATTACAAACTCTAGTATGCTGTGTGAAGGACATGTGCAAACAGCTAAAACAACATGGAATGATAGAAATGTGTAATCAAAGTTAAACTGTAATCTACAGGAAGATAACAGTAGCCATGTGATTGGAGTGCTAGTTATATCCACAGAGGAATATATAAATTCCTCTGGATAGAGATCCATCTTGAAAAACAGGAACTCTATCCACACAAATATGGTGAAACCAGATGTCAGGCCCTCTTCTGACCAGACTGGTTTCAGATAAATGGTCAGTCTTGGGCAGGTGTACAAAAAGCACAGTGGACTTCAGTCTCTGGTGGAGTGTGCTAGAGTAAACAGGAGGTAGTGGGCAGTGTTTTGCAATCGGTCGCCAGAGTTTCGATCTGCGACAGCAATGAAGAGAGCAGGAAGGAGACGTGCAAACATGCAGATTACCAAGTAAAGGGCGTACGTGTATGACAGCATGTTAATAATACGAATGAGAGGCTTCTGACAGGAACCTGCTAAAGTTTCATCCAGGCTGTAAATCACAAACAAGTGTGACATCTCTACTGTGAATGTGTTTTTATGATGTTTAAGAATTTCTGATAGTCAAAAAGCACAATTATGAATGTTTACCAGTAGATCACAGGTGTCTCTTATGAAATTGGACAGGTATTTTTTAAACCAAGCCATAATATCATATTTTTCAAGTATCACTAAAATCATACGCTGGCGTTGTTTATTAATAAATCTTTTTTTCATTAGAACGATTGTATACAGCACCTGTCCAGGCTGTCTAAATATAAAGAACTGAGCTGTCTGTCTAGCTGTTTGTCAACTAGAGCCATCCAGTGGTGGTTCAAGGTAGTTGTAATAAATACAGAGGAAAAACAATGAAACTGTCAACAGAGATACTATCCACATAAATGTAAAATAAGACTACTTTGAAAATACTTATTTGAATTTATTACTGGTCTGTGAATCATTTATTTGTTTACCATTATTTAGCTTGAAATGGGGAACAAATATTGAATTATAAAGTAAAAAATGTTGTTTCTTCATGAAAGGCAGATGTTTGTTCAAAATTTAGAGCTAGTTTCATGTTTCAAAAAGTTGGTGTAGGGGCATGTTTACCATTGCTTTGCATCAGCAACATTGTACATGTCTGGGAACAGAGGAGTCCAGTTTCAGGAATTTCGAACGTGAAATGTCCCATTCTTTTTAGATGTGGGATCTCAGCCCCGTATTCTTATTTTCATAAAGCATCAAATGTTTTCAATAGTTAGCAAGCATAGACTGTAGGCCACTTAAACACCTGGACCCTTCTACTTCAGAGCCATGCAGCTGTAAAATTTGCAGAATGTCTTTTGCACTGTCTTTCAAGATCTTTCTTTAAAAAAAAAGAAAAAAAAAAAGGATTGTCTAGATGGCAGAATATGTTGCTCCAAAACCTATACTGTATTGCTCAGCATAAATGGAACCTTCACAGTTTGGTAAGCATGCCAATAACGTCACAGATGCTGGCTTTTGCTGGAGAGATGAACAGGGTCCATAGACTGTTTTTTTTTTTCTTTAAGTGAGTTTATGCAGTGATTACCAATACAGAGTCATATCTGTTTTTAATACATTTTCTCATGAGGGCGTAAAGATCACATCCATCCAGTATTGGTTTTGGTCCTGTCTTTTTTGCACAGAGGAACTATCCAGATTCTATGGATCTTTTGTAATGGTGTTAGATAGGCCACTGTAGATACTGAAACCCCAGATTCATTACCTGAGGAACTTTATACTAAAAATGAGACTGCATAAGCAAATAGATTACCTGAGTGTTACCTCTGGGAGACTCCGCCTCTATGGGGTGTCCTCACTAACCTGCTGCAAATCAACCTAATTAGATGAGAGATGTTCCTCCAGGTGTTCTTTTTTTAGAATTACATAACCTTTTCAGTGTTTCATTGTTCCTGTGCCAATTTTTTTTTTTGATATTTGATGCTGGTATTAGAGTCACCCTATGTATGAGATTCTAATTTTAATGAAAATAAATTCTTTCAGTCTCAGCAATTGATGTGGTGTTCTCAATCAAATGTAGGCTATGGTGTGAATAATAACAAACCATCAAAATTTCACATTTTATTGTCCCATCCATTTATTTAATGTAGAAATGTAGTTTTTATTTAGCACAAAAGACTACCCCATATGCCTGGTCTTTCATTTTAGGCTTTTTTGTGATCTGATATCGCTTGTTCTGGCTGCTCAAGTTCCGTGTTTTGAATGTTGTTCTTGAGTAAAAGTATTTTAAGAAACACAATTTTTGTCAGAAAGTAAGGCAGATTTATTAAATGGTTTACGGTAAAATATTGTATTTTGAATCATTTGTAAATAAAAACGTGAAATGGCATAATCTTAAAGTCAGAAGTCCCACAGCATTTCAGCTAGCGTGACGATTAGAGCTTATAAACACAAAAGCCTCTGTTATAATGTTTTTGCGATATTTAGGCTGCCACGGCCAGACAAGCTGACCCGAAACATAATCCGTCTCCATGGAAACGCTCTTAATACGGAAGCTCGCTTGGATAACAAGGGGTTGAAACGCGAAGGGGGGAAGGAGCAGTAGGCAGAGGCCGTGGCTGGACAATGACTGACGTGGAAAGTGTCTGGGAGTGAGTCACCAACTTCGCCGAGGAAAAACAGACTTAAAAGGGAAAGTTTTTGCTTGTTTTTAAGCTGCTGTGAGTGTTTTTCTACTGCAGCAGGATGAGTCTAGATAAAGCGGAGCTGTGTGATTCCCTGTTAACCTGGGTAAGTTTGATGTTAGCTTGGAGCTTGGCTAACCGCCGGCTAACAGGTGCCAGCAGGTGTTTGTCAATTGGGGTGACACACTGTTCAGTTAAACCTTTAAAGCTAAGACCTCTCCAATAGAGGCTTTATTAGCTCATGAATTTAACGTGTACGCAGCTGGCAGGTAGAAAGTTGTGCGTTTGGAAGCTAACTTTAGCTAGCAAGGTGAGCTAACTAGGTGTGGAAACATAGTAAGTTTGCTCACTTTGGTCTGTTTTATCTCTAACTGTTTCCAAACTAACTGCGGTGTCAGCTGAAGATTACAACTTAAAAACAAACTCAAATAGCTCAGTGTGAGTAGTGTAAAGTTATCTCAGGCTATCTAAGGTTTAAGTCATTTTTAAAGCACAGAGGAAAGCCACCTGTTTGGTACTTTCACACAGCAGCAAGTGTGCGACACTCTGAAGTAGGTCTGTAATCCCCCACAGTCATTTAAGTGATGTTTACAAAGACTGGGTGACATGAGACTAAACAGCATTTTATGAATAGCACCCACCTTACTTGTAGGTACTGTTAAGAGTGTCCTAAAAGTCACCTTCTTAGTTCTTTTCTCTCTTTACCCAGAGGCATTAAGGGGTTCAGGAGTAAAATGTAACTGCCCCTGTCTAGAAATCTTTTCAGCTCTGAAAAAAACTTTATATATAATTCCTGGATCATATCAGAGCTCAATGCAATCTTCCAGCAAGCTGAGTATAACTCTAAATGAGAAGTCTAAAGGTAGTACGAGGAGTAGTTTTATTTATAATACGTTAAATTAAAACAAGTTTAATTCTTATTTTGATGCAACTGCTTTTTGTCTCTGTAAACCCAGTCCCAAAAACACTGGGTGCCTTGAGTCAAAACAGTGTTTTATGAATAACACCCACCTTACTTGTAGGTGGTGTTAAGGGTATTTTAAAAGTCACCTTTTTATTTATTTTATTTTTTTTCCTTTACCCAGAGGTATTAAGGCAGTGGTTCTCAAGTCCAGTCCTCGAGCCCCCCTCTGTCCTGCATGTTTTGGATGTTCCCCTGCTCCAACACACCTGATTCAAATGATCAGCTCGTTATCAAGCTCTGTAATGGCTTAATAACGAGCTGATTATTTGAATCAGGTGTGTTGGAGCAGGAAAACATCCAAAACATGCAGGACAGTGGGGGCTCAACACTTGATTGAGAACTACTATATTAAGGGGTTCTGGAGTAAAATGCAAGTGCCCCTGCCTAGAAATCTTTTCAGCTCTACAAAAACGTGATGAACAATTCCTAGATGATATCGAAGCTCAGTGCAATCTTCCAGCAATCTGAGTATAACACTAACTGAGAAGCCCAGAGGTAGTATTAGGAATAGTTGTTTCATTTATAATACATTACATTAAAACAAGTTTAATTTATTTTGATGCAACTGCTTTTTGTCTCTGTAAACCCAGTCCCAAAAACACAGGGTGCCTTGAGTAAAATGTTGATACAGACAGGTTTTCCTAAAAGTGGTGCAAAGAGAACATATCAAAAGTTAAAACTGAAAAATGTATTGTTTTATGCAAAGTATATGTCTGTTTAAATTCTTGTGTCAGCAACATATTTCAGAAAAGTGCGGACAGAGACAGTAAAAAGTTGTGTGAATGTCTCACAACTAATAAGAATAGTTTGCAATAGGTGAGAAACATCATGAGGTGTAAAAAAAAAAAGGACCTCCTGGAGAAGCTGAGTCCCTTTTTATAAGTAACAATGGGAAGAGGTTCACCACTCTGTGAGAGAGTGAGCAAACACTCAAACTATTTCAGATTGTTGACAAGGCTGAAAATCAATGATGGCTGTGATCTTCGACCCCTGGGTGGCACTGCATTCCAGACATGACTGTTGTGGAAATCACAACATTGACTAAAATCACGTCAAAAACAAATATCTGTGTGTGAACACAGTTTGTGGCTGCATTAACAAATGTAGGTTAAAAAAAGGAACACCTGCAACCTCTCTATGCCTAAACTTTTGTAGCCCTTTAATGCCTGACACCACAAATTATGGCCAGAAAATTCAAATTTGTTTGGAGCTGAAATGTTTATTTAACTTACCACTGAAACCAAAAATATCTAAATATCATTAAAATTAACAAATGTATTTATTTATCTCGTCTGATACATTAGATGATTTTGGAATCTAATGAACTACAAGAGGACATTTTTTAATTATTTATCCGACTGTATTCAGGTGGGGTTTTTTTGGGGTAATTTGTTGATCATATTGATTTGATAGAAGTATATGAAAGTATGTATCAAATATGATACAAAAGGCATTAGAGGGTGAAGAAGGACTAAGTGAGGGAGTTTGACATTCTTTTTGGAAAATCAGAGATGCTATACCCTTCAACTCTGCCCTTTTGTTACTGGTATCAAACTGAAAATGAGCATAGGTGTGTTATGCTATGATTACATTTTTTACATTCAACAACTGATATGTTTTTGCTCTTGTAGGATTTTGTTTGGTTTGCAAACTGTTTTAAAATCAGTTTTGATGAATATTTTACATAGCAGCCTGATTTTTTTGGATTGCAGAATGTCTTTACAGTATCAAGTTTCAAATATTTTACTGTCTCACAATCTGACTTTCTTTTACTGTCTTCACTTGCAGTTACAGACATTTCAGGTGCCATCATGCAACAGCAAGCGTGATCTTACAAGTGGAGTGGCCATTGCACATGTGCTGCATAGAATGTAAGAACATTTGTACCACATTCTCAGTTTAAATAAACTGCTTTGCACATTTACGACTGTTTTACAAGTATTTTGTGGTATTGCTGTGTATCACTGACCAGCGTGCACCAGTGGTTGAGCTGTTTAAGTACTTGCACCATAAACTCTTAGGAACTGCTGCTAGAGGTTTATTCAGAGCCTACTCGGTGAGTTTTGCTTATCTGTCCGATTTGCAAAAGGCCTTTTCCAATGCAAACTTGAATCAACAGAGTCTGGATTTGTGGTTCCCTATCTCAAAACATAGTTGGGATTTTTATGTGTAACTCCTGGTCTGGCTTGATATTTGTGGCCAACAGAAGTATAAGAAAAGTTATCTATTTGAAGGTCACTTTTTAAAAGAAAATCCAAAGCTCGACTGCATCTCGAGATACAACCAGAACACCAAGCCCACATGTGACTCTAATGAACTGTTCTCCTCAAATGTCATCGGTTAGATGAATAGGAGTACAGGACATTACTGCCCTGTGGCCCGCTGTGAGTCTTGATGTCCAGAGATTGGCCGTCCTTGTCGTCACTCGAGTTCTCTTGTGCTCTCATTAACAGAGACCCCTCTTGGTTTAATGAGACATGGCTGGGCAGGATCAAGGAGGAGAGCGAGGCCAACTGGCGCCTGAAGGTAATTTGTGAAACAGCTGGATATGACAGATTCCCCTGCAGTCACCAAGAATGACAGAGATGTCTAATTTACATCTCCTTATTAAAGGAGAGATCATGATATTAACTCTGGTCTCGTTTATTCCTTCAGGTCAGCAACTTGAAAAAGATCCTGAAGAGCATGCTGGAGTATTATCATGATGTAAGAACACTTTTATTCGGCTTTGCCTCTTCTAGTTTGCTCGTAAACCTGATAAACACTAAAGCCCACCTTACTATCATGGACAGGTTCTCGGTCACCAGGTATCGGATGCCCACTTGCCGGATGTGAACCTCATAGGAGAGATGAACGATGTCACTGAATTGGGAAAGCTGGTACAGCTGGTGTTGGGCTGTGCCGTCAGCTGTGAGAAGAAACAAGGTAAACAGAGCGCTGTTACAGTAAGGATAGAGGCGGATGCAGCCATTTGTGAAAATATCTCACAGGATTAACTCAGAGTCAAGTCACATGATTTACTGATCTGATGTTTTCCCACATTTGGAGGGATGGTTTGGATTTATTGAAGTGGGGTTTCTAAGTTACTCCAGGAGCACCAACACAGGAGCTGAGCTTTGAAGATCTGAGGCTGTGGTGAAGTTCAGATGGTGTTATGCTGGGAGTGTTGATGTCTGTGGTCAGATGAACTAGCCACAGCTCTATAAGAGCCAGTATCACTCAGCAGTACACAAAGTCTTGGACACAGTTTGTTTGAACAATCTGAAAACACACAAACACTTTTGAACTTTTTTTAAACATCAGGTTTTTGGCTTTGCTTTGCTTGGATAGAACCATTGTAAGTATGGCTAATGGCTCTCTGCTTGTTGAAAAGTCACCAAAACCGAAATTCCCTCCTGATGGGAACCGACATCTGGAGTTTAGAGTGCAGAGAGTAGAGATCTTTATATAAAGCTGTGGTTTCAACCCCCTTTCCCCTACTCAAAACAATCTATTGAAGGAGAAAACAGCAAAGCATTCCCTTTCGACAGTACAGTTTTACAACTATTATGTTATTAAATGTTGATGCTTATCCAATCAGATCTTACAAATTTAGTTTTCATCAATTTGGCACCACCTATGGACATAGTAGTCTTTGCTTATCTTGTCTTTCACCATTAAGAAGAGTCGCCTGACAAAAAACTCATTCTGTTGGCTTTTGATTGTCAGCTGTGTGGTTTGTTTTGAATATATTACATGGAAGTTGTAAAAACAGGGTTGTTAATAAGTCATTTTTCTGACACCCACACCTTCATATTGGTTTCAGATATTAAGAATTACAACATCAGCTGATCAGCAGACTGATAACTCTGATCATCTTGTTTACTTTTGTCTATCATTAAATGGCATCACTATGAGTTTCAGTCTATTTCATAAATGTTAAAAAACTTGTGACTTTACTATCGTCAATGACAGTTGTATTGACTTGTCTACTCTTAGACACCCAATACAACATTTTACTGTCTAAAATCTAAAATTAGCTTCCTTGTCTGTGTTTCAGTCAGTCTCTTCTAACAGGCCTAAAATTAATCTGCCCTGTGTTGTAAATTAACTTTATCTTATCATTACCTTGTAGGACCCTACTTTAAAAGATCTGAACTATCCCTTTAAGAGTGTTAAATGTAACATTTCAGAGTAAAACCTGCTCATTTGTTATTTAATCTGTACTTTGAAGAGCTGAGGGAGGGTGTCTGAAAATAATGTCAGCTGCTGTTTGATATGTGGGAGACTATTCGTGTTAATCTGTGTTTGGCTGCACCTTCACTCCTTTGTGTTGTCGTCTCCTAATCACAGAGCAAATCCAGCAGATAATGACACTTGAGGAATCTGTCCAGCACGTTGTGATGACAGCCATTCAGGAGGTGAGTGAGCCCGGCACTTATCCTCCTGCTTCCCTCTTCTCTGCATTAATCCCAGCTCTTAGTCACGCTTAATTCACTATCAAAGGAACACGGGTTGGCACAACACTGAACGCAGTCCCAGAAACCCTATTATGAGGTATTTCAGGGATGTGTTTAGTGTGCCATTGGCGCTCAGAGGTGTGTTGAAATGTGGCACTATTAGGTGGGAAAACAACCTGTTCCAGAAAAGTTATTTAGAAACCTAATAAACCTGTTTTTCTTGGGCCAGGCTCTTGTATTTGTCCTGTAATTTGAGCTTTTCATTGACTTTCTTGTCATTTCTTTGTTGAAGCTTTTATCAAAGGAGCCTTCATCTGAACCAGGAAGCCCAGAGACCTACGGGGACTTTGACTACCAGGTGAAACTCATTCTGGTTTCTTTAGTTTTTACTGTATTCAGCAGATCTGTTTGTATTCTTTTTTTAACTCTTTCTGCATGAAACTAGTATCACATCTCTTTTGTCTCATTTCTCTGTTGGTTCTGTGTTTGCAGTCAAGGAAGTATTACTTTCTGAGTGAGGAGGCAGATGAGAAAGAGGACCTGAGCCATCGCTGTCGAGACCTAGAGCATCAGGTCTGTACTGAGAATGGTGTCAAGGTTTCACCTCAGATCCTTAAAGTCTGAGTCCTTTTGGTTTCAGCTCTGGCTGAGTTGGAGACACATGATGTAACTGTTGGTCGTATCAAGTTTATTTTCATACTGCAGGATTCAGCATTTTAGGTTCTGAAAACATTCCTTTCACAGAGACAAACAACCAGCAAAAGAAATGTTTTGTTTTCGGTTCTGCTCTTTTAAACTCAGAACTTAATTTGTCATGACTCTGCGAAGATGCTGTACTTAAAAAGTTGCGCTTTTAAACAAGTTATGATTATACCTAACTTTTTGTTTCCTTCATGGAGAAGTAAACTTTCAGAGAAAAAACTCAAAACAAACTTTTACCTCAACTTTGTGGTGATAAGAGAAGAATGCTGTTCGGAGTTGGACACTCTGCAGAGCCTAGCTGCTGTTGGGAAAAAATGCACTGTAAAACTCGTACAGAGCTGCAGCTGGATGGTTCTACTTTACTATATTTCTGTTGTAGTGAAATAAAAAAACATCTCCTCTGGTTCTCCAGTGATCTTCTCGCATGTGCAGCTGAGGCAGAGTAACTTCAGCTGAATACTTGCAGCTGGGTAGCACTTAGCTTGGAGCGAAAGTTTAAAGCATGTGGATAAACCCTGGCTCTCCCTACGTGTATACGGGCACTGTGCTTTCCATCTTTGTTCCTTTCACGTCATACAAGCTGCAATGGGGAAAATGGTTCCACTAATGTTTGCTGCTTTTTAGCAGGTGTTTCTAATAGTCCTGTGCATCTCAAAGTGAGACACGTTTCTCCCACCGCATGCTTCAAACAACTGGGTGTGCTGCCTTTAGCTGCAGCAGCCATTCAACAAACTTTGCAGGGGACTTTTTTAATCTTGATTCCACCAAACCAGTTTCAAATGACAGACAGTACTTTGGCACTTTGTTATTTTTGGGAGCAGATTTTTCTCTAGCTCTTGCAGCCATATTGTTGTTTATTGTGTTCCTGAAGGAAGTAAACAAGAGAGAGGGTTTCAGCTTTGCAAGTCAGAGGGGTGCAGCAGAAGAAGTTTGAAGAGAATATCTACAGATTTTCCTTTTTAAAAAGTTATTCTAAACCACAAATACAAATAATATAATACATCTTATTTATCTCTCTGCATTGATTCACGCATTTTCAACCAAATTAGCACTCTCAGCACTGTGCTTTGTTGTGATACATCGCTATATGTGCTGCAGACAGTTCTGAGAGCATTAAAACAAATGCAGAAAAGATTTACTCAGATACACAAAAACTTTTTATATCTCCCAAGTCTAATTTATGTCTCCCAAGTTTGGGTCAATAATTGCTCTTTTTCCACCATACACTGAACTTCCACAAATTGGTTTAATAATGTATGTGGCACAATTAGTCTTTAATTTAAAGACGGAAGAAGTGGAGAGTGTTCCTTTAGCTGTGAAAGAAAAAGCCCAAAATGTGATAGGTTTTGTTCAATGAAGTGTTTTTGAAGGCCAAAATTACTGCTAGTGCTTTTTTCTTTGACAATTCACATAATGAGACACCATGTACTTTGCACCTAAGGGTGTAGTTGCTAGAGGATAAGCCCTAGCATTAGCAGATATTAAATCCAGTCGTGATAAAGTGTCTGTAGAGTGTAAAGTTCACGTCAGGTCAGATGTCAAGCAGATGAACTTACAAACAGTAACATTAGATTACATGATGTTCTTGCAATGACAGGGAGCTTATGTCCATACTGTTTCTTGAAACCACTTTGAGTGTAGCGAGGGAAGATAACTCTGGTACAACAAGAGGAGTGGATTCCACCAGTACAATAAAAACTCCTACAAAGAGCAGTTATTTTTGGAAGAAAATACACTGAATGACCTTTTTTTTTGTGAGAATCATGAACAGGATCAAAGCAGGTTTGAGTCGATGAAATGATGAAGATTGTAACCTAAAGATGAGAAACTGGGCCATGGCTCTGTTTAAGCTCCTATTAGTCAAACAGATCAGTTGCTACTATAACATAAAACCATTTCAGCCTTTTATAAACCTGACTTTCAGATATTTTCTGGCCTAGTTTTGCTGCTCTGTATGTGCTGGATGTTGAAAGTGTGTGCCTGCTGCTTTCCATGCCCTGGCCCTTATTGATCAGCCCGCCTGAGACTTTGTTTGTGTTCCCTTGGCTTGTTTTTGCACCGCCAACTGAGACAGGACTAATTTAGTATTTTCAAAAGATACAAACCAGTCGATAGTTGCATAACATCAAGATAAAACTGACACATTGCCTTGGGATGGAGCGGTAGCCAACAATAATTTGTACTGCTCTCAGCCCACTTGTTTGTTTACTTACCAAGCCCACGCGTTAGGGATTAGTCATTTGTGTTGTTTTGAAAGCGATTTACTGTCATGGTCCTGTGCTAAAGCATGCAATCTGTCCTTAAGTTCAGTGTAGGGTTTTGCTGTATTCAAACTGGAAAGATGTCCACTGGGTAAGTTTCAAGTCCCCTGTTTTTTTTTTTTTTCTGTGACACCAGCTCGTCTCACTGTAACCCCAGCCTGATTAAAACACGAACATTTTGTGCTCACCTCTAAGCTGCAGTCTGTTGAACCATCCAGCTTCATCTGCCTGAAGTCAGAACATTTCTCCTCTTTTAGCCGTAACAGAGTAACTCTATGATCCAAAGTCCTCATTGAGCTGTGCATATTCTCCTATTTATATCCTCAAAATCTGGTTTTGACCTTGAGGCTAATGCTAACAACTTCTCTATTGAGAGAGGCCCATTCGCCTGAGACCATTTACACCAGCTGACTAACTTATATTTGAGAACTGAGCATGTGAAACAAGGACTAAGCATGTATTAGGAGTCGTCTAAGCATGAGGAATGGTACGTGTGTCGCTGCATCTCTGTGCTTTATTTCTGTGAGTTTGTTTTTATCAGCAGAAGGAGTAAACTTTTCTTCTCTTTTTCCAAAACCAAGTTTCTCCTTTTTTACTTTTTAACAGCTGCAGTTCATCCACTCATCTCCGGTCTGTTCTCCTTTTCAGCAAATTCTCCTCCTGTTCATTTTCTCTCTCACTGTTTGTCCTCTGTTCTTTTCTTTCGTCCCCCCTGCAGTTGTCGTTGGCTCTGGAGGAAAAGTCGTCCCTGCAGGCAGAGACTCGCTCCCTGAAGGAGAAGCTGAGTCGCTTCGACGCCTCCACCACAGCCATCACGGGCAAAAAGCTGCTGCTGCTGCAGAGTCAGATGGAGCAGCTGCAGGAGGAGAACTACAGGTACATGAAGTAAACACAGAGTGAGGCATTCTGACATTTTTGAAGTCTGTGTTTATGCACCAGGAAAATAACTAACAACAACTTTACTATGGAGAATCTTCAATAGGTTTGAAACAAAATTAGATAAATTCTGATGACCCTATATGACCTTCGTGGGCAAGCAAGACCATTAATGTTAAGGTCAGGAGGTCTGAAGGCTTTGGAAAAACTGTTTTTTTAAAGGCCTGCTGCATTTTTGTTTTTTGTCAGTTATTTAAAGAATTGAGAATTCAGCATTGTCTAGACGTAATACGTGCAAACTGAAATGTTTCAGCAATTTTCTACAACCCCACTTCCAAAAGAGCTTGAGATGGACACTTTGTCAAATGTGAAGAAGTATTAATGCTCAGACTTTAGTTAGGTATTGTAAATTATTATTTTGATTGATCTGAGGTACTGGATTCTAGATTTTTCCTGAGCTGTAGGCCAAAGTTATCCAAATTTTAAGATGTAATCA
Organism: Xyrichtys novacula; assembly: GCA_962446985.1. Classification (NCBI taxonomy): domain Eukaryota; kingdom Metazoa; phylum Chordata; class Actinopteri; order Labriformes; family Labridae; genus Xyrichtys; species Xyrichtys novacula. The sequence continues at coordinate 10,367,199 of OY660879.1, read as the reverse complement.
AAAGATAATTTAAACCATCATCTTTTTGTAATCATTATTATTATAACTATTACTTTGATTTATTGTTTTAAATACTTTTTTTTCTTTTGAGTTCTGTTAATACTGTCTGTATAGCTGTGTGGTTTGATGTCTTACATCCTTAAAATCATACCACAGTGTCTGTAGTCACGTTACTCTGCCGGGTCCAGTCTGAGACAAGGGGTAGAACTCAAACCCTGAGCCGACTGGAGCTGCCAGTGTCCAATAAAATGCTCTGTCTGTTGTCTGCCCAGAATTTAGCTCTGGTGGGGATGACGCAGACCAAAAAAGTAAACACCACAGTTAAACAGTTTTCGTGTGATGCCACCAAACCGTTTCAACACGTGGAGTACTGTCCTGTTACTGAATATTCTCTCTCTCTCTTTTATGGTTCATAAAAATAGAGAGGGCAACAAGTGCCTAAACAAAGTGTATGTTGATAACACACAGATTTACTGAGCTCATTCTTCACTACGAGGCATCTCATCCCCTCAGCTCAAATCTGTAAAAAGTAGCCCTGTTTTAGGCCCTTTTTCTCCTTAAACAGGACACCGCAGATAAGTTCTGTCTGGAGGATCTGAAGGGTCTGGTGGTGCTGTAAAAGTTGAGAAGCTCTGAGATGTATGTTACACTCAAGCTTATAAAGATCACAAGACTTGTATGTGAGTTTTGAATCGAACAGGGCGCCACTGTGAGGGATAAAGACAGGAATGATGTTTGTGATGTTTCTATGACCTTGTTAATAACCCGGCTGCAGCAGAATTCTCCTCTCTGATCACAGAGGGTAATGTCAAGACTGAAGTTTTTTTTTCCTGGAATTTCACAATGTGTTCTTAAAGTTGACCGAGTCACTCTCTGGTTTCATGTAACTCTCAGACTGGAGAACAGCAGAGACGACATGCGTGTGCGCGGAGAGATCCTGGAGCGAGAGGTGACAGAGCTGCAGCAGCGTAACGAGGAGCTGACCAGCCTCGCTCAGGAGGCCCAGAACCTGAAAGACGAGATGGACATACTCAGGTGAGACCGGAGTCAGTTTCCCTCTGAAGTCTAACTCACTGTGTGGAGGCCTTCACACCAACAACCTGACAGTTTGTACTCAGCAAACTGAAGAAAGTCACGCTCTGTGGGCGTTGAGTCACATGGACACAGAGAGTTTAGTGTTTTCTACTGTCCAACAGAGAATTTCAGATTATGCAGCGACAAACAAGGGAAGACTGAAAACATTGAGGGCTTTTTTAAAATAAAGTTTAGTCACCATCAACACTTCCTCCTACATGTTAGGAATCTCTCTGGGAAAATACTAAACACTGTAAATTCTGTTTTTTGTCGCCGAGTTGAAAAACCACAAGAGTCAAGACTGATCTGATCAGGCGTGTTTGGACTTTACCCCAAAATGACGAACTAAGTGGTTTCTGTTCACACATACAGCTCACCGGGGTCATTTCAGGAACTTTTCAAAAACTTTGTGCGTCTCTGAAAAAGGACTCAAGTGGGATGTGTGTCGTAATATTAAAATCTCAGCAAATTCTGAAACCAGTTAAACATACAGCTGTGACAGTTTGACTTGAGTCTATGTGTCTTATTTCTATATTTGATAGAAGTCGGTTTTCACAAAACCTTAAAATTCACCAAAATCAGCCCCACAGCTGGACAAGTTTCCCCTTTTTTTTATAACCTCATACATGAGCTATTTAGCTTCTTATTCCACCCCCTGTATGTTTGTAATGTTATAAAACTCACTGTCACACATGTTGTCATCTTGGAATAGTTCCATACAGAAGCATGACTCCCTCCTGTTTGAGTAATGTTTGCTTAAGTGTGCGGAGTCTTTTCCTTTCAAAACAAAACCGTGCACATGGATGTTTGCATAGCTCGGAGCTGAGAGAAACAAACAGAAAGAGAAGTGTTTAGAGACAAACAGAAGCTTTGTTTTTGTTTTGTTTTTTTTTCCAGGGGGTTTTATTTACAGGATGAAAACTGTAGGATATCAGCAGCCTGTTCCTTTAAGCAGTAGTTCATCTATTATCAATTTCTCCTCACAGAAACAACTCCTACACTGCCCACACACAGACGTCCATTCAGCTCCTCTCTGACATCTGTGTTGTTAATGTGAATTTCATGCATTGACACTGGCTTGCGTCAGAGTTGTTTCAGTACTTAGGTACATTTCCACACGGATGTGTTTTGTTAAAAGTGATATTCCTGTTCTGGTACTCGACGCTGCCCACACTCTCCTCTCCTCCCCCTCAGGCACTCGTCAGACCGGGTGAACCAGCTCGAAGCGCTGGTAGAGACGTACAAAAGGAAACTGGAGGATCTGGGAGACCTGCGCAGACAGGTGCGCCTCCTAGAGGAGCGCAACACCGTGTACATGCAGCGCACCTGCGAGCTGGAGGAGGAGCTCCGCAGAGCCAACGCCGTCCGCAACCAGCTGGATACTTACAAGAGACAGGCAAGCTGAGAGGAGACGGGATGAGGGGGAGTGACACTTGATATTAACCACAGCCTGGCCTGTGCACGTGTGCAGAGAGTCTTGAATTCGATAAGAGAGCTGTTGCCAATGCAGACTGTTGCTATGCTCTCTGACTTGCAGGCCCACGAACTTCACACCAAGCACTCAGCAGAGGCCATGAAAGCAGAGAAATGGCAGTTTGAGTACAAGAACCTTCACGACAAGTTTGACGCACTGCTGAAGGAGAAAGAAGTGAGTCTGGAGAAGCACACAATACTTAGAAATGCTTTTACTGAGCTGCTTTATCAGGATCAGTTTGTATGAGCGCTGCCCTTCATCAGTCACACTACAGTCTATTAATAGACGCTCGGCGACCTCAGGAAAGCAAACTTATAGTGGCTGGAAAACTCATGTTAGGCCTCGTTTCCAAGAGTTAACAGAGGTAAAAAATTTAATGAATTTTACTAATGGAAACATTAATCTTCAGAAATATGCATTAAGGTCTTTAGTTTTTAGAATCGACTTAATAAAATCAGCCAGCGTTTAAATGAAAAGGTGGTGGGGCAACTCTGAAAAACAGCAACCCAGTTCCTCTCTCTCGAACCTACACTGATAAACTCGTGTCCATTTTACCAAAGTGCTGAAGTAGAGCAGGATAACAAGATCAAATTTATTGAACAACTGAAACGATTAAGGATCCGTCTTTATGTAACAGAGCTGACCTAACCAAATGTGAGACATATTTTTAAATTTTTTTAGATTTGATATTTTAGACCTCATCTTTAAGCATCTTGCCTTTTATAACACATGACATTTTTGGATGTGAGAGATGATGATAGCTGCCTTGTTTTGTTTTAAGTATCAAAATTAAAGAAGGGTGAATGAAAACTGAAGCCTAATTTTCCTTCTTGTCACGTGTTTTTTGTTTTTAAGCGTCTGATCTCTGAGAGAGACACACTCCGGGAGACAAACGACGAGCTCAGGTGTGCGCAGGTACAGCAGCGGTGTCTCAGTGGAGCTGGTGAGTCTGTTCAGATACATTATGTAGCTCCACATCATGTACACAATGTTCAGAATTTAATGCTGGCATCAAATTTAAAGTGAGAATACATTTTTAATAAAACTTTGAGACCCTTTAAGTCACAACTTTTGAAATGTTGTCTTTGCATTTAAACAATCAGATTTAAATTCTGTTTGAGTAGCTTTTTTAAAAACATACTTGTCATGACGTCGTAGAACACAATTCAGAAGTTGTGTAAATTTAGAGCTGGCTGTTAATTAACCTCGCACAGACCTGTACAGTCTCTGTATTAACACGGTGTGTGATGAGCAATTTAATTTTCTACAGATTAAAACTAGAACAAACTGTTTATAAAATGTGTAAAAGTAACCAGCTGACTCTTGACCCCCTCTCTGTCTCTGCAGGAGGTTTGTGCGACAGCGATGTCACAGTGGGAAATCTGGCGGCAGAGATCATGCCCACTGAGCTCAAGTACGTCTGCTGTTCTGTGTCATTTGTGTTTGTGGAGGTTTGTGTGTAGGTAGCAAACAAATGTAAGCATAGCAGATGAGATTTTCCTTCTAAATCTGTAACACGCAAGCATTAGTGTCACTATCAGGAGCCCACTCGTGCCCTATATTAATCTGCTGTGGTCGGGGGCGTAATTGTTCCCTGAAATAGCGACACATGTCAGAGCGGAGCATTTGTCTGGGGCGTTGTCGGGCAGAGGGCTCGGCCAACTGCCTCCACCAGCCGGTCTCTGACCCAGCTCATCTGTCCTCTGCTTCTCTTGGCCTCCTCTTCCCCCCTCTCCTCTCTGCAGGGAGACGGTGGTTCGTCTGCAGAGTGAAAATAAGATGCTGTGTGTCCAGGAGGAGGCCTTCAGGCAGAAACTGGTGGCGGTGCAGGCAGAGCTGGAGGAGGCTCAGCGCAGCAAGAACGCCCTGGAAACTCAGAACAGGTAGGCGTGTGTGTGTGTGTGTGTGTGTGTGTTTAACATGCAGTCCAACTGTCCAAGTGTGAAGTAATCATCCCCCTTCTAGGCCACCATATTGTGTGTTCCTGGACATTAGGCTGCTTGTTTGGCTGATGGGAGGAGTGATATCTGCCTAAATGTCAACTCACCCTCTGGACTGAGTGCTCAGCGGAGCTGTGTGGGCTGGACTGGCGTACGGACAGCACAGCGCCAGATTGTTCCTCGAGTGTGTGTGTGTATGTGCGCGTTTACATGGCTGTGGGCATGTGGACATGTGGGTGGACTGTGTGTGTGTGTGTGTGTGTGTGTGTGTCCATGCAACACCAGGCCCAGGGTGTGGGAAGCCTCCTCAGCAACAGTAACAGGAGGAGAGGAGTGGAGTGAGCATGCTCAGTGGAGTAGAGCTGTGAATGGCCAAGCGGCACGGGGACATGCACAACCGGCAGCAAATGTCCCCAAAATTCCCATAATGCTTTGCAAAAAAACCTCCACCCACAATTTAAACTTAATAACCCCATTTGAATCCTCATAATGAGCGTTTTTCTTTGATCGCTCAGCATTTGTCTTTTTACTTTCTTGGAGTAAGTTTTAAAGCTGCGCCTTTTACTCTGCTCTAGGGTTTGGCGATATGGAAAAAAGTTTATCATGATATATTTTTGTCATATCAGTTGATATCGATATATATCCTGGTGTAAAAAATGAAATTTAACAGTGCTTATTGGTGTCGGCTTCATGTGTTTAAGTGCTATGGTTGCGTGTAGCTGCAGCCTGCTGCTACCCAGTTGTTTGCTACTTGGTTCTAATTCAGCACATGATTGGTTCAGCGCGACGCTGACCCGGAGCAACCCCTTTTCATTGGCTATTCGTGTAGTCTACCAAAACATGGCAGAATGCCGACTATCAAAAAGCATATTGACCATGTTTTATAATGATATTGAGGGAAATTAATTTTCGATATATATCGTTATGATTTTATCAGCCCTACTCTGACCAACATCACAGTCTTGACAACAAGCTAATGTGCTTTAATGGAGAAGTTAATTCACGACTTCATTCAGGGCATATGTTGCACATGTTGTATTGAAAGATCGATGTTCAGAGGAAATAATTTCTTTGGTTTTAAGGTGAAATTTGATGTAATATTTACTCAATGAAACTAAATGTTAAAATAAGGGTTTATACCCCTGGATAGCATCATTTTTTGTTATCATTCACAGTCATGACTTTATAACAGACTAATAAAAAACAAACATGATGTCATCAGTTTTCTTTCTTTATATTTACTAATAAGCAGGAAAATCAAAATCAAACAGTGTTTCTTTTTTTTCTCTCTTTTTCAATCCAGGTATAATTCGCTCATTTGATTTTCAAAATAAAACCAAAAATGAAAAAAAAAGAAAACAAATTGTTTCCTAAATATTCCTCTCTAAAACAAAAATGTAAAAAAAAAAACAGAGCGGCTCATTTCGGATTTCTGTGTTTCTTCTGCTCAAATTAAAATAAGATAAATGGATAACAACCGTTTTATCTGATTTAGACTTTTTCGTCTGCAGAAAGTTTCGTGACCCGGAAGTGAACCTAACTCAGAACCAGAAATGGGCTGGACTCAAGAATTATTCAGAGCTCATACAACACTGTTTTTTTCAGGATGGCAAAAGCTGTGTGTCCATGGAAAATGAGCCGTTATCAATTTTTTCTTTTTCATTTTAAAGACGAATATTTAGAAAACAATTTGTTTCCTTGTTTTTTTATTTTTGGTTTTATTTTGAAATTTGAATGAATGAATGATACACAGATTTTTCTCTTCCCTAAATTTTCTTTTGTCTTTCTTTTTTTTTTTTTTTTTTTTTCTCCCAGATTAAACGAGCAGCAGATCTCAGACCTGCGTGCTCAGGTGGAGGAGCTCCAGAGGGCTCTGCAGGAGCAGGACAGCAAGACTGAAGATGTGAGTGAAGAGTTAAAAAAAAATATCATCTCCACTGTGCGTAAAATCCAAATGTTGCATGGCACACACTGAGTTCATTAAGACTTGTGATTTGAACACTCATCTGTCGAGGACTGCAGTGATTGTTCTCCTTCTTTGATACATGTTGTGTGGGAATTTAACCCATGTTTGCTGTGGTGATCACTGTTAACGCCTGCCCCTCTCTGTCTCTCTCCGCCTGCCCCCTCCCCCCGTCGCACAACTCTTCCAAAATCAGGCCATCGTAAGTACGGCCCCCACCTGCTGTCCCAGTGGCTCATGATTTTACTCTGACAGCTTGACTTTCGCAGCTTATACCCTTGTTTGTGTTTGCCTTTTAAGTAAGCCGCCACATGTTAGTTCAGTGCGTAATACGTAGACTTTATTTTCTTCTTTGCAGTCGTCTTTACTGAAGAAAAAGCTTGAGGAGCATCTGTAAGTACTCAGCTGCCTCTACTGATCACTGAACAGTTAAGGAAACCAGGAGAAACTACACAAACTGAAAACACAAACTCATCTCATGTTTTAGGGAGAAGCTCCATGAGGCCCACTCAGACCTCCAGAAGAAAAGAGAAGTCATTGATGACCTAGAGCCCAAAGCAGACGGCAACAGTACGCTGTTTTTTTAAATTAATGTACTTTTTAAAGCTCTTTTTGCTTTTTCTTCACCCTCACTCACTTATTTTTTCCCTTCACAGTGGCGAAGAAGATAGATGAACTCCAAGAGATCCTGCGCAAGAAGGACGAGGACATGAAGCAGATGGAGGAGCGATACAAGCGCTATGTGGAAAAGGCGAGAACGGTCAGTCCAGAAAAAAAAAAGACCATTCTGTCCGCAGCATGTGGCTCTAAGATAAAAATGTGATGGTATTTTTGTTCACAGTTGTAGCTGGAAATGTTCCGACACATCAAAAACAAGTTCATATGCTGTAGGGAGCACTGCGGTGTTTTCAAACGGTTCTAAGTGGCTCTGCGGAGTCTGGAAAGTTGTCTCAAAGGATGTCACAACATCGATGCTTAGATGGAGTTTGAAAATGAAACAAACTTCAACCTGTTTTCATCTTAAGTTCAAGAGAACGACATTCAGAAGCAAGAAAAAAAAAAACATGTCAAGTCCCATCTGTAAACGGTTGTGGTGCAGCCTCTCCTTTCAGTCTCTGAGGTTCGTAGTTCTGCATTTAGGCCAGTGCTGGTGCTCCACTTGTTGGCATGTGTATCATGGAGCCAGTTCCAGTAAATCGTTCATTATATATTCTAAACTTCTTCAGGTACAAGAAGGTGATGCAGATTTTCACAACATTCATTTATTGAAAAAATTCCTTCAGTGTGTCACACAAACTTAGAACCTCTCAAATGTTCCCATTTGTACCTGTGAACTCATACAGAAGCTTTGGCATCAAGTCTTCACTGAGATCACGTTTGTTTGGCTTTACTCTGCCGCAAGCCGACAAGTGAGCGTCGGTACCATCTACCATGTTGTACAACATGAGTAATACATGAGAAGTGCTTTTATGAATCACCAAGAGAAACTGTCATGTGGAGAGGACAAGAATGTACCACTCAGCTGGTTAGGAGTCACTGGTTTAGAGTTTGTGTACTTATCTGAATATTTTCCACATTGACATGTTTGTGTTATGATTTTTTTTCACAGTTGAAATTAGAACTCAAATGATTATGCACTTAAAAAAAAATTTAATTGGTTTTTGGAGAACAACTTCTGTAACAAGAGCATCTCCAAGTTTCCACATATTTGTTTTCTACAATTTGAAAGAGGAGCTCAATTCAACACATCAGATAGTTTTCTGTTTCTGTCATGGATGTTGGGAGTGCAACTGCATATCCAGAAAAACCACAAAAAACCTTTTCTTCCGGCTCACCGACATCTGATAAACTGCTTCAAATCATGACATTTGATTCAGCATCATCATCAGGGGCTGCAAGCAATTTAAAAATTAATCAAAATTAGACGAATGGAGTTCAGTGAGTTCAGCTCATTTACAGCCTCTTCCTCATCCCTCATAGCCCAATCTCTCTGATTTCCATTTCGGGTTAACCTTGAAAGTCTGAGCTGGAAATGACGTCACTCTGAGTTGACGGCAATTACAAGTTGATAACAAAGTCAGGAAGTTTCCCCTGTTATTGTTAGTTTAATGTTCGCTTTGCCCAGCAGTGACAACACACTACATGCTCGTTTGTGCATGAAAGCAACACGACAACATGTCCACAGATAAAACTTGGACAATACTATCAGCGTTATTGATTAAATGAAGCACAAAAGATAAAAGTGCTGACAAACACTGTTTAAAGTTCAGATGTTTTTCAGTTCATGCAGGAGGCAACTGTCTTGAATTTTGAGCTTCTTGACGTTTCTCCAACTTTCCGAGTTGATATTCTGGTTTAAGTGGGTGTTCATGTGACACATCGAGCAGGCATCTCAGAATTTCTGAGATCAAAGGGCTCACCATCTGACTGATCTGCGAGCAGTGTAGTTGAATTGTGGGTAATGGAGGCACCAGCTTATGGAGACAAAAAAGACTGAAATTTATCTGGCTTTGCAAAATGATTGAGGTGTGTTTCATCAAAAGTTAGGGTTAGAAGATTTACTCAAAGAAGTGATCTCAGGTAATGTCCTTCATGCCTGCAGGTGATCAAAACTCTGGATCCCAAGCAGCAGCCAGCGACTGTGTCTCCTGACGTCCAGGCTCTGAAGAACCAGCTGTCAGAGAAGGAGAGAAAGATCCAACATCTGGAGGTGAACATTTCCAACAGACAGATACAGTTGCTCATTTTTGTCATTTTAGTTAAAGTCATTTCACCCATGCTCAGTCATCGGTTTCATTTTCTGAACAGCACGACTACGAGAAGAGCAGAGCCAGACACGACCAGGAGGAGAAGCTCATCATTAGTGCCTGGTACAACATGGTGAGTGTGGAAATACATTCAGAAACACAGAGACGCTCTGAAGACAGTCGGTGATTTACAACTCGGAAAAATCGAGTTGGAGGAGTTTTGCCTTCTCTGTAGTAAAGCTGCTGCAGGCTTTGACTTCTCATTCTTTTCTCTTATTCCCTCTCTGCTTGTTCAGCCTTAGGTTTGGCTCTTCTGGCTTCCATCACTTGAAACAGAAAGAGAAAAAGAGTCTATGTCAAGAGGTTTTTTTACAGGAGTCTGAATTTGTAGTGTGGAAAATCGCATCTTTCTTAGACGTGTTTATCCAAGGCTCAGAAAAATGTCCCTGTTCCCTCATTCTCTCTCTCTCTCTCTCTCTCTCATATTTATATAGGATATACAAATAAAGATATTAATTCTGTATTTTGTTGCCTGTGAATGTAATGGTTGTCTCTGGACAGAGCGGGACTCTGCACCTGTATCATTTTTGTCCTCCTTCTTGTCTCAGGGGATGGCGTTACATCAGAAAGTGTCCGGCGAGCGGATGGGTCCCTCAAACCAGGCCATGTCCTTCCTGGCCCAGCAGAGACAGTCCACTAACGCTCGCAGAGGCCTCATACGACACCAGCCCAGATGAAAACAAACAGATGTGACCCCAGGACACATGAAAATCCAAGAGGGAGCTTCTCCTGATCTCCCTTTTTGCCTTTTTATATTATACCTCCACTGGATCTCTGCACTGTAGAGAAATCCTCATGCTGCTACTGCCCCCTGCTGGCTCCTAACGGAGGAGAGATGACGTGCTCATCTGTTTTAATGAACTCAGAGAAACGGAAAAGGACTGAGAAGAAAGAGCCTCAAAAAGAGACTGACTCACCTTTTAAGGTGATTTTTTTTTTGTTATTTTCTCTCAGACTCTCTTCTTTTTCTTTAAAATCTGTTTTAAACCTTTTTTTATCTTTTATGTTAAACTCTTAAGATAAAATGTGAATTAGTTTAGTCAGGGCTGCAGTTAGAGGAGATTTGAGGGGTTTCACACTCACCTTTTAGAGGAGCTAAAGAAGCTCCAGAAGCTGCTCGGGAACTGAAAGATGAGGTCTGATGCAGCCGTTCGTACATCTCATCGGTTTGTTTTCAGCTTTTGTTTTTGTCCTTTTTCTGTTTTGAGTGAGTTTGAGTTTTTCCTTTTGATCTGAAGGACTTTGTAAAGACCATGGAGGTGTGTTAATGGCTTTTCCCCTTTTTCTATTCACTTAGGTAAATTTCTCTTTAATCCTAATATTCGTAATAAGAATAATTTAAAGCTTCACTAGATACACCAAAGCACTTTCCTAGAGGGTGGGTTCATTCAGTGCCTCATAGAAATGATGATAGCAAACAAATACTCCCTCTTTGGATGAGATTGAACTCTGAGATAATTAGTGTCAACCCCCTTTATTCTGTCCCCTCTGACACAAGAAGCTTTAACTTAAAGGTACTCCCTTAATTTGCCTCTCAAATGTTAATTTTTCTCAAAACTTTTCTCATTTATTGCCTGGAAATTTGATCATTTCTGAGGATGTTTTGCTCCCTTTTCCCAAAGATATAAACAGGGTGTTTATCGGTAGGATTTAGTTGCACTCTCCACTTTTTACTCTAAAAATGATTAAATTATTAGAGTTAAAATGGAGTCAAACTGGAAATCTAAAGCCTCATAAATCTGTCTCTTAGACTGGAAATCAAATGCACGTTATGATTGAGTCTGTAGTGATGAAAACACTTTGAATCATGACTCAGTTCAAAGGCTGTCCTAATGCTGTTCGACTTTATTTTAATGAATCTGGGGGAAATAATTCTCTAATAAGCTGAAATCATGATCTTTAACAGGAAGTTGGGGGCGGATGAAAAAGTTGTGGCTGTTATAGAAGCGCACATATCAACACTACGTCTGCCTTTCTTCACCGCTAGTTAGTTTTTCATTTTCATCAGATTTGTAGTGCTTTTAAAACCTGTTTCAGAGCTGCTGTTTCATGACTTGTACTCTGTCCCTGTGGATATTTGTGCTCTCTTCTACTCAGACCAGACTCTTGCTGTTAAGTGTGGGGTTTTTTTATTTTTACTTCTGTCCATTATTTGTATCTTTGGTATTTGGTCACTTTTGTTTCTGCACATTTGCATGGTTTGAAGGGTTTCGTTTCAGGTTGTGTTTGTATCATAATGGTTTGGTAGATTATAGCACAGCGTACGTCACACAGGGATCTGAGGCAAGTTTAAGGTATGTAGTCCTGTCTGTTCTACTTTTGCACTACAAATAAATAGGATCTTAAGATAAAACGTGTTGGTCTGGAGTTTTATTTACTGGTACACTCAACTGGTGCAGAGGTCGGCCAGTTTTATACACAATACTCTACGGGATGAAAAACGAAATTCACCAAACCAAATCTCTCATTAAACTCTCCTGTAACACAGTCAACCCTAATCTGATTAAGGCTGACTCCAGACAGGCTTGTATAGTCTGGCTTTGTGTGCAGATAAGTGATCAATGTACAGAGACGGGAGCAATCTGTGATATATAGTCTCGGATTATGGATTGAAAAGCTCTGTTGCTCACCCCTCCCCATTTGAGTGACTGGCCTTTCGGGACAAATACTTATGATTATTCATTTCTACCAATTCTGTTCTGCTAAATGCTGCTTTAAAATTACAAACTGCACCTTTTAAGAATCCTTGATAAATGGATCAACTAAAGCAGTGGTTCTCAAGTCCAGTCCTCGAGGCCCACTGTCCTGCATGTTTTGGATGTTTCCCTGCTCCAACACACCTGATTCAAATGATCAGCTCGTTATCAAGCTCTGTAATGGCGAGGACTGGACTGGAGAACCACTGAACTAAAGGACGATTGGATGAGCCAGAGAGACGGGGAAGCTAAATCTCCATCCCCATCAACCGCAGAGTAAACACGACTGCAGCTATATGAAGAGTAAAGATGTGATCACTCAGAAGGGTATCACCAGGTTCAAAATATGAAGAGCATAATCTCTGCAGATACAAAACACAAGATTAGAAATGGTAAAACAGAATATTTAAGCCTTATTGATTTCCTTCTCATTAACAGTATGTCAAAAACTGGTCTGTCCTCAGATGATTTCTGTCTCTTCACTGTCTGCAGTTTGAAAATAAGGAAAAGTGAACCATTTTGAGTGTAACTATGATAATAACACAAGAGTGAATACTCACATTAATTTGAATTTTATTGGAGTACAATGTTTTTGTATTAGGATGACTCCATATGAAGCAGTTCGTATCAGTCCAAAACATGAAACAGTAATCCTCAGAGTGAGCACTGACCCAGGTTTTATCACCTCATCCCGTCTTGTGGACAAACTTTTTCACTCTGCCACGGTCTAAAGGCCAATCTGATGAGTCAAACTTCTCACATATTCAGCCTGATCATTTTGTGTGAAACGGTGAAAGCATTGTTTTTCTGTCGCATCCCTCTCAGCAAGCATGTATCTGATGATTTGAGAAAACGGCGTAACAAAATCTACTGTACCAACACCGAAAAGATCATGTGAAAAAATGACTGCTGTGAGGGAAAAAAAACAAAGATTTTTCACTTAAGTGTTTGAACTTTTGATAAGTTAGCAGCCATCTTTTTTCTCAAACATCCAAGTAAAGTGTATCCATCAAATCTAAAAAACTGAAATGTGTAATCTATTGGACATTTTTGCTGTTAACAAAATATAAACCATACAGTCCAAAAACAGAAAAGGAAGAAAGAGAGAGTTACAGTCAACTTGATGGGTACTTACCCTCCAGATATGAAAAATAGAAAAGTAAAATTACTGATGTTTTTTTGTAGGAAGAAGCTTCAAGTATCGAGTAAGCAGACAAGGTGCTGTTGGGAATGAAAACTGTTGATCAAACAAGAAAAGAAATAAGAAATTCTCATCAATGTGCAAACCTGGGGCATAAATCAGCTGTAGGTGGATTTATAAGTTTTCATACAGTTTAAATGCGGTTCAAAATACCTAAAAACTGACAAACAGAAGATTGTCTTTTTCTTAAGTTTTCTCACAGAAGACATTTCAACATTTCTTTTTTCAAGGTTGAAGAAATACTTAAAGCACTTCTCACCTTGCTCTAGCCATTTTCTCCTCGATCTAATGAAAGCACCTCTAGTCTTTTCTTTATAAATTAAAGCCTGGTGTCTACAAAGGACAGTGAAATAGGAAAAAAACAGGATATTCCTGTGTGTCCACATGGATCAGAGGATAAGGAAACTGACTGGGACTCCAGAAAAGAAGATCCTGAAGCAAATGCTGGGGAACCAGGCCTGGGGGTGGGGTTTCCCTCTGATGTTTCCGGAGAGGTAAAATGGGGGGTTATAAGGCAGAGGTGGCTGAGATTTAAAGCTGAAAATTTTGTACTATTGTTGGCGTAATTTTTTTTAAATTTAAGAATACCATAACTTTAAAATCATGACAAAAAAACTTAGACTGATTTAATTTATAGAAACATTTACAAGAAAGTCAATCATACTTCTGCTTGTTTTTTCATGCAGCGAATTAATTTCAAAAACACATTAATGTCAGCTGATATGGGATTGTTGGTGAAAAAATCCATTAAATTGTAACCCTGGTGTTTCGACCTCTATGTTTTCTTCAAGTTGTGTCTCATCTACAACACAATAATTAATTTTCTAGTAATTAAAACACTGATGAACTTTAAAAACACAGATGATAACATCACCTGAGAGTATCCACTGCTCTGTTTGCTCCTCCTCTGCTCCTCTTCATCCAATATGTCGAGTCCAAACTGCGGGCAACTGAACCATAAAATAAAACAAATAAAACATCAGAATTCGAGTTTATTTTGGGTTAAACTTGACCACATATGAATAAAGAGCTCTCTGTCTCTCTGTTAAGGGTGTAGACTGTGAAGAGGATGATTGACAGCGATTATCTATAGAAGCAGAGAAATTTCTCCCCACTTCTAAGGTGGATAGCTGTCAATCATCTTCCACACGGTCTATGCGCTCAATAGAAGGTGCAACACTGCCGCCCAGTGAATGGTAGTGGTGGTGTTCTTCACACGTGAATATCTTTAACTTGTGTGTATTCATATCTTAAAAACTTTGTGATGGTTGTCTCAGAAGAAAATGCACGTGCCGGTTCATCCACAAACACATTCTTCAACAATTCACAGGCAGAATTGAAGATTTACAAATGATAAGTCATGATAAATGCACAATCTCAGCGCTGAAACATGAAACTACAGCTGTTATACAATAAACAATCCTCTTACTTTAGAGCTTCAGCTCAGACAAAACAGCAACTTCAGCCACAGAAAATTCACCTTAGCCAGATTACAGCTCCAAAATATTAAAAGAGATGAGATGAGAGATGAGAGCGAATGTTTGTCTACTCATGTTTGTATTGATAGGTGCAGTAAACCATAGATATATAAACGCTAGATGACCAGTCTATGGCGACTCCGCCTCGAGTCATCTAGCCTTTCTTATAGATATCTATGAAGTAGACGGCTATTAGAGTCTATGATTAGAGTAAGCGGCGTACGTTTTGCACATGCGCAGTACAAATCGGACGGCTCGGGTAGCGACAGGCGCCACTGCTGCGACGTGACGTCAGCAGATGGATACTAAACATGGCGGAGAGCAACTGAAGTTAACGTACAGCGTTGGTGAAAATACACGAACCTTCGGGTCTGTGCTCAATTTGCCGGAAATTTACCGAGAAAGTGATTTTTGTTGAAGTGTCTTAAATCAGCTCACATAGTTATAAGTATTCTTTTGTACTTTTAGTCGGTTTAAGCCTGTCTGAGCTGGACGTTAGCTCACAGCGTTAGCCGCGTTAGCAGTCTGACCAGCGCCTGCTTTTGTTTTTGTCTTTTGAGGGCTGACTGACTGGATCATCTCACAACGCTGTTTTCTTTGCAGTACATTATTTTCTAAATGGGACCAAGCGTTTTTTATATAAATCTACTCAAGTCTTTTATTTTGTAGTGCGGGTGTGGTCCTGTCTGTCTGCAGCCTGTTAACGTTGCTGTGAAAACGAGGTAACTTCACATTTAAAGCCATTTAAAGGGACAAACTCGCTGTGAGCCTTTGGATTGTCTTATATGAACTTTAACACCAGGAAACATGGATTCAAAGCGCGCACACAGTAAACCTCACAAAAGCGGAGGTGGTGGTGGCGGCGGCAGCAGCGAAGACTCAAGCTGCGGCAGCCCGGCGTCCCCCTCCAGCAGCCCGGCCCCGGTTGCAGCCAAAGCCCCGGTGGTTCCCGGGGGTAACGCGTTCGCCAACGACGGCAGCTTCATGGAGATGTTCAAGAAGAAGATGGAGGAGGAGCAGAGGAAAAAAGAGACAGCGACCACAGCCCCCGTGCAGGGACAGACATCAGTGGAAAAGAGGCCCCCACCCGTGACGAGCTTTGTAAGGGGTTTAGCAGTTGTAAGATGAGATAGCTGTAGTCCAACACTCACAAACTTGAGCTTCATGCACTCATTAATATTTAGCAGGTGACTTTTTTACACCCTAAGATAATAACAAAAACATTTTAGTTTTGTAGCATAACACACAAACATGTTGGTTCTTTATTGTTGTTGTGTTTCCTCAACACTATGTATGAGTGTCTGTATGTCCAGACAAAAGCCCAGACTAGGGATGCTCCTCTCTGATGATGGTTTCTCTGGTGGTGCTGCGAGACACTAAATGTAGACCTTCTGCTCTGGTGTAGTCTCCTTCATTGGCAGTCCATCTGCAAGGGCTCCTATAACGGTTTCAGTCTTCTATCCCCTAACCCAGGTGGGGAAGCGCAGAGGCGGGGTGTTCCTAAAGACCGGCATGGTTGCGAAGAAGCAGAAACACGACTCAGAAGTAAGTGTGACCATAATAAGGTGTTGTTAAATACTAAGATGACGAGTTATAGACATTGCACCAGTAATAAATTCGCTGCTGGTATAAAAATATAAACATTTTCTACAGGGTTTGCACCTGTATGAATAGGCAAGGGTCCTCAATTGAGTAATTTCCTCAATGGACAGGTCACATCAATAATGGTTGTCAAACCAGTGTAGTACAGTCAGCTCCACTATGAGGACCTGTGATAATGCTGAGGGTTTCAAAAAGTCCTTACCAGTCACGATTTTTACATCACTCTTTTTGCACTAGTGATCTTGCAAAGTCGAACATTTTGGATGAAATCTCCCCAAGTTGCAATGATTTATGCAAATATATGATTATTAAATGAAGGTAAACTCTAATGTAACCCCTCCATCTGCATAGATTTAGTTTGACATTTTACAGAGCAACTATATTTCTATATTCATCAACTTCACTTTTTTAACTGCGTTATGTTTTTTAGTGTTGGATTTTTTCAAAAGAAGTCTAAATGGGTACTTACAAAAATAACTCAAACAGTGTTAGAGCTTCAATAAGGAACAACACAAGATTTCACCAGCAAGGTTGTATATCGAGGGAAAAAAGTTGTAATTTTTTAGTATAAATTAGTGATATAAAAAGTGCCCTCAGAATAAAGCCATAACACTATGAGGAAAACAAAGATAGATATTAGTTTGTTAAAAAGGAAAAAAAGAGAGATTTCAAGGCTGAATTTGGGAATTTATGTGGAAAAAAAGTCAGGATTTTAGTCTTCAGCTAACTCAGATATTATTTAAAGGGGGGAAAAATGCTTCAGTAAAGGTTTCCCATATAACTGAATACCCAGTCTTTTAACATATGAGTGTAAATTTCAGGACTCTTAATGGATTGAGCAAAAAACAATCTTTTATAAACAAATGTAGCTTAATAGGAGACCCGTGCACACTTCTGCAACCGCTGTCTGACAACAGCTGATGAGTATCATTTCACAAGATTATCCACATTCTTCATTTGTGTGCAGGCAGCTGGCTCCCCACCCTAAATGTATTTTAGCCTACATATTAATTAAATGTAGCCTGTAATAAGTTTACTCTCTAAACTACAATTTAACTCATCTTATATGACTATTTTTATAAATCTACATCTTCCTACTGATATTGGGACTCTAGCCTCTTGAATATCAGTGCTAAAACGAAGTTCAGCCATCCTAGTGTTAATTCATATTGAATCACAATTTTCACAGTTTTTATTTCCTTACAACTTTAATCTCAAAATCCCAGACGTTTTCCTTAAACAGGTCCTAATAATCCATATAGATGAAAGACTTGAAGCATGATTGTCCTGGCTGACCATACATCAGTTTCACTTGACCTTTTTCCCTCCGTTGCTCATCTCTTTGCTCTTTCTCTCCTCCAGGCTGTCCCAGGCAAGAGCGATGCTTGGTCAAAGTACATGGCTGAGGTAAAAAAGTACAAAGCCCATCAGTGCGGCGACGACGATAAAACCCGACCTCTGGTCAAGTAGGTTCCTCAGAACAAGAAGCGACAGTGTTAAGAGGGGAAACCGATCTGGGAGACGCTCCGGGAGAGCTGGCCGGTCCTGACCTTCTCAAACTGCCAGTTCAAGCTACCCTTCACATCAACCTGTGTTTCACAAACTGCTTAGATCAACTGACCTTTTTCCCTTTTTTGTATTGTTTTGTCTTGCTTGTCATTCGTTGGACTCTGGTTATTTGATCTGGTGTCAAAGGGTGTCTCAAATTGACCTTATCGATCATTCTTGTAATATACTTTCAATTTCTGTCTGGGTTTATTCAGTGTTCTTTAAGAATTGGTTTGGTTTATGAGCCAAATGAAGTTGACAATTAAATTGACATTTCTCTTTGATGTGTGCTGTCTTTCCTCAGCCTGGTTGGGTCCTTTTATACTTTATTTTGTGAGGAGTGGAGAGGGAATAGAGCTGATTTTGAAAGATTCAAACAGGAGAATGATGCAGTTTAAGATCTACTTTTTGCTACCCAGGATCAGGTGACTCTGCTTATTCTAACAGTTTGTCAAAGAAGTCCTGGATTATTAAAGCTAGGGCTGGGCGATAAAATAACGTTATATATAGAGAAAATTTGTTTCCCTCAATATCAATATAAAACATGGTCAATGTGCTTTTCAATAGTCTGCATTCTGCCATGTTTTGGTAGACTGTACGAATAGCCAATGAAAAGGGGAGTTGCTCTGAACCAATTATATGCTGAATTAGAACCAAGGAGCAAACAACTATAAACAACTATAGCACTTCAACACATGAAGCCAACACCAATAAGCACTGTTAAATTTCATTTTTTATATCATGATATACACTCACCGGCCACTTTATTAGGTACACCATGCTAGTAACGGGTTGGACCCCCTTTTGCCTTCAGAACTGCCTCAATTCTTCGTGGCATAGATTCAACAAGGTGCTGGAAGCATTCCTCAGACAGCTTGGTCCATATTGACATGATGGCATCACACAGTTGCCGGAGATTTGTCGGCTGCACATCCATGATGCGAATCTCCCGTTCCACCACATCCCAAAGATGCTCTATTGGATTGAGATCTGGTGACTGTGGAGGCCATTTGAGTACAGTGAACTCATTGTCATGTTCAAGAAACCAGTCTGAGATGATTCCAGCTTTATGACATGGCGCATTATCCTGCTGAAAGTAGCCATCAGAAGTTGGGTACATTGTGGTCATAAAGGGATGGACATGGTCAGCAACAATACTCAGGTAGGCTGTGGCGTTGCAACGATGCTCAATTGGTACCAAGGGGCCCAAAGAGTGCCAAGAAAATATTCCCCACACCATGACACCACCACCACCAGCCTGAACCGTTGATACAAGGCAGGATGGATCCATGCTTTCATGTTGTTGACGCCAAATTCTGACCCTACCATCCGAATGTCGCAGCAGAAATCAAGACTCATCAGACCAGGCAACGTTTTTCCAATCTTTTATTGTCCAATTTCGATGAGCTTGTGCAAATTGTAGCCTCAGTTTCCTGTTCTTAGCTGAAAGGAGTAACGGGTGGTAACTGCCGCTCACTGGATATTTTTTCTTTTTCGGACCATTCTCTGTAAACCCTAGAGATGGTTGTGCGTGAAAATCCCAGTAGATCAGCAGTTTCTGAAATACTCAGACCAGCCCTTCTGGCACCAACAACCATGCCACGTTCAAAGTCACTCAAATCACCTTTCTTCCCCATACTGATGCTCGGTTTGAACTGCAGGAGATTGTCTTGACCATGTCTACATGCCTAAATGCACTAAGTTGCCGCCATGTGATTGGCTGATTAGAAATTAAGTGTTAACGAGCAGTTGGACAGGTATACCTAATAAAGTGGCCGGTGAGTGTATATCGATAAACCTATATGAAAAAATATATCGTGATAAACTCTTTCCCATTTCGCACAGCCCTAATTAAAGCTGAAGCTTTAAGTTAGACTATTAAGTAGGTTTGTCCACAAGGGGCGCTCAAATCTACAGGAACTGAAGATCTCTAGAAGAACTTTATAAATCCCAGAGGGGAAAATCCTATCAGCTGCTCCAAAGTTCAGAACAACATATTAGAGATTGAATTAGCAGATCTGACATTCATCATCAGATCTGACTGGAGACTTTTGAAGAACCAGGCTCAGTGTGTTCAAATCAAAAAGCACCTCTTGACTTTTCGGTAAAACCTGCCAACAATCATTTAAATGTGAATTAAAAACTTCATAACGAGGGAAAAAATTTAATTAAAAGTCGGTTCGAGCTCTATACAGTCAGGAATTCACCGAAGAATTCAAGTACAATGAAAAAGTGTATAGCTCTCATTGAAAAAAGCTCAAATTCAAATTTGCAGTTTACATTTCTTACAGGTGATAATTACAAGATAAAAACAGCACCAAATAGACACACTGACCATGCATCAGAGAGGGAGACACACACGAGGCACACGTTCAATCCCACTAACCAAACACACACACACACACACACCCTTTTCATGTGCACACACACCCATACACACCTAAAAATCCCATTCATTCCTTCCCCCTGTCCACAGTGATATAGGTCTATGTTGTAAACATAATTTCATTTGATTCTATATTTCAAAGTCTTAAAATTGTCTTAAAAAGTTAGATTTAGCTGTGAAATTCATGAGAAAAAGGAGCGAGTGTGACCCAGTCGTCATCTCAGAGCCCTAAAAAGAGTCCCTGCAACCCAAAGTCACGGTCCATCCCCGCTTGTCCAGATACCTCAGTCTTTGTGTGGCATTGAAATTCGGTCGTATCATAGAGTCTTCCTCTTTGCGTCTCCTCCCTGGCTTTGAGTGACATCTGGGGAAGGATGAAACGGCACTTCAATTGTTATAAAAGGTAAAAAATAAGATATATAGACAGCTACAAACACATAAAGCATGCATTCATCTACACACAGGCAGAGACCAGAAACAGGACCAGACAGAAAACCTGAGATAGAAAACACCCAACACTTAAAAAGGGAGGCGGGGGGGAGGAAGAGGAGGAGAAAGAAGGGAGGAGTCATGGAGCAGGCTTTTTAGGTGCGTCAGATTTTACCTGAGAAAGCGAGCTGCAAGTGAGGAGGCAGAGCAACCTGAGACCCTGACTGGAGACTCTTATACAGATCTGAGGAAACAGGACAGGGGGACAAGGAGGGAGACAGAGGGGTAAGGGGAGACAGATGAAACAGGGAGGAAAGAGTGAAGGAAAAGAGATGAAGGGAAAGGAAGGAGCGAGGGGGCGCAGAGGTGAAGGACAGCCGAGGAGAAAATGAGGAAAGGTCGGACAAGATGAGAGACAGATGGGGGAGGAGCCGACAGAGTTTTGGCGTCATTTTAGGGAGAAAGAGTGAAAAATAAAGGAGAAGTTTGGGGGGAAATGAGGCAAACAAAATGGAATAATGTCAAACAGGAGAAAAATCACAAGCTTACATTTGACGCACAATATGGTGATATTTGACATTTGACACAAATGATGCTCAAACACTCAACACAAGACAGTTTCTATACGGGAACAACCAGACAAGACAGCAGCAGGGCCACCTTCAGGCACACACAGCACCCAACCGAATGAGTATTAATATTAGCACTGTCAGCATTGAGCAGAATGACCAAAGTCAGAAGGAGAGTCGTGATTTAAAGGGACATTCTGGTGTAAAATTAAGTTAGGGTTAAACACACCATAACACTGAGTTGAGAGATGAATGTTGCTGGCCGCTTTCTTCTCTAGTTATACCAACTTTAGTAACAACCACATGATAGAGACTTAACACTACTCACCTACTCTCTTCCAGCAGCCGCTTGTTTGTAGTGAGACCTCGGGCCAGTTTATTACAGACTGCAGCGGGGGGACGCAGCTCAAGGAAGAACATTAATGTTCCAACCCACCGCAGCCCATAATGAACTGGCCCGAGGTCTCGCTACAAACAAGCGGCTGCTGGAAGAGAGTAGGTAAGTTGTGTTTAGTCTCTTTGCTAAAGAAATCAGGAAAAGTTAAAAAGATGTTTGGTGGCTAGTACTATGGCTTGGACCCTTTATGTACTGTTGATGAAGTTAGGTGCTGTTCTGAGCATTATTTCTGGCTATAAAGTGGCGTTTTGGTTCAGGTTCGTTCATGGCTCCTCAGACCGCTGTGTATTGCTATCCTGCGGTCGTTATTTAAGTTGGTATAACTAGAGAAGCAAGCAGTCGGCAACATTCATTCCCTGAGGGGATGTCTAACTCGGTGTTATGGTGTGTTTGACCCTAAATTAATTTTACACCAGAATATCCCTTTACCCCAAACTACATGATCCCAAATGAAAACACTAAGAAGAAGAACACCTTTTAATTGTTAATATGAATTAACAAACTGATTCTAAATTCAGTCTTGGTTTTAAGTGTGATTGATGATGAAAATCGTGTATTTGACCGTTTGATTGGCCGACTCATCAGAACCAGACAGATCAGTGAGTCAGCACATTTACTGGACCAACTGAAGCATTTTGATATAACTGGCTTTGAGTCGGCCTCGGCCAGTATCACCATCATCTCCTCCTCAATGACAGACGATCAAACCAAAAACTAATGTTTGTGATCAATTCTGTTAAAATGTGAGGAAAACTTTTGCTGTGTGTCTGACATTAATCTCCACCCTGTTTTAAAATCCAGAGCGTCCACTCATGTGAAATCCATCCAAAATGTTACAGGCTAAGATGGCCACTGATACTAGATTTTAATGCGCATCAAAAATAGATTTATACATGACTTTCTTTTTTTTTATCTTTGACTTCTTTAACCCAAATATTTCCCCTTTTTAATGAGATAATTTTTTTTCTGTTGACATTAATTTGAAAAAAATCACAAAGTTGCTGTGGCTGGTTTGTGCTCAGTGATATTTGAAGTCAGCGTCCAATTGTGGGCATGATTAAGCTTCACTAAACAGAACTGCTGCCCTAACTCCAACTTCACTTTGGTAAGAAGCTCTTTCACTTTTTGAAAATAAAAGTGCTCTTGATTATAGTTTCAGAGTTTTTGCCCCGCTAAGTCACTCACTTTGGGTCAGGGTTGAGAACGATGCGTTGCTACTGGCTGCCGAGCCGCTGGCCGCCGTACTGGAGCCCGCCGTACCCAGCGGGGGCAGATTGGGTAGCAGTGTTGGGAATTGGAAGGGCAGGGAGACGGGCACCAGGCCCCCTAGCAGGCCCCCAAAGCCCAGAGGAAGAGAGGAGGGAGAGCCCAGCAGACTGCCAGTACCTGACGTGGAGACCTGAGGAGACACAAGGGGTTATACAGCAAGGAATATCCCTTTAAGTAACTCTGTGAATGTTAGCGGTACAAACCTGTGGTAACTGAGACGATACAGATGAGGATGGGACTGACACGACCGACTTGGCCCCCTGAGGTGTCCCGCCCCCCGGCCTCGGGCGCTGGCCTGGGTTGGTGGAGGCCACTGTGGGGGAGGCACTGGATCCTGAATGCTTACTTATGGAGATGGTGTTTATAAGGCTGGCGTTGGTGGTGCTGTTGTTGCTGTTGTTGGTGGGGGTCTTCTGGCTGCCTGGAGGAGTGTAGCTGCCTTGCCCCGGCTTGGTCACTCCTCCTTGGGCACCTGAGAACGGCGGGCGGAAACCTGTTGGGGTCTTGGGGGAGTACTGGTGTATGGTGGGGGTCGCCTGAGACCGGGGGGTTAAGGAGATGGAGGATGAGCCTGAGGTGGGGGTGGTGGTGACAATAGGGTTGGGTGTGCGCGGCGTGAGTTTGACGATGGGCGGGATGCTGCTGTGGGCAGACTTGGTGAGGGTGGCGTGCATAGGGGTGATGAAGTTAGACTGAGGCTGGGGCTGGACTCCAGAGAGGGTCTGGGGGAGGGAGGGGGACGATTTAGTGGTTGAGGTTTGGGGCAGGCGGGGCGTCTGGAAGGTTTTAGGGGTCATGTGTGAGGCAGATGAGGGGGTGTGGAAGCGAGACTGAGGCGATGTGATGATGAGTGTGTCACCACTGTTGGCTTTATTATTATTGCTGCCTTTGAGGAGGCTGGACGGAGGAGTGGACACCCCCATCTTTGATCCCGGCGCCACCAGAGGAGATGCAGTGGGTGGTGGGCGTGGTTTGGGCGGTGACGCTGAGGCGGGCATGTTAGCTTTAGCCACGCCCACACCTAAAGTCCTTTGAGCATTCAGCACTGAGTGTCTGTGTACCTGAACAGCACCCTTGACCGCCCCCATCCCGTCCACCCTGATGGAGGGCAGAGGAGAGGACGAGACGGAGGAAGGTCGGGACAGAGGGGTGGAGGAAGACGAAGAGGTAGAGATGTAGTGAGGTGTGTTGGAGCTGGGAGTGCTGACTGAGTTCTTTTTCTGATGCTGGAGGAGCGAGGAGGCGTGGAGGGAGGAGGGGTTAGGGGCAGTTTTGGGTCCATCAGGGGAGGGGGGGCTGTCCCCGTGAGCGAGTCCCTTGGCCGCGCTACCGAGGATGGCTAAAGCCTGCGAGATGGAGTCCATAGGGGGGGCAGTCAAATCCCCGTCGAGGGAATCGAGACATATGGGCTCAGCCGGGGACTGAGGCGGTCGCTTGGCAACCTGAGCTGCGGGGGAAGGGGTGGCACCAACTGACGATGTGGACCGCTGAACCCACACAGCCTCCTGGAACAACAAAAATTCACGTTTACACCACATGATAATCCAAAACTTCAACCTATCTTACTCTTTTATTTGAGGACAAGTCCCCCTTTACATCTCCTCAAAAGACCACTGACCAAATACTGAAACTCTAAGATTTCAGTGTTTTAAAGAAAAAATCAGCTCTTTCAAATTTGATGGGAGCCTTGTGTTTTAAACCAGTTGGGTAGGGGGGAATCTTTTTCACTGTGTTGTTCTTCTTTTAACAGAAACTCTGTTGACGTCACAGAGCTGAAGAAAACAGTTTCTGGAGTTCTGAAAGTGAAATGTCCTATTCTTGACTAATACAGGATACCAGCTGCTCAAGAGTTGTGGTGTCCTTTGTCGTTTTTGTAGTTCTATGATAAACCCAATGTTTTCACTGAATGACAAGTTGGGACTGCAGGAGGGCAGTTTAGCACCTGGACTCTTCTACTTCAGAGCCATGCTGTTGTAATACGTGCAGAATATGATTTGGTATTGTCTTGCAGAAATATATGGATGTCTAGGCGGATACAGGCTGGCTGATATCCACAAATAAACTGGTGTTTTAGACAACAAACTTCAAATTTACTACTGTGGAACCTCTGGCACTAATTGAAACTTGAAGAAAAATGCCATAATAGGAGACCTTTAAACAGATGAACTCCATACCATCAGGGATTCTGGCTTTGACCTGTTAGCTGATCTTCTCAGACCACAGGACAGATTCAGATCTAGAGAAGTCAACAGCATTTCTAGATCCTGTTTAATTCTAGTTTCCTCTTTACTCTGTACAGTTTTAACCTGCATCTGTAACGACTGTCACAGGTAACAGTTTCTTTTTAAGTGAATTTAAATTAATGGACTGATTTCATCTCCTGAGTCATGTCTGTTTTAATCCCAGTGTTGAAAATAAATCTCATCATTGAGACGTTTAAAAAATACTGTATGTTGCTGGCATTGAATCTGAAAAACAGTCACTTTTCTTCAGTTTGAACATTTGATATGTTGTCCTCGCAGCATTTTCAGTTCGACGAAGTTCTAAGTCAGTTTCATCTTAAATGAAGTGTTACCTTTGGCTTTGGGGTCTTGGGGGTAGGAACCATCTTCTTCTTTGCTCTGCATGGAAGACAAAAACACGACTGGTGAGGACAACTGAAGCAGCCGCTCAGTTATGAGAACAAACTGTGAAATAAGGAGTCGTCACACTCACGTGTAGCCTGTGAGGTGACCGTGAGCCATGATGCTCTCTTTGAACAGTATCCTGTAATCAGAAATAAGCAAATCAGAAACTTCATATCCATGTAGATGTGAGTGAGTGAGCATTGAGTGGGCTGCAGTCTGGGCACCAAAGATATATAATACAGCAGACGGTTATTTTGAATCTTCTTGGCAAGACACACACCTGGCCTGCATCCAGCCTTTAGGCCACAGAGGTTTCACTTCAGTCTCCATGAAGGCTTTGAGGTAGTCCTCCAGAGACAGAGAGTTCTTACCCTCCAGCTCATAACAGCTCAGCTTCACTCGCACCAGGTTACACAGCAACGCTCTGGAGGAAGAGAGGAAGTTAGTGACTTAAACAGCAGACTGAGTGATGAAAACACTCATGCTAGGACATTTCAGTCCATGTTTGTGGATCCAAGGCATCAGGTTGGAGACCAGGATGAGGTCTTTGTACATGGTGACTTTAAAGAGTAAACCTGACCTGAGTTTGTCATCCCAGATAAACTTCTTCCGAGGGCCCATCACCCTCTTCCCTGGTTTCTCCTCATCATCATCCTCTGACCCGTTTTTCTCTCCTTCCTCAGACTGCTGCCTGCAAACACACACAGACACACGCATGTCAAAGCGCCTTTAAATATTTATGATTTTCAGAAAAAAAAGAAGATCCCCGTCTGTCTTCAGGAGCGTCCTTACTTTGCTACTTTAGCGAGACAGTCCATGTTGTACCGAGCGATCTGCTCTGGCATCACGCTGCACACTGCCAGCTTGAGCTTCAGCAACGGCGTTCGAAGACGGTCGTCCTGGGAGACGGGGATTGGCACAGTCAGAAATCAAGCGCGCACACACACACACACACGCAGGGCTGCATATTCACAAGCTAAATATATAACTGAGTGAAAGGCACAAAGCCAGGAAACACAGCTCTGACAGAGACAAGACTGTCTTTACAGAAACACTGACATGCACCTTCAAGCTGAAACAGTCTTACCTACAACATATGCAGATCAGATGTTTTTATGACACCTTACACATCAATTCAAACTGATTTCTTATGACCAGAATGCAAATCTCCTGCATTACACTGAAGTCTCAAGCACAGTATCATTGAGCTATGAGTTTATTTTGGGGCTTTTGGTGCTGCTACGTTTAATTAGATAATCAACGCAGCATGTAGAGGCTAAGACAGGGTTCAGACTACAAGATAATCAGCCGCATAATGATTTTTTTTTACCGCTTTAAAGGTTGTCTAATCAGATTTTCATTTAACACGTTCAATAACCCAGTTTGATTCTCACTGAATGTGCTTCCACTCGACCGTATTATTCAAAGACATGAAATCTAACGTCACTGCTGTATCTCCTGGTAAAATCTGGCACCACTGTAAACATCCAAGCTCTCACAAAAGAAATGACATAACTGAGCTATTTCAGATCCACCAATGGAGTTTGAGCAGAGGACAGATGGTTTCTGCTTTTTTACTCTTACAGCTGTTACAGAAATACAGTTGGTAAATACTCAGACGTTTAACAGAAACACATTCATGTGGAAAATCTGTTATTGAGTAGACTATAGATGAAGAAGCCTTGGAGTCAGAGACTAAAACCCCTGTCACTCGCTCACCTGTATGTTGAGACTGAGCTTCTTCAGACGTTTGAGCAGAGCCTCTTTGTTGCAGGGGACGAAGGCCTCCAGGTGACAGTAGACAGCCGACCGCACGTCTGCAGGCTGCTCCTGGACCTGCAGCTCAATACTGACACACACAAAAACACACACATAGTCAAAAATCAGAGATTTACATTGATTAACTTTCCCATTTTGACTGAGATGTAAATAATAAGCTGCACTCACTCCAGCAGGATGTTGTTCATGT
Organism: Xyrichtys novacula; assembly: GCA_962446985.1. Classification (NCBI taxonomy): domain Eukaryota; kingdom Metazoa; phylum Chordata; class Actinopteri; order Labriformes; family Labridae; genus Xyrichtys; species Xyrichtys novacula. Next base: position 10,339,770 of record OY660879.1, on the reverse strand, counting down.
CCAACGTGAAGAATTTCTTCCTGCCCTCTTCATCGAACAGACGAGACGCCTTCAAAGAGGAAAATAGAAAAGTCATTAAAAGACACATTTTTTAAAGAAATGCTTTTAACTCTTGACAAACAGAACAGACATGAAAGAGTAAAGATATTAAAGATGTTTCATCTTCCTGTGATAAAGACTGACAGAATCGTTTTCTGTCGATAGAAGTCGCACTGGGACAAAATCCTGAATTATTCGAATCAGATTTAATTCAGTCAGACTTTTTCATCTGCTTATAAATTTTCAGGGCTTTACCATTCTTATCAGGTTCTGTTTTATTTCTTATTATTCATAGTTTAAGTTTATCTGTATTCAGTTAGTCAGCGTGCTCAAACTGTATGGGCTTAAGAGTCACTGAAGAGCAAAATAAACAAGAGCAACAAGATAGTATAAATATTTTTCATCCATTTCAGGACTTCTTAAGACAAAAGTAAATGTGGGTGTCAAAAGTATGAATATCATTTTGATCAGAGGAAGTCGGTAAGTTTTGAAAACTCAATATGAGCATTTGTAATAATTTCATCACAAAAATCTTAAAATGTCGCAGCGATTCATAGAATTCAATCTGTCTTTGTTATTAGTTTGAATGGAGGTCTGGGTATTATAACCACAATCTACATCCTGTTTATAGCAGTTACATGAAGCTTTAGCCACACGCTAGATAACCTCAGATTAAAAGGTGATAATTTAGAGATGAAAACGGTGATTTTAGGAGTAATTCTATATCAAAAAGGTCTACTGTAAAGAGTCGAGCAGTAAAAGCTTAAAAACAAAAGAAGTTTTGTTTTCTTGGAGGGGAAAAAAAGAGTTAAAAAGAGAGATGATAATTAATTTTTTTCAATATGAAAAAGAATTATTAAATTTAGTAAATGTCACTCAATTTTAAATTATTTTTCAATTAAAACTACGTTTTTTTTAATCTTTTCAATCTACAATCAAATGTTTGTCTTCTCTTCTTCCTTCTTCTTCTTACAAAACAAACAGTAGATATTTTTTCATGTTTGTCACATTGAACAAGTTTAGTTCATTATTTCCTAAAAATTCAGCACGCACATTTTTGGTTTAATTCTAGGTCAAACATTTCTTTAAATGATAGAAATTGTGCAGAAATGATGAAAGTGTTTCTGAGTTTAGATTTTGAGCTAACAGAAGAATCCAGCAGAGAACAGGCGCTCGTACCGCTCTGAGGTCTTCGATGCGTTTTAGGAGCGGCCCCGGAAGTCCGCTGGGCAGAGGAGGCGGCGGCGTCATCATGCTACCCTGTGACACTCTGCTACCACCCGCTTTGTGTCCCATCCCGAAGGAGCCGTTCTCTCCCTGAACCGGACTGGAGGGCTGAGGCGAGTCCAGCATCCCAAAGTCCAGGTCGCCCATCATGTCCTGCAGTATGTCGTTATTGGCCGAGCCCAGCAGTGACATCACAGCAGGGTCGGAGGTCAGGTCGGATATGTTGCAGTCGTTGCTGCCAGCAGCCTTGGGGTGGGCGTTGAGGAGAGCACTGTTGGCGTTTGGCACTTTGGCGTTGGGTCGTTGCAGACCAGCTGCACCCGTGTTCTTCTTCCGCATCTCCTCTTTTTCTCGGGTAAAGCGGCGCAGCATGTTGGCCAGGTGCAGGGAGTCCTTCATCAGCTTCTTCCTCTTCTTCTTCTCTGGTCGGTGAATGTTCAGGGCTGTAACCCTGCAGGAAAACACACCGACATGGTAAAAGATGAGCTGGAAGAACATCTATGGAGATGGGAATTCTGTGAAGGTGCTGAATCACGATAAATCTTGAGTGTTGTGTAGTTTGTGTGACTTTTTTGCAGCTTTGCATTTATCAAAGCGTTCACTTGGAAAAGAGGATATCATCTTAGCAAGGAGAAGTTGGAAAACAAAAAGCCTGAGATGAAAAATTGGAGAATCAAAACTCACCCGCTCTTTGGTACTTTGTTTTTTCTGGGTTTCTTGTCCTCCAGAATCCCACCATCCTGCTTTTTCCGCCGTTTTTTTATCACCCGCTCCTCCCCGTCTTTCATCTTCTGTAGAAACAAGACATTAACTTTAAAGAACTAGCATTTCTGGATTTTAAACATCTATAACCTGCTTTTATATCATGTAAACGTCACTATATGTTGACAAAAATGTGAAGGAGAAATAATGGACCTTAAAGTGAGGGTTGGCAGCGCTCGTGTTTTCTCCCTCCGAGTCTGACGCTGCTCTGAACTGCAGAGTTCCTGTGTTGATGTAGAAGCCTCCGTGTTTGGTGGTGAGAGACGCTGGGACCAGCTCATCGTACTGAGAGAGAGAAAGAGAAAAGAACGTGTAAAAATGACTGTTACATGTCTGCTACTAAAGCTAACTGCACAAATCAGAGCTTGTCTTACTTGTTTGGACACAGAAGTCGTGGACTTGTTTTGATTTATTTTTTCTACCCTCAGTTTGTCTTTTTAACCTTCTGCTTTTGTTTACCGTTGTGGATCTGTGACGGTACGAAACAAAAGGTCTTCACAGAGTCTTTTTTTTTTTCCACAGCAGAGACCGTCATCTCGTCTGTGTCAACAAAATAAATGAAATGTCATCATGACGTGATCAAATGTCATGACCTACTCAACTTCGAACATCAGCTCTACGGGGGAACAAGGTCTAAAGTTACTTTGAGGCTCAAGCGTGCAGAGTGGGGGGACTTCAGAGGCTTTTCAGAGTTATAAACCTCATTTACCTCCAAGTCTTTTTAATTAAGTACATTATAAATAACATCATTACATCCCAAGAACATACTGCATTTTGTGTCTGTGTCTTGTAGTGCTCAGCTGACTCTTCAAATAGACACAGGGAAAGGTCCTGCACATGCGTACGCAGAGGTCAAAGTAAGAATACCTCGAGCCTGACTCTATAGTCCTCCAAGAGCGGTGACGTTTGCTCAGGCCAGTATTCTGAGCCGTTTTACACCTTCACTTTGCAAAACTTCAGAAGCACATGTTCACGTCTTTTAGCTAATCCAGCTCTAGTAACATTATGTCAAGAGAATATTATCAAAAGACAGAAAAATCCTCCTGCTTCACACCGCCAAACATTTCCAGCAGAGCTCTAAACTTAGAAACTTCAGGGTGAGTGCCAGATATCGACCCAGCTTTGTTTGCTGAAAATCTGACCTAAACTCAGGCGCTCCAATTTTGTATGAAGAAATCACCAATCTTATGTCTGATCCTTTCATTTTTACTATGTAGGTCATGAAAAGGCATCAGTCACAAATGTCCTACAGAGCCTTTAAATATGAGAAAAGCTTCTCTGATAAAGAACTTAATTACACGTGAAATCCTTTTCAGTAACGTGACTCAGAAAAACAGTTTTTATAAGTAGCAGCTAAAAAAAAATCAAATAAAATCCTAAAATGATAATGAGAAGGAGATAAAACAAAACACTACTGCTACTTTCAATCACATGGATCCACAAATCCACTGCACTTAACTAACAACTGTGAGAGATTAAAGCGATCTTATTAACGTTCAAAACGTGCTTATAAAAGATTAGAAGCAATAAAACTGGGACGCCCACAAGATATGCAAGTTTGTGGTGATGAGATGAACTTCATGAAGGCAAAGCTTCATTTGATTCTTGTTTGTGAAACTGCGTCTGTCAAGTACTGCAAAACTGTGGATAAATGTAAAAGCTGATGAAGAAAGTGAAGTGAACATGACAGAGTCAGGACAGGAGACGTGTTTGTTTTGGGCTGGAAAAGGAAACTCACAGCCTCTGAATTGTCAATGAAAGGGTCGGTCTCGTCGTAGCCGTAGCCGATATCGATGAGATCTTGCATCCTGTCCTTTTTCTTCTTCTTAGGGCAGCCACCCTGCGGACAGAGACAGAAACAAACACAAAAACATTTGGTTAAAAGAAATCCTTCTTCATGTATGACAAGTATTTGCAGCTGAATAAAATATGATCATGATGTTTGTCAGATTATTTTCACCCGCGGACCATCATACTTACATATTTATTTTCAAATTTCCGTGCAAGCTCTTCGACCTCCCGTCTCTCCTTGTCTTCATCTGCAAACGGATCGTTGGGATCCAGGGGAGGAGCGAGTCCTTTAGGGACCGCTGAGGCTGCAGGCTTTACCTGAGAGAGACACGGACACAGACAAAGAAAAGAGAGACGAGTCAAAGGCGTCTCATAGTTTTCTTTTCTTTGTATAGTGTGAGCAGATGGATCTTTAACTTTGCAGTCAGGCATTTTTGAACGGGACAACTTCATGTATCTGTGGCTACTGAGTAACTTAAAACCACACGACATTTGCTTCAGGACCTTTCGCTGGAACAGTCACAACAACTTTGAAATAGAACAGAGTCAACATCTTAGAGTAGTTTCTACCAAACAAACAAACAAAGATTTACACAGGCCAGAATAATACAATTGGGTGACAGGATAAAAAAAAAAAGAGTGTATTGTTGTATATTAAGTCCTTCCGGTTGAGCATAAATGCAGCCGATAAGTCACGTTGTACAGGGTTCTAATTGTATTTTCACCTCTACAAGGTATTGAAAAAAAAAGATAACTCAGCATCTTCAATTCTGATAGCCTGTCTGCTGCATCAAAACAAAAGCACATGTAAACAGACATTAGATTTTTTCCTTAATACTTTGACGTTTCCAGTCTTAATTATTTCAAAAACAGTCAAAATAAATCAATGTTGAGTACATCACGGGAACGGTTTTTACATGGGTCATTGTTTTTAAATATGTTTAACTGTGGATTTAAGTTTATATTGCAAGAAAAAAATCCAGTTTTCACCTTCATGCAAAAAAACAACAACATATTTTTCTCTTTTAGTCCAGAGTAAAATTCTCTAAAATCTTATTTTTTTGGTCCCTCTAATCTCTGTTTGCCAGCAGACTTTCACATAATCTGTCTCATACATATAAATGTCTCCAAGGGCTGAGCCCCACTTATCTGTGTGAACACACACGGTTTAAATTCTAGTGTGAACTCACAAAATGCCACAGATACTTGACCCTCGATTGGGCACAACATAAAAACGTATGAAAATACCCCTCTCTCTTTCTTCCTGGTAAATCAAACCAAAAGGATAGAGCCGTAGTGGAGCTGATTCACCTCATTTTTAAGAGAAACAGAAACCCTTAAAAATTGTATAATACCATTAAATGAGCATGTCCAATTTTTTACCTGATCATCCTAATATTTAATGACTGTATAAGTTGAACACTCTGTTGCAGTGTGTAATAGTTTGTAAGTTGTATCTTGTGCATTTCAGATATTAACATGCTAAACAATCACGTGGGAACCAGTAACATCTCATGTGAAGAGGATATTATCTTGTTTTCAAATGATAAACACCAAAACAATCAAGTTCAAATGTTATTTTTAAGTATAATTATCCAATGGGAACAAGATATCGTGGGCATAAACTAAAATTATCCTTTGGAAACATGATAATTTTTCACAGACACAAAATAAATATCTGATTTTAACAAGATATTTTTGGCGCACAATATTATTATGTTGCAAGAACCGGTTAATACCATTTGCCCACAAGATATAATCTTGAATCATCAAGAAAATCATACCGTAGGAATGAGTAAAAACATGTTGCGCACCATCTGACTATCTACTGGGAACAAGTTTTTATCTTGTGCACACAAGATACTACAGTGTTGCTGCAAGTTAAGAGTATGAGGGTGTAGTATAAGTAACTTATTAGAACAAGATCTCTTTAGTGCGCAACATAACTATGTGGAAACTCGTAGTTCATAAGGTGGATATCATTGTGTATTCAGATGATAAATATGAGAGTTTAAATCTTCATAAAACATTATTACCTAGTGAGAACAAGATATTTTGGGCAAGTCGCAAGATTAACTACTGTGAACAAGATAATATATCATGCACACAACATACATATCTGATTGGAACAAGATCTCTTTAGTGCGCAACATAACTATGTGGGAATAAATAATATATTTTGTGAAGTGGATATCATTTTGTATTCAGATGATAAATATGAGAGTTTTAATCTTCATACAACATAATTATCTAGTAAGAACAAGATATTTTGGGCAAGATTAACTACTATGAACAAGATAGTATACCATGCACACAACATACATATCTGATTGAAACAAGACATTATGTATGATCTTGTTGTAGGAACAAGTAAATACCCTTTATGTGCACAGTATGCCCAACCAGGAGCAAGTTATTTCCTCGTGCACACAAGATACTTAGTTGCACAACACAATTATCTTGAACAAACAAGATAATGTGTGGTGAGCTCATGATAATTATCTTGTGGGCACAAGTCAACATTAGCCTGGCACTAAATCTAGATCTAGTTCCAGGTTAGGCCCCATCCTGTTTATCTGAGCTGAGTTTCTGACCTGAGTGACTGAAGTTGAGTGGACCAGCTCTCCGTAGTTGAACTCGGAGGACCCCCTCTCATTGGGCTCGGTCAGGGTAAGGTTGAGTCGGACGGTGGGTTTCCTCTCCTCGGTCTCAGCATCACCTCCTTTCGTGTGTCCAAACAGACCCCCGCCGCCGCTGCCGCCTCCTCCACCACCACCTCCTCCTCCTGACCCGACCCCCGCCGCACTTCCACCTCCATCTTTCCCAAAAGTGATCTCGGCGGCCTCATCTTCTCGGCGGCGCTTCTTGCTGGACTCCGGGGTCGTCGGAGAGGCGGTGCTGAAGGATGAGAGGGTGACGAACGGCACTTTCCTCGGCTCTGCCATCTGACCCTCTCCGTCCGACTACCGGGCACACGGATCGGGGAGCGCCGCTCTCCTGTGAGCCGCCGCGGGGCTTTGAAACCTGGAGCTTCTCGACAAGTACAGCAGCTAGCTGTTTGCTCTGCTAGCTTAGCTTCCTCAGAATGAGTGCTGCAGGCAACACAATCACTTTTATCTCCTCTCAGCCCCTTTTAATCCATATACAACAATCCCCGGCACAGACCCCGCCGCCTACGAGGGACTTAAACTACGGGAGAAGATAGTTTTAAGCGCTTCCATGAAATTAGTGTTTAGCTACCGCAAGGAGGATTCTGTAGTAGCCATCTTGATCATTATTATCATTATTCAGTGGCAGGGCGTGCGCGTGAAAAGAAAGCGGAAGCCGGGGAGGAAAAGGAACAGAGTTCGTCCAATAGGAGAGCAGAAACACGCCCACCTGACACATTAGCGCGAACGTGCAGGAGGTGATTGTTCTGCACGCGCGGGATATCCGGGCCCTTGAACGGGGCACTTCACTTCATTTATTCTTTATTTCATTCCTTTAAAAATAAAAAGAAACAATTTAAACACAAACGTTCTCCTGTCAAAAATGAAAGGGGGTAGAAAGAAGACCAATCTTATTTTATCTGAAATCAATTTACAAAGAACAAACTTAAAATAATAAAATTAAATTAAATTAAATTAAAAACAGCATAAACAAAGCCCAATAAAATATATATATAATGAAATAAAAATATAAATATAGCTGCTTGCCACCACAGACAGTCATTTACCATCTAGTTCCCAAGTTACAATTCAGTGAATGCCACTCAAACAACAACAAAATTACAATGGTGTGACAATCAGATATAACTAACATATTTCCTTTACACACTGGCTTTAATTAATCTTCTAAATGTTATGTTTAACTTGGATTCTTTGATGTATTTGTCACTTATAAATCAGAAATAATAATGTGAAAATATTAAAGTTTAGCTTTTCAGTTTGATAAGTTGGAAAAAAGATAATTAAACAGTTAAAATGAAACTCAGCGTTGCTCTGGAGGGAAGTGTATCTCCATGGAAACCCAAACTGTACTGGCAAACACATTGTATTCAGACACAGTTTATGAAATTCAACTCTGTTAAGTCTTCATTACTCGACAAAGGACTAACTTTTGATGCAAATTTATTGCTTATGTCTGTTTGATAGTAATAGAAGTTAACATTAAAGCTTCTGTTTGGGTTTTCAGCGGTTGGCCCTAGACTGTGGAACAATTTACCTGTCCATATTAGAGCCTCACAGACCTTAGAGTCTTTGAAATAATCTTTAAAGACCCACCTTTTCTCCCTTGCATTTAATAAATGAGCACACAGGAATCACAGCCACTATAGCTTTTATTCTTTTACTGTCTGTATTTTATTCCACTGTTTTTAATTTTATTGTTTTATTTTTATCTATTTATTTACTTGTTTTATTTATCCCATGTACAGCACTTTGTTTGACAGCTGTCTCTTTAAAGGTGCTTTATAAGTAAACTTTGACTTGACTTGGGTCCATTTCAAACCCTCTCTTATGAAAAGCAGTCTATGCTATTCTGTCCTATACATGCAAAGATGATGTCTTTTGACAAAGAAATCTCAACCTGCTAATTTTTGATGGTCAAGTGGATTATTTATTTTTATTATTTTATGTAGAAAGTCAAAACAGAGGTTTCTTTTGCTGCTTGACTAACAATAACCCCCTCAGACAGCTTTCAAGAAATAAAAACTAAAGCATAAATAATTTCCAATTGGTCAGTGACTGTTGTATTTGCTTTTCTGCATCATTAAATTAAATTAATGTGAATTTCAATCTGTTTCATAAATGCCCTAATTATCCCTAAGGTCAATTACAATGTATTTGAAATTTTGTGTAAATAATTGAAGAGCAGGATTTGGGTTGTTGGCCAATGAGTCAGCTAGATTATGATTTCTAACTACAATAATCCAGACTATGACCTCCTTTTCTACCATAAATGATCAGTTTAAACTTAAATGATTTTGAGTTTAGCTTCTAAGCACTTCCAGAAAGACAAATCTCTGTTCCATTCTTTCACTCAGTATGAATATATGCTCCAAGTCACTGTTTAGTAATAATTTCTTGTACTAAACATACTTAAGTCAGAGCTTTCTATTGAAAGAGGAAATGAACAGTAGTTGTTACAACATCCAAGCTACTGGGCAGCCTGACATGTAATTTGCCCTCACTTGAAGTTTTAACAGCTCTGGTGGGTCAAATTTGCAAACAGCATTGGACAATGATTCCCAAAAACAGGGCACAAGACTCAACATTCAACCATTCAGCACCACAACCAAAGTTTGGTCAATTTAGTGGAAGGAATACCAATTAATAAAGCCCAAGGCTGACTTAAACAGCACATTACTGTGTTATTTACAGTGTATGTTCACTTTACAAACGGCTTGTTTTTTTCCAAGTATGTTCTTGGTAGAAAATGTTAGCGTAACTCCTATTTATAGACATTTTGTCTGATGGTGTATGTCAGTGTAGATGGCCATTTAAGATCTTGGCTTATTTGTTGGTGTGTTGTAATGGGTGAAGGGAACATGAAAGTATTTTCAAAAGTAGTCTGCAGAAAGAGTTAGGTCACCACTGTAATAAACACAGGCTCTGTGGCCCTAAAAATGAAACAAAACATCAAATTCCAAGTGTAGAAAAACACTTTTATTGTTGCCAAAGTCAGCAATTTAAGACCAATCAGCGGTGGCGCCACCCCAGTCGGAAGCCTGGGCAGTGGGGGCAGTGGACCAGTCCTCTGTGGCAGGCTGAGTGCTCCAGTCCTCTGCAAGAAAAAAAAAGCACACTTGGTGTTAAGAACACAGGGGAAGTTGTGTAATACTGAAGCTTTTTATAAACTAAACGGAAAATAACTCACCTGTCTTGACAGCTGGAGCTAGAAAGGGAAAAAAAGAGAAGACATTAATTTTGTTCAAAACTGGAATGCAGAATGAATGCAATATAGTTCTGTACAGGCAAAGAAAAACAAGTGAGCTTACCTGCAGGGAACTGCTGGATGGGCACGGATGGAACAGCCACACCCTCAGACCAGTCGGCCACTTCAGGCTGAGCAAACTCAGCAGCAGGAGCGCTCCATTCACCCTGGAACTCCTCCTTTCCAACAGCCTTCTCAGCTGCAGCCTGCTCCTCCTTCTCAATCTGCAGAAAAAGAAAATGTCAGAATGTGCACGATGACTCGTAACAATGCACACAACCTCCCCAAAAGATGGACTCCGTTAGTTTTACCTCCTCAGGGTCCCTGTAGAAGTACAGATCAGGCATGACCTCCCATGGGTGCTCCCTTGAGATGGTTCCTCTCATCCTGAGAACCTCTCTAGCCAACATCCACCACATCAGACCAACAGAGTGGTGACCCTGTAAGATAATACAAATGAAGCATTTAGATTTAATAATGATCACATCGAGAAGAATCAAGATCAATGAAACAGTTCAGCTTTATGTGGCAGGACCTCTTCAACCTCAACCTGAGATCAGAGAGTGGAAGCGAGAGGCCAGCGTGTTTATCTAGCACACATCCTACACCCAACACTGCACAGACAGGATAGTGCCGGGCTCTAACAGTGTGCCATCTGATCCGAACACTCAGTGTTCTACATCAGCTCAACATGTTACTTCTTCAGTTAGTCTCACCTTGTTGTTACAGGGGATGGAAATGTCCACGTATCTCAGTGGGGAGTCGGTGTTGCACAGGGCAATGGTGGGGATGTTGACGTAGGAAGCCTCAGTCAGTGGCTGATGGTCAGCACGAGGATCTGTCACAATCAGGAGGCGGGGCTCCCTGAAAGCTGCCTGGATCTGATTGGTGAATGTACCAGGGGTGAAGCGACCATGGAAGGTTGTGGCACCGGTGGCAGAGGCGAACTTCAGCACAGCTCTCTAGAGTTAGGAGGAGAAACATGTTACACTGAGGGAAACTCGAAGTCTGTTGATTTTCTGTTACTAAGTTGATCTGTGGCTCAGGTCACTATCAAACCCCAGTCATGGGACAGCCGTCCTCATGGTGTTAGCGAAAACCCGGCACACTCACTCTTGCACACTTCCGACACCGATACACCGACATCAGTGCTCGGCTTTAACAGTGTGCTTACCACATTATAGTATATATATATATACACCCTCTATAACAACAATCTACAGTATGACAGTCCCAGAATATCAGTGACTTTACCTGTCCAGTGTTCCTGGAGGAGATGACGCACACATCAGCTGGATTTTCAATGGCAACAATGGCCCTGGCAGCCAGCAGCAGCTTCTCCCAGGTCTTCTTCAGGTTGATGATGTACACACCTGAACATTGAGACAAGACATAAACAGCATGAGCACTAACAGTCTTGTTTCACATCAATTCGTCATATGTAAAACCTTTCCTTCAAGGATGGAAGGGGCACTTCAATATTCTGTTAGGAAAACTATTTTATGAATTTTACATATGTAGCGGTACCAGAATGACTTAGCTCCAAGTCTACAGGAAATCTCCCTTGAAATTTAAACAATGAAAATTTCATACATGATTAAACATGAGCTAGAGCCAAACTGGAAAAAAATAGTAAAAACAACTTATGTTCTGGTTAAGACCATTTCTAAGGACTACATGGATGAAATGTTGGCTTTAACATAATGACTCTCTCAAACTTCCCTCAAAACACCCCGAGTTTGACTTCTGTGATTGGCTTTGTGCTGTGAACCCAAAACGAGATAGCTGTGGTCATAAGTGTGTCCAAACTACTGGTTGGTGCAATTTAGTATTGACTTTTTTCACAACAGATAACAATCCATAAGAATAACTGTATTCATCCCTGAAGGGAAATGCGATACATACATCCTCTTACAGCTTTAAGATGATACATTAATTAGGCCTTCAGTTAGGAGCCTTGTTAACAGAGTTCCTGTATGTGCATATAGTATTCCTATATAACCATCTCAAGCCTGCAAACTGAGAGTCAGGAAAAAGCTGCAACTATACAACAGAGTTCAAACTACACAACTTTTAGAATAACATGTTAACCTGATCAGAAAATCTCCCTTTGCTCACCGTCGCTTTTTCTCTTGTAGATGTACTGCTCCATCTGGAAGTCCAAGTTGGTACCTCCCAGGTGGGTTCCTGCGGCGAGGAACTTCAGCACATCCTCCTCCTTCATTTGAAGGACATCTAGACCTCCGGACATCGTGACCGCTTTCCCTGCGTTACGAGTTAGTGGGAGAGCTGGGGAATTGAAGGCGAGACAAAAAGGTAAGATAAGACAGCAGCAGAATTAGATAAAAAAAAAGAAAAAGAAAAAACAGAACTTTTGGTTGAAACAAGATGTGTGCATGTGTCACATTAGCATCTGTACAGAATTTACAGAACATAGTTTATTTATCAGACTAGTGCTGAGATAATGCATAAAGTGTTTGGTTTTCGGTGTAACTGAACATTATTATTACATTTTCATATTTAGATTGACATCTCATCGGGGCTGGAGTGTCCTGATTCACACTCTGAATGAGTCCGAGGCATGAGCGACATGAGCTGGACTACACGCGTCCCTGTCATGTCCAAACTTTCCAGAGAGCTCCAACTGATTCGGTACAATATAATCCTGACACGCATGTTGGTAGTGCGGTTTGGTAATTCAAACATCCCTGTAAGACACTAAATTCAACTCGTCTTCGTATTTTCAGTCAGGCGCTTTGAGGACCACACTGTGAGAGCGCGTGTACAACGCTAGCACGATAGCTTTAGCCATTAGCATTACCTATCTTGTGGAAAATAAGTCGATACTGAGAGAGGATCTCGCGTTTTTACAGTCCTGTAGTGTAATTTATGTTTCTTTCATGGTAAATTGGTATTTTTGGTCTCATTAAGAGGATGTATTACTAGAAGAATTTAACATTTTAACTCACCACGAAACAACGCCGTATGGAAATCTGACCACACGGTGAAAAAGAGGGCGCTAGGAGGAAGTGACGCAGTATAAATACTCCATTTCCAAGCCGATGATTGGTTGATTATCTTGACGAAGCGACGTCATTTCGTGATTAGTCCACTAGGGGGCGTAGCTACGCTGTGCTGCGTTCAGGGTCGCAGAGGTAACTGGAGGTCAGTTTACGGCTCGGATGGGGATCCCATATTAAGACAATGGAGATGGAAAGACCATATTAAGACAATGCTGAGACGCTGACTTCTCGGTGAAGGACTGACCCGTGTTGCAACTTTATTTGCTGGAGATAAAAAGTTCCAGGTAAAGGGGGACATTAAAGTACACATTGACACAATGAGTTGAGAAATAACCCAAAATGAGACGTGTCTTATGGGGACAAGTTATTTACTAAAAGTGTTTTCATGAAGAGCACCAAATTTACTTAAAATCAGTTAGTCCTTAAGTGTTACTTATTAGGAGTATTTTCTGTGTATGTTTGTCATTTACACCATTGTCTCAGAGGTCAAATGTACTTTTACCTTATAATTGTTGAATGTTTCATTTTTCAAGGTTCAGATCATAGATTGTATATACAGTTTATGGTTCAGATACTGAAACATACATTAAATTAAGACATTTCCAGTAGTCTGGACAGAGTCAGGGCAGATCAGAGTTCTCTGGGTGATTCTGTGTTGATTCAGTACTTGGCTTTGGATGAAAATCAAGGACACCTAATGGGTTCAATCTTACAAATAAGGTTAAGGAAAAGTGGGCTGATGTTCCAAATGGTGCAATAACATGTTTTGGAGTTGATTTCTGGGAAATATCCTGCTGTCAACACAGACAGTCCTTATGGTAAGTCACCATGATGTACCATTTTAAGAATTGTGACACCAGTACTCACGTTTTGTTCAGGCTATTATCAGATGATTTATCACTCAGCAGGGGAGAAAGTTATTTATGTTCTGTTTGAATAACCATCAAATGCTATTGCATTCAAATATAAGTCAAACTGAAACTAACATTATTGTTTTTTCTTACTCACTGACACTGGCACATGTGTGGATGTTGTTGCTTAGGAATTTAGTGTGCATATGGGTAACTATTTTTTTTACAGTATGGTGTAAATAAGAATAGTGTTACTATTGGAAATGGGTTTCTCTAATAAGTTAATAAGTACTGGATTTCTGACAAACCTCCACTGCTGTCACTTTAGCTACAAAGTATAATGGAGCTCATCCTTTTAGAGGCAGGGACTTACTAAGGACAAGCCTTCAGTGTTTTATAAATCATGGGACCCCTTCTTGAATGGGATTGAAATAAAGATAGCTCAGACTTTACAGAAAGGGCTCTGATTTGGACTGAAATTTCAAAAGAGTTGACCATATTTAACTTCTAACCAAGTGTTGGACTGTCACAGCTCACTGTCTGTACTCCAAGTCATGTTCTGTACCACGGGTTGATTTTAAAACATTTTTTTTTAATGTCAGGCTTTTATTATTTACTGTGTGTGGGAGTTTAATGTGTGGATGGATATCATTTTTTAAGTAACTTCAAAATTTTGTATATTCAGGAGATTATAAACTAATTTAAACAAACAGATGAATATGATATTGGATTTGCACAGTCTGCTCTAGAGTGTACACTTCATTTCATTACATTAATTTGATTCCCAAATAAAGACAATTGTGTGAATTTGCTTTGCTGTGTATATAATAATAGAATTTTGCAATTCAAAGTTTAATCAATTGCAATCAACTTTTGAAAAAGTGAATTAGGGATTTTAAAAATAATCACTTGACAGTCTGGACTCCTGCAGAAATTAATGTTGGATTTTTCCAAACACACTGATGATTTCTGGACTACTGTAAATTGTCTTTCTCAATCACTATGTTGATTGTTTTATGGCTGTATTGGGTTAAATCTTGACCTCAATAAATTCACCTCTGTCCCGAGTTCATCCACTTAGCATTGACATTAACTTTATTTCCCCCTGTCTGAAGCTTGTTCAGCTGCCAGGTCAAACCATAAAACACTTTAAAAACACGTGGAGAGAAACCCAGATACAAAAGAACAGTCAGATGATTGAAAATGAGAACACATAAAAGAAAGCAGAGGGCATGTGACACTGTGAAACCAGAGTTCATTATCAGAAATCAAACTGTGACCACTATCTATCGGGTCACAATCAAGTTTATGATACTGACCTCATCAGAGCGGACGGTTTCAATCAAGATTTCCTGCCACATTTTAGCAGGAGCTCTATTAGACTTTATCTAAAATTACACAAGAGGGTTGATCGGAGAACATCTGCCTGTTTGCTTTCACACGTGCAGCTTGATCTAGGTTAGTTTTCAGGAAGGACATATGACAGCACTGTTAACCTCATGGCCTAAATTCACCACACTCTTGGCTCGATGTCTTTTTTAAAGGTTGTTCACTGCTTTACTCAAGATCACAAATAATCTGTTGATGCAGGGACAAGTTCTATACTTGTCCTACTGAACCTCAGTGCAGCCTGTGATATTATGAGAGCACATGATATCAAATTCAGCAGCTCAGACAGTGGAATCTCTGGCACCAACTTAGACTGATTTTGAAGTTTTGATCACTGGTGGTAAACATATTTTGTCAGCCAGGGCTGTGTCTTGTGGTGTCCCTCAGAGTTCTGTACAGGGTCCTCTGTTATTTCTCTACCTCTGATCCCCCTAGGATGTCTTAAGAACATTTTAAAGTGTCTATTATCATTGCTTTACAGATGACAATCAGCTGTACATGTTGTTTAAACCTGGACATGTCTCTAAATTGTCCATTTTACTGTTGTGGGATGAATAAAAGCTGGAATGTGATAATTTTCTCTAGCTAAACACCAACAAAACACAGGTTCTTGTCTCTGCTCTTGAACATGCTGTATCAATGTGGCAAAGTCTTGGTGTGTTATCTCCTGCTGTAAAACCTGCCTTGCAAAGTCTCAGTGTCCAAATGGACCAGGCTTAGAGTCGGAATCAGCATGTAAATTATTCTTTTCACTCCTCTTTTTACTATTTAAGAAACAATAATACTGTGAAACTCAGACCAGGGCTGAACTTGAGATAATTGTAAATTTAGATTGTTGTAATTCTCTTTCCATCTGTCTGAGCAATGTGGTCAAAAATACATTTTTAAAAGCAGTTGAAGATCCATTTGTCAAAGTGTACCTTTGTTAATCAGAATATGTCTGCTCCTATGAAACTGTTTTATCTTGCTTTAGTTTGGTGCTGTGGAGCATTTTGTGACGGCTGTTCTTTAAAAAAGCCAAACTCATTAACTCTGCGTACTTGTATAAAATAACAGAGAGATTAATCTTTATAAATGTTCAGAACAAAGTTGTTTCTCTCAGTAGGTGACCTATAATAGATGTCAAAGCTGACTGATACAGCAGATAAATCATCTTTACTACCACCACCACCCTGCTCTCCATGTTCTCATTCCCTCTTTGCTGTTATGTCACCTCCTCTGCTGCTTATCTCTGCGTAACAGTGCTCTGATACTTTGGTCTTTCTACCCCATCAGTCTGCTGAAACACGCTGAGTGATATGACTCTGTGGTCTCTCAGAGGGCGTCTGCTGAGTCAGTAAAACATTTTATATCTTCTCTAATTAAAAAGAAAGGTGAGGCAGTGCCAATCATGCCGTACAGGTAATCAACCTGAAGGTTTTAGGAGAGAATATTCTTGTCAGTGTTTCCACTTCGAACAAAAAATGAAGAAATCTATCAAAATGACTGTTTGCGTCTTCTTTCTGCGCACAAGTAGGACAGAGATAAAATGTTGCTTTAAGATAAGATCAAGTCTGCTGTGTCAGGCATAAAGCTCCTGACCGTCACTCTTTCACTGGAAAAATAACAAAAATAATCAAGACTAAACAACATATCACATAATTAGTGTTTAATCTTTCTGAAAAGGCTAAACTATTTCAACAGTTTATGCGTTTGGCACAGAAATACTGACAAATGTTACAAAACTCATAATGGCATTGATGAACTTGTTCACATTACTAAAAGCATATAAATATCAGTGTTAATAGGAAGGCGTTTCAGAGCCTCTCCAGGTGTTAATTTGTGCGTTGACGGACCTGTCGGGGTTAAAGTGCAAATCAAAGTCTGAGCTGTATGTGGGACAAAGTCTTGAGTCATGACAGATTGCAAAACTGCAGACTCTAGAGATCCCAGACAAAAGAAATACAAAGATACAAGGTTTTCCACATCAACCTGAATGACTGAGTCTTCATGTGCGTTAAAAAAAAACCATATAAAAAAACAGCTTTTAGTGCAAGAGCATTGATGCAAACCTGTCTTTTCATCTCCATTTCACACAAATTGGCAGGCATGGTCATTTTCTCCTATTTAAAAAGTGTTAAAAAAAAGTGTCTGATTCTCTGCTAGAAACATCCCAGACCAAGCTGGAGATGAATCAACCTTGAGAGATCAGAAAAATTCAAATGTTCAGCAGCACCGGTGACTTTCCAGACAGCTTTTTGTGTGCCTAGTAGACGATAATTGTGCTGCAATTGAACGTTGCTTGATTGTGATTCAATTTCCAGAGGGCAGAAGACTTCACTCAAATAATACTTCCTGTGTCTCCTCTATATTTCATCAAATCGCAAAGCTGCTCATCATTTTTTTAAGAATCCTCTTTTTGGACAGTAACCTCTATTTCCTCAACTTTTCCACTCATTATAAAGACTCATCTTATTCTCCCGACACAGGTATGGACAGTTTATATATCCACAGATAAAACACCTTGGTGGAGATCTCGTTGAATCCACAAGATTCAGGAAGCGAGCACAAGTTCAGAACAAGCACAGTCAGGAGGAGCAAAGTCTCGTTCCTTAAAGTCCGCAGTGTCTCAGCTGAGCACATTTCATGGAGCCACTTACCCATAACTCTTCTGTTTTGTGCGTGTTAGTCATTTTAGACAACAAGTTCAAGCTTTCTTCACTCGTCAGTCTGAAATCGTTTCAGTCACTGAAAGTCCTCGGAGGAACACGTCCACCGTGGCTCTTCTTTAACCTTAACTCAGTCTTATCTTCACTCTGTCACTTGACGTCTTCCTCAAGCTTCCTTTTGGCCCTCCACTTCATGACTTCAGTCCAACTTGAGCCATCATCTGCTCATAGACCGTCCACGCCATGGCAGCCATCATGGTCCTCCTCAATGCCCGAGGAACCGCCCCCATGAAGAAGCCCTGCAGCCCGTGTTCCTGCAAGGGAGAAGACGAGTTGTAAGAGGAGGAACAGCAGGTATATGCAGAAGCTTCTTGAAAGACTGATGGAAACATATTAGAAGAGTCGTCCAACAGGGAGAGATAGTTACCATGTGAATGTATCTGACAGCTTCCATTGTCCTCAGCTGTGGATTCACCTGGACGTGAGTTTTAACAACATCAGCCGGCTGAGTGATCAGAGAGGCCAGAATACCCGCCAGGATGCCGCAGCTGAAGTTAGCCAGAGGAGCTGACGCAGACGAGCGGATTTCTGACAGGAAGATATTCAGCAAATGTAAGAGGAAGCACTTCAGTCAACATCAGCTCTTTAGAAACCGTTTGACAAACATAGCTAGAATGCTCTGTGTATCTCCTCTCACCTTGGGGTAGCGAGGCCTTGGCCTGACTGTAGAACATGACGTAGATCCCAGAGAAAGGAACGTCTCGGAGCAGAGTGGCCGTCAAACCCGAGAACAGAGCTGCGGGACCTTCAGTCTTACACACGCTGCGCAGAGCTCCGCTCACACTGCCATAACTGTACCTGCCACACTAACACACAACATCACACACAATCAGTTTGGTTCATTCATGAAGAGGTCATTACTTTTCACTCAGATAGATATTTGGTGAATAAATATTTGGTGTAGTTTGTATAATCAGTGGACTAAGAGTTTAAATAGTCACAAAAAGATGCTAAAGAATGGTTAAAAGCTCATAAAAGTGTCACTCTGGGTGCTTGTCCAAGTTTTAAATCTATGAGAAAAACCAAATTCAGAGTTAATCTTTGTCATCTCACACTTACTTCATAGCGTGTCTTGATGACAGTGACGGGCAGCATGATGACCCCCGCCAACGTGCGGGCCCCTCCTCCCAGCAGCACGGCCTGCAGCGGCCCTGGGCTGCTGTCCTGGAAGAAGTGCTGCTTCAGAGAGTAGTAGGTGCTGAAGTAGATCCCCACTCCAGGGATGGTCCGGACAAAAGACTGAAGGAGAGAGACGTGAGTCAGAGGAGGAAAAATCTGAAGATCATTTTTGATACTTTTAAAGAGGAGAGATTGTTTCCTAACCGGTGAGATCCCTTTCCAAAGTCCCAGCAGCCTCTCTGTTCGCACCACGCTCAGCAGCACAGTCACCATCCCCACTCTGCTTGAACTGGAAGAAGAATATTCACATTAGTCCACAGAGAAATCAGCTCAGTCTAAATTAATGTGACATTATGTTGCAGATCAAATCAAAATGTGTTTATGTCTGTGTACTTAAACTCACCCAGGCTGCATGCTGCTCTGCAGGGTCTGAAGGCGGGTCTTGACAAGGTCGAGAGGCTGGAAAAGCAGCGTGGAGCAAGTCCCGCTGAAAGAGCCGCACATGAAGGCTTTGATCGCTGGATGAGCCTGGTGAGGAGGGCAGGAGAGGTGGAGTTAGAGATGGAGCCACACAGTCTGCAAAGCTGTGCTAACACAGGAAGATTCTGTGTACAAACTATGCAACGTTTTTCCATCAGTTTTACAGATGCTTGTAAATTCAGCTGTTATATAATGTCAGATAACGGTCTCGCCACATTTCCTCTGCAGCCCTACAGCCTCCTCTGCATGTCATGTCCGACAGGACGGTAAAAGGGGTCAGGAGTATGTCAGACTGGTGTTATCTCTGAGACACGATGCCCTGACCTCCAGTTTGATCCGTCCACTGCTCAGAGCTCATTAAGTTCTCACTGCCAACAGGAAATCGAAAGTAAATAGCTGGAAAACTCACCAGAGACAGCTCCATACTTGAGCCGGACAATGAACAGTGATTCACAGCAAAAACAGCTCCTCTTCGTCTCTACTCTGCCACCGTCTGATGTGAAACTCCTGCACACCTAGAAAGAGAGAGAGAGGTGATGACGAATGAGCATGTGCACAATCCTGGTGTCTGTATCAAGCTGTGGATGTTTGAACACACACCCAGCAGTCTAAAATAGTCACATCACCTGACTGAAACTGTGTGTTTCCAATTTGTGATCACCCGACACACAACACGCTGCTCTTCATTTAGCTACTAAAGATCAGTGTGCTGCACATTAGGATGAGTCAGGCGTGTGTCACTCGACCGAATGAACTTCACGTGAGTCTGAACCCATGATTGACTGACTTTGATTTATCGTGGCATCATGAGTAAACAAGATTCTGAGCCCACAGAGAGCGTACATGGTAGCATTACTATGCAGAAAAGAGAGCGGACACAAAGTAGATCAGTAAATTATAGACAAAACATTTGAATAACAAACTATATTATGACTTTTTTGTTTAAGAAAGCTCGCCAAATTTCAAATTGATAAGTCCCTGATGTCGCTGTTTTATTCTGCTTTTATTGAATCAGTCGTAAATTTTTTGTATTATTTGTTGGTACAGCAATCTGGGGACCGGAGAGAAACATGCCCTTGACAAGATTGTAAAGGTGGAAAGTAAGAATGCAGGCCTGCCGTTTACTAGCTTGAATCATATTTTTAACAAGCAGGTTCTTAAAAAAGCTGCGTCCATACAGTCTCATAGTGACCATCCTCTCAGCTCAGAATACAATCTGTTACCTTCTGGCCATCGGCTGCGAGTTCCTACAGCCACAAAAAAACAGGTATAAAAATTTCTTCATCCCAGGCTCTCTAAGAGCCCTAAATGATTCCTGCAGGAGGAGATAACTGCTACTGATACTGGATGGTGTATATTATTATTATTATTATTATTATTATGATGTATGGTACTGAATTATTGTGGTCTTGCTATATGGAGTAGGGGTATTGGCTCTAGGTCTAATGGGCCTGATCGTGCTGATCTTGGAAGGATCAATCTTGATCTAGGGTTTCTTTTTCGGTACACAAACCGCACATTGCACTTTGTTTCTGCATTTTATGCACTCTGCTCATGCAAAAATACCAGTATGACTGACATATGCTTTTTTTAACCTTCTAAACAGTCCAATGCTTTTTACCCTCTGAATTGATTTTTTATGTAAATGTATTTTCTCTTATTTTCTTTTATGATGTATGGCAGTGTTTTCAATGCCTGTGCCTGCTGCATTATGATTTGCCTATTTTGGGACATAACAAAGTTGAAGTGAAGTGAAGTTTATGATGGTTCCTTCAAGTTCTTCAAGCAAAACAGGCTGTTTTTAGAAACCCTGACATAAACTTTGCAACCAAAGACCTCTGGTTTCTTCTTACGTCTGTTAATACACGTCTTTTAAGGCTAGCAGCGAGGCAAAAATCTAAGGCATTTGAAATCCAGAGTGAAGTTTCAGCAGTCTGTGGTGATCTGGGGTCCTATGCCATCTGCCGGTGTTGGTTAACTGTGTTTTATCAAGTCCCAAGAAAACACAGCTGTCTTTCTAGAGATTTCAGAGCTTCTATCTGCTAATAAACTCTGTGGATATACCTACTCACAGTGCCAAAACTACTGCCAAATATTTCTGCTGATGGCAATATTCTGCTCGATTGATCAGCAAACTTTTCAGACTTGATTGGAAACCTGAGCCCAGAATTCAGCACATCTGTGGGCTGCAATCCAAGCAACCAATGGGCATCACTGTCACCTTTACAGTGCTATAGGCTGATCAGTGCCCTCCCATCACTGCAGTATGAACACATCTTTCTTTTTAGATTCTAGATTCAAATCCTTCTAAAAATGATATCAAGAAATTCTAATAATATGAGATCTGGAAAAATCTTCAAAAGTGAAATCAGAAAGGGATGGAAATAGTTCACTTTACACACAATTATATCAGAATAGAACTTCTTGAATGATATTATGTAAAACAAAACAACTTTTTCATGACATTATGATGTTTGAAATGCACCTTTAAAGTTGACAAACGAATAACATTTTTGTTATTTGAAAAACAAAAAATAGATAGGATGTTGTTTAACCCTAACCATCGACATAACCAGTCACATCAATGTCTGAACTTGTTTACCGGCTCATAGTACCGGAAGCACAATAGTTGTACAGGACTGCTGAGACGTGATACTGAGCAGGTGCTGCCAGAATTGACTCAAATAGACTTCATCAAAATATCACATGTGTCCTGATCTTACCTTCCTCAGGTCTTGAGCGGTTTGGAGACACAGACTGATATCAAACGTCTGAATCCTGCGGTTAGCTAGTATCGTATTTGTCCAAAACGTTGACGTAAGACCTTTCACTACTTCGTCTTATCGGACTTTTCCACCAGGATGCGGTTAAATTCGAGCGGTAAATCCCTCTTCCCGTCGGTATAATCTGCGGTAATGATACACCTGAGCCTCTACTATCTCCAGTGTCGTGTGCGGTCTACTCACTCGAATGGCTAATCGTTTACTTTGAGGGAGAACTTCACTAAACCGGCCGGCTCCTGATTACGACGCATGCGTGCCATTGGTGCCATGACTGCCCCGCCCATCAAAACCCAAACGGCCTCTGATTGGTCGGTGTCTCGGCGAAGCGAATATTTAATGAGCACTACCTACTGTTACGTTTTTAACAGTGGAATAACAGTCCTGACATGCATTTGTACCGAATGATACACTTAATTTAAGCAGTATGTCGTTTTATCCTTCAATACAGAAAACAACAAACGCTTACTAAACGCACAGCCTGACTATTAAGTAACTTTTTAGTTGAGTTTCGCACTCAATATTATTAATTCACCGAAAACTTATACAATGGTCTGCTGACGACGATTGACGTGACACGAACAGAAAAAAATCAATTCTAATAAGGAACCATATCGAGTGCATTACAGACTTTGAATCACACACAAGAACTCATTCTCTCACACCGCAAACTGGTGGGCTACTGACGCACAAACATTGAATTTTTACCTACGCACACCACAAGCAACTTACATCATTCTTCTAATGTAATTCCATCATATACTGTTGTACAAATTATTTTACATGCATACATTTTAGAGGAGGCAAATCACAGAAGTCCAATGTTCTCCCCTGAAAATGTATTAGTTAAATAAAGCACTTAAAGATGCTGACTTCTGTATACTTTGTTTGTATACTTATATACTTTATATACTTGTATACTTTGTTTATATACTTATTATACAAACTATTAATTTACAGTCATCCTGCAGACTAGTATGAATTTAGTTATTTGAGGAAGATAAACCTTTTCAGGGAAACGAATCGCCTTGCATAAGAAATAGAGCCAAATAGACCATAAAATAGTTGAATTAAAAGGTATCTCACCCAGAATTCTCCATCCTTGTTTACTTTATTGAAGTCTCTGGTGAAACTATTGTGAAACCGGTTTTAACTTGCTTGTGTTCTATTTTGCTCCTTCTGCCCCCTGTTGGTAAAAATACACTATTGCATAAACAACAACTTTGGCACCAGTGGAGTGAAGTTCTGGACTTCATCCTAGTGTTACTAACCCCTGAACCCTCGATTTGTATTAGGTCAAAGACCTCTAAAAACACAAACATCTGCACTAGTGGACAAAAAAGAAACAAGTTCAACACATAGCAGTTTAGAAAGCCTCTTTAATTGCAATAACACCAACATTTCACAACATGAGATCCATTCCAGAGGTGCAGACAGACAAACATTGTTGGAGATGCAGTATTTTCCTCTTTTTGTTTCTTTTTTTTAAGTGCGAATAAAGAGATGGTTTAAATTCTGAGCTGTTATTTGTAAGAAACAACACAATCCTCTCACTTCCCAGCAGTGTGAGCCATAAGCTGCCCCCTGAGCACAGCCTGTGAGGGGTCAACATCATCCTCACACACAAGTTTGTATGCGCTTTAACCGTTTTTGATGAATGAGTAACTGGCTGCAGATTAATCCAACATATCAGTGAGAGTACAGAGCAAAAAGGCTGCAGGAAACAGGTATTTTTCTCACCTTCTGCACCTGCGTTTTCCCCCATAACAAACTGTGCTCTGAGAATACAGTGTGTGCTGTGAGTAATAAACAACCCCACCACCCCACTTAAACTTCACCTCAAACATGAACAAAAACACTGATAGTGATGAACGT
The DNA here is from genome assembly GCA_962446985.1 of Xyrichtys novacula. NCBI lineage: Eukaryota > Metazoa > Chordata > Actinopteri > Labriformes > Labridae > Xyrichtys > Xyrichtys novacula. Next base: position 10,315,813 of record OY660879.1, on the reverse strand, counting down.
AAAATAAAAAATATATATATCAATGCATGTCCAGATAAAAAGCCAACAACCCTTCCTGGGAGAAGTCAGACGCGTTTAAGGCCTTAGTGTGTGTTGGCACTCTGAGCTCCTTCGTCAATGTTTTTCCATGAAGCACAAAAAGGCAGTGGTTTATGTCAAGGCTTAAGTGTTTTTTCTTTCATCTCAGTGCAAAATTTTAAAATTTCAGCACATTCACAATCAAATAAATGCCTTCAATATGCCTCAGAGTCCAATTTGTTACCTGAATTCTGCCTCTGGTTTTATGTTTCTGCATGAAATGTGTGCGCATCACATTGTTAAGCCCAAAAGCATAGTCAGGAGTACTAACTGCAGCTAAATGGATAGAATACATTTCAGCATATAAACCTTCATAATAAACTGAGGCCAGAGCGTGAGCATAATAAACACGAAGCACTTCCATTTAACCATTATAAAAACGTCTGCATAAAATACAATTCTATAGATCGAGATATTACTTTGGTCCCCTTCCTGTGATCGGTCTTCATTTACCCATACTTCTCATTTTGTTTTCTCTTTCTTCAATTAGAAAAATAGATCCTAAATCAGGACTATTCATAATTGGAATGTTTCCTTATAAAAATATCCTTTTCTTTCAGTATTTTTTTCCCAGAGAATGAAAAAATGAAGCAAAAGAAAAAAAAAAATTTGGCCCAAAAAATAAACATGTTTGTGTGTCGTCAGCATGGTGATTGTCCGAGTTTACTGGCTTCTGTGTGTGTGTGTCAGAGTGTGTTAAGAATGCATAGATTGTCATGTTGTATAGATCAGACTGTCACAGGACTAAAATCCCTGTCTTTAGTTGAACAACATTCTTATCTTTGTGTCGCTCTCCAGTCAGTAGGTACAGTTATGTGTGTGCTCGTGTGGTTTTGGGTTTGTGTTTGTGTGATGCAGTTTCTAAAGGGTCGAGCGGCACTGTGGCTCTTCATTCAGGTTTCGGCTCAGAGGTCTCGCTCTTCGTCTCGCTCTCCTCGTCGCTTTCGATGCCTGATGTCCCCCGCGGGACAGTGCGCCGCACCATGAAGGGAAGGTCGCCACGTCTGAAACAAAGACAAAAAAAAAATATTACAGCAAGCGCACAGTCAGGGAAGATCTGAGATAAGGAAGTGGACTTGGAGAAAGAATGAGGAAGGTACGGTGGCTTTAAAGGTCATTGGGGACTTCCTGGTTCATCTTCTCACCTGAGCTTGCTCTTAAGGGAGCTGACTTCACGGTTCATGGCGTCTGCGGACTCGGTGGCGTCCTCCAGCTCTCTCTGCAGCTTCCTTCGGTTGGCGTTTGCTCTCTGAGCCTCTTCCTCAGCCTCCTCTAGCTGACGCTTCAGCTGCTTCATACGTGAGGTCAGCTTGTCCACCTGCAGTCATTAACGGATACATTTAGATAACCTACAACAATAAGATATCAGATATACTGTTGAGAAACTACCTTGTATGAATCTAGTTTTATTAAATGATCATTTTGGGTCCCAAACTTTATTGTTAATGAGAATACTTCTGATCAAAAGGTAAAATAATCAGGATTTTTTGTATAATCAGTAAAAACAGAAATTACTCATTCAGGTTGTTCACACTTATTATTTCACTTGGATGCTCTACTGTTAACGCAGCTAGTGGACACAGGCCCTGAATTTTCTGACTTTGCCGAAGCACTACAAATAAAACCTGTGGAGGGGCTGCCTTGGAAAAATCTCGTGTGAAAAAAATGAAAAACTAAAACCTCACTAAACTGACAACAGAAAGGACAGGCAGAACATTGGACAGAAACAGTCTGATAATAATGATGAAAACCTCTGACCTGGTCCTTGTGCTGCTCGGTGTTGCGTCTCTCGTCATCCACCTGCAGGATGACCTCCTTCAGTTTCTTCTCTGTGCGTCTCACCAGCTTGGTGGCCTGCTGTCTCTCTCTGAGTTAAGAACACAACAAAAGGTCAGACTGAAAACATCGATGTTATATTATTTGTTACATCTATGTACAGAAGTATACTGATTATACAATGTTAAGTGAAAGTGCAGTCTTTCCTCACCTGGTTTCAATGTCCACTTGTTCCTCCAGCTGAGCGATCTTGGCCTCCAGGGCGGCCATGTTGGCCTTATACTTGGATTTGACGGTTCCCTCCAGTTCCTGCAGTTTCAGTTTCAGCTCTTTGTTCTGACGCTCCAGCTGAGCACGCGCTCCTTCCACACGCTGGGAGGTGCTGCGCTCTGCAGTCAGCTCCACATTCATCTGGTCAGTCTGAAAATAAAGGTAAACCAGATATCAGAGGATGCTAGACCGGAAGGAATCATTAAACACTTAACTGGCAGCAGGTTAACGTATCAGGCACTCTCTGCTCACTGACCTGCAGCATTGCTTTCTTCAGCCTGTCGTTGACCAGCTCAGTGTTGCACTGCTCCTCTTCCAGCTCTTCCTCCAACTGAGCAATGCGACCCTCCAGTCGTCTCCTCTCCTCTGCAGCCTGAGCACTAGGAGGTAGAAGGAAGAAATGAGGGAATAAGATTGAAGATGATTACCTTATGATGCGCGCAGCTGTCATGTTACTGAAAAAATGAGGGGCGTCTTACTTCTTGGCAGCCTGGCTGTTAATCTCATCCTGCAGTTCGTCTCTCTCCTGCTGAGCCTGTCTCTTTGCTCGTTCTGCAGCTGCTGCCTCCTGCACAAAGATAAATGGGAGTGGAGTGAGGAGCAAGCCACGCTGAAGGAGATCAGAAATCATTACTCAAAAGAAAAAACAAACTAACCTCCTGCATCTGGAGCATGTCGGCCTCCATGCCCTTCAGCTTCTTCTCCGTCTCCTTGCTCTGAGCGAGGATCTCCTCTCTGGACATGCGAGTGTCCTCCAGCTCCCGGATCAATTCCTTCATCTGGGCCTGGACAATCAGAGGACTCAGTCAGAGTGGAAGCGCACCACAATCCCTGTATCTGAATATGTTATCCAGATGGCATTTTGATTTAACTCTGAATATGTTGGACTCACTTGGAGTTTCTTCAGCTGTTTCAGGGCCTCATCTCGGTTCTTGTTGGCCATGTCGATGCCCGCCTCCAGCTCCTTCAGGTCCAACTCCATCTTCTTGCGTGCAGCCACAGCTGCGGAGCGCTGCTTCCTCTCATCCTCCAGTTCCATTTCCATTTCTCTCACCTGAAGGAGGCACATTCGTTTTTAAATGTTGCATGATACAGGACCAAGAAACTACACCTATAAGCCCTGTATGTCTGATTTAATGTCCATATACGACACATTTTTCAAGTTTTAGTATCCAAATTCAGCCTTACTTGTATAATTTATGATATAGAAATAGTGCATGCTGAAGTCAGAGGTTTAAGCTTGAGATGGTCCTTATTCAGTTTGGGATTTTGTCATTTGAAAACGGTAATTTGAGATGGGACAACAAAACTCTGAAAAAGTTGGTTAATGCTAAATAAAGAGATACCTCGAGGAACCTCTTTGGTTCATTTGCAACAGTTCAACTACATGACTGGGTAAGAACAAGAGCTCTCCAGAGAGACCGAGTTTTTTTTTTATAAGTGCAGACAGGAAGAGGTCCACCATTCTGTGAGGGACTGTGTGAGCAGTCAGATCAACAATTTCAGAGTAAATTTCAAAGAATTTGGGGATTTCTTCACCTACAGACCATGTTTTCAGGCCCCAACATCAATAAAATAGCAAGAAAGGCTTCTAATTGATGAATTAATTTTCATCTGAATTTACTCCTAAAACTGTTTTCCACATGAGACAGAAGACAATATAAGTATTAGCTCTTCGTCCAGCTTGTACCTGCTTGACCAGGGATCTCTTCTTCTCCTCTCCCATCTCGTCCCGTCCAGCCAGGTCTCTCTCGTACTGAGCCTTCATGGCCTGCATGTTGACCTCCAGACGCAGCTTGGCGTCTTCTGTGGCCTGCAGCTCGTCCTCCAGCTCCTCCAGCTGGGTCTTCATCTCCTCCAGCTGCTGCTCATTCGCACGTTTGGACTTCTCCAGCTCGTGGACCTGCAGGAAGAGGGACATAACGGGGGATGATGAAGACGAGGATGTTTCCTGAAAAAAGCACACAGACAAGCTTTCAACAGACTTACACTCTTGCCAACGTCGTCCTTAGAAGACACGAGGTCCTCCATTTCAGCCCGCAGGAGTTTGTTGTTGCGGTCCAGTTCATCCTTGATGTCCATCAGAGAGTCGAGCTCACGGGTCAGAGCCAGCGCTCGGGTTTCCTTCTCTCTGGCCTCAGCCTCGGCTCGGTCACGCTCCTCTGCATAGCGGGCGGAAATGTTCTTCTCCTCGGCCAGCATCTAAACAAATTCAGGATGATGGTGTTGAAATTAAAGATTAGACTCCAACACGTGAAAATAAAACAACCTCTATTACACAATATGCGACATAAGATCTCTAACCTGGTCAAACTTCTTCTGCTTCTTCTCCAGGTTGGTGACAATCTGTCGCAGGTGCTCCTGGTCCAACACCATGTCGTCCAGCTCCTGCTGCAGACGGGTCTTGGTTTTGTCCAGCTTGTCAAAGGCGGCGCATTTCTCTTCCATGCGCTGGTTAAGTCCTTCCACGTCCCTCTGCAGCCTCTTCTTCCCTTCTTCAGCGCTCTCCAGGCAGCCAGCATCCTGCTCCACCTTCTTCCTCATGTCGGCAAGCTACAGAAAGAAACATTTCCTTTAAACTTTTGCTGTCCATTTTATAAAAAATTCTCGAGCATGTTGGAAGATGAAAATGTTGCAAATTTGCGCCTAAATTGCAGGAACGCTGAGACCAGGCTTCCTCTCACCTGAGCCTGCACTGTCTGCAGCTGCTTCTCCACGTTTCTCTTGGCCTCCTCTTCCTCCTCCAGCTGCTCTTTCAGGTTGTTGTGATCCTCCTCCAGCTGGCGCACACGCGTGCTCTGAGACAGTTTCTGGCGTGTCTCTTCTTGGAGTAGCTCCTGTTATCAGCACAGAAATAAATGCAATATCATGGAGCAGACCGGTCAACGAAGCAGTTTTCTTAAACATAATATTTGAGGTAATTTTCCTCCTCTTTTAGAACAGAAAACTTGAAGTGAATGTTTTTAGCGTGAACTGCTGTGCTCAAAACTGCGAAGAGGAGAAGGTATGGTCTGTGTACCTGAACATCCTGCAGCTGGGACTCCACAGCAGAGCAGTCCTTGGTCGCCTTGATGGATTTGCCTTCCACATCACACAGAACGGCGCTTACATTTTCCAGCTCAGTCTGCAGAAACACGATAACAAAACATCATGTATTTAGTGTTTGATTGAAACAAAGATCTGAAAGTCAACCACCCCATTACTCGGTTTCTGAAGTCGTACCTGTGTTTTTGCGAGTTTCTCTGCCAGCTCCTGCCTCTGACGCTCGCTCTCTGTGTGTTTGAGCTGCAGCTCCTGGACCTGGGCTTCGGCTTTCTTCCTGCGGTGCTCAGAGTCGGTTTTCCCCTGACTCAGCGTCTGCAGCTCGATGGCCAGCTCGTTCCTCTCTGACTCCAGAGCCTGCTTGGCCTTCTCCATGGACACTTTGTTCTGCAGGAAGGTAAATGTTGTCAAGATCTTTGCTGTCGGAAATTACGTGTACATTAGGAAAGAAAAGACAAGCTGAAAGGATGTACCCTCTTCGCTTGCTCCAGCTGCTCATTGAGCTCATCGAAGGCCTGGCCGTGTTTGTGTCTGATCTCCGACAGCTGCTGCTCGTGGACTTTGGCCTCATCGTCCAGAGTTTTTTTAAGATGTGCCACCTCGGTCTCTCGTTTAGTCCTGAGCAGGGATAGCAGGGGTTAATCTGTCATGCCGTGTCATATAATGACCAGAGGTTGCACAAATCTAACTACCCCAAGAGCGGAATCTTTACCTGAGCTCCTGCTGAGCGGCTGTGGAGTCCAGAGTGTCTTCCAGCTCAGTCTTGAGGGCCTCCAGCTCTTCTCCCAGGTCTCTGCGGTGTTTCTCTGCCTTTACACGGGATGCTCTCTCCAGCTCCAAGTCCTCCTGCAGTTCAGAGATCTGAGCCTCCAACTCGCGGATCTTCTTCTGGGCCAGGTTCTTCTGGGCTGCCTCCTCCTCCATCCTTAGGAGAGACGCAGGTCAGTTAAAGTGAGAAAAATGGCAAATCAGCCGAACAATGACTCCAGGCAAAAATAAAGTAGATGTCTATACAGACCTGGCTAGAGCTGCATGGAGCTCTTCCTCTTTCTTGGCCAGTTGAGCACGGAGTTCAGCAATCTGTGCCTGCAGTTCAGAAATCTGGTCGTGAACTTCAGTGAAGTCCCCCTCCAGCTTGCGGCGGTTCTTCTCCAGCTCCTGGCGTCCTTTCTCCTCCCTGCGCAGGCGGTCTAATGGTCACCGAAAAGATATTATGATTAGATGAAAAAGAAGAAGTTTCTAGCTAGATTCTGGGGTAACTGGTTGCCCTCTTTGAGGTCCTATCATGGTCTCTTCCTTACCTTCCAGGTCTGTGATCATGGCCTCATATTTGGTCTTGAGTTTCTGCAGGCTCTTGGATTTCTCCTCTTCCTCAGCCAGGTTGGTGGTGAACTCAGAGATCCTCTCCTCCAGCAACTTCTTCTCCTGTGAGCATCAACAGGAAATATTAAGACCTTCAGAAATCACTCACCCGTCAGAAGAGTCACTAGTAACATGCGTCTTCATTCATTATCAACCATACCTTGTTTAGTTTGTTGTTCTGGTCATCTAGAACCATAACATCCTCCTCTATCTTCTTCATCTTGGCCTCCATGGTGACCTTCTCCAGTTGGAGCTTCTGTCTGGCTGCCTCCTCCTCATCCAGCTGCTGCTCCAGATCCTGTTCAGAGTTGAAAGATGTGAATCATTCAGCGCGTTTCTCTTATCAAATGTTTCTACGCGTTTTAAAAAGGCGAGTTCTTCAGACTTACTGAAATATTTTGCTGCATCTTCTTTTTCTCCGTGGACAGATGAGAGGCGCGCTCCTCCTCCTCCTCCACACGAGCCTCCAGGTCGTGGAGAATCTCCTCGAGCTCCTGCTTCTTGGCGGCCAGGCGAGCTCTCATCTCCTCGGCCTCGGCGCAGAGTTCGGTTTCTGCCTGGAGCTGCTCCTGCAGGGCCATCTTCTCAGCACCCAGCTGCAAGCAGAGCAAGGAGATTGTTTTTTAATCTGCTCGGGAGAAACTGCCCCAAAGTTTAAATCTAAAAGTATTGGCAGGCGTGACAATTTCTGATGAGATCTGAAGAAACAAAACAATCCATGCATAGATCAGTATTTATATCAGTGTCGGCTAAAGTGACACTGAAAATATCAGCAAAACATCCAGTACTTGTGTAGCCTTTCCACCAGTGTGCTTTGTTCTCCGATCAGTCTGTTTTCCATGTTTGAATGAAAAAATGAAATGAGATGAAAAGTTTACCTGCTGCTGTTTCTCTTCCATCTCCCTCAGCTGCTGCTCAGCGTACAAATGCTTCTCCTTGACCTTCGTCAGCTCTTCATCCTTGGCGATCATCTCCTCCTCCTGCCTGCTGACTTGCAGAAGAGGCTTCACCTAAAGACGGAATGGTGGTAGGAGGAGAAGTTAGGAAAGTGAAAAAAGTGAAAAGTGATAATAAAGTGTTGAGGAGACCAAGGGTTACCTTAGTGAAGAGTCTCCACCACTGCCAGTTTCGGAGTTTCAGGTAAGCAGCGCAGTTCCTCTGGATCACCTTCATCGCAGTCAGTTGCTGCTGTCTCTTAGCGAAAGCCCTACAAAGTGATATTAGACACAAACACTCAGGAAACAAGTCTCCATGAAACAAAGCATTAAACTTTTACCAAAGTAAAGGCTGTGTGAAATGAATGGATGGAGTTTGCTCAATTTTTTTTACTCTGAATTTTTTTTTTTCTGCACCTTCTGGACAGAATCCAACAACAGTTCGGTCATGGTGACGATCTTCACTTACTTGCGGGCGACGTAGCCTCTGCACCAGGCCTGGAAACTGATGATGATGTCTGTGATCTTCATGTCTCTCTCCTCCTCCAGGTGAGCGAGAACTCCCGCCCTGAAGAACACTTTACTCTGGCCGATCCTGTACAGGTTGGGATCCAGCTCCAGGCTTTGGATCTGACAGGACAGGAAACAGATTGATCAATCAGACAAACTGCAGAGGGACCAGCTGTTGAGGAGCTCAGCTCCAACTCAGTGGGTGCCTCACCATGCGCACGCAGGCCTGCTTTCCATCCATGAAACCCTTGGGGATGGCGTTGGGAGTGAGGATTTCATACCTGGCCGAGGAGCGGATGATGAATTTGAGATTTTCTTAAGCACCACAGGGAAAAAGACAAGAGTGCTGGAAGATATTAGATAAGAGTGCTGATCTTGTGTTACCTCTGTCTGAACTCCTGGAAGACGATGCGGTTAGGGAAGCCCTGTCTGCAGATACGGATCCCCTCCAGCACACCATTACATCTCAACTGGTCCAGAACCAGGTGAGGGTCCAGTTTTCCAGCCTGGGAGGGGAGAATATTTGCAGTTGAGAGGGACAGACTTACAAATCTGCCCGGACACTTTTAAGGGACAGACTTATAACACACTGTTGAACAACGCAGAGGCAGCCAACTCTCTAACTCTCTATTTTTTGGGTTTGAAATCCAGCCTGTGGAGGATTTTATTTATTCTGTTCATCCATCACTTATTCAGATTTAAAGCTGCTTTTGGTTGTGAAAAGCAAAAATGTTTGATTGTTGTGGGATGCTATGCTGCTCACTGAATACTTTGTTTAAAAGTCTTTATTACTACTGAGGTTAAGTTATTATTATCACTTTATGTTAGATCAGATTAAAGCTGAAATACCTACTTTTCTATTTTAGAAAACAGTATTTTAGAACTGTGGTTATAGTCTGGAAACATAAATATTTTTCCATACTTTATTTTTTCATTTTCCATACTTTTTAAAACCTGGAAATTGATCAAATTTATTTCCATACTTTCCATACTTGCGTAGGAACCCTGTAATAGTTACAGCACTTGATGTAATAAGAGCAGCTTTTTGTTGTGAACAAAAGTGTTGGATTGCTTGGTCTGATAAAAATAAAACATAATAGAGGTAAATTTGTTTACTTTGTTTAATGGATGTTGACAGATATACCTTGTTCAAAAAATTCCCCGTATACGGGGAAAATAAGATGCATCGATAATTGTGATAAACGTTATAATCATATAACAACTGAATCACAGCACCCTGAGTTGTGATCAAATCGTAAAGTGCCTGAGACAGTACACCCCTAACGATAATGGTACCTTCTTCTCGTGGTTGGGGATGATGCATCGGACAAAGTTGGGGTTTGTGTTCCTCAAAGTGGCCATGAGTTTGGAGAGCTGCTCTTTGTACAGCTGACCCACAGTGCGGAACATGCCTTTACGAGTCTTGAAGGCACCGGCGCCATCAGACATGCCGGACACCTTATCCAGGCCCACGATGCGGTCCACTGAGAGAGGAGACGAGAGAGAGAGAGAGGGAGGATAACAGAGACATAAAAAGAAGAGACAGTGTTAGAAGCTGTTGTGTTTTGTGTCTTCGGTTTTAACATTTAACCAGGCAAACACAAGACATGTGCATGTCATAAGGAAGAATGAATATGACCTTTATCTCTCCACTTCTCTTGCTCTAAAGTTCATTAAACCAGGACCAGTGAGACACCACACAAACACCCAGTGAACAAGGAGGGAAACAAGGATCGAGGGCAGGATGGCAAAACAGCAAGTGAAGCGTGGAGAGATCACACATCAGAACGGGAAAACTCAGTGCAGTGGGTGGAGAGGACTGGTCAGCTGTTAAAGCTGCCGGTTCTTCGAGTGGAAACTATGTGTGATGGTTTGAATTATGCATGTATGTGTGTCAGGAAGGTGACAAACTTGGTGGTTGCAGTGGGCATGTATTTCTTTTTTTTTAATGGTGATAAAAAAAAACAAAAAAACCAAACCAAACCCATGCAGTATATACCCATTGCTGTAGTACCCAAGACCAACACCAGGGGTCCCCAAACAACGCTATTACACAGAGGGAGAAAAGGAGAGTTCAATGACAGAGCATCAGGAGGCAAGATCACCAGAAGGTTTTTCTTTTAACGTCACACACTCAAAAATGAAGAAAAAAAAATGGGGTTTTGAGCCTGAACTAAATCTGAACATTCAGGAAAAATGGCTGCGGGACAAATCTTTGTTTTAACAAATATCAGGAGGGGAAACAAAAGAAAAAGAAACCTGGTCACCTGAGCCTGAGTGTAGAAAAGGAAAACGTCGATAAAAATAGGCTTTCTGACATTTCTGCACATCTGAGACCCCGCAAAAAGAAAATCATGACAGACAAAAATGGGACCGTACAGAGGTGAAAAATGGATGGAAACAACAAGAAGGCGAGTAAGAAGGTAAATACAAAGGTTCACACACCAGACAATACAAAGAGAAAGAAGACAATATGAAACACAAACCAGGAACAGAGAGCCAGCATGAAATTGATTCATTGGCCCCCATAGGGAAGCAGTGATTCCTCCGTGACTAAAACAAGTTCACGTCTCTAAAACTCACCGTCTTTCCAGAGCTCAGACACAAACTTGTCAGTAGATTGGTTGAGAAGGGTGGCCACATTGTCATTCAGGGGGTCCATGTTCTTCATCAGCCACTCGTCAGCCTTGTAGTCAACCTGAAGAGGAGAATCAGGCAGAAATCATCACTTTCTTAGTCTCTACAAATGTGTCACAGAGGAGAGAACAAAGACTGAAATATCTGACAAAATTAAAATATAGAAATGAGAATGCATTAAGTACACTGCATGTTTACCTTGCCAGCATAGTGGATGATGCAAAAGTCGGCTTCGTCCTTCAGTTTCTTGGGTATGAGGAACTTGGGGTGAGTTCCCTGCTCCTGGCGCACCTTATCCACAAAGGTCTTGTCTGTGGCTTTAGGGAACCAGCACTCCTCATCCAGCAGAGCCAGGATTCCAGGGGAGTTGGCCTGTATGTAGACGGATGGAAATATTTTAGCTAGGAAAAGGCAAAGTCTCCAGTACTAAAGGAATCAGAGGAGTTTTTTGTGATGGGGGGTGTTTATGACTTAATACAACTACATGTGTGAAAACATTTCTGCAATTCAAACACAACAGGAGAAAATGGAACCCTGAAAAGTGAAGCAGCAAGAAATTCAGTTTATTCTAAACTCGCTGCATGTAAGCTCAGTGTTCAAGCATTTTTCTGTTCTTATTTGGTTCAGTTTGGCTTCCAACATCACCAAAACTGACACTTGGAATGACTAATAAAATGATGGATCTGTTTCGGTGCTGCAGCCAGTTGTATACAAGAACATAAAGGTTACACAGCAGGTTTATCCCCAGCCTAGAATGTTATTTTTGGTATAACATGACTGTTTTATGCCATGGATCCTATCACTTAACCCTAGTCTTCTGCAGACACCTGCAAGTGTAACAACAGCACATTCTCAAACAATTAGAAAAAGCAGTATCTTGTTCCAGGGCTGTCATCAAAGAACTATGTGCCTTGCGATGATTTAAGATAGCCAGCAGTACCATTTGTGGTAATACTGGCTTTGTCTCTTTTTTCCTGAATTGTTTGCGAGTTGATTTATTAAAGCTAACTCTCATGCTGCATTCAGAAGCTTCAGGGGATACAAGAAACTGCGCTGGAGTGGCTGTAGGGCATTTATACCTCTCCCTTAACCAGCTGTGTTTGGAAACTTACACAAGCTCCAGGCATTAATAGTTGTTGCCTGTCACTAGCCTGACTGGTCCCTGATATAGTAGCTTTGACGCTGAGTGCTAAAGGGGACAGATGTGCTTTGACTTTAAAAGTTAGGTGACTTGAAATCCCCCCAGAATTCACTATATCATCCCATTTCAAAGGAGCCTCTCCAAGGAAGATTTTGCACGTCATCTCTTTACAACAGCCTGAATCTTGCTTTTGGTTTTGCATTTAGAGAACTACAAAAAAAGACTGGAACTCTTCATCATTTAAAGAAATCACAATGGAAAAAAAATAAAAGTTTCATTATGACTTTTTCCCAGTTAATATATTAAAAACTGAACATTAAAAAAAGACACATCCCTTCATCAAAAGAAAGAAACTTGGAGAGGTTAGAACATGTTAGAGGTTTTTGATTTCACCATAAGAAACTCATTATGCCAGACACAAATGAGGCTTTCAGACTTACAGGTTTCTCGATGAGGTCAATGCAGGGCTGCAGGTCCAGGCCGAAGTCGATGAAGCTCCACTCGATGCCCTCCCTCTGGTACTCCTCCTGCTCCAGGATGAACATGGTGTGGTTGAAGAGCTGCTGCAGCTTCTCGTTGGTGTAGTTGATGCAGAGCTGCTCGAAGGAGTTCAGCTGGAGAACACGGGAGGAAAATAAATCAACAAACAGTTGTAGCAAAATATTCAAAGAAAAATGAGGTGTCACTTTAAGACTAACTGTACGAAAGAGTCAAACATACTCTATTCCAAAATGTTAAATCATAAAATCACTTCAGCTCCTCACCTCAAAGATCTCAAAGCCAGCGATATCCAGGATGCCGATGAAGGACGCCCCCTGCCTCTTGGTCTTGTCGAGCGCTTTGTTGATCCTCATGACGAGCCAGCGGAACATCCTCTCATATGTGGCTTTGGCCAGGGCCTCCACAGCAAACTCAGCCTGCTCCTGGGTCTGGGCCTTCTGCACGTAGTCTCGGCCCACTTTGATCCTGGGCGACAGGATGGCCCTGGTGAAGTCTGTGACGTTCATGCCCATGAGGTGAGACACTTTCTGGGCGGCTGTTGCAGAAGGAAGGGGAGAAGTGGAGTAATATGATACAGTTAATAAAATATAACTGCAGGATCATGATCATCCTTTATAGCAAACCATATCATGTTCTATTTACAAGTTTACTAAGAAATGTACAAATACTAGTGCCATGGAGAGAAAGTTTGGGGGAAAATAAGGATGATGACACTCAATATTTAAAGATTTTACATATCCCTGCAGTCATTAGTCAGTCAGTTCTCTTTAATCTGAAGACATGTAAAAGGTATTTGTCCTGGGGGGGCCCACCCATGGCCGTTACACTCGCTCTTTAAAGTTTAGGTAATGTCTGTACTTATGTCGGCAGGTTCAAAGTGATCGAAAGAAAGCTTTTAAATCTGTCACTGACTTCATCAAGTGTTTGGTTGTGTTTACAATGTGATATGGCTGTCAATCAAGCATCCCACTGAGTGTTCTTATTGAAGCATGGATTTTCTAACAGGTTGTTTTTTGCAAGTGGAGCTGTAAACATGATTGGTGATTTATAAACCAGATACTGTGAATGTGAATGAAGTCTGCTATGATACACTAACATTAGTTTGTATCCACAGCCATCAGACTTTTCAACTCTTTCAAAAATAGTAGATGACTTTTGAGACGACAGACAATTAAATTTCCCTGAAGTTTTGCTTACTGGTGTTGTCGGGGATGGAGGCCTGGTCTGTGTGACGCTCCTTCTTGAAGGTCATGTTACCCAGTTGCAGCACAGAGGACACCACCTTCAGCATGCCTGATTCACAAAAGAGCAAACAGAAGCATTAACATGATTCAGTGTTCCCAATCAAAAGCAGGAATGTGAGTGAAAAAGAAAATCAAAAGCAGGGAGATACACAGATTGAACACTTAATTTATAGCTGGGAGCCGGTTTAGCTCAATGGTTAAATCCTGCAGCTTCTATACAGATGGTACAGTTTTCGAAAGGTCAGCTAGGTTCAATTTCAACCCTCAGAAGTGAAAGTACTCCTGCATCCGTGGTGACAAAGGTTCCTCAACAGCAGTAAAAAGCTGATATCATGAAGGAAGATTAAACTGAAGCCACTTTGTGCTGGTTAAACATTAAATAGCAGTTGTCAATTAAATTGGCAATTGAGTATCATGGACGTAATCGCCAGCATTCTAGTGAATTACTATGTACCAGTTTTTGCCTTTTCTACACTTTTTAAGATCATCATTTACAGCCCTCTACTCCTAAGTCTTTATTTGGATAAGTTACCTCTCTGTATTGATTCAACTAACTCACATTTTATGGTTTCAAAACTGGGATAACAAATCTTAGAATGAGGGTCACGCAAAGAATAACACAGGCCCACATGAAAAGTATAGTACAAGTGTTTTTTTCTGTCTGGCATACCGATCTGCTCATCCTCTGGGATGCTCATGATCTTCATGGCCTCCATGGTCTCCACAAACATGTCCTTGTCCTGCTGCCCAGGGATTGTCACGTTCCCATTGGAAAGGAATCGGTAGTTGTTGTAATTCTCGAGGAGGAGTTCATCTGTGGAATAAAAAGTTCTAGAGTGAGACTGGAGACACAGTAAGGATTTTTACATGATCAAACAGAGATATAGGCAGTTTCATTCTTACTGCGTAGTTTGTCTCCAGCTCCTGTCAGCAGGTAGTAAAAGACATGAAAGGTCCTCTCGTCTTTGGCCTGTCGGATGGCACGAGATTTTTCCAGCAAATCTGGAGGTCAGTGTGTCAAGGAAATGTTCATTTATATTTTCATTGACTGCATCTCTCTGTATCATGGACTAAAGGCAGGAGAGCTTTGCTAAATTTTATATCACAACATCTTTTTGTGCTTTTTGCATTTTTATCATGAGGCAGTAATTCAAAACGAAAAGGGGTCGCACAGATACCACCCCTCAACTCATGTTTGTGCCTGAGGCTGGAGAAAAAAGATTTTATAAACCTTTGTGTTTGGTCATCAGTTTGTTCATCATCAAAATTGACTGAGCTTTAGCCAAGCTAGAGGCAGCAGCATTATTTTGAGTTACAATTTTTACAGTCGCTCTTTTAACCCTAAATCCATGCTTTTGTTAATTATCTCAGACTCGAAACAACCTAGTAATGAGTTAAATTACTTTCATGCAGGTGGGACTGTTGGCATTGTTACTGACACCACACTTGAAGAGGAAAGAGCAAAAGTTTGCAAGCTCACCAAGGCAATTTACTTTAATTGTAAACACTGACACCAACTTTCACCTGAGAAGAGAATCATGTAACTTAAATAGCAACGGCCAAATAAACCAGGAGAAAACCAGCATTTGATCTCCTTTGTTTTTAGTCACCATTCACTCTTTTCTGCAACCATGGCTGCATCTCTGCTGAGGATTGTAACTCTGCTCCGTGTATAAATGACTAAAAACTTTCTAAGTAAAGAGACCTAAAACAAGGCCAACAACAACCTTTTATCTCTTCAGATCAATAAAGAAGTCATTTAAGTCTCAAGGATACAAGTCTCAATATTGGCACCAACGATGTAACCGTTGACGTCAAAGTTGATCCTGATGAATTTTCCCTACAAGGAGAAGAAAAAAACATTTAAAAATGTTGAACAGACCGCTTGGAGATGGGAAGGTGAATAAGGAGTGTGGGTCAGTAGATTAAGCACTTCTTCTTACAAATCTAGAGGAGTTGTCGTTTTTGACAGTCTTTGCGTTTCCAAAAGCCTCCAGGATGGGGTTAGCCTGCAGCAGCTGCTTCTCCAGCTCCCCCTGTTAGAAATAATCAGAAAAAAAACAGCAAGGCAGCTTACAAAGTACCCTCTCCATTTGATCACCAGAACCTCTTTAAAATCTGGATAATTTTCAGCTCTGGATTCAGATCTGGGAAACCTTAAATCATTCAAATGTGGTGCTCACTGTGGTGTTTCGTGAGAACGTCACATTTATAATCTGGTATTCATTCTCTAAAAAGACACTTTGCTTTGTTTCAGAAAACATGCTGACAGAGCGGTATGCGTTTGTTTACCCATGACGTACTTACATCTGAGGGGAGGGAAGAACGTGGAGTGTACAAATCATTTAAACAGAAGGCGATTAAAGATGGGACACGATAAACAAACAAACCAGCAATACACAAAAAAACACACATTGCACACCAAACATTTTCCCCACACGTGATATTGTGTTAGTGCCCAAACCTGCGTACACCAGAGACCCTCGTCAGTAACCCATCACCTGTAACCCCCAAGCAGAAACGTCCAGTGAAACCAAAGCCCAAAGAAGACAGATTTATACAAACCATGGGTTTCTATATGTAAACCAGGGCTGTACAATTATACTGACCTGTAAATACTTCACTGTTCTATGAGGACTAGAGAGCGAGACATCTAGCTAACTCTGCTTTATTATCAGCCATGAGCACAAAGTAATACATATAAAGAAACTTATCTCAGCTTAATAGCTCTTCCTGCTCGCTAACTCACTGCCAAACTTTATCAGTAGAGCTTTAGACACTGACACTTGAGGATCAGTGCCAATAAACATCTCCCTTTTTTCTACAGGAAATACGAAGGGCATGTGCCACGAAGACAGTAAACCTATCCTGAGTCTGCTTATCTGGCTCCACTAACCTGGAGAAAGCAAAGCGCGTTATCAAAGCTGATCTTCAAGATTACTGTTAGGGAATTCTTATGAACTGGGGTGTGTAGACCATGACCAGTCACACATTAACGAGTTGGCCATCAGCAGATTCTCCCATAAAATCTGTAATATAAACTAAGTGTGGGAAAGTCAGGAGAACATTATCTAAAAATCTGTGAAAAATTCCTCACAGCGACTTTAATTGTCAAGCCTGTACTCTGTCTAAACTGCACACTGGCAATTTTTCAGAACCACAACATTATTAATGTGATTGTGCAATTTACCATGGTGCAGGTTTTAGCTTGCTTGATGGATTAATTCCTCTCCTATTAATCTGTCTCATGAAATAGATGAAGTTTATTTAAAAACTTTGGAACCTCTCAGTACTAAAATAACAGGCACTGCATTGGTCTGAACACATGGCATCTAAATCGATCCAAAATGTTAACTAACAAACAAAGAGTTGGAGTGATTTCATGATAATTCAGACCAAACAGCTAATTCCTGCATTTCTGTCCCGCTGGTTTTAAAGATTTGACTTCTGTCTCTGTGTATTAAGGACAAACAGTTAAGCAGTAAGATACTATGTTTCTGTAATGTCAATTTTGAAGATGCATAAACAAACTGCAAAAAAATCTTTATGCAAAAAGGATAAAAGCAAAAGTTCAAGTTTGGAGCAACGATACAAGTGATGAAAAATTCAACCAGACGAGTGCGTAAAAGCATGAAAGCTGCTGTGTTTTTTTGGAGCAAAGATCCCCCCCTCTCTCCCTCCCTTATCCTCCGATTGTCTGGCTGAATTTTTCACAGGAACACATAAGGCTGCCACTGATCTGCAAACAAACTTCCTCCTGACTCTTTATTGGCTGACAAGACACATCCCCTCTGCCCTCGATACGAAGTGACTCCCACAACGACAAAGAGCTCCAGCGGGGGGAGAAAAAGGAAAAGGGAAGAGAGGTGAGGGCGAGGTGGGAGGGCGATGAAAGTGAGGGCGGTAGCAGATGGGGGGGTAGAGGAGCGAATGGAGGGAGTGGGTTAACTCACATGTGACAGGATCGAGCTGTTCTGTTGATGGGAAAAGAGAAATACAACAACCTCAACAAGTGATGATAGATGTGGTGCAAATCAAACATCTATCACTCGGCTGGCAGGGCAGAAAACAGAAGTGCAGGTTCTCCAGCAGAGAGTGAGGTCATGACTTAATGTGGGTTTTATTTCATGAGTTGATGCAGAAAAAACTGAACAAATAAATACTGCAAGGATAAAGTCAGGCCTCTGGTCTTTGTAAGCGTCAGATTGCCCGAGTCTTTCAACCTGCACTTCTGTTTTCATCGGCCTGCAGGACTACTTTTGATATTTCCATCCCTTTTTCCTTTGGCTGCACCAAAGAGGATTTTTTTACTGTGAAAAAAATTCAGCTGTTTGTATCCTAAGTGCACATACACAAACATCACAATAAACATGAGTGTATAAAGTAAAAAGTAATGTTGAACCTGTAAAATAAGAGCCCAGAATGACTCACACTAAAAAAGGAACAGCAGAGAGTGAGGTTAATGATGGAGTAGTAAAGTGAAGGATGAAGGAAGAGAGGAAGAGGAGGAAGGTTGAAAAGATGAACTATGTGGACAGGAGGTCTGGACTCACCTGGTCTTTCTTGGTCTTGTGAGAGGAGGCCACATGAGCCAGATACTGGATGACTTTTTTGGTGTTTTCCGTCTTACCAGCACCTGATTCACCGCTGTGAGACAGACGGAGATAAAAAGAGCAGAGTTCATAGAAAGCTTTCCCATACGACATAATGAAGCATTGTGAAGAAATGATATATACTGATAAAAATAATGAAACTCTTAGGTCTCATCAGTCTCCGATATTTTCCTCACATTCCCAACACTTTCTGAGAGAGATCTAAGACAGATTAATGATTCTGTTCTGAAACAAAAACATGGTTTTCATCTGTTTTTTATAAACAAATGAACACCATGTCCTTGTAAGTCTCAAGTTTGAACCAGTTGTTCTTTATTAGAACTGAAAAAATGCCCCTCCGATGACTATAAAAGAGCATGAGACTCTAGTGCTGAGTGCTCACTCTGGATCAGCTAGCAGCCTGTATTGAATCCAACCTGTGGCTCTTTCCTGTATGTCATTTATCACACTCCACTCCTGGTTTATTATTCATCAACTTCGAATCTCTACATTACAGCAGTAAAAGCCCAAAAATGGTCGAACAGAAAGGGTTTACATGATTTGATGAAACTTGAAGGTGCAGCTGTAAAACAATGGACATTTTTTAACTTGAAGTGTGAAGTCTGTTAGTTTTTGTTGAATAAGGTCCCAACATTTAATCTGTGCTACCATAAAATCTACTTATAGGGGCATTTGTGTGAGTGTACATCATTGTTGTGGAGCATCTTGTTTTCCCCTGTTTCTCTGCTGAAGTTTAATAATACAGTATCGTGTGGTTTTAGTGTTATGGTCAGTTAGAAAGACGTTTCTCCCTTTTCAACTCATCAACCACCGTGTGGTTCAATCCACAACACGACATCCACGACATTACAAATCGAACATCAGCTTGACAACTCAACTATCAATGCTGGTTTTGGATTGGTTAATATTGGCCCTCAACTACTTTCTGTCTTGTGGTTGAAAAAGCGCAGTGAAAGAGCTAACTAGTGTGACAACAGAAGAAACGAATAAATAGCTTAAGGACTTCTTATGTAGGCTGAAAATGTGACTCTTCAACTGTGGTGAATGGAGATGCACTAGTAGCAAAAAAAGGCTCATAGTTTTCAGAGAGTAGCTGAAAGACTCAACCATTTTGTGACATGATTGAACAATCATTACATTTTCGGCTTTATTCCTTTTTTTTATCCATTTATTTATTTTTTTATAACATCTCGGGTCAATGTTACATATCGGGTTTTAACAAGCTAGTTGTTGTTGGATTCAAGAAATGTCAGGATGTAAAACGTAGCCATGGTTCTCCTTAATCTTTGTTCCTAGCTTTTTAAAGTTGGGAACACCTGTGCTACCATCTACACAAGTTAATTTGGAGCCCTTTAATTATATACCTAAAGTGATATACAGATGCACCGTTGACAGAGAGATTTAACATTTAACGAACATTTGAATTTGTTGTTTCTTTTCTCACTTGGATAACGATTGGAGACTAAATTTGTGACCTTGAATGGTTGTTGAATGAGGCCTGATGTGTTGTTGAATTCAAACTTACGTGCAGAGGATGGACTGGTCTTCCCGATCTGCAATAAAAAAAGGAAATCGTCGATGATTATGCGGCCTTTACAGAACAACACAGCTGCACATTCATAGTGAGTATGTTATCACCACGGTGCATTCAGTCATCATCTGTGCAACAGGACGTGCATTAGCCACAGACAGGAAACCAATATTGAGCTTCCTGTGACTGGAAGGAGGTGCTGTTTGGACTCTGATTAAACAGCATAATTACCCTCCGCCTACAGTAATGTGGTCCGAGCACTTAGCCGCAGCCAAACATGGCGCCACAAAGAGTACCAACAGGACAGAGGGGAGCACATCAGGAAAACAGACCTTGAAAGAAGCTGCTGTGCCAAGCTAACAGGGTACAAACAGGACATGGAAACACAATAGCTCTGCAGGAAATACCCAATGAGTACTAGTCATGTTCAGCTATTGTTTAACTGTTGGTTTAAGTTACAAAACAAAGCAAATGTGGTAAAGGTGAGGACCTGTGAAGAATGTGAGCACGTATCTGACTTTATGATGCAGCCTATCTTAGTCATAGCTGAGGCAATGAGGTGTTTTCTAGGAGTAGTGAGGCTAGTAAATCACATGACATAATTGGCTGACACTAAATCCATGTTGTGCAGCGATTGGTCCTCCACAACATAAAGCTACTCTTTATGTTACTCAATAAAAATTCCAGAGAGAGCACTGATAAAAGAACGATCACTTTAACAGTCGTATCTCTTAAACTTGGCCCGGCTAGGACTCATTAATCTGGCTCTGGGAAGCAAAACTTATTCTTGAAAAGTTCGACTGTAAGAAAAATAAGTCCCACATCACTGTTTCCCTCCAAATTTCTCCTGGAGCTCTCAGAGCAGCTGTGCAGCAGGAACGATGACTTACCCTGCATCATGCTTCTGTAGGACGTGTCAGTGATGGCGTATATATGTGGTGGCATTTCATGTCTCTTCTTGCCCTTGTACATGTCAACAATCTCCTCTGAGTAGATGGGCAGGTTCTTGTAGGGATTAATGACGACACAGAAGAGACCGGAGTATGTCTGCAGGAAAAAGAGAGATGGAGGACATGAACTTAAACGATGAGGAAAAAGGTGAGGGAGGTGGATTATTCTGATCAATCTTGGCTCAATGTTTTTTCCACCCGATTCCACTTTAAAATTTCTAGTTTCATGTGATTAACATTGCGTGATTCCTAAAGCATAAGATTATGTTCAAAGCATCCTCTACATATACAACATTTCAGAAAATATTTACAATTGATCAAGTATCAGGTAACAAACTGTAAAGAACATATACTTGATAAGAATTTTCTTTTCTTTTATATCAAGTTAGAAATAAATAATGTGTGGTCTCATTAAATTCCACTATGCCATTTGAGCAAATCTTCTATAGCTCTTAGCCTTATAACATCAAAACAAATGTTGTCTAAAAAAAGGATAAGATGAAGATGAACTTGATCAAGCCATGGGAGATATGCATCGACTCTTGTAAAAGGATCCCCCTGTGGAAATCAGCCTTTCACACTCTGTACAAGCAAAGAAAAGAGCTACTTTGTTTTTGCGCCAGCTGGAAATCCTGTTTATTTCAGTCGTAAAAATGGGCAGTTCGGCATGGGGGCTATTGGGACTTTTGGAAACTGCCTCTAGTGGACACTTGATGAACTACAGTTTTGCTCTCCCTAGTTGGCCTGATTTTGCGAGACAGTTTAGTTTTTGACTTTTTTCTGAGTCTTGGTATTTTATAACGGGAGGGGAGCTGTCAAGGCTTGAACTTTCTCATGAAAATTTATGTCTGGAGCTCCCTGGATATGAATATAAGATAAAGATATAATTTATCGACAGTGTTCTTTTAGTACAGAGAATTTAGGGTCATGGTATGAGATGTTTGTCATTTTTTTTTACACTAGTGTTCAAGTTCTGCCCTTAAAATTTGCTTCTGTATTAAAAAAAAAAAAAAAAGTTTTTTTCTTTAATTATTTCCACCCGGGTTCGATAACAAAGGCCTCCCCTCCCCCTTCAACACTAGGCTAAAAGTTTCTCATGAAGCATGATGTGTTTTTCTCTCACATTATGTAATCTTGTCCCCACCCTGCTGCAAGTTTAAACTGATGATTTACTCTGACATTTTCAAACCAAAGCTACTTGACAGGTTGGCCGAGTCTTATCTCAGATCTTCACAACACGTTTATCTTTTCTGGCTTCAAGCAGACATCAAAACCTTCTTTGTATGGACTCTCCTGATATCTTGAAGACTTATTTTACCCCCTAACATGACTTTGGATTGTGCTGCATTCCTGTGCTGCCCTCTCAACATCTCAGTACAAGGCAAGGCATCTCTCTCTGTTGAACAGCAGCTCTCCCTGGAGAGCGCTGCTCTTGTGCCTGGAGGCACTTAAACCAAGCGTAGCCTGTGTCCATTGGGGGAGCCAGGGAGGGGACAGCAGGCTGTGTTGATATGACCGGGTCAGATCACAGCGTCAAAGAGAGCAAATCACTCCCAGCCCAGCACACCAGGATAAAGATGATTAATTGTTCGGGCAGTAATAGCTGTTACAAAACAATTTACATTCCACGTTCATCCCTTAAAAAAAAATAAAATTAAAAAGCGGGGGGGACTATGGAGCTCCACCCTCACTCCCCTAAATCTCTTCACATCCCTCAGACCCCCGGCTGCATTGTTCCCTGCAGCTTCCTGTTTACAAGATAATTCCAAACATGGAGCACAGGGAGAGAGCAAACAAGTCAGAGCTACAGGGACGGAGAGGCTGAGGGGGACAGGGTGCAGGAAAGAACGGCTGCATACCAGGCTGCATAGTTGCCTCATCATGACAGTTTGCCCACAATGGTCGTCTCAAACAATGGGGCTTAATGAGATAATTAGGCGCTGGGCGAGGGGATAGACTGGGTTGGCGACTTTCCATGGAAGATTGTTTTTTTAATAAACTAGAAGGGATCTGATGTCAATTAAAAAGAAAATGCTTTTAACTGCACCAAGGGGACCGAGTTAGTCCACCCTTGTGACCGAATATTTCACTGCTGCAGAGGGACTTCTGCTTTGTTCAGGCAGTTTGACTCTTTGGCCCCGTTCACACAAGAACACTTGTAATTTTTTTCAGGACTTTCGATCCACAATAATTTTATGATCTGTTGAGGTCCACATAGCTAGATTTTTCTGTCAGACATGCTCTCAGAACTTGAAAAACACAGAACTCTGGATAAAATCTGGAAGGATCACAACCTCAACAGATGTACGTTTCTTGGCAATACATCTTTGCTGGATAAAAACAACTGTAGATAATGTTCTGCGAGTTTGGTGCATGTGTTAAAGGGGTGCGTGGGTGTTTCATACTTACGTATATGAGTCCAGAGTAGTATCTCTCCTTCAGGTTGTGCAGCACAGACGCCTCGTTCAGGCATGTGAGCTCGGCCATGTCTTCCACCTTGCTGAACTTTGGTGGGTTCATCTTCTGGATGTCATCCTTGTTCACCTTGATCTTCTTCCCAGAGTCTGCCAGCTCCACCATGCACTCGTCGCCGCGCTCCTCCTTCACTGAGCCGGCCTCGAAGCCCAGGCGCTCTGATGGAACCCATACCAGCTTCTTGGTGGCCCAGTCAGCCTGCGCCAGAGGGTTGTTGATCAGGTTGCGGTCTACGTACAGGAACTTGTCAGCGGCTGACATGTTGGCTGTTTCAGAAAGACAGAAAGGTTGTTTGTGGTTAGTGACAGGATATCACATGGTCCTCTAAATCAGGGTTTGCTGGATGGTTTTTATACAAATATTGCTGCCTTACAATGATAATGTTGTAAACGATCATGTCGATGGGTCGTTTTTTTCATTTTGTTGCACCTTTTCAACTTTAACATAAAATTTTGTTGTTTATGCAAAAACTATGTATTGCGAAAAAATGTCTTTGGCTCAAGTGTTGGTGATCGGAGATGTGGTTTCAAATTCAGCATCGAAATGTTTAACTTAGACAGTTAAATACATGCACATCTACTGTAATATCCAGCAGAAAAAAAGACACCTTTGTTGCATAAAAGGTTTAAAGGACCAGACCTTCACTACTCTCACATCCTCACATGACATCTGAGGAATTCAAAAGGTCACAGCTGATGGGATGTTTGACAGGAAGAGTCTGCTCGAGTTAGGTCAGGTCGACATAAAACAAGCATGTCAAACAAGTCTCCCTGTTCTTCTTTCGGCTAACTGCTGTGAATGCTTAATCAAATTTCCAGCCGCTAAGCCACCTGAGTGACACTATAGAGAAGCCGTTGACCGAGATCACAAAGACCTAACTTCATCTCTGAGCAGCAGAGAGGCCTCCAGTTTGTCTGAGTGAGCACCACAACAAAACACAGCTGTAGACTGAGTCTGCTGGTGGGAAGCAAAGCATGATGTTGGAGAGATGGGGCAAACCAGTCACTAAATCTGAAACAAAAAAAGTCTCTCAGAGCATTTGTTGTATTTTTTTCTGCTTTGATGGAACTGTAGATCAAAGAGAGAAAAGAAAAGTATGAAAACACCCCTATCACAGGGTAATGATGTTGCTGATATTCAACTTTCTCTGTATTTCCAGAGTAATGATGATCTACTCAGGTATT
Source organism: Xyrichtys novacula (assembly GCA_962446985.1). NCBI lineage: Eukaryota > Metazoa > Chordata > Actinopteri > Labriformes > Labridae > Xyrichtys > Xyrichtys novacula. The sequence continues at coordinate 10,291,564 of OY660879.1, read as the reverse complement.
TTACAGAAGCAGTAAACAACAGTACAGAACCAAATTGAAACAATCAAGAGATAGTTCCGATTTTGACTTTCTTTCTAATGCTACCTCTGTCAGAAACTACCTTACAGAGCTAACAAAATTGACGCACAGGACTATATATGAACCTAATGTAGGCTGACCTATTACACATAAAGCTCTCCAGCTCTAACATTGTTCCTACAGTGAATATAGATAACTTGTACTATTAAAAAGGTTTTCTAAATTGCCAAATGAATGGTTGACAGTATATGCTGCATAAAACGGTTTCAAGTCAAAGGTTAAAATAAACCATACCCTGCGTATATTGAGGTTAAAAAGCTCGGAACAAGCTGTCCTGGTTTCAAAACGCTTCTGAGAGCTGACAAATTAATGTGTTGTTGACAGGGAGTGCTGCAGTTTAACCCATATAAAAAGTCACTCGACCAGTGTAACCAGTATCATGGTGAAAAAAAAAAAAGAGAGTGTGCTCGAGTCAACCCCTCATTTAGACTGAGGGCACACAAAGTGTAGGCCTTTAACTGAACATGATGTGCTTTCACTGACACCAAGGCCCCTGACTTTACCTTCCCAATTATCATTCCAGCACAGCAGGAGCACGACACCGTTTTCCCACCAGGGTCATCAGGCTGTCTCAGTGTTCACTCGCCACCAAACACAAAACCGAGGGCGGGGCTAGTACACAGGCTTGTTTGAATATGCTGTGCTGCTCGTATGCAAACATTGAGGAAATCAAAGAGGGGTCACTTTTGGCCCAGACGTATATGTTTATCCTTATGTCTGAAATAAAACATTAGCTCCAAGTGTTTCCTGTGTCCATCAGAGTACTTTCTCATTGTAATGTTGTCCAGTGGGACGAGGTGCTGAGGCCACGTTCTCATGCCTCTCATTATGAAACACTCCTTTACGCAACACCGCAGAAAAGACTCTGATTTACAATACAGCTATAATACTTTTTCTAACTGCTGGACATGGTTTCCGTCATCTTGAGAGGAAACGCTGCTCTTACAAGCCCAGATTATTAATTACACTAACCCTGAATGTGCCATGACTTCATAGCTAAAACATTAATTTAAGTCCAATTGAACAATTTATGACATATATTTCCTGTCTTACATGACTTACTTTTTTTTAACATAATCTTGATTAGAGATGATGTCATTTTTCAAGATCACTGTGAAAGAACTTCTAATAGCACAAAAATCCTACCTCAAGTGTTCTTACTGTGACATTCAAACTTCAGTGCATCTAGTTCAAATCAATCACATCTATCAAATGAATCAAGATGACCCTGTTATCACAATATGAGCACCTGCAGTAAACATATCCTAGTAGTTTGACTGTATTGCAATAAATATAACAGTTAACAAATACTATTACTAAAGGTCTCAGTGGAGGTATTAGTTGGATACTTTTTACTGTTTTGACAAATGGTGCTGGCCTTGCTATCCGCTACTTCTAAATAACTGCTGTACATTTAGATTAAAAAACATCTTTATATCTCAATAATGTTTAGTTTATATTTGCACTGGAAAATCGATCTATTCAGCTGGACTCAACTGTAGAGCAACAATTACCCAAGGCCACTAACTATTTCACAAATATGTAAACTAGCCAAGCATCACTCTTGAGGCTCACTGGAGACCACTTCAGCCTCTGAGGTTCCTCAGAAAGAGAGAGAAGTCGAACAGGGTTATGTCAGTGGTGTCTGTTCCAGCACATTAACCCTGATCTCTGAGAAAGAAAGCAGATGAAGAGCCATTCTTCTCATGACCCCTTGCCTGCCCTTGTACTCCATCACTGCTCTGTCAGGCTGCACTACAGCTGACGTCTATCACCCGCCATGACCCGCCTCCAAACTCATCTCCTGTGTACCATCTCCATCCTGTAACACAACGTGGGGCAAATTAGTCCTGCTTTACCTCTCAGCTGGCTGCACACTCCTTTCAGTCGCCCTCCTCTCCCTCTCCAGAGTCCTAACACGCCCCTCCCTCCCCTCTCTCTCTGTTTATCCAGTCTTTTCAGGGTTGCATTCCTCCCATACTGACCCTTTATCAGGGAGAGACAGCGAGCAGAGGCATTCCACACATTTCTGTGCTTGCCTCTTTACATCTTCCTCACTTATTCAATGGCTTTCCTTCCTGCTCTTTACTCTCCTCTTATTCCCATTACATCAGCTGGTCATGTTATGCCTTCAGGGGTTTCATCTCTCAGTGGAGATCAGCATCTCCTCCTCACAACCATAGCTGCATCAATCAAGCAGACCTGATGGCTCCAAGTCTCTCTGCGAATGTTCCCAATGCCATGCTACTTTTAAAATCCAATTTACCAGTACTTTCCAATCACAATCACAGTTGGGGCCCTGACAGGATGAATATACAAAGTGAATTGTTATAATCTCTGTAGCTTTTGTTGTTTGGCAAAAACAAGCAAAACAGAACAGGCCAAACACGCCCAAAGCTCAAGTGCTGCTCCAGTTTGTCCCTTTAGTATTACACCCAAACTACAGGGAGACATGTTGGACATGGTGATAATAGCATGAGAGGCACATCCAAGGAATAGAGACAAAAAACAACCTGTTGCTGCAGTCAAATAAATCAAGAGCCATTCAGAGAGTATTCCAAAGAGACAAAAGTGTGAACTGATAACGGATTTCAGATGTGTGATATTCAATTTGTGTTCACTTAAAGATACAATACACAGTATTTGGCAGCATAGCAGGAATATATTAACTGAAAGTTTGTCTAAATGTGTGTAATAATTATATAAAATAACTTTGTTTTGTTTGCTCAGAGTGAGCCTTTTATATCCACATAGAACCACTCCTCCACAGTGGTCACTATTTGCACCGCCATTCGCTAACATTCATTTTATATTTGGTGAGTGACTAAGAAGAAGAACAGTCGTTTTTTCAGTAAGAGAAAAAAAACAGACAACTGGAGGATCATATGTATCACGCACCACAGCAGCCTCTTATCCTTGAAAAAGGAGGTATTTGTTGGGCTGGTTTTAAGTTATTTTTCTAAATTAATTTTTGTATGTAGGAGAAGGTTGTTTTTTCTTTTTGCATTTCTGTTTGACTGATTTTGTGCACAAATACACAAATAGTGTAATGACTGACAGTCCTCACCTGATATTTTTATTGCAAGGATTAATTTGGGTTTTTAGTTTTAACTTGAATAAAAACATCAGCAGCAATTCATTTAATCTAAACAGGCAAGAGAATCAGCATTTCTTTTTCACATCATAATAAATACTGGTATATTTTAATTTTGCATCAATTATGTTCAGTTTATCGCAACAAGTCCTTCCAGCGATGATCAATAAGACTCAAACCAGAAGAGGGAGATCTTTGTATGTTTGCGGGCCTCTCTCTGACTCACATTCTTGCCACAGATTTCTTCAGTGACACACTTTGAGCACCTCTCAGGAGGATCCCATGAAGACTAAAAATGACTGCTGCAGCTATTCCTGTCTGACATGCACTGCTCTATATCTAAACCAAAAGAAAGCGAGGGAAGACAAAATCCTATTATCTCAGCTTTTGATGCAGGCCCTCCCTTTGAGCAGACAGATTGAAGACATGGATGTTGTCTTGACTTTGAGATTAAACAGTGAGCATAAACACTTGGCTCAGGGTGCTGCTGCTGCTGCTTGGCCAGGTCCTCCATAATCCTGTACCAATCAAGGTCTCCTTGATTCCTCACTACTTTCTAACACCTCTTGGCTGTTAAAGCATCACCCTTGGTTCTGTTAAGACCCATTTACAATGGGATTAGTGAGGTGGGATAATCATAACAAGGATTTTTCCTAATTCAACACATGGCAGAACATGAAACACAAAATAATCCCAAAACGAGCTTTTGGCAAGACCCCTGAACTTTATGAAAACTGACCGAAAGACAATAAGAGGGTTTTTTTTCCTTCTTGAAATTCACACATGAAAACAGAGTTAGGAGTGTCCTGTCCGAGGAAGAGGAACCTGAAAACAAAAAACAAGGAAGAGGCCAGTTTTAGCCACTGTTCTCTTCACAGTATGGTTCGAAAGAGGAAGTGCAGGAGGAGGTGTAAGAAGAACAAGGAAAAAGGGGAGAGCTGCAGAGCGTCCTTTTCAGTTTTTACTGTCACATTTAGGAAGCAGGTCGACCTTCGTCTTTAAGAAACCGAGGCCATCATCAGTCAAGAGTCAGACTCCCTCTCATTCCTTTCCACCTCACCGACTCTCCCTTAGTGACTGTAAAAACCAGGAGACGTGTCGGCCTCCACCACAGCATGCCCATGTACAGTCAAACCTCCTGCTCTGGCTGAGGGGAGCCTATAAAGCAGCTGTGCTGTGTTCACTGACCCATTGACAAGAATATAAATAGAACCACACATAAGTCAATAATATTGCACTCCCACAACAACTCCATACTAACTAAACATCCCAGCAAACTCAAGCTGAGAAATTCCTGCTGTTGTCACTCCATTCTGTTTGTACTGGCCGTTCCAACAAATACTAAAAGTCTGAGTTCTTGTGACTTGGCCTTAGTTAGCACCACATTCACCTCACAGTTCAATGATCGACTGACTGTTGGTCCTCATTAATACAAGAGTGGGAAAAGCACGGTACCGAGTCCAGTCAAGATTCATTACGGGGCACACATGTTGGCTTTTTCTCCCCTTCGCCCTTCTCTGAAAGTTAGAAGGGTGGGGCAAGGAGAAGAAAGGAAAGGAAGGAGGAAATGACAAGCCGAGAAAACTATTTCGCCATTTGTAGAGCTCGTGTGTGCGTCTGAAGCAGGAGGGAAGGTGGCGTTTTCTTGAGCACATGCCGGCTGCCTCAGAAGATCGAGGAGCAAATTAAGCCCTTGCTGGAAAATAACCGCACTGCATGACAGATCTACATCACTTTCCACATTACTTTTCGCATTCCTGCCCCGACCAGGATCCAATTTCACTTTTAACTGTAAGCTGGCCAATGCCATCTACCATTTACAACCACAGGCTCGACTGGGTCTTACCGAAAGCTCTCAGCACTCCGCCTACACCAGCAGTTTACATCAGATGCACTTAGTACCCTTTCATTAACACCAGCATGCCGTGTTTCAGATTTTGAGGGGCTGCCCTCTGATAGTTAACCAGATAATTAACCTATGAGAGAGTCACAGTGGAATTATCTTCATCGGTCAGTTAAGGGAAAGAAATTACTTGTTTAATCCGGCTTTCAGGACATTAAAGCTGCATCTTGTCTGAGCATCTGTTTGGACCTGTCTGAAGTTTTACCAACAAAGCCTCTAAGAAGGATCAGCTGGTTTGATATAATGGATGGGTTTAAGACAAGTATGAGATTGAACTTAGGAGCCTGTGTTAAAAATGTACTTCACTGTCTCTCAAGTTACAAAGGCTCTTCAGGCACGTGTGCGCTCGCTTCAAAAAAGGCAACGTTTCACATGACTAGTAAAAAAAATGTTGGGATTCCTACATGATTCACAACAGGATACAATACGTTATCATGTCTGAACAGAGTTTAATTTATATTCGATCAAATTAACACAGCCTCTCTACAGACTGTCCTCTTAGGCAAACACAGCTGCCTCCACTAACGGTGACTCAGGCGAGTCCAAGTATCAGGTCAAGAGTTTTAACCTGTGCTGTAAAACGTTGTAACGTCCGCCTGCTGTTTGACTAATGACTAAAGGGGTAAAAAGACAACAGGCTGAAGAAACTCTTCAGTTAATGTGAAGACAGATAATTGAAAGCTGGGCGTTGGTCTGATGAGCTCAGCGTTTGCAGGGTCACAGAACAAATTCCACATTCACCATTCAGACAGCTGTCTGATCATATCATTGAACGCACAACTGATGGACTATTTGACGGAATAGCACCGGTTTACTCTTTTACTGAAACTCGCTGATAGTGTTGACCTCTGAATAAATAGACAGCTGGTTATGTAAGCCTTTAAACCTGCAGTAAAGGAATGCAGAGGGGAGTTAAGGTACTTTAACATGTCAGCAACTTATCTTTCTGAAGAATGCTGAACTGGCACAGCTACTTATTATTTCAGACCAAGAAAAGAACCATTAATACTCCACCTGAGCTCGTATTTTCTCATACTATTCACTCTGCTACCAGACAGGCCTCCCACTCTCAGGGTTATCAAGAGGCTTGTTTTGCGCTATCACTTGTTATCTCTGCCAAGAATTCTTCCTTTCAGTCACTCAGGCCAATCTCACTGTAACAATCATCCCATCAAACAATGCTTTAAAGGAGCTCTAAAAGGATCACATGCTGGGTGGACAACCTCAACATCTGGTGGGCTCCATGATGTGGACAGACACAAGAGTAAACCATCCAATAGTAGACAGACGTTAGACCCATTACGCAGCATGTTTCAAAGTTCAAGGTGCAGGAGTGTCTGCAGAAACTCGGCTGTGCAAAGTGCTAACCACTTCCTTGTGGAGTCACTCACCAGGTGTGCAGCTCACACACACAGACAGACACCTTAGCTGCGGGCAAAGTCTATTTTCTGACATGTAAAGAAGAACTGCTCCTTTTCCTACAAACCAGACACTTTCTAAACTTAATACATGATCTTTTGATAAATACAGGGATTTATTTCCTAACTACAGTGTCAAACGCAACAGAGACTGAGGCAAACCTTAAAAACACAAAGGAGAGGGGGAGCTCAGTGCTGCAAACTATCACTTAATACTTAAACTGGCACTCCAGACAGGCTCGAGTGTAGGTCAGTAATCTCAGATCAAACATTACCTCATCACTTCTGGTACAAAACAGAAAGCAGTGTTCCTCTGTGGAGATCAGAAATCTCAACAAGTCCTTTCTGCGTAATGCCAGGGTCAAAGCAAAACCATTTCCTGGTATTGTGCAGTCCCACTGAAACGTTACAGGTGTGAGCAATGAGGGGGAGGATGGAGGGAAGGACGGGGTGGTGATAAAATACACAAGCAAAGGAAAAGACATGGGTGGGGGGTTAAAATGAAGGAGAACACTGAGGGGAGGTAGACATCGCCAACAAAAGGTCCCCTGAGGAGACTGAGAACACAAGGAAATGACAGAAATAAACTAGACTGAAAGAAACTAGAAACCTGCGGCAGATACAACTGAAAACACATCCTTGAGCCCAGGCAGTCAACCTTTTCTTTTTTTTTATAGCAAGAGAAATATATATTTTTTTTTTAAATGAAAAGAGAAGATGCCAAGAGAAGAAAAACTGAATAGCGGGTTAGAACTAAAGATATGTAGCACAACATGCAGAAAGCCAATACGGTACAATACGATACGAAACAATACGCTACAATATGATGTGACACAATACAATATGATACGATACAAGACAATATGAACAACACAATACGATACGATACGATAGGATACGAAACAATACAATACGATACAATATGATACGAAACAGTACGATACAATACAATATGATACGATACAATACGATATGATACAATACAATATAATACGATACGATGCTGTCCCTTAAGTGAAATTTTGTCTTGGAGTTAAGTGCATTCAACACTCGGAAGCATCCACAATATTGCTAATGAATCAGATCAATAAACTATTACTCTGATAATCCACTGAAAAGCACATTCCAGTAAAGACTTCCAACAACATACAGTACAAATAGCACACATGCAAGCTATGCGTCTCAATCTGCATACATAAGATGACATTCACCTCCTGCTGACTCTGAGCAACAAGCAGAGAAGGGCATGATTAGCTCTGCTATGGTTAATGGAGAATCTGAACAGCCTCCACTCTGACTGGGATGTTTTGCTTGCATGAATGAATCTCAGCTGACTTAGTGGGGAAACTGCATGACACTTCAGTGCCCTACAACTCAGACAACATCCATTAACTTGTGTTAGGAATTACTAGAAACACCGTGAGGGGATGTAAAAAATTGGCACAACTATGCAACAAACAGGTTCTTAGTCAGCTCTCGAAATATGCTACAAAGTTGTTAAGAAGTTTTAATTTGTTAAGAAGTTAAAAAGGATTTAACTAAGAATGTGTTTGCACACAATAATGGCTGAATTCTCTCCTGGTTTTGATTCAAAATCTGGACTTGTATATAGGCCAGTAGAGTAGACTTCCACTCAAATACCAGCATGGAACAAAAATATTTATACATTCCAGATACCCTAAAGATATTTGCACTGCAAATAATTCCTGAAGAGGTCCTGACCCGATAAAATGCTTCATTAACTTCATCCTACTCCTTTCAAACATTAACCATCTGTATTGTATTGAGTATGGTGATTAATATTATCCTAAATATTTACTTTTTATGTTTACTTTATCTACTTCAGCTTTATTAAGATGTTCAAAATGAAGATGCCAATCGGTAGAGAAAAATGCAGCTCATGGCCTTATTGTTTATATGAAATACTCCAGAAATACAGTTCCTAAAGAGCTTTGGTGCAACACCCATAACAAAACCTCATCGTTAATCCTTGCCATTTTAACAAGAAAATTGTTTTACGCATTGTAGTGTGCTACTGAGAAAGACATACTGACTTTTTCTGAAAGGACAACTGATTGAGAAGAAGAATAAAGCTGATTTTGGTGTTGGGATGCACATTATGGTATCAGATTACAACAATGACTACATGTACTTCTTTTGTCTGCATGTTTCCCTTCTCTACACCTGAGTTCAAGGGATAATGAGGCAAATGCATACTCTTCAAATCACACATACATCTGATGAATTAAAAAAATCATGGGACTTCTTGCCAAGAAATAACTGTGAGTTGTAATCTCCAAGTCATGTCACATTGCCCTCCCCACGCAGCCCTCTTTTGCAACAAAATCAGGAGGTCTGTGAGTAATCTGTCTCAGTCAGCACGACTGTCCTTCAATGAAATCCAAATATCCACAGGCATGTTCACTCAGACTGGCTCAATTTGGGGGATTGAACAGCATCATACACCATTTTAAGATGCCTGTGGGTAATTTTGTCTAGCACTACAGTACATCACTCTCACAGGGGGGCCCGTGTGTGTGGACATTGCTGACACATGAATGATGGAATGTAACAACATCTGCAGGGGGTCCGTAACAGCAATGAAACAAGCAATGAGTGGGAAGAACAGGACTCCAGAGAGGCCGTTGCACAATGCATTGGCTGGGTTTGATTCATGACTCAAATGCAATAACAGTAACAGGATATGGTAGACCACATGTCATCCAGTGTGCCTCTTCACCAAAAGGTATACACTGATATGCCTCTATTAGGAAGCACAGTGATTGTGAGTGCATGCATTATCTGTCAAGCCATCAGCTTGAGGGATGACTTTGTTAGAAAAAAAACTACACGATTACTTCTGCATTTGCTCAATCACGTCAGTACTTGAATTTCAAAAATGCTTCAAAAAACTACGCCCATGCAGTGGGGTGATACATTTCCGGCACGAAAAAAAAAAACAGCCAAATAAAGTGGGTGGTTCTGATTAAAGCAAATGAGCACAAATAGGTGCTGCTCACACTCTGAGACAATATAATAAGTAGGTTGATGCCATGCATACCATCTCTGAAAATGCTCATTCACACAACTTGCCAAGCTACAAATCAGCAGAGCGTGCAAGCATGCAAAGTGTGTTTGCTTCTCAGATTGCAAACAATGATGTGCCATCTGACAGAGCAAACATGGATTGGACTGACAGAGCACAACTCTTATATAGGTACACAATGACGCAGCATGAGAATTTTTCTACGTAAGATCAGCGTTCCTTGTGAAAATATATGATTTTTCAATGTCAGACTTTCATACATAAATCACTCTTTGCATGGCACAGGGTTGAAAAATCCCATAAAGTTGTCATGGTAAACTTCTGCTGTCATAATCATGGCAGACTATGTTCCTGTTGGAAGGCAAACCTTATCATTCTCAGCCATTGTTCTTGTGTATATTCTGTCCAAAAGTCATTCAGGATTAACTCAAACACTATCTACAACACTGTCTCCTCTGATGAAGTTTATGCTAGTTTGATTTACATTAACTGCAAAAACAAACCTGTATTGAAGGCACAGACTTTATACAATTTTTCAAAAAACTGTCTGGTGTAGCTGCACAATATCAGAAAAAAACATTTCAATATATCTTTTTCATTTATATTCACTATATTAAATGATCAATGTCTTTTATGATTTGGGACTAAGTCTGTTGTCTTCTTCACACTTGGTTTAGGCCTTTATCAGCAAATCTGACACCAGGCTTGTAGTAATCGTGCTCAATTATATCGTTCAGCAGTGTAGCAAACAAACAAAGATTGCATATCAACTAAAAAATTTTCAAAAAATCAGCTAATATTGTCTTTCTGTATTGTCCTTCTGTATCCTTCAGGTTATAAGTGTTCTTTATATTCATTGATGAAATCGTAGTGGGTGTTGCTGGTGTGCTTGAGAGTATAATATTAAAAAGGTATTTTACTCCCATCATATTTGCTGATCAAGTGGACAAAATATTGGGAGCACCTTTCAATTTAACATTCTGTCTAATCATGTAGACAAAAACTAAAAATGCAGAAGCTTTGTAAAAGTATCAAGTGTGCGTTAGTAAAGCAGAGGGACAGAGTGAGCATGAGGATGGAGCAATAACAGGCCGACAATATCCAGAGTGAACAGTGAGAAACCTCGACCTGCATCCCAATACATTATGCATTCACAAACACATGTTTAGAATATTAAAGAGTGCATGTAATGCGTAATCATGCTCATAACACCTTCATCTCAATATCAAAGTGATTTTGAATATTCAATTCAAATTACTTTAATATATTTTCTGCCTTTGCTGCGATCGAGCAGCCCTACTTGGGGCTGCATAAAGCAATTTCTTCCTTAGTTTGAGCAGATCAACAGTAGTTTAACTTCTACTTAAAGCTCCTGTGAGGAATTCTTGTTAACTGGTTATAAAAGTCACCTCAAATGAAATTCATACTGATGCCTTTTCATGCTGCGAACAATATGGTCAGCCTGAAGCCAGTGTGACTAAACATATGAATATATATATATATTTTTTTTTTGTCAGGACACTAGTAAAGCATGTAGAGGACAAGTTACGCATAGATGGTTGGTCCACAGGGGGTGCCAAACTGACACAAATGGAAAGTTCCTCACAGAAGCTTTAAAGTTCCTAGGAGGTTTTTTTAAGCTTATTATTAAACATAATGAAATTCATTCTAATACATATTCAAGACATATGAAAGCAAATAAAGCCATCAGCAGCATGCTTGAAGATTCCTATACAGAAATTTCTAAAGCCTGTGATTACTGTAAGGGGGTGGGAGCCACACCAGGTAATTGACAGCACAAGATCTTTAGTCTAAAATTGATTTCTAGGACAAGATCATGGTATTGTAAAAATGACTTTGTAAAATTAGAGAATAACGGAGGTACAACTTTGTCCACAGGGGGCGCAAGAATTCACAGGGATGGAGAGTTCCTCACAGGAGCTTTTAAGTACATGCACTAATACTTGAATATATCATTTTGGTACTTTTTTCAACCCTACTGCTCATTTTTTAATAATATCTACCCTACTCCCATCTACAAAAACGGTACAGAAAGAGACCATGATGAAACAAATCAAATGGGACTGAACTTCATCACCATGTTAGGTTTGTTAGGTGTAAACTCCCTAAAGGTTAGGGAGATAAAAAACTGAAAGACAAAGACAGGCACTTATGAAGTTTTCTGTGAGGTTGAAGAGTCTTCGGCGGAAAAGCACAGCGCCGTTTTTTTTTCGGTCCACCGGTGAAACGGTGACGTCATGCCGCGAGCCAGACATGTTACTGGCCACACACGGCGTCCGTTTCTAACCGTTTACCGACCAAAAAGTTAAATCCAGACACCGTTCATTAAAACCACCCGGTTTAACATCCAAAAACCCGCGTATAATCGCTGCGAATTAACTTTTCTGATACTTCCACTTGAATCAAAACTCCTCACCGGCCCCCTTTTTCTGCAACTCATTCAACCGAACCACTTCCTGTCTCCACCGTTATGGCTTTCAGCTTTTCGGCCGCTGCCACAACGCTGAAGCTACATTTCATGACCATTTCATCACAATAAGACCACAAGGAAGGCGTTCCTAAATGTAAATAATAATACAGCTTCACTTGTGAGATGTTAAAGTTAAAAAAACCTCAGCTCAAATCTGTTAAGGAGATCCCACTCCACCCAGTGCAGCGCGGTTGCTGAAGTTGCGGCAGTGAACTAGCACCGTGCTTCCTGGTTTGCTGCACTTGCTGGAGTGACGGGCAGATTGAATGAGTTGGGGGAATAAGGCGTACTGAAAGCATGGTAGACGAAATAATTTAAGTTAGAGACATTACCTGCTTTTTTGGTTGCAGGACGCCTTTCTGTGGGTGGCTAACAACAACCAGGTGGTTCAGTCAGCGTCGCCTCGAGTTAAACTTCTTTTCCTGTCGACAGCAGCTTCGCAGAGAGTTCAGGCTAAACTACAGTCGCTCGCTTCCTCCCTCTCTTTCTCTCTACTTCAGTCACTCTTTCTGGCTTTTTTTTTTCTCCCCTTCTTCCTTTTGCCCTCCCTCCTCCGCTGCCTGCTGACTGGTTCGCCTAATTTCACTCAGTGCGCAGACAGCAGTACCCGGGGTGCGGTCCAGGAAGAGGCCGGTCCCGGACACCATGTCCCGCCTATGTGCCCAATGGCAGCCGCGCTTTGACCATTTAGACCAATTAAATCATTCAAGAGGCGGGCTCTAATCGAGGGGATAAGAAGTATTGGGGCAGGCCTCGGGAGCAGAAAAAACTGAACTTGAAAGAGTTGAGAGGAGGGGGGAGAGGGTACAGATAAAGCTGTGCTTAATGAGAAAGGTATGTGCATACTAAGGATTTTTATGACCATATAAGTACCAGCCACTTTCAGGATGGACTGCATCATCCCCGTTCACCCTTATGTGTCAACAAGGTCTAGTCTGACCTTTGTCTGCTTGAGAACAAGTAGCAGTGGTGACTTCAACTATTTCCCACTGTATCTGCTGCCAAAACGGACCCACGAAAGCAGATCTGTCTGCACTACTCTTGGCCACTAATCACATCTCTAATGTGTTTATTTTCTATCAAATACTTTCACCCCACTGACAGAGCAGTTTTCCTTTTACTGCAGAAAAAACACATGCAGTATTTTTTGAAACTTAAAACTTGCCTTTGTTTCCTCTCGAATAAAGGTGATATATTTTAGGAACAGTAGTTTATTTACCCCAAATCCAAAAGGAGGTCAGAGGTCAGGTAGGCCTACAGGATAGGCCCACTAGAGCAGATAAGTATGTTTTGTCTGGCTCAAGAACACTTGACAGGGTAGATACTGGGCTTTAGAACCTTGAAACTCTCACTGTTGGGCAGTTTCAAACACTCAGCTATCATAGCAAGGTTAAAGAAAATATTTTACTCCACTTTTCCCTCTTAGGGGAATTGGCAACTTTTAAAGCTACTTTACACAAACAATTTATCTAGCTCGAAGTAAAAACAAATAACTTGGATGGATTTGAGGTAAACCTTTCAGAGTCCTTTCAGCATGTAAATATTAGGACTGATGTGTTCAAAGCACTCTTCAAAAACTCACTTTAGGTCTTGTAAAGCTTTGATATTTGTATGTTGACATGATAGTAGTAGTTAAAATTTACTCTAATGTAACCAATTCATAATTTATTCAAAACAAACCCAACAAAATATAAAGTGCAGCACTCATTTTCCCTCTCTTAAACAGGTAGGCCTAGGTTCGTGACCAGACATGCTAACAGTTCGTGGGAACCGCTGCAGGTGATAACCTAATTAACGTCAGGTTGGAAAACTCTTGTTCAGTCGTTAAATCACTTCTGACATTTGTTTTTACTGGCTCTTCCAAAACACTTGACTTCTTTTTAAGTGCATGCAATAAAGAGAAGGGAATATGTTTAGGCAAGTTAAAGACAAGTGCAAAGCAACAGGTGACTAGAAAAGAAATGTGTAGTTTGGATATAGAAAATGAACCATACAAAAAGGGAGTGTGCGGCAAGAAAACTGAACTAAAGAGGTAAGTGAAAGGACTGATGTTAAAAAAATAGCTGAAGTGACACAGCCATAGTCTGCACAGAGGAATGGAAAGGTACAATGTGGACCTGTTTACTTCAAATACTCTCCCGGGAGATTGGGTCATCTGAGCCTATTTTGCGGAGTGGAACTTGAGGCATAGAGCCAATATGCATACCACAACCAGCAGGGAGGCATTAACAATGGAATTTTTTTTCTTTTTTGCTCTTCAGTGTGAAAAAATTGAATTAAATATTCACCAGCTCTACCAGGAGTACCTAAACTACAATGGAAAACTTTCAAGAGCATGACTTACAATCTGGGGTATATGGACCAAATAAGACACTGTATACAATGGTAAGATTTTGGGAGTACATAAAAAAAAAGAAAAAAAAGTTTATTGCCCACTAATACATAAAATTCAAAATAAAAGTTGATCTTGAAATAGATCTGAGTAGTTGACCTAGAGTAAGGTAAAAAGATAGTATTAAAAATATACATAGATAGATTGTGCTGATTGCTAAGATTGTTGGCATAACTGATGATAGCTCAAAGTAATTGTTTTATTTATTGAGGTACTATATAAGGTTTTAAAAGTTAACCATAAGATACATGAAAGTCAAAATTTCTGGTTTGAAGTAATAGATACATGAAACAGATGGTTGAGTTTGGGGCTTAACGTGATGGTGCAAACTGTTGAGATAGCAAGCAAAAAGATACCTGTATAATTCGCTTAATCATGCAAAAGTTAGCTTGAATCGTTGGCTCAAAGTAACTGTGAGAGATAGCTAAATAAAAGACCAGATAAATTCTGATTTGTAAAACAGTTCGGATAGTTAGCTAAAATATAGATAGACAAAATAGCTAGCTATTGGGTACTACTGTTTGAAGCAGGTAGTTAAAAATAACATTCATATTCGAAACATCTAGCTTATGGTAAAGCAATTTAATGTTGGGAGGAAAGGCTTAATGTGTAGAAATCGTCACCCTATAAAAATAATGGCCAAAGTCATTTTTGACGAAAATTAGCTTTAGAGATGATTTAGGCCAAAAACTCATTTTCTTCAAAAAGTGACATAGGCCATTATTTTAATAAGGTGATGAAATACACATACAAACCAACACCTATGTAAACACTGTTACCTGTATGACAAAATATTGCAACACTGCACTATCATGAAAATCCTAAGTATTAAATAATCAGTTTTATACTAAGTCTTTAGGTGAGCACAGTTTGAAAAGGACTATGAATTTCATGGCTGCCAAAACATTAAGTGTTATCCTTGTAAGTAAGAGATCATATTTGACCCCCAATGTTTTGTCCTTTTCTTCATGCTCGGACAGTGATGACGGACACAGAACTGATGATGCTGTTCTGCAGGCCAGCGACATCAACTTTCAACAAGGCTCAATGCTAGAGTTAGTGGTATAAACGCACAGTCAATTAGAAAACTACCTATTCAGATGACTCCTGAGCCTGTTCATCCAAAAAAGTCACATTATTACGAGACTTAAGGTATGACTGGCATCCAGGACAAACACAGGAAAAACACACGCTCTACTGAATGTGTGATTTATGTCCACTATGTGTCATTATGAGAGGAATGTGTCTGTGTTTTCCTATATGTTT
This sequence comes from Xyrichtys novacula, assembly GCA_962446985.1. Taxonomy (NCBI): domain Eukaryota; kingdom Metazoa; phylum Chordata; class Actinopteri; order Labriformes; family Labridae; genus Xyrichtys; species Xyrichtys novacula. The sequence continues at coordinate 10,275,876 of OY660879.1, read as the reverse complement.
AACAGCTGGGCATCACATGCATACAGAGCAAAACATTGAACTTCCAGCATGCTGGCCTGGAAAATTCAATAAATATCACACTCTCTTTCTCTGGGATGGATGGGAAATATCAGAAGTTTCAACTGGGAGGTCAAAGGTCAATCTGTCACCCGTTACTTGAGCAGGACCAGATGCCTGAGGATGAGAAAGGCTTAGAGGAGAGGAATGAGTGGGAGTGAAAAAAAAAGAGAGTGGGAACTTTAACATTAGAAAAAATATCAAAGTAAATAAACTTTCATTCAAGTAAGTTCACATACAAAAAAATGATGTGTCAAGAGAGCCCATGAGTTACACAGGAATTGCATAAGACGGAAAACAAACAGATCCGAGCAAAGAAAAAACATGTAGGGTTAAAACGCAGGCATGAATTACCAAATAAGGACACTTCTGACCTCACTATCTCCCTCCCTTTCACTGCCTCCCGCTCTCTTTTTCACTGTGACCTAGTCTCTCTCTCTCCTTTTTCCTTTTTCCCTTTTGGTTGGTTGTTATAGCAGCAGGGTGTGTCTGTAATTCAGGGTGTGTAAAGCCATTATATCATCCAGGCAGAAAGAAAGGGAACCATTCAGTGACAGCATGTTTAAAGAGTGGCATGTTAACTCACTGGCCATTCTTGCTGTCTAATTATTTCTGTGAATTCACGTGTGCTGGCATTCACAGTATGGAGAATGTATAATTGTGCCTTCATGCATCACACATATGCATCTATTTGTGCACCTACATTCACCCAGAAGCTTAAATCTGTGTTTACTGAATAGGTTTGTCTGACCCACATCTTCTTACCTGACACAGATTTCTGACTGCGAGCCTGCTGTGAAAACATTTCTCCTTACTCTTATGTGTTTTTGCATAACATTGGAGATCTTGCGCTCAGTTTACAAAGTCCGTTTACATGCCAAGTATTTGTTTGAACCACAAAATGTAATTACAAGCACCAGCAGCTTTTGACGTGGTTTAATAATGGGACAATGGCAAAAGAGTTATTTATTCTCTCCTCCGTCCTCGCCTTGTTTTTCAGCCGTCTTTATCCTCCTCCTTTCCCCAGTAATTTGTACACAGGAAGGAGTGATAAGACACATGTTGACTCACAAAACTCAGGAATATGGAGTTAAGGGAAAACATAATTTCCCCTCGTTTTTTAACAGATGTTTCTCTGCTCATTTCTCACCTTAAGTGAACCGAAAACGCGGTCAATGTCGGAATGAAATAATAGGACATGTGTATGTTGCATGAGAAAAAGGAGGAAATGATATAAACAGCAACAGTGGATGCTTTGTGTTTGTTTGCTGGGTTGATATTTGTCTGGAGCAGAGAGGAGGTCTGACAAGGTGGCAGGCAGCATGTGTTTCAGATATAAATACAGACATGTATTTACTACAAACACTGAAAGCTCTAAGGCAGTGCCAGATCTGTGTGTTGTTATGGAGATGTCTCCCACACACGCGATCCTGAAACTCACTCACACACACCACCAAAGTATTTGGATTCACGAAAGCAGCTTTATCTTAAACAAACAAGTAGCAAACATTAACAGTTTAGGGCTCTGGACAAGGAAAGACGGGCAAACTGGGACAAAGTCAGCAGAAGAAGTGTGCAGCTCTGCCTCTCTCAGCCCATTTGTTCAACAGCAGCAGCCGCCGCTGGCTTCCCCTGTCTTTTTTTGCCTTATATGGTCACAAGAGTGGTTGAGTAAGAGAGAGAGACAGCAGGCAGCAAGGAGGGAGGTGTGGTCTATTGTTTTTGGCGGAAGAGTTGCAGGGTTATGAGCTGCTCTTGAACTTTGGAGCTTGCCGTCATCTGTTCAGTCACCTCTTCCCGCAGACAATGAAGATGAGCCCACAGCAAGGGGAGGTGTCTGAGTCTGAGTGTGTGCTTGTGTTTGTGGGTGGAGGAGGGCAGCTTAAGTGTGAATCCTGAGGCCCATAGATATTTCATTGTTAAGAGACAGGGAGGAAGGCAGAAGATGGCAAACAAACAACTGTCATGCAGTCAATTAAAGGCAGTTTGCTTTATTTAAAGGAATATAATGAAGAAAATCCTGTCAGTTCAATACATGCTAATTAAAGCACCTGTATGAAGTTTTTGGGCATTTGTAAAACAGACTGAAATTCATATTGACGCCTCTAAATCCTGTTTAGATTGTGATTTGAATGCCTTAAACTGGTACATGAAAGTAGTGTCAGTCCAAGAGCTGGGGAAACAGACACATTTTTTTTCAATTTACATGTGAAATATCAAAAATATTTAATTTTTAATGCGCTGCCACCTGAAGGCCTGAAGACCACAGCCTTCCAGTGTCTCAGCCTTGTCCCTTTTTGTACAAAGATTTCTTCAGAGCCTCTTAATCTTTCAACAGGTCAAATTTTGCAACTATAATCTCCAATTTTGAGAATTATCTCTTTGCTGACTAAAAAAGGTTTCTCCATCTGTCTGCTGTGTTTCAACTCTAGAATGCATTTGTGTTATTTTTGTAAACAAAGACCTTGAACATGTTGGTATTCGTAGCATGAGAAGACAAAGAGCAGCACTCTTCCTTTTGTTTGTTACAGGAGATGATAACAGTCCTAGACATCTTAAACTATGCAGGAATGTCTTTCAAGCAACACAAAACAACTGTGTTGGCATGTACGGTCTGGATCACTTGCTTCCCTTACACCTGCCTGTCTAACGTCAGTGGAATTCCCCACATTGAAAAAAAAAACCCGGGGGTCTCCGCCTGTGGTTCTTCTGAGCAGCTCTGCATGAAAACATCCCTACATTTTCCCTGGGATGATCTAATCTGAGCCAGGACCGTTTCAAGTGCAGAAATGATGTGTCTTAATGAGCAGTGGGGAGGCCTGGGCCCCGGCTCTGTCAGCTGTGGGATCTGTAATGACATGCCAGGATGGGATGGCGGGCAGGGGAGGGAATGTTTGTCAGTTATCCAGTTGTGGGAGAGGATAGGATGATTAAATGATGACTTAAGGGAGATTGAGTTCAGGTGCTCTGGTGTATCTGTCAGCCTTAAATGACCTTTAGAGGTGTTGACACAGAAGGGCTTTAATCCTTGAGTCCTCACTCACAGTCTTCGAGAGAGTCTTTGCACAAACAGGTAAAACACAAGCAGAGAATAAAGTGGCGACTGCATGGTATGTCTCTCTCCCATCATGCTTTGTGCTGGACTGATTGTGAATCTAAACGTGTAATTGTAACTTCATATCTGTGTTAATTTCAGTATCTTGTGGCTGCAGTTAAAAAAAACAGGAGAACACCGTGGATGTATTTAATGACGCAAGCTTTTCTGGGATCACTGCCTTTTTATAGAGTGTTGACAAATGCTTGGCATAAAGAAAATTCATTTTACCAGTCTTGAGTAGGAAGGTACAAATAAACATCTCTCCTTCAAAATTATATATTTGCAATAATATGCAAAGAAACAGTATCCCCATGATGATGAAGCAGTCCTGCTTTTTAAAATCCTGACCCTGGTGATGTTTATATTTGGTTCACTGATTGGTGAGAGTAAATTGGGCACTGCATCAAATGTTGACAGAAACAGAATTTGATGGTTTGCTTCTTATATATTCGTATGTTTTCATGACAATTAGAGTGAAAAAGACAACAATTAAAATCTTCAGGCCTGAAAATGATTGTCTTACGAGTACACTAAATTTGATGCCAGTAACACATTTTTAAAAATTTGATAATGGGACAGTTCAAAAAGTAATGATGAAAAGTTTCTTTATCTGCTACTTCATGAGATATATATGCAACAGATTAATAACATGACTTGGTAGGAAAAAAGCACGCTGAAAGGAGACTGAGTCTCTCATAATTACAGAAGGTGAATCATCACTTTGTGAAAGAATGTGTCAGCACATAGTTCAACAGTTCAGAATATGGAGATTTCATCGTCTCAAGCCGTAGAAATCTCTGCTCAAAAATGAGCAAAACTGATGACCAGTACTAGATGGTCATGATGTGACTCTGCAGTAGATGTCACTGCATTGGCTCCACATCGTTTCCAAAAACCTTTGTCTGTTTAAACAGTTGAGCACTACAAGGCACAGAGAAAACTAAATGTAAACATGAGAAGGTCCACTGTCCGGTCAGATTTGACATTCTTTCTGGAAATCATGGACAATGCATTGATTGCCTTTCCCATGAGCTGTCAATAAAGTTTATTGTATCGACCTTTGAAAAGTAATATCGGTAGACCCCTGCTGTAATCTGACAAACTAAAGTTTAACATTCTTATTGGAAATCATGGGCATTACACCCTTAGGCCTTCAGAGAAGAGGGACCACCCAGTCCTGACTTGTCACTCACTGGAAAAAAATGGTGCATAATGAAAAGAAAAGCTGTTTGTTAAGCATCTGAGATCTGATATCAAGCCTAAGTGGGACAACAATTCCCTTTCAAAGCTCCAGAAGCTGGTCTGTTTGGTCCCCAAACATTTGCAGAGTATTGTTTATAGAAGCGGTGATATAACACAGTGGTAAACATGCTTGTGTACAAACTTGAACAAGCATATATTTTTCATAAAACAATAAAACATGTTGTCTTTGTACCATTTTCAAATACTTACAAGGGCTAAATGATCTACGAATGATCGAATTCTGTTTTTGTCAACATTTAACATAACATCCTGACATTTTTATTATTGATTTAATGTCTTGACAGAGTGTGATGGATGCTTTCTGCCATTCTCTCTCGACATTTCCAGTCTCCCTCAAACTTTCCTGTGCAAGAAAAGCAAAACAAGCCCCAAAATTATCCACTATACATGATTAACTATCTATGAAATCATCAAAACTCCCTGATTCTCCTTCAATTCCAAGCTCAACTCTGATCGAGGATGTTTTGTCAGGTGCAAAATTCATGACATCATAAATCAAGATTGGAGACAGGAGGAGGTCGAGACTTGATTTGGAGGGATGACAGATAGAGGAAGGTTATAAAGCAGCGTAAGAGGTGGTAATATGTAGGTGTTTCACCTGATGAGAGGGTTGTGACAGCATGAGTAAAACCTACATGTTCAGGCAGAGAGCAGACAACTGAGGGAAACTAAAGCTCAGACACATAAAACTGAGAGTCATTTCAGGCTTCGTCAACCCAACATCAATGGGGTGAGAAAACTTTAGAGACTTCAGGGCCTCGCAATCAAAACCACAATCACAGGGAGACACACAACTGTAATACTGCAAAAATGTGATCGAGGCAATAAAACTATAACTCCCCCTCTTATTCTCAACCTCAGACAAAAACAGGATCCAAACACAGACCATCTCTTTATCTCTTTATTACTTCACTTGGTCATGTTTCTGGTACATTGAGTTCATTTCAGTAAGAAACTAAATCAAACTCAGATTTGTAATTCCCGTTGGACTAAAGCTTCACAGTCAGGACCCAGTCACTCACACACACAAACACACACCCTCCTTTCTCACATTTTAGGCATAATGGTGTATAATGACCATGTGCGACTACACAACGTTAGAGAAATGCCACCCTCATGTGGACAAAAGCAGGAACTACAGGTAACACTGTCATGAGCCTCATTCAGTATCGTCACATTTTAAGTTAAACTCTCTCCTCTAAAACTAGAACTGGTTATCCCTCTTGTTTATACAGTATAAGTGCGGTACAGCGGTTTCTTTCCCACTCTACAGATTTATTTTACAGCAAATATTACACGCCGGCTCTGCTGCTCTAGGAGTAAGAATGAATCTGCTCTGTTGTACAAAAGAAATGATCTGCTGCAGTGAACAAAAAGAATGATGGAGGCTCACACCCATCACAAAACCAAAGAAACTAAAGAGGACAAATTGACAGAAGCACTTAAAGCAAAGCTGAAGCGTGTGTCATGTGATGGGTGTGAGCTCTTGACAGTATGCCAGCTGGATTTGTGGCATCAGTTTGTTTACTTGAAGGTTGTTGCTAAACAGGCTCAAGATGGCGTCGACAGGCTGCCGACTAGCCAGGATCATTGAAAGCAGCACCCTGACGGGGGTGGATGATAGAGCGGGGACGGCTGGTTTATTGTCCAATGACTTTGCTGACAAAAGAGTCCAGCTCATCATCATCTTTGATCCCCACAAAATGGTCGACGACGTCGCCTCCCCTCATGGCGATTACAGTCGGAACAGCAGACACCTGCAGATAAAAACACAGTTTGATTCAGAATTACAGCAGCCCATTATTTTAAGATAGCACCCATCAGTAATGCTCCAGTGTCAGACTCACCCCATATTCGATGGCCAGGTCTGTGTGATCATCTATGTCGACTTTTGCCATGGCGACACGGCCTTTCTGTTTCGCAACGGCCTTCTCCAACCTCGGCCCGAGGATCTTACAGGGACCACACCACCTGCAGACACACAAAGGCAACTGTGATACAACTACACTTAACAAAGGGGAAAGGAAGTCCTACTTCTTTATTTCTGAGAACTGTCTAAAACCATTTTAAACCAGAACTTGTTCAACAGGTTGTATCTATGAAGATGTTGTCCTTGGCCTGTTGTGTACATAAGTAAACATGTTCTGACTTTTTAAAAACACCGCAAGTGTACATGTTAGAATTTATACCATTAAGACACACGACTGTTACACAAGGACTTTACCAAACACTGTGCTCAAAATAAAAGTCATAATCAAACTCAAACCATCGTTCTCAGTCACCCATATGAGAGAATGAGAGCTTCAACTGAAAGAAAGACGAAGTTGGAATATCAAACAAATAAAAAATCTCAAAAAGTCATACCGTCCAAAACCTAACTATCCGATAAGTCTACAGATAACTGTTAATTTCTCTTTCAGAAAAAAAAACATACTTTTATCAGACAGCCTTTCTCAACTGCTGCAAAATCTTTAAATCTTAACATTTTAGGTGAGTATGCAAAACAGAATGGAGGACATTTATATCAAACTAGGCAATGGCAGCAGAGCTATGGAGAACATCTTTGAATTGCTGGTCTCTATAAAGTAACTCCGACCATAAACAGTGATTATAGTCATAACCAAGCATTTGCTTTTTATATGTTTGAAGGTGCAGGACCTGCAAATCTCAGAGAAGCTGAACGAGGACAAAAATGTCAGTATCAGTTCTCCTGCAGTAGTCCTGTTCAACGTTTTCAACATTACCTTCAATGGAAATAAGCAAACTAATGTTTTCACTTGAACGTGAACTGAAACATCCAATTTAATGTGAACTTGTCCCGTACAGAGGCTGAGAAGGATCAGCTGCCATTAGAGTATCACCCACCGCAGAATCAGAGGGACTGTATTATTTACTACATGAATAAAATCAATAAAGTCATTTTTAACGGGGTAAAAGTGAGTGGGATAATGTATAATGAGCCGGTGGTCATGCAAATTTAAATACCTTCAGGAAGAACAAGACGCCTCTGCTTGGTGTCAAAGTTCTGCTAACCCCATGTTGCTTAACCACCTGTTCACTATACATGACCCTCCTCTCATAGCTGCCCTCCTTGGTCGTTTTTAACCATCTATTATTACTCACTGTGCATGGAAGTCAACTAGCACGGGCAGATCGCTGTTGATGACCCTGTCTGTGAAGTCCTCCTGATCCTGAACGTTGAAGGAGACTCCCCGATACGAGGTGTGAGGAAGGGAGCGAGGAAGAGTGCGTGATGGGGCGAGGAAGGAGGCCCTGGTTGTGTAGGACTGCTGGGAGGTGTAAAAAGAAGGGGAGGCGGTGGATGCTTTCAGGCAGCGGATATCTTTAGTGGAGAATGTCCAAATCCTGCGTACCAACAGCCTGTGAGCCATCTGTGAGAGAGGAATAATATCACAGAGGAAGAAGAGTGTTGATTCATAATTGTAAGAATTGTTGTGTCAGTTTGACAGAAGAGGGACGGCACAATGCTTATACTGTATCAGAGGACACTTATGTAAGGAGAGCACGTTGACAGCCTCTCTCCATATAGAGCGCACTGTAAGTGGGTGGGTTCCCTGTATGATATATGTGTGTTTAGCTGAAGCTCAAACAAAGTCTGACCCTCATGGAAACGGGGTCGTGTTATCACATGTTATGTAAGCTAAGAAAGCACAGACATGTTTTTTTTTTAAACAACTGTTGCTTCAATGTTGTTTGTCCTTAAAAATACAACACAAAGAGAGCAACAATCTTCACATTTCAATTATACAAAACTGTCCTTTTGTAACTACGGTATATGCTTTTTATTTTTACTTAATTCATCTACATTTTGCAGTGTTATAACATCAAACATCTTTTAAAAAATAGCACTAAATATTTTACAAGACCCAAACTGAAATATTAATAAATATTAAGACTGGATGTGTTTTGTAGGGGGGTTCATTTTTGTTGTTATTGGAAAGGACAGAGACAGGCAATGTAGTTAATGGAGAGAAGGGGAAACATGCAGCAAATAATAACTGTGGCTGGGAGTCTTTGTGCAGTTTTAAAAGTCTAAAGTTTATGGACTTTAACAGTATATGGCAAGCTTACTTATCTATAAGGTACATTTAACAAGGCAACTCAAAGTGCTTAACACAGACATAAGAAGAATCATTACAAAGTTAAGAAAAACCATTTGAAAGACTGAAAGGTAAAAACATTTAGATGTATTAAATCATTTCAGAGTTGCCTTTAGTTCATTTTCCCAAGACCATATCAGTGTGTTACCAATTAATTAATTACTGATTTAAACTTTCTTTTAATTATCATCAGATGGCTAATAATAAGTTACTATAATGCATCTTTAAAAGTTCACTATTCTTTTTTTGAAGTAAAAGAATTGGTGAACAAGCGAACTGACCAGCTAATCTGCCGGCTGATTAACTGGGTCAATTATTGGCACTTTGGCATAATCAGCATCATACAGGTGTTGGCCCTCACAAGGCTGATATCACAATTATCTCTCTAAATGAAAAAATGCATTTGACATTGACAGGACAAGTTAGTGTCTGATATGAATTCTGTTTTGGTACTCAGAGTACTGCAGTTTAATTATAATTTTAATTGATGCACCTGTTCACTTTAGCTTTTGGGGAGGTATAGCTACTTTTATTGGGTATTTTAATTATTTACTATGTTTACCTATATTGTTGTTTTATGTTTTATATGTTTTATGCTTTTATTGTTTATTTTTTATTTTTTTATTTATTTTTTGTCTCTGGCTATTTTACTGTAAAGCACTTTGGTAGGCCACTGGCTGTTTGTAAATGTGCTATATAAATAAAGCTGACATTGACATTTTCTTTTCCTGATCAGTTTTTCATTGGCTGATATTGATACAGATAATAAGACAACAGGTCAGTCGATGGCAGATTTATAATGCCAATATCACATTGTGGATATTGTTTGTGTTGAATGAATCAGTGGAAAGACAGTTATTGGGTTAGGCTATAGACTGCTGTCAGTACGAAATATAATAATAAAATACAGTAATAAAACACGAGTTAGCGACTGTTTAAGATTTTGCGTGCTATTACAGGATGATTTTTTAAAACAGTAATAATAGTGGTGGACGGCTCCTCTCTCTTCGCTGCAGGACAGAAAGATTCAGAAGATCTTTTGTACTAACAGCCATCAGACTTTATAACTCTTGTGTAAATAGTAGATAAGTTTATAAGACATATTATGTGAGACAACAGACAACTGAATTTCCCTTTGGGGATTAATAATGTTCTTATTCTTTTATTCTTCATGATATCGGCCTTGTGAGGGTCAATGCAGATATGTTGCTGATTGTGTTAGATGGCAATAACTGACCTGATCGGCCTTTATTTTCATAATCATTTTCAGACAGTTTGACAGAGTCTCTCATGGTGATACTAAACTGAGCCGAATATTGTCTCCTCTAAATCTGTTTGATAAAATATTCACTTTTCCCTCTTTCATTATCTGTATCGACAACAGGCACTGGTAATGTGATATCTGTCGTCCACTGGTGAAGATTAAAACAGAAGCATGATGACAGTTCACTGCAGGAATATGAAATTGAGGTGAAGCTATTAGACTAAAATAAGTTAAAAACAGAGGAGGCGACGTTTCATTACATTTCATGTCTTATCTATCAACTTTAAAAAACTTGATTTAACATTTTAGTGTTTGACAGTCAGACATGATTTTGCAAAGTTCATTATTTGATGGGTTTCAGAGTCTGTGATGTGTTTAATCTATTACAGTGAAACAGACTATAAACTAGAATTACTTTCGATGGTAAACCTGTTATTTTACAGTCTGTGGAAGTTCCTTGAAACCAGGTTAACCCATAAACACACAGCTCATCTCTGCACGGAGACATGTTACTCTGCTCTTAAAACACGCCCAGAAATGACTATAAAATAAAGAAACACCTGACCTTCAAGCATTAAATTCCCCTTGAATAAATCTGTCTCCTTTGTTAGTTATTTCAGGGGTGTTTTCCCGGTTTGTCTCTGTTTTTACCGGCAGACCGTTTCCTCCATTACCCCACGTTACGTATGACTTTGCCCTCTTCGTCCTCCCCTCCTCCTAACCTTTTCCTGTCCGCTTCTCTCGTCAGAAAAACAAACAAAACACTCAAACAGGGCGGTTTCACGGAATACGGAAAAATATCTCAATAACAGCGTGGACGAATTAAAACATTAATATACATTTTCAGTGTTTACCTTGCTGTTAGGTGAGCGCTGATCTTGGCCTCGAGGACCAATGAAGTACTTCCGCTTTGATGCCGCAGAAACAGAGAGGAGCCTTTTAATCACCTCTTATGGCCGCAGTGCCGTGAGGAGCGCCCTCTGCTGGTTAGACCGGGAAATGCGGGGACTGCTCATGAAAACGCTCTGCCAGTGAGCTGCAATTTCAGGACCGCACTTCTAGAACCGGCTATGATGATGTTTGTTTTTGCTTTTGTATACTGTAGCCAACTGCATTAATCGCTAAATATCACTGCATTACAATACTATACTATACTATACTATACTATACTATACTATACTATACTATACTTTGCTATACTGTGCTATACTATACTATACTATACTATACTATACTATACTATATTATACTTTACTATACTATGGTATACTATACTATACTATACTTTATTGTACTTTACTATACTATGCTATACTATACTATACTACTGTATACTATACTATACTATACTATTTTAAAATATGTGAAAATGGTCTTCCATTTGATCTTCACACACTTGATCTCCCATCATTACAGAATTTCTCCAGCCTCTACTGTTTTATACATTTTATTTTTTGGGTATTAAATTGATAAGTTAAATCATGCCAAGACAAACCCCTTCAAAGACCTAAGTTAGTGTAAGTGAACTGTCCAGGAAACACATTCAGCCAGCACTCCTTTAAGAAGACATGACTGGATTCTTTCTCCTGTTTTAATCTAGTTTCATGAGTGCTTAAATATCTTAAAAGTGGATCAGGTATCTTTAATTTCTTTATTAAAATACCTAGAATGAGTTTCTCAAGATCATATATCTCTTGGATATTCTTGAAGCTCCTGTGAGGAACTTTGTTATTCTTGACTTTGGCGCCCCCCTTTGGACAAATTGTTAGTTTATAAACTTTCCTCATTATCTCCTGTGCATAATGTAAATTGTGTTTTTAAGAAAGTGCCATCTTTTATCGGCTAGTTGTTTCATTTACCATGAATATTTGCCATGAAAAGCTCTTTTTTACTGAGGTGTAAACTGCGTAAACATTTACTCCCTCACAGCTGTTACAGTGATTAAAAAATTACATTAAGAAATTGCCAGTCTTATACCTGGTGGTCTTCTTTGCTTTTGAGGGCAATATCAGTATGTTCTATATTCAGTTAATAACTCCTACCAGGAGTTTTACGGTGGTCTAGGTGTCCTTTTGAAGATATTAAACAATAGGAAGTGACACTAGCTTTATGCTTAAGCCTACCATCAGTGGTTAAAATCTAGGTTAGTGTTTTTTTTCCTTCTATTTTTCTTTGCCATCCCCTGATGTCTCCAGCAGAGGGCGCTGTGTTTGGTACAGACTGGAGAAGGTGGAGGGATGTTTATTAAACTGTGGCGGTTGAGGCCTGAACAGAGTGCTGCTCTGTGTCCCTGCTGAGGTGGGATCTGTGTGTCAGGACCAGAACACACGAGTCTCAGTCCTTTTTACCGCTCGCCTCACATACCCCTCCTGCACATGTTTACCCTCAAACGCAGCCCAAACTGTTTGTGAGTGAGACTCTTTTTTCATGCAGCCCGCCCCCCAGCCCCCTTTCCGCCAAATAAACATTGCACCGGAAATTGCAGGGATATCTGGGATTTTTGAGGGGTCCCGGTGGAAAGGAGGAGAGGGCGAGAACAAGGGTGCTCTCTGTGACACCTTGAAGGTGAGGGGAGGGCGAAGGCGCAGAAGGCGGAGGCGGGGGGTCCAGAAGGGAGGGCGTGACCTTGCTGTGGGTGGCTGGTTGGGTGGGCGGCATCAGGGAGACGCAGATCCAACAGGTACAGGTGACCCAGTTTCCTTTGACCCCATCAGGGCCCGGTGTGCGTGCTAAGGCTGACCTGGCTCATTACAGAAGGTCTGACCCAGGCTAAATGTCAGGAGGAAATGATACTCTGTGACGCAGAGCAAAGTGTACAGCGAGTCTCCTGACAGATAACGACCTCCTGAGATGCTTGTAACTGTTGCACCTGATCGCTCTCCTCTGGGAGCTGTTTATCACAGCCTTCAGTCGGGAAAACACCAACTATAAAACAAGCCGGGGATTCATAAAAGCTGCAGACAAAGCATGCATGAATGGCAGGGTGTGTGTTCTTTGCATGTGTCCTCGTCTTTATCCTTCTTTGTGTTTGACTTTTGTCCCAGCACACATAATCCCAGACGTCTTTATTTGATAATAACAGCAGCTCTGATGGAAAGCTCTCAGTAGGAAGGCTGTTTTTGAGCAGGGTGGGCCATGAAGATGATTGCTGTTGATGGATGATCTTGTATATATTTCAATTAGTGTGTAACCTCACGTCTTTTTTTAAAACTCTCTTTCTTTCTAGACTTACCGCTGGCCTGTAATTCTCTCTTATATACACCAAAGCTTGATTACAGTCAATTAGGCTGCATGCAATCTATAACTTTCTATATATGCATGGGAAAAACTTTCAAATGAGAGCCTTTCTTGGGATGTTTTGAAGGTTTGAGGGCGTAAAAAGGACAGTTATTTACTGTATTGAGTATCAACCACATGCCCTGATGAGCATGTCCCTGCAATAAAGCCAAGACAGGAATGTGTTTGGATGCAGACCCGTGTATGGGAGAGCTCACCTGACAGCTGTATGACTTTTTCATGTATGCGTGCCCGTCTCCTTTTCCCAGCTCTGCTCTTATAGCGATCTATGTCTCAGTGTTTGGGGAGTCAACAGTAGAGTTCCTGTTCTTGGTTTAAAAATAACTTTGGGACTTAAATTCCTTGCCCCCTCCTCCTCTCATCCTTTCTTACTGGCACTCTTCTAACCTCTCCCTTTGCTTGTTTTTCTTTCCCTTTTCTTCTGTTTTGGAACACGCTGTGCTCTTTCGCGGCTTTCCGTTTCTTTCAGTCACTTTATATCTGTCCCTGCCGCAAACACACAGACCTTTTCACAACAGAAAGATGATGGGCTGCCAGAGAACAAATTTGCATAGCATTGCAGAATCTGGCTTAAATAAAAGTTGTCAGTGTACAAAAAAAAAAGGGAAACGATAAAAGCTATTTCACACATGCAAAACTTCTGAGAACTTCATGAAATGGTCTGTCTGGGCTGCATGTGTGAACACAAACAGCCAAAATCTTCAATCCAATTTTTAAAATTTTTCCTTGCCAGTTCTTAAAAACAAATGCACAAGAGGTCAGGGGGCACGGACGTGAGAACACAGCTGGAAAAATCCTGGAAAATTTACAACAAGCAAGCAGGATCGTTATTTTTGATATCATTTGACAGAAGACAGGCAAGATAAATACAATACAATAGATGCATGATGCACTTTTAACTTGCATTTGTGAATGTAGTAACAAACTGTGTTCAGAGAGATTCATTTCTGGAGGTGATTTTCACACAATGCAGTGATTTCCACTACAGAGTCATGCCTGAATCTTTGATTTAGATTAAATTCTAAAGATGATGAACTTTCAAAAATTCTTCGCAATTCTGTGCAATTTTTCTTCACCCATCTGTCTCTTAAAAGTCTAAAGTCATATTTTCCAGAGTGGAGAGAAGACAGAGCTTTATGCTACAACAGAGTAAATCTCAAAAGCTTTAGAAATTTTACCTGATGCAGGTGCATACAGTGTTTGGGCCATATGTGTGTGCATATTCATATACTATAAACACACATTGTTAGTTTATACTATAAAAAAAGGTGTTCAGTAGCAGGTAAGTCGAGAGCTCTCCTAAACAATCAGTTCTCACCTATCCTGCACTTTTATTCCCTTCATGTATAAACACACTCTCATCCAAACAAAAAAACGCTTACATAACAGCTCCATCTGTTTTCAGCTCCACTCCTGATGTTAAAAATCTTTGTGGTGCCATAAAAAGTGGGCTGCTATTGTTCCACTGACCTCAGTCCTTTATTCTGCAATAACTTCTGTGTCCTCACATCACCCAATATAACCAAACTTTCACTCCTCTCTCTTTTCTACTCTTGGACTGAGTGTCTTTTCTTTTCATGTTTTACTTTTGAGGGTTTGATTTGGTATTCAACAGAATGGTTGGATGAGTCGAATCAACTAAACCTCAGTTAAGTAGCTGACAAGCTACACCATAAGATCATGTGACATTTCTGAGGAAGACGGCAAGAAATACGGTTGAAACACGTTGAGATAAAAAGAAAAACACACTGGTCTAGTTCCAAAAAGAGGTTTAACTTGAACTAAAAGTCAGACCAAATAGCTCCCTTTGGACTACTGTAGTTAATTGTACAGAAGGAAATATAGATATATTTACGACTAACTCTGCATAAAAGACAGACACGACGTTAATGATGTGGGAGAAAATGTTACTGGTATAAGATTATAAATAAAACAGGACCCAGTAGTGTTCCTTGGGGAACACCCTTGGTTACCAGTATATACCCTGATTGCATAATCCTCACTAAATCTCAACAAAAGATTAGCATTACAGTAAATTAGAGAAGAAAATCTTATTGAAGTGAGGTTGTAAATGAAGTAGGGCCCAGTACTGGTCCTTGAGGGACACCTTTGGTTAACAGTAAAAAATCTGTTTGAATAATTCTAACTTAACTATAAAAGGGACTTTAAAATCAGTTGTATTGGTGAGAATGTTACTGCTATAAAGTCAAAAATACAACAGGACCCAGTGCTGTTCCTTGTGGAACACCTTCGGTCAAGAAATGTTTTTACCTTTAATATCCAGTCAGACCTAATGTATCCTTGTTGGACTATTATAGGAGACAATGTGATTGAGAAGGGTCCATTGCTAGTCCTTGTGGAACATCTTTAGATACCCTGAATAAATATTTACCACCTGAATACTTTGAAATAGTACAAAGAAAGGTACATTTTGAAAGCATTTGAAAGAGATGTTGTCACAACCGATACGTCTATAACAGGAAGTCAGAATTAGAAGAGTATGATCAACCAAACAAATGCTTTCAATAGGTCAATGCATTCAAAAAATTAGACCAAATGCAAAAGAAAAACACTTAAACTGTCTTGTTTTGACAAAATAGTTGCACAAAGTAGTACAAAAGTCACTCAACAAAAGGGAAAACGATTTAATTTCCATTAACTTGTTTGTTGAAGTCGGTGCTTTGAGTATTAACTTGATATATTGCAGGATCACAGAGCATGCCACAAATAATCCCAAGGGGGAAAAACACTAATACAGAGGAAAAGCACCTACAGTGTTTTTTTATTTCCATGTACTTGTTTTTGCAGGGTGCTCGCCCCTCCTCCCGCTCCTCCCTCTGACTTTTTAATAGGAGTGACAGGGAGGTTTTCCAGTGAACTCTTAAAGCAGACTTGTGTCACTTTAACCATTACGAGTTGACGTTCGCTGTCAGATCAGAATGTAAAGGTCAGCGTTCGGGGCAGCTGTCTCTGTCTAATGAAAGCCTTCACTTTGCTGTGTTGGAGACTCAGCGTGTTTGTTTATTATGTCTGGGGATGGAAGCCGCTGAGACCAAAGTGGAAAAAGGGGGAATACTATGATGAGTAAATGGAAGTTGAAGACATGAAAAACATAATTCTGTCTCAGTCTGAGTGTGTGTGTTGTGGGGACTGGATGAGCACACACTCTTACTGACTGCAGCAGGCTTTTCTCTGTACTTCTTGGGTTGTTTACTCACAGCTCTGTTACATCACCACGTCAATCTGACAGAGAGAGAGAGACGATCTGTGTGAGAAGAGGGAGAGAGTTTGGGAAATACTCAATTTTCTCCTCCAACAGGCCCGTGTTCACAGTTTGTACAGTGTTTTAAGTGCTGGCGTGTGAGAGCCTCAGTTTGTGACAGTGGTTTATGCCCTGTTTGACACTTTGACAATAGTCCCTGGTTCAGTGGTCACTGGATCCGAAAGATTGGTATCCACTAATAAATATTGGAGGTTTTAAAAGTCATCCTACAGCCTGACAACCTGAAGATTGTGGAGGTGGTTAAAAATTGGCTGCTCTAGTGAGACCATTATTATTATTATTATCCTACACTGCTTTTGCTTGGGAGTAGCAGAGTTAAGATGTCAAAGGTTAGAGAAAGACACACCAACTGCCCTGTTGTTGGTCGCAAAAAACAATACGGATGATCTGTCCCAGCTCCAGAGAAACAAAGAAAACAGTGATTGCTTTTTAGCGTTGAAAATAACATGATCATTTGTTTTACCGACCTCATGAAATTACTCAAGAAAGTAGCAACAATAATCAAGTTTGACCGCTTCCTGGTCAGGTTAGATTTTGGACCTTAAATGTTGTGTACTGGCACAAGTTCACACAGAGGGTTTGCCATTTTTTTCAAATTTGTGGTGTTTTTCCAACTCTGCAACCCTTTTGCACTATTCTGAACCTTACCTACTTGGACAACATTCAGGCAGCCAATCAGCACAGCCTCAGTGTCGTAGCATCCCAACCTGCTCAGATCACTACCTAAATGATGAGTTTAGAAACTGAGAGGCTGCAGATCCTTCACAGGGGCTGAATTTGTGATGTTTTTTTGTGACTGAATTTAAAACCTTGCTTAAAATACATCAAAGTCGTGTTGTAAGCAGCCGAAAATTACATTATTTTGGACCTTTTTTAGATTTACTGTCCACAGTGTTTACATAAAGCAGAGACAAATAATAAGATTTAACACACTCACCAAACCAACTGTGACTACAAGGGGGACAGCAAAAAGAACTGTTGTAAGATAAGAGGGGATAAGTGTCAGTGGAGCTGCAGAGAAAAGTCCTTAATTTCTATTTTCCACATTAAATACTGCCAAAAAGGATTAATTTGACCGTCAGCAGGATGAGTGTTTTTTTTTTTTTCTTGTCAAAAGGCAAGACTCTTTTGTTCACAGGGGACACAGAATTAATGCAAACCTGAAGTTTCTGACAGGAGCTTTAAGTTTTCCATAATTCAGATTCTTGAACAAATATCTGTAAACATGAATGAGCTTACATGCTATTTGATTAAAAGTAAGGTAAACTTTAACAATATAAGGTAAATTTTATCAACTTAAGACCAGGATGCTTTCATCATGGACATGTTGCTGATGTCAGAATATTTTATATAATCTCAACATCGTCTGGAAAACAAAACTGCAGAAGTTCCTGATAATCCTTTTCATGATTAAACATGTAAACCTTTGGACACGCATAAGAAGCACCAAATGGAGCTAGGAGTGAATATGCTAACGTATTACTTTTCAAGTGCTTTTGGAGTGAGTTGCTGAGCTGTAAATGTGTCCAAACATTTTTTAAACTGTTTAATATATGCATGTGCATGTCTGCAGCAATCGCTTCCTCTATGCACCCCTCTGGATTAGACTAATAGTCAGGTGTCTGTGTGGTTTATGGAGGACAAAAGGAGTCTGGTATCTTTTCTGATGACATAAATGACTGCAGGCATCCCTCTGCTTAATGATACATTTCAGACTAGCTGCAAGGGAAAACAACAATTACGCCACCCACAATCCCTCTCACCGAGCATCAACAAGCATCCCACGGCCTGTGAGAGTGCAGCATACAGCACATCCAGCAGGAGCAAAGGCCAACTTTGCTCCTTTTCAGTTTGGAGCAGGAGCATGAAGAAACATTGGCAAGGCCTTATGCACGACTAATGCCAGCCTTTGAGCAGTTTTTTCTCAAAACCAGTGATTGCATTTAATGAAACTTAAAAATCCAAGGTTAAAATCATCCTTTTTGTCAGTTTCAAATGTCATTTAAACATATGTGTGGAACATGTACTAACACCTCTCTTTCATAGAGTATCAGTGTGTATCGGTGAGTGGGCTCAGGTAGTGTAGATTTCCTGTGTGCGTGTCTGCAGGGATGACAGGGAGATTATCAGGCGGTCTTTGAAAACCCAAAACCAATTGAGCTAAATTCTTGTATGTTTACATGGGTAACTGTGTGTGTATGTGCGTGAATGAATGTGTGTATAAAGAGAGAGTCGGCTTGGGAACCTCTAAGTAGGTAAAAGGGATGTGGGGCCAAGAAACCAGGAAAAGTGGGCGATGAATTACACAGAGATTATCAACACAGTTTTCCAGCTCTGTTTCAGTCAATCATTTGTTTGTTCAACCTCAATTCCATAAGAGTTGGGATACTGTGTAAAATGTTGATCAAAAACAGAATATTGATGGTTTGCAAATTATTTAAAGCCTAAATGTAACTAAAAATAGTGTAAAGACAACATAGAAAATGCTAGGGTTGGGGTTAATGGAAAAATGTCTTTGTAATATGAGAAAAATGCGTGCACATTTTAAATTTAACGCCAGACATTTTTTAAGATTCAGAGGTTCACCACTCCAAGTCTCTAACTCCCCACTGAGACTGGGTAAGCAAACAGTTGAACACTTTCAAACTGGTGTTCCTGAGTGTGAAGTTGTAGAGAATTTGTGAATTTCATCATCTACAGTACACAATTTCATTAAAAATCAAGAGACCATGGAGAAATCTGTAAAAAAAATTGGTAAGGCCCAAAACCAATACTGGATGGTCGCAACCTTCAGGCTGTACTGGACAAAAAACAGACACCCTGTGGTGGAAGTAGCCACATAGGCTCAAAACCACATCCAAAAAACATTTTCTTTGAATACAGTTTTTTGTTGCCTTCAAAAACAAAGGTTAAAATCGGTTAAATACATTTACACAGGAGAGGGATCACTGAGCTTGTTATCAGCACTGTAAGTATGGTTAAGGGATGCATGCATGTATATGGCACAGGAGGCTGACACACTGGGAACTGCAGGGAAAGGCACCATCAATGTAGAAAAAGAACATACACAACTTTTGAAGCGACACATTCAGCCATACAGAAGATGTGTTTTTCAAAGAAGGCTGTGCATATTTCAGCAAGACAATACAAAACCACATTCTTCTTGCACTACACCCGCTGTAGTAGAGGAGTCAAGGTCCTGCTCAATCTTTGCACAACACAGAGTAGAGGGATTTACTGAACCAGCCAGCTGCAGTAAAGTGCAACTGAGCGTGGATATACGGTCTATAAAAAACATTTCATGTTAATTATGAACTATTGAGCAAAAATGAGACAACACTTCACTTTTCAAACTCCAGAAACTTGTCTCCTCAGTCCCCAAATGTTGACAGAGTGCTATTTTTAAAGGAGATGTTATGCAACACAATGGTAAACATGCTCCTGTTTCCACTTTTCAGAATGTATTTCTGACATCAAATCTAAAATGAGCACATGCCTTTCATAAAGCAACAAATAAAAAACTAAAACGTATGTTTTCATTGCAATACTTTAAATCAATGGTTTGCAAAACATCAAATTCAGTTTTTTCATTCATAATTGATGCAGCATATCCACTTTTTATGGAATTGGGGTTACGCTTTGCTCCAAAGAACACTCTCCATATGTGTTTTTATCTGTCTATTTCTGTGTAAAACTATTTTCATAAAGCAGTGGCAGGAAATTCTAGTCTGTTCTCTATAGCGGCCCACTGTATCAGTGCAGCACAGCCTATGGCAGCTGAGTATATTTATTTAACTTTTCACAAAGCAGCAGCAGGACACAGGTATGCGTGTGAAAAGAACTTTAAAGCATCAAAAATATTATTTTCACTCAAACATAAATAAATAAACACGCGCCAGTCAGCTCCTCTTGGAATGTAGTAATTCTGAATTTTTATGAATGACTGCATTCATGCTTAGCCACGCCCCCTGCAACAACCCCCTGCTCTGAGCGTCTGAGTGCTAAGCCCCGCCCCCTTCTGTATCCCAGTCAGGAGATCTTAGCCTCCCGCCTGCGCGCTCATTGGTTCATGCAGTTTGGGTTGGGCGTGGCTTCCGTAAAAAGCACGAGGCTGATATAAAAACACAGCTCAAACTTTTGATCGAAGAAAATGTACGAGTGATGGAAGACAAATGTGAACCACGGCGTTTGTCGGATTTAATCTCTCTGGACAAAAGGTTTTGTTTTTGAGCAGGTGGAGGATATATTCTCTTAATTTTTTCTGATATTAAAGATTTTTTCCCAAGTTCTCATTCCCCGTATGAGCACCAGTTGACAGCATGGGTTTACTATTCCTTTTTGCTGTCCTCCATGTGGTCACGGTCGGTTTGGTGAGTGCTTTCAATCTTATTATCCGTCTCTGCTTCATGTAATCACATGTGGAATAACGTCTCGTGTGCCTGTGCTCAATAGCAACAGAGAGCTCGTGCGGATTTGAGCTGCTGTCGTCTGTTTACATTACAGGCTAATCTCCATCCATCACCTCGGTGTGTGCAGTGTTACTATATATTGATGGTTTGGGACAGAAGCTTTCAGTAGCTGTTGCCTCTAGATTTACTGTCTTTTCTATGACTAAACTATGGCTTGTAATTTTTAAGAACTTCGTGTATTTGTTGCTGGTTACCCAAACTGTGGTTCGGGGACCCCCAGAGGGTCCTTTGAGAATATTTTTAGTGGTCACAATGCACAGTAGCATCTTGTAGTAAGAGATAAACCCTTAACTTTACATGCATCAATCAATCAATTAATTATCAATTAATCAATCAGTCAGTCAGTCAGTCAGTCAGTCAGTCAGTTAACGACTTCATTTATATAGCCTTTTTCATTCTATGACATGTAGCACAAAGTGCTTTAGATAAACAAATAATCATTAAAATCAATCAAATCCTACGTAAAAGGTATATAAAAAGTAAAAGAAAACAAACAATTAAAAATAAATAAATATAAACCGGGATAAAAAGAAAACTATCCATTTGTGCCATAATTTTCTGAAAACTTAAAAAAAATATATGTGTCTGAATAGCCAGTAGCTGCAGTTTTAGGTCCTTAATGCTGGCACCTCTTTCCAGAACCATTGTGTGGCTGTAAGAAGGAAGGTTCAGTTAAGAGTAAATGTCTTATATTTGAATCAATTACAAAACACACTAAAATTGGATACAGTGGACCAATATGGTCATAGTAACACACTGAAATGGTTAAAATAGTTACGATACACATTAAAAATAGTTACTACACGCACTACAAATGGTTAAAGTAAAATGCTAAAAAGGATAAAAATACACTCTTATCATGGATGAAAAACACACTAAAATACTTATATTAAAATCAACTGATTTGAAATGTTGAAAGCATTGTAACTGTATTTCGGTGTCTTCTAAACCCATGAGGGTTGGGCACTTTGTGTGTGTTACAATTTAGTTTGCATTGCAAGCTAAAGATGGTAACAAAATTTAAACAGTAATTCTTAAAAAAATAGTTATAAAAAACACTAAATGCTCACAATACACACTAAAATGGACATTATACAAAATTTGAAAAAGGTTTTAATACATACTAAAGGAGGTTAACCACATTAAAAATGGTAACAAAACACACCTAAAATGGTTTCAACACATATTTAAAAACAATAACAGTAACACATAAAAAAATGTCACAATACACTCAAAATAATTACAGTTACACTTAAAATGGCTACAGTACACACTAACAATCAGTGTAAAACATATTTAAAATGGTTTAACACTTAAAAGTCACAATAAGGTTAGGTTCTATACAAAAATGTTTGCAGTTAGACACTTAAAATGGTTGCATTGTAAACTAAAATGGTAACAACAACGAGATTACATCAGACACTCAAATGATTTTAATCCACACTTAAAATAGTTATGTTTTTTTAAAAACTCAATGTTTTAGGTCCATCTATTGTGTTATTTGTGACATTTTTTTGCTTTTGTGACTCTGTAAGGCTGCTAATTTGGCAAGGTCTCTTGCAAAAAAGATTTTAAATGTTGATGGGACTTCTTGGTTAAATAAAGGTTCAATTAAAAAATATTCTGCCTAAAATATTTAAATATGTATGAATAATGGGCATTTTAGTATCTTAATCATTCCCCATGTTTCATTCATTTGCATGTAGTATTTTATTTGCATCTAAAATGAATTAAAACCAAACAAAAAATTTAATCAAATAAAACAACAAAACTGCAAAGGAAATAAAAAAAAGTACCACATAAACCAAATAGAGTAAAAAAGAGTATGAGATTCTTTTGAAAAGAAGTGAAGCATCAGAAATAGAAAAACACCTCCAAACATATCCATGATATGATTTAAGTTTAAAGCTCCTGTGAGGAACTTTCTGTTTGTGTAGATTTTGGCGCCCCCTGCAGACAAGCTTTCACATCCTGCTCTTTACATATGTAAGGAGGAACTTTTTTTTTAATTTAAACTCATATCTCACTGTGAACACTTTTATGTGGAAAGGGTGAAGAGAAACGCCATAGACCATCCAGTTTGACACCTACCCCCTTACAGCTACAAACATTTAAAATTTAATGCAAAGAAAATGTCTGTTTTATAGCCACTGGTCTTGTTTGTTTTTGTGGGTCATAAAGGGGCATCACTATTACAATAAATAATGTCCAATTGAACAAACCTGCAACAGTCGGGGTGCTTTAAGTGTTGAGGAGGAAATACACTTAATGTGAACTTACAGCAATCCAGAAATAGCTGATAAATTATTTTAAGACATTTGGAGGGGAGATGCTCATGCAGGGTACATCATACCACCAATGAAAACTATTAACATTGTTTCATGTGGAGTCATATCCTATCTTCTGATACTGATAAGAGTGAGATGACCCCGTGACCTGACCTGTGTTCAATCAGCAGTCGAGGCAGGAGGCAATCCAGCTTTCTGTGATCTGTGTGTGGTACCTGCTGGGGCTTTTCTGAGAGTGTGTATGTGTGCGAGTGTGTGCGGAGAGTGTGTGGGGGTGTCGGGTCAGAGAATGTACTTTTCATCCTCGCTCGCATGGCGAATGCCAAGCGGAAGGCGACAGAGGGTTACAGATATCCCTGAGGGGCCGGGGACAGTGCAGAGTATTCAGTGAATGTTTAAACCCCACACACTTTGAGGAATTTCTGTGATCTGTGAAACACGAGTCAAACTTTTGTCCTGTTTGAATCCGGTGTGACCTCTCCTAACAGAGAAAGGGAACTTGAAGTTAGGTATTTAGATGCTCTGATGACTGATACCAGCTTATTTTTCCTGGTACTGGTATCTAAACTTAAAGGCTCTATTTGGTGGGAGATTCAAAAGAAGACAGGAAAAACAAAATATTGCACTCCTAAGCAAAAAGGTGAATGGCTTTGATGCAATTTATTTTCCCAGACCCAAGGCTTTTCTGCTGTTATTAGATCTTACATATAGCCAGACACACAAATCAGCTCTGCATGATTTTATTTCAAGATATTAAGCATTTACAGTTTGAAAAGTGAGGGCAAGACCAGTAATGGTATCATTATCCCTATTGGCATCAGTATCAGTATTTGCATCAGACCACTGGGGTTTTAGAACTATTTGGAGGCTATTGGATTGCGGTAATGAATTTGGTAGCAGTGATTGTATCTGTTTTAGCACTTGTATCCATGCCAGTCTCAGTATCTTTATCTGTTTTGAGTCAATAGATTTTTGTCTTTGGAGGCTCATATATTAAGTTATTAGATTTGTGCTCTTTCCAACATTTTTACAGATACAATATTTTAAATTGAATATAGTCATCAAATACAAATACTGTTATCATTATTGTCCCTCTTTGTCCATTCTGTAGGTGACTGCTGGTTGTCCAGTGATATGCGAGTGTCCAGCAGGGCCCCCGTCCTGTCCCCCTGGGGTCAGTTCGGTCCCAGACGGCTGCGGCTGTTGCAAGGTGTGTGCTGCTCAGCTCAATCAAGATTGCCATGAAGGCCGACCATGTGACCACCACAAAGGCCTGGAGTGCAACTATGGCAACGATGTGGGTCGTACCACTGGCATCTGCAGGGGTATGTGAACGGCACAGAGGGGGTAGGTAGATTTAGAGAAGGATGGGAGGAGTTTTTGGATTTAGTTTGAGAACAGAGTTTCGGGTTTTTCTCGGGGTTGAGTGAGGGAATGTGTAACTTCAGGGTGGGGAATACGCTGCAGAGCCAAGCGGCTGGAGTTTCTCTTTGATACGGGCTGCAGGTTTGAAGCTGGAGCCATGGTTCAAAAACAGTGTGCCTTCTTGAGCTGCGACTGAAACCTAGCCAACTCCTGGATTTATATAAGTAGTTGAGTGTGTACACAAACATTGCCCATGAAACGCACTAACACACATGCACATACAATGGTATTTTTATATGTGTGTTTATTTGGGGGTGTTTCTATATAAAGGGGGATATCTGGGGTGTTGTGTGGGGAGACCCTGTAGGGAAGGAGGTGGTAAACAAGTCAAAATACCTCTCTGGTCTAAGAATAGTGGCTGCTTCACAAATCTGGAGATAGTGTGTCTCTCCATGTCTCGTCTTATCCACCTTCAAGGAATATTAAAGGTGCATCAACTGAGACGCCTCCTCCTGTTTGCTCTTTGTTCTGCATCTTAAAAGTATTGTGAGGAGTTTTAACCAGCCATGAATCAGAATGAATTCATACTGATGTTTTTTTTATAACTTATGAATGAAAAGCTATTCTTGTGCAGTTTATTTCAAAGCATGCAAACAGTAAGACTCAAGTCTTTATCTAAGGCAGCCACCGAAACCCAAGCAAAACTAAATTTTCTCATAGTTGCTGAAAGTTTTACAGTTTTACAATTTTTCATCTGATCTATATGAATTCTGTTCACTAGAGCATTTTCTCTGACCTGTTTGTCTCCTCTTTTTTTTTCTCCAGCTAAGGCAGAGGGCCGATCATGTGAATACGATGGTCGGATATATCAAAACGGTGAGAATTTCCGCGCCGGCTGCAAACACCAGTGCACCTGCATCGATGGAGCAGTGGGCTGCCTTCCCCTGTGCCCCAGCCTTGTGCCAATCGCATCCCCCTCCTGTCCTGCCCCTCAGCTGGTCAAGGTTCCTGGCCAGTGCTGCCTCAGCATCGACTGCCACAAAGGATCCACGGTCGTGCCCCCAGTGCACCGACGGCCCCAGCCTCCAGCTTACCCGCCATACCCCTTCATCCCCTACCCGGCCTACCCTTACCCAAAGCCTTATCCCAAACCTTTCCGAAAGCTTTACCCCTACAAACCCAAAAAGGAGAAGGACACGATGGGGAACGAGCTGGTGGAGGTTGGACGCAAGTGGGACAAGACACGAGGGAACAAGCACCTTGCAGGTAAGAGATCGCCACAAAGTACTGAGGGGTGTTAGGATACCAGCTTTTCCTTTATGATTCAGGGACTTTGAGGAAGATCTGCTGGTCTTGTGGAGTTGTAAACACTTGAATCTGGACAAAAAAACATCTTGATACCTACTGGATGGGTGGCATTAGTGGTCTTCTGATTTCATTTTCATATTGGGCTTTTCAGGTTCTATGGAAATACCCCTAAAAGGATAACAATATATTTGGCACAGAAATTCACAATACCTGAATTAATCCTAGGTAATGAATTTCAAAGACTTTAAAAACCTTCTTACGATATATGCCCGTTAAGTTGATTTAAAGATTGAAACATTAATGTCCTCACTAGTCAGAATCAGACTCAATTGGTGATTGTTAAATCATCATTCCTTCTATTATTGTTGGCTCAAAATGTTGGTCACAATTTGTCTACGCTTTAGCACAGCCTCTCTTTACTGGCCAGGGTTGCATGCAGCTCTGGTAAATGGTGACACAATACAAGGTGATTAAAAAAATCAAGGGTTAAATTAAAAAATCAAGGGTTAAATGCCTCGATCCTAGAGAGGATAGGATAGTGCAAGGAGTGACATGGAGATAAGAGCTGCAGGCTGGAGTTCAACCCAAGCAGTCAATTTGAGGCATAATAAGGTTTATAGGACTGTTAGGCCAGTGGGCTCCGGAGAGGAAAATAATTCTGGATCACAGCAAAGTTGTCTCTACATCCATTGATTTTGCAGATGAGCAGTGATACCTCAAGTGGCACATCATTTGGTTTTTATTAGTATTTAGTTCAAGTGTTCGTCCAGACAGAATTAAGGGAAGACCAAGAAGAATACATAACCCCTAACCCCTGTCTTCAGAGAAACAACAAATCTTTACATCAGTCACAGTTTCACTGAATATATTCATGTTAAATCAGACCCAGTACGGACTCTTGTGGGACACCATTTTGCACCATTAATGGTATTAAAACGTGTCATTAGCTGAAACACCCCCACAAACCGAATTCTGTTATGAGTAGTGGTGGTATGGCGGACAACTCCTGAGTCTGTTTCCTCCGTACAGTAAAGCATCATGTTTACGTTTTAGCCATTTTAGCCTCCTGACGCACAAACGGCCTCACTGTGAGCCTCCCCCTCTGCATCTGCATCTGTGTGTGTGCGTGTCAGCATTTATGTGAGGCTTGTTTTCCACTGGCTCCTTGCACACCAGAGGTGCTCTCACTCATACACACTGCTCTCACACAGCACATACCTCCGTCACCCAGCTTTCCCCTCTCTGTAATCACCCTCTCTGTGCGTCAGTGTTGCCTGTTCAGTGAATGAGGCTAGTGTGCTTTGCATCTCTGGACCGCTCCTTTCCCCTCTCTCTCCTGTCGGCCCTTATTCACCCAGGTTTACTTTTGCTGATCTTTGGAGTTATGTCGATATTTATACCAGTATCCAAAATGCATCTGATGCCGCTGAAAACTGTGATGTGGACTGACAGCTAGGGTAGCTGTCAACGTACCCATATGAAACCATAGCTTATGTGACCTTAAGGAGATTAAGAGGTGTCAGGTAAAATATCATGTCATCATAAATATCTTGAGTGTAGTGCAAGGATGGAGTTCAATGTTCAAAGCTGGAAAATAACAGTAATCAGCGTTTCCTCCAATAAATGTGACAATTCTTTTAGCAGACTGGAACAGCAGGCATGTTCAGAGACAGCCTACCCGAGGTAGTCATATCTAGATTTAACCCCGGGAACAAATTGAAGTAAAATGCCCTCATTAAATTCAATCTGTCAATGAAAATGCCAGATTTATAAACGTGTTTTGAGGATTTTCCTAGACTAGGAAAAAACTAGGGAGGTTCTGAAGCGGCAGATTTGCCATTCATTCTAACATGAAACTACTGCTAAGATAAGATGAGAAAGCTCTCTGGTTACAGTCAAAACTGAGATCTATTTATTCAGCACAGCTAAACACAGAGTCTGCTGGCAAACAATGTTAAATTAGTTTACCAAGTGTTGCTAACCTTAGCAGAGTCACCAACAACCTTCAGTGCCCCTTCAGATTGACATCTACATGTCTGTGACACTTACACATCGGTCCTGCTGAGTGGTTTTGTGCCAGTTTAACCACACACAGCAAACATACAACTATACTAAACTATGTCCTGCTACAAGATTGCATCTGTCAACTGTGCTATTTTACACACAGGTAGTAGAATAGTATAGAATAAAATGGTAGTCGATATTGAACGGCATATATATCTGGGCCAACAATAATGGAAATGATACTGCATCCATTCACAGTTGATATTATAGTCTCAGTCTGTATCTTTATGTCTATTTCTTAATCACGTTGGTGACAGAGGAGTACCCAGAATCTGCTAAAGTTTCAGTCTCTGTATCTGAGTGAATATCCAAAAGATAAATGCAGCCCTATAACACCCCTTTCTCTTTTCCCTCCTAGCCTGGACACAGTTGGGAGATCAGTGTGTGGTTCAGACGACCTCCTGGTCCCAGTGTTCTCGAAGCTGTGGCATGGGCGTCTCCTCTCGTGTCACTAACGACAATGCCCGGTGCAAGCTGATCAAGGAGACGCGTCTGTGCAACATTCGGCCCTGCAGCTCCATGTCTATCCCCGTCAAGGTGAGGAATGTGTTTGGGGATTTTAAGATTCTTTGGATTACACTTCTTCCTCTTAAGACCCACAACCATGCAGTCTAGCTACCAGGCTAAATGGATTCAGGACAGGACTGCTCTCAAGGGGTCAGATTGGTATTAATATCACGGCATGTATTCAGCCCCCTCTTCTGAATCCTCCAGTAGCTGGAGCCTTTCTGGTCCATCCTCTCTATTCATGGGTCTGTTGCTGTGTAGGGACAGTCCTAAATCTAGTCAGTTATATTTAATCATTTTAAAGATTGTGTACACTTTACTTATTGGACACCTTTTCTTAAGATGATGAGACAAATTTAAACACCCTTCTACTCATTTTCTGGGCAATAAATCGGCACGATGAGAACTAATTATGACAAGAAACGTGTTATTTGACATGTAATTCAATTTTATGGTTGAACTCACATCTTATCTGTTTACCTGGTGGGAGTTATGCTGTGTTTAAGTTACCTCGGAAGTCAGATGCCCGAGCTGGGATGGGAACGACGTCACACCCAAGTTACCAGTGTTTTGATTACCAAGTCGGAAAGAAGCAAAATCGGTGGCGGAAACAAGATGGCTACATCTACGAAAGTTATTTTAGCACTTGCCTTGTCCTTCTTATATTCGGACAAGGCAAGTGCTAAAATAACTTTTTCTGACTCGGTAACTGAAACGCTGGTAACTCGAGTATGACGTAATTCCCAGCTTGGACATCTGACTTCCAAGGTAACTCAAATGCAGCATAAGTAAAGGGAGTTCCAACTGCTTTGGTTTCACTTTTGCAGAGCTGCTGCAACATTGATCTTTGAATATACAGGCAGTCTACTCTCGCTGAAAGTGGTGAAGAGAGAGAGAGGGAGACAGATCAACAAAAAACAACCAACAGACAGACAGACGAATATAAAGGTGCAGAGAAACAGGTGGATAACAACTCAGATATGAAGTACAAACTCACTTCTCTCCCACACAGAACCTGCGACACTCTGTGAGTCTCTGCTGTTTGATGTAAAAAGCACTCGATCGCCCACTCTGTTGCTCTCTCACATTTTGTACCCGCCACCCTCAAAACATTCTGCCTCCTGTCGTGAGCCACTCATGCGCCTGATGGGCTGTTGTGCACCTGTTTCTCTGCACTCTCCCGATGTTTGCAGAGCAGCTGTGGGTGTTAATGTGTATCAGTGTCAATCCTCTGCTATTGTTGGTATGCTGGTCTCTCTGGCACTTATCTGTTGTTCTGACCTTTTATTTTGCCTCTCCCTGCCTCTGCACTTAACTGGATTACTTTTATTTTTCATGCTGCAGAGCCTGAGTAATGAGTTATTTCATTTTGCCGTGTGGTATGGCTGCTGAGATTCCAGGCAAATGACAATGTGATCCCGTCAGGCTTTCATGGAAAGGAGTGTTTATCTTCACCAAAGAAAAGATTTAAATCATGCTTGCAGAGCAGCTTTATGGATGGCAGTGTGATGACTCAGTCAATATATCATTTTGGTCCAGACAGAAATATCCCTTAAACTATGTGTTGCCTAGAATTTTAACAGATGAGGTGTGGGTGCTGGGGTGTGGTGATGCACATAATTGAGCAGAAAAGAATAAAAGAAGTCGAAGTACCGATTTTTTTTTTTTTTAGGTTAAAATGAAAGATTGCATTCAGATATGTTAAGATAGGAAATGTTGTGCAACTTTAAATCTGCTCTGACATCAACAGAAATGTTAGCTGGTTCACTTTTATACAAGCTACTATACTATATTTACTACTTACAATATTTCTCCAAGGAGCTGTTTAGCGTATCATGTCGTATCCTATTGCATCGTGTCATCTTATTTATCTAATTGTATTGTGTCCTTCAGTGTCGCTGTGGAAACAACAAAGTGTACCTTTGCGTATCATATCACATATCATATCAAATTATGTCATACCATATCATATATCTCATTCAATGTCGTTGGACCATACTTCATGCTGTTGCGTCACAATAGCATATATATTTTATTTTATTGCATCCTATCATACTGACCTATATGATAGCATATCATATAATATGGTATGGATGTACATGAAGTGCCTTGTCTGCCACTTTTATCACCCATTTGGATTTTTGGGAAGAGAGGCAACATAAAGCGATTGCTTATTCCTCTAACACAGGTTTAAAATATGAACCACAGTGCTGCTAGCCTGACTCAGTTCTATAGACTGTATATACTATGGACAACTTGGTTCCGCCTCCCGCCACTATATGGATTTGAAGCCAAAAAGCTCTCGGTAATTCTGTGTTTTTTCTCCACTTCCTGAAACCAACATTGCGCAGTAGCGTTGTGCGCATTCAGCGGGAGAGTCGCGCCTCAATCAGTGTATCCCCCGAGTGAGCTACGCAATCCCTGAACGCCAATAGGCTGTATCAGGTGTCTATGTCTATGTCTATGGAGCTGTACAGAGAAAAGAGGACTTGAGCACAAACCTGTCCTACAGTAACTACATGTCAACATCACAATCAGGGGGAAAAAAATTATATTCTATGTAATAAATTTCTAAAGTTTGTCCACAACTCCAAAAGGATTGCCAGAGGAGGTTGGATTTATGACCTATACTGCAGCCCGTCACCAGAGGGTGCTGTTCTCAGGGTGGCTTCACCCAACGAGGAGGCAGACGAAGTCCATTCTATATACAGTCTATGCTCAATTTATTGTTTCCACGTGAATCCATCTCTCTGTCTTCTGTTTCTCTCTACAGAAAGGCAGGAAGTGCTCTCGTACCCATAAGGCCCCTGAGCCGCACCGCCTGTCTTACGCCGGCTGCAGGAGCACCCGCCTCTACAGACCCAACTACTGTGGCGTATGCAGAGACGGCCGCTGCTGCTCACCCCGCCGTACGCGAACTGCGAGCGTCACCTTTGCCTGCCCTGACGGCGAACGGTTCAACAGATCTGTGATGTTCATCCAGTCCTGCAAGTGCAGCGACGAGTGCAACCATCTGAATGAGGCTGCCATGCCACCACAGCGATGGCTCTATGGAGACACGCACAAGTTCATTGACTAACCCCCACCCCACATTCCCTCTCACACCAAACAAGACCCCAATAGTGATCCCCATTATAGAATAGCTGTCCTTAGTGTTTCTATGAGTAGACACAAGCAAGGTGCACACGTCAAGACATCTTTTCTGGATGTTTGGGGAGGAATGGGGAGATGAAAAGTGAACTGGATGAAGGTACCTCTGACTTAGAAGAGGGAAGTGGCCAGCCCGTGCTTTAGTGTAGATTTAAAAACAAAAAGATGTTTCTGGCCTTGCTGGACTTCTTTGGACTTTGACAAGTGGGATGAATCTAGCCACCATGTTGCTGCCATTCGCCAAAAGTCCCCTGAACTCTGAGACTTTGGGTTGGGATGCTGGAATAAATAACAGTCATTTTTCTCCATTAATGGTTTGGATTCACACCTACAAGTCTGACTGTACAATCAAACGTTGGTCTGGTAACGCTTTGGAGCCAAAAGTTCAACCAGCTGGAATCCAAAAGTCCATCACATAAACCAAATAAAGACTCACAAAGAAGACGAGGCAGCAAAGACTGGGATCTGATGGGAGAAAGATGGAAAAAGGAGTGTAGCTTGTGTCTTTTTTGGTATTTATTCATTGGTATTTATTGTTGAGACAGTGGCTGCTATGTTTGGAGCTTCACAGTGGCTAGACGGGGACAAAACAGCTGAGAGCTGTCGCCCACACAGCGGGGGAGAAAAGGACTCCTACAGATCTGGGGCTTGACCCCAGGTGTCAGACAGCCATATCTAATGACAGATGATGAAGGCGACAGGAGAAGAGGACTTATAGACTCAAAAAAGACTGAGTTGAACCTGCTTGGTCGGGGCTTTGTAAGCATTAGCAGGGGAATATGTCAAAGGTTGTTTACACAGCTGAACTCGTCCCCTGCCTCGCCTCCACGAGACGCTGAGACATTTAGCAAGCATCAGAAGAACAAGCCTGGGATTCTGGCGCCAAGAAGTCAACCGCTTAATTCTGTGCAAATTACTATCCTGACTCAGAGGGGCAGTGAGAAAAATTCTGCCACTCTCTTGTTTGCTAAAAAAGTCAAATTTGAAAACTGAGAGAAGTGGAGTAAACATGTAATTTGTGACTCGTGGTTGGAAACGTTCTCGTGCTGAATCTGGTCTGTAATCCAGCAGCATGACGGCGCCCTAAACCCCAAACAATAAGTCATGATTCTTCATTTCTGAGTAGGGTCTGTTTCTGAAAAATCCTGCAAAATCTGTTTCCTTTTGCATTTAACAGCAGAGGAATTTCATCGACCCACAAAGAAAGGAGGAGGTGGTAGTTAAAGGTCAATACAAACTTATTCCTTCAGACATTTGTGGCCAAATTAGATTACTTTAACAAAAAAAGTTAAGCTTATTACCCGACTGGGAATTCAGTTTAAGTTCATGCACCTTAAAACAGGCTTGATCCATGACCTTTGCCCTCATGTGAGGACTATGTAAGGTCATTTAAACTTGTTATTCTCTAATCTAGAAACATTTCGACATTTTTTTCTGTTGTGCCGTAACACGTTGATTTCTCCTAAACTGGAAAATATCTTCATTTTCAACCATCTCTTGACTAAAGTGGGTTATTCTTGAGGAGACTCGCATGTCTGGAAGTTTGTTCAAAGAGTTTTAAACCTGACAAGAGTTTTCTAAAAAGTTTTAACTGTTTCATTTGAAATTTACATTTGTAGATGCTGTGGTTTTGGAACTGTATTTCTAGTTTTGTCTACAGATAAATATAGTGCAGCTATGTACAGATGCATTAACTTCTTCTGTAGTTCTATCTGCTGTATAAGGGCCAGTCTTTTGCAACATTAGTTCATGTGTAGTTTAGCACTGAACCAGGCGGGGTTTAGATTCTTTACAAGCAATAGTATCAACATAAAGCATGATAACTGTAAAGTATGTCTACTTGTGTTCATTAATACCACCTGTAATGATTGAGTGACGCTTTTAAGGTTCAGAAAAAAGAAAAGGCTCACAAATTTTTCTCTTCAAAAATGAATGCCTGAGAAAAACATTTTTAATAAAGAAATTATTCCACCGATGTATTTCCTTGTTGTGTGGGTGAAACTGACTTTCACAGAACGTTGAATCAAATAAACATGCTACAGATTTCCAGATTGGCGGCTCACCAACAAGAACCACCAACCTTCAGATAAAAAACTGACAACACCCAAAAAACAGACAACTTGGTTCAAAATATTCACTTGGAAAAGAACAGAAGCTGTGCAATTTTAGATGGCAACTAACAGAGTATCTGCTTTTAAGTGTTGGCACAGTCTGCTGGTGAAAACAAAAGGCGATTACCTTGAAATTAAAAGTTCAGCATAAAACATTGAAGTGTCCTAAAACGACGCTGGAAAAGAATTTTTTGAAATGAGCAGGCGTTTCACAGAGAATGTGCTGTACACAATGTTTGACAAGGAAACTGTACAAAACAGAATAAAAGATGAAGGGAGATCAAAACAAACCAAACAATCTTAAAGGCTAAATATCGTAACCATATTGAAATAATGGCTTTTTGATGAAAATGAGTTTTTGTCCTAAAATCATCTCTTGATAATGCTGGCCATCCCTGGTCAAATCACCTAAATCCTTAGTTGAAAGGATCTTGGCAAGATTTGGGTGATTTTAACAGAGATGGCCAGCATTATCAAGAGATGATTTTAGGCCAGAAACTCGTTTTCATCAAAAAACTACCTATACCATTATTTTAATAGGGTGATGATATGGTTGGTAGGCATATTAAAGATAAAGCAAGGATCTGAGAGTCTACGTTTAAGTCATAATTTACTTAATCAGAGGGTTTTTATCTTTTAGCTATTTCAGAGAGAACAGCTTGAAGTTGTTTATGAAACAGCTAAATGATGCCCTACCATTTATTCACTTGTTTTAATGATTATACTTTTTGATTTTGGATAAATATAGAAGAATAACATCTACTGTTACGACAGAGACTTTTTTAAGGTACCGTTTTCATCTTGTGATCCCCATAGAACGTACCGGCGAGTACAGAGGTATAACCAAATGATTTTTAGTCATTTCTAACATGCTTGTAATTCACCACCAGGACTCCACTTGGTGACGTCATTTATTGGAGACATTCAACTGGATATTCAAAGAAAGAGCTGCCATATCAGTCAAGAGTTTCAGTCACTGGAGGACTACTTTTATATACGATCATGTCTTGCAATGTGAAAGGAAAAACAAAGGTAACACACTGTTTTATGTCCCTCAGAACTACTCTCTACATGCTCCCTGAAGCTCTGCTGTGGAGCGAAGCATATAAAGACTGAGTAGAGACAACAGTAAAAATGACATTTTATAAAAAGTTTTAATATCATTAAGCAAAAAAAAAAAAAAAAAACAGACAGTAAAAGACAAATTAAAACAGACCCCACCCGACGCCCCCAAAAACTTCCAATAAAAAATAAACGTTTGGTGAACAAAGGGCACAGAGCAGAGCTTTGAATCGACGGTGAAGTACGTCTACATCCGAATACACGACATGAGATCCATGGAGAGGAGACTTCTGCTGGGCCGGGGGACTCATCTGGACTGCTCGACTGCAGAGGGACAGACATGAGGAGAGCGTGTAAGAGATCAATGTGATGAGCAACAGCTGAGCATACCAGGTTTTCAGCAAACGGTTAAACATGTAAGGGCAGTTTCCATCCGATGAGAGCGACATGGCAGCAACAACTGTTGTCTCTTCCTGCCAAGATAACTCGTAAAGTTTATTGCGACAGCTGATCATGCACGGAGCAATCCTCAAATGACAACTTCTCACTGGATCAAGTGGTACCGAAAAGCCACAAAACGTCAACAAATGGAAGCGACGGTGTGTTTTGATAGATACAGTGTGAAAGACATGTTACCGAAGCTGTGGATCAGCATTCGGAAATGGAAATACTCACTGTAAGAAGAGATGTCAATCTCATCTGGCAGCTCGGCCACGTTGACCTCGAAGCGGTCCTGCACATCGTTCAGAGTCTTGGCGTCCGTCTCATCAGACACAAAGGTAATAGCCAGGCCTTTAGTGCCAAACCGGCCTGCGCGAGCAACCTGACAGGTGCAGAGAGGGCCGAGTGAGTTAGATACAAAATAATTTAGCACTTTAAAGCCTCTGGAAACACATGATATCACTGTAACGCATCAAAAAAATCTAAGTCAAGATATATTTATAAAAATCAGAAACCTCAGAACCACACAAAACAGCACCTTCTGACCCTTAAGTGTTAGTTTGAGATCCACATGTAGCCCTCAAATCACAAAAAAAGTGCAATCAACTCAAAACAATGGAAATGCCTTTTTTCACAGCATGGTCATTAAGATGTCACACAAACCAACGTGTCTCAGCCTCACTCCATCAAATCTTGATGTGAAAACAAGTGAGAAGTGTGTTTTATGATCCAACAGAACTGCTGCATTACAATGAAGGTATCTTGTGAAAGTTCCACAAAGAGTTTTTTATAAATCTATTTTTTGTGTTAAATGCTGTTGTGAGCAGGAGAGATGTGGATGAAACTTGCCTGTTTTATACAGTGGATTCAGAAATGGGTATCGGATTTGTAGCTAAAATGATACTGCTCAGCCTACAGCAAAAACTGACAGGTAAACTCATTCAAAAGAATTCAGAGTTGTTTCTAAGGTCATATACTACCCAAAAAGTCCTTTTAACTGTTCAAAGAAAGACCGCCTCACAGGTTTCTTGTTTTTCTGATGGCATGTACCCCTACCCAAAGAGAACTTTAAAACATATTTTCAATACTGAAAGCGTTGCGTTTCCGTTTTCATTTTAAGTCTTTACTACCAACTGAGATTGCAAAACGAACATGATTTACAATGAGCACATTGGAGTAAATAATACAAAATCTGGGTTATCACTGTTTAGGTGCATGCAACAGTTAAAGGCTGTAGCTCTGCAGTGGCTGCTAGTTAAACTGTCTTCAGTGTTTACAACTTCTAATGCACATGAAAAATTTCAAACTGATCTATTTATCTTGTATCTTTTTCTGTTTTAATTACTATCTTTGGCTTTTTTCCTCTTTTAATCTCCAAATGTAATCAATGGAACAATCACACATTAACTGTTGCTAATCTCTCTCTTCTGCAGTTCTCACCCTGTGCAAATAGGTGTCAGAATCTTCGGGCATGTCGTAGTTGAAGACGATATTAACTCGTTCGATGTCCATCCCTCTGCCAAAGAGATTTGTGGCCACCAGGATCCGCCTTTGGAAGTCCTTGAACTGCTGATAGCGGGACAGCCTGAGAGGGAGGAAAGGTCAGAGGGGACGGGAGGGAGGACAGAGAGAGAGGAGGGGAGATTATCATCACAGCTGCTGCAGACAGAGTGAGGCTTTGAAGGCAATGATGTGTTGAGTTCACTGATGAGGCCTGAGGTTCCATAAACATACACAGCATTCGGAGCTCAATGGAGTGTATGTTTATGGGTTTATGAGGTGAGTGTGTGTGTGTGTGTGTGTGAGAGAGACAGAGGGAGAGTCTCACCTCTCCTCCTGAGTCATTCCCCTGTGGATGGAAATTGCGGGGAAGTTTTGTTCCACCAGAAGCTGAGACAGGGCGATGCAGCGCTGCACTGATTTAACAAAGATCACCACCTAGAGGAAAAATACAGGCATTGCAACTCAGTTTAGTTTGACTTCTCAGCATAATTCCACAGAAACATTAGTTAATGGCAAAGCTGGAATGGGAAAAACGGTTTAAGTTGGCTGTGGAAATTCATCTGTTGCACCCCACCACAAGTTTTTAAGTTATCTGGATGACTAAAGGAATCAGACTGAAAATCTGGTGAAAATTTAAAAAATTTAAAATACAACAGATACACTGCATAAAAGGGGCAACAATGATAAAGGCATTTAAATGGTATACAATTGTGAAGGCAGAGCAGGTGTGGCTTTCTAAAGCTCCTGGTGAAGAGTTTTGGTTGTGAAATTAATACCAACATCTCTCCATAACTTTACAATACACGGACCAAAAGGGGGTAGCCATCCATCAAGGGGGAAAAGAAAAATCACTTTCACACTACTTGGGCAGCTTTTTTCATGTTCTGTAGCAACAAATCACTGTCAAGAGACCAGGATGAGCCTTTTTTGTCAAGAACACTCAATAGTCATGTACAGGACCGAGTTAGCGATGGTTACTCTATCAGTTAGGGGTACAGAAATCAGAACAAACTCAAACTCACAGATGGATAAAAGGACAGTATTAAACCTGGTTACACACAAATTACGTCAGGATAATAAAATAATATGTTTATGACTGGCAGGTGTAGTGCCACAGCAATACATTACTGTAACAACAGCCTCACCTGGTTGAACTCCAGCACATCTAGCAGGTCAAAGAGTTTGCGGTTCTTCTCGCTGTCCTTCAGTTTGCAGTAGTACTGCTGCAGACCGTGGAGTGTCAGTTTGGTCTCATCATCCACAAATACTTCCATAGGCTGCGCAAGAGAAGACAGGAGGTGGTCAATTCAAGAATTTGTTTTACAAGTTTTAGTGGCAAACCCTGCTCGGTCGATTCATGAGCAAACATGTCATACTGTGGGTTTGACGTGTTTCTGTCATAGCACCAGTCAACTTACATCCTGCATGAACTTGCGGCAGACCGGTCGGATCTCCTTACTCAATGTGGCACTGAACATCATGACCTGTTTCTCATGGGGTGTGCTCCTGAAGATCTCCTGCACGTCACACCTCATATCTGTTAAAAAAAAAGCAACCCAAGGCCGAGAAATCAATAATGGCTATAAATCTGATCAAATCCCGGGATGAATCTGCGATTAAGAGAGCTAATAAAACTCATTCACAGATATTTGTCAGATGGACTCACCTAGCTGCTCCAACATTTTGTCACACTCATCCAGCACAAAGTGCTTCACATTCTTCAGACTGAGCACTTTACTCCGGCTGAGAGCGAGGATACGACCCGGCGTTCCCACCACGATGTGCGGACAGTTCTTCTTTAAAACCTCCTCATCCTTCTTGATGGCCATGCCACCGAAGAACACAGCTGCCTTTACTGTGGGCATGTACTTAGAGAAACGCTCGTACTCTTTGCTGATCTGGAACGCCAGCTCTCGTGTGTGGCACATGACTAAGACAGACACCTGCAGAGAAACACAAAGCATGAGACTCAACATGTCCGGATACATTCTCAAACAGCGATAGAGACCCAACCATTTCCAACTATGACAAACTGGACTCTAGAAAACAGTCAAACTTTTGGTCAGTGCAGAGAAAATGAAATGTTGATTATTGAGGACAAAAGATTTTTTTAAGAAGCATTTCTTATTCTTTGCTGACAGTGAACTTTGCATGTCGTAATGAGGCTGAGTGTGAAGCTTCATTCAAATGGTTTCCAACCGTCAACAAACAAGAGTTTATACTCTGTCTCAGCCAATCAAAAAGGACTCAGCGCACAACAGGCTTACAATTCCAATAACTTTGCTTTTCTTATTTCCAGTACTTTTCATCCGCTGAAATCTATATGGATTTATTCCCCAACAGAGGCAAAGAAAAGGCATCTACTGGACTCCAAACACGAGACGGGATACAACCACAACAGAGGACACTCTAGCCCTTTCATTCCCATCATCTCGCCATTGGCTGTTTGAGGTGAAAACTGATGTATCGTAGAAAAAACATGCATCACAGCTACACAGATGTTTGTTTGTCTTTAGTGTCTGCCTTCATCATTCCTCAGTTTGATTTGCACAATTTTTTGAGAGATGAAATAGTTTCTCAAATGCCCTGCAGTCAAGAGCTTTACATCTGAGAGAAGCAGAGTAGCAATGGCAACAGTGACACCTATAAGGACACAGCACATCTTACATCTTAAATAAACCACCAAAAGCCTCCAAGGCACTGTTCCATGTGTGAGGTAACGCTTGTTTCTTTACATGAGACAAAAGACACTTCAACATATTACAGACAACTGTAACTCTAGTCCCTTAACTAAATAGGTTTACACACATGCTGTACATGCCGAACAACACTCACCTGTCCATCAACAGGTTCAATCTGCTGAAGTGTGGCCAGCACAAACACGGCTGTCTTCCCCATACCAGATTTGGCTTGGCACAGGATGTCCATCCCAAGGATAGCTTGTGGAATGCATTCATGCTGGACTATGGAAAGAGACACAGAAAATAACTTCAACAAAACTTTCAATACATGTTAAATCCTGATCGCATAAAACTGTTTAAACCGTTTACAACACTTAGACCCCCCCAGAAAATGAATGATTTTCAATAATGTAGTTTGCCAATAGTGCTCAAACAGTTTCTAGCAAAACTGTTGTTCACATTAAAGATCTTCAAACTGTAGTAGTGACAATCTGTGGTGGGTGATGAATGGATTGCATATTCAAAGTGATAAACCCCAGAGTTGCCCGCCAACAGTCCTCACCTTCAGACGGATGCTCGAACCCACAGTCGATGATGGCACGGAGCAGCTCTGGTTTGAGCAGAAAATCTCTGAAGCCAGAGCTGTGGATGGAAACGTAGGAACCCTTCACCTCCTTCTTGCCTGCTGGGGCGGCGCTCTCAGGGGCTCCCTGAGGCTCCTCATCCTCTTCATAATCGAGCAGCTCATTATCAACATCGTTCTCAGCCATTGTGTCTGTGTGGAAGAGGGGTAGTCTTTGTTAGGACCTGATAGGTAGAAATGTTTCAGGATACCAACAAACTATGGAAGCTCAACACAGGGAATAACAACAATCACCGATAACCTGATAAATGCTGTGCTGTGTACTTGTTCTTGAGGCATTATCCTATCACTAAACTTTGATACCTGTTCCTGCTGCCAGCCCATCCTGGATCAGTAACTAAACAAACACCAAATGTGGGGTCTCTCACACCTGTTGTTGCCCTTCTTTGACCAAATGTTCTCTGGTTACACCAACAAGTTCTTACAAAGGTGGAAAACATGTTACACCGTCGTGTTTCCATAACGTATTGTTTCTATTTTACATGAGACATCTCAACTTATAGTCTGAATGATTCTTCTGTGATTTGAAGCTGTTGTAAACACTCCAAGGCACCATCTTGGGAAGCTTGAGTAATGAATGAAGTAAGCTAGCAAGCAAGCACAACACCATTACAAACAAAGAGAATAATGATTTTAATGTCCCATATCTGACTACTATTTATCTCTCGTAGAAGTCGGGTTTCGCTGAGTCTTTTGGGTTAGCTTTAGAGCCTCAATAACACTGGAAAACCATTGTGTTACATAACCGTCACTAACGTGGTAAGCTAATCTGCTACAGGGTAAAATCAGCACTGTTTCTGCAACAAAATAACTTCATAAAATGAGATATTTACGCCAGAAACAAAAGAAGACATTAATTAACATTTAGTGATTGATAAAATAACTGAACTAACCCAGTTGTTCACGCTTAAGCTAGTATAGCTAGGCTAATTTGTTAGTGACTATCAGCGCTGGTTAGCTAGTTAGCTCATGAGCATCCTAGAGCAAACAATAATACACGCGACTATATCATTAGCGAAATAATTTGCAACTCGAGCAATACGGTCATAGTTATCATCTTTATCGTAACTAGTTGATGCTTTGCGAACACTCAAGCTCAAACAGTCGAATATATGTTCTCCGTTCTTACCTTTAAGGTGTTAGCTCTGCGTCCACTCACAGATCAAACCGCATGGGCAGGCCTGAGATAGTTTATACCAGACACCGGAAGTCCCGCCTCCAGCGGAATGCATAGACATCGTTGGTCAATTTGAATGTCAGTTGGCAACTGTGGTCAACAATTGGACAAAAAGTGTTCCGCAGTCCGCCGCAGTTTGAAAAGGCGGGACGCGGAGAGACCGCACTCGCAGTGTATGGAAGCTCTTTAGGGACAAAGAATGTAAACTAAAATAAATAAACGCACAAAGTGCGGTATTGTGGCAAACAGAAAAAAAACATTGTAAAGAAATAAGTTCCTTTGGGGTTTGCAGTTGACCAGAGCTAGAGTAGCGAGTAACGAGTCAAGGTTTTGAGTAATAGCGATAAGTTTTATCAAAAAATAATACTCAAGAAAATACAGACACTTTAAGGCTGCTCTGTGGAGATGATGGCGATGCAAGAAGAGACAGAACCCGAGCTCTATTTGCCATTTTCAGCGTAAGTTTTTTTTTATCTTCACTTCACTCGCATGTAAGTGATCCGTACAGTTTTCCAAAAATCCATTGTTTGCTGGGTCATATAGCTTTGTGGACAATATGACGCAGCAAACAATATTCTGCACAAAAATATAAGGCCTTTTAAATAAATTATTAATATATTGTTTTTATGTATTTATTTTTATTTCACGAACATCCTGGAAAAACAAATACATCTATATAACATCATCAAATTCAAGAGATGTGAAAACAACAGCCGCAACTTCAGACGCGGCAGTCTGAGCAGTGACATCACAACGGTGCGCCATGTAGTGTCCGAAACCTCCGGTGATTGAGCTCACTGCATAGTCAGCTATATAGGGAAACCCTATATGCGGGTTAGGGGTTAGGGATTGAGTGATTAATTTCGGACACAGCCTTAGGCTACAGGATGTTGCCTACTTGGGTACAGCACAGGTAAATTTACTTTGTTTTTGTATACCACTGAATAAATACAGAGTGAAAAAACAGCAATAAGGGAAAAATCAGATCAACAGCAACTTTCTGGGGGAGGTTCATATTTATTTGTGTTATAATCAAAGTTAGAGAATAAAACTGCTCACTTTAATATAAGAAATATCATTATTTTCATTAAAAGAAAACTTAAAATATTTATACACATATTAATAGTAGTCTGTTATTTCTGTGTAAATATTACACTTTGTCAAACATTTCCTTTCTTTAAAAAATCCTGCAAATTTTCTGCATGTAAGCATACTCAAAATTTGTCACCTCAAAGTTTAATACATGTTACAAAAGCAACTACTTAACAAAATTTTCTCTTTCATACTTTTACAGAAACAATAGGATATCTGAAGCTTGTGCATACAGTAATTTTCACATTAAAAAATGGATTTTAGTGAATCGCTTAAGCTAAGTTCAAGGTCACAGTTTACAAAACAGATTTTCAAGCAAAGTCTGCAGTTCTGCCATTTAAAGTTATTTTCAATTTCGAAAATTTTAGGACCTTGTTTTTCATGTTGACAAACAAATCTTAAAATAATGTTCTTCACTGGCTAAAATTCAAAAATACAACTGGTTTTAGATGTAAAAAATACAGAATCTGATTTTATTTTTGAATAACAAAATGTTGAGAAGGGGAAATATATCTTTAAAAAAATAAGCGTACTGTACACAAAGACCTCAGTAAAAGACACTGTTAGTGTTAGAAATGTCTTAACGTGGTAATTAGTCTTATATTTGTGATTCAAGAGCAGAGGAGAAACTCCACTGTGTTGGAGAGAAGTAAGGAAAACTGTCTGACTCTGGGCGGATGTGATCCTCCAAGTGTTTTCCAGAAGGAGAGAAAGTGTGACTTAAGAAGTCCCTGATTTGGGGGGGCAGAGAGAGAAACAGCCATTCTTCCACCAGGAGACCCCCTCCATGCAGGGCTGAGCAGCAGCCCAGCTCATGTGGCAGCTCCTCCAGACTGTTACTGCGCAG
Source organism: Xyrichtys novacula (assembly GCA_962446985.1). Classification (NCBI taxonomy): domain Eukaryota; kingdom Metazoa; phylum Chordata; class Actinopteri; order Labriformes; family Labridae; genus Xyrichtys; species Xyrichtys novacula. The sequence continues at coordinate 10,232,786 of OY660879.1, read as the reverse complement.
GTCCAACTTGCTCAAGTGGCTTAATGCTGCAATCCCTTTGGGCAAAGAGCTGAGAGAATTTTGAGCCACGTTCAGGGTCCGAAGCTCCAAACAGCTGATGAATAACTCATGAGGAAGGTTTTCTAACCTGTTACCACTGAGGTCCAGCTCTGTGAGCAGCTGCAGAGCTTTTACCTCCGCGGGCAGCTCCTCAAATAGGTTACCAGCCAGCAGGAGTCTACGTAGGTGGCGGAGAGAGAATAAGGCAGGGGGAAGGCTCCGGAGTTGGTTGTTTGATAGATCCAGGAGCTCCAAGCCTCGAAGTACACCAACGCTGTTAGGTAGGACCAGAACACGGTTGTAAGCGAGTCTTAGAGAAGAGAGACGTCTCAGATGAGCCAGAGTGAGCAGTTCTTCCAGGGTCCTAAGGTTGTTGTGTTGCAGGTCGAGTGTCCGCAAGTTAGTGAGGGCCAGCAGGGCAGAGGGCAAACGCTCCAACTGGCAATCCTGCAGCAGCAGCTCCGTCAGGTCGACCATCCTCTTCAAACCTGTTAGAACAAGCAGCCTGGTGCCCTCGTTGTAGATCTCCAGTTTCACCAAGCTGACTGCTGCCTCACACAGCTCCCCAGGGATCCTCTGCAACCTGCCCCTGATTACCAGCATGCGGAGGTGGCGCAGTTGGCGGAGACTCCCCAACGCCCAGCTGCGACCAACTCCACCTTCACTGCTCAGACTGCCACAGAGGTGGAGCTCATGCAGGCTGCGGAGGGAGAGGACCCAGCTAGGGATCTCTGAAGCTTGGGTGAAGGTGAGGTGGAGGACTTCCAGTCGTTCCTGAAGAATCCCGAGTGCACTGGGATCCACAGCGGCTGTGCAGTGATAGAGATGGAGCTCCCTGTTGTTGGCAGAAAAAAATTCAGGTTTGATTTAATTTGTATAATTGTGCATGTTTATACCAAAGGGCAACCAGTTTCTGGCACTTTTGCTACCAAAACTGCCAAAACGGCAGCTCCTCAAGTGACCACTAGGGGCTGGCTTCGAAGAAGAGTCAATACCCCTCCATTCCCATATAAACTCTGCTAGTTTGTGTAAAATCCAATGGCATGAGGCTCAAAAACCCACCTGAGTGCGGCCATGTTGGCCACCTGGGCAGTAAACCTTGCGTCTGTGATGAGTTCCAGTTGGAGGACTTTCAGCTGGCTGAGTGTGAAGAGGGCCGGAGGGAGGCGAGGCAGGGCCACCAGCTGCAGTCTGGAGCAGCCATCTGTATCCACACTGATCATCTCCCGCAGCTTCTCCTCCCCCCAACGCCTTTCCAAGTTCTCTTCCATCAGCCTGCTCTCACTAACGGGGGACAGAAACACAGACAGACGCTGGGCCAGCAGGGGGTCGTACTGGTCTAACATGTGTAACAGAAAAGCCAGGTCATTCTTCAGGTCGGGAACGTCTGTCAGGGAGCACAAATCCCTCAGGGAGTGGAAGGAATACTGTCGCAGAGAGCTGAATATAGAAAAAAAAAAAACAGAATGAGAGATATCATTCATATTACTCTCTATCAACCACTCTTACACTCTAAAAACCCCTGGGGTTGAAACACCAGGGTTGAAAAGGGACCGACTACTTGACCCAGAATGTTGGGTTATTCAAATTAACCCAAATTCTGGGTTGACTCAATAACCCATTTTAAGGGTCAAGTTAACCCGATCTTCGAGCTAATTTGACTCATAATCTTCGGTTAAATTGATAAATGCGTTTGGGGAGTGTTTTTTGGCAGCTTTGCTTTTACAACCTGTACCCTATTTTTCCCATGTACCTTTATCTAACTAATTGTAGGCCATACCGCTAAGGGTCTTGCCTAAGGACCCACACTAATGGATGTAGTTCACTCCTTACAGAAAAATAACCCATAATTATTATCCCATTCAAAGAACCATCAAATTGGGTTACAATAGAATCCATATGACCCAAGAAATGTGTATGGATCTGAAAAATAACCCAGAACTTTAACTCAACACGTATAACCCAGGAATTGGGTTGAGGAAAAACCCAAGGGTTTTTAGAGTGTACTAACACAGAAAAGGGGGTCTTTAGACACATGTTGGAAAGGAGATATGAAAGTTAGAGCCAGGGCAAGAAGCTTGTTTGTGTTGAAGTTTAACCCCAACATGGCAGAATGTATACTCTACGTCCCCCTTGTATTATATTAGAGAAGGGAGTGAAAAGAAAGAGATAAGTCTGAAGAGATGTATTAGAGAACAGACAGGGACAGTAGAGCCAGGGCAAGAAGTCTAATCTTGCAAAAGACTTACTTCACCCGGATAATATTGGGTTGTAACATCCTTCTACCACCTCCTGCCACTTTCTTAAGAGAGCATACAAAGAGGAAATTCTGCAGGGGAAATTGTAGAAATAATAAGAGCTGAGATGAGATTGTATGAGCTATAATTAGCCTCAGCCAGGTTGGGCTGTATGCTCTTCCTTCCCTTACTTTGCAACTTGTTGAGGTAACAAAAAAGAGAGAAACCAAAGAGAAAAGTCTGCAGACAAATGTCAGTGGTGAAACACGGGTGGCAAAGCCAGGTTAAGGGTCTGTTTTGGCTTACATTGTACCACCCCTTGATTTGTCATTCTTATGAGGGAAGGGAAGAGAGAAAACCCAGAGTCTAAAGAAACCTGTTAGAGACAGCGAAAGCTAAGCCAAGTTGAGACGCCTTTTTGGAGTGGCGCTTAACCCCTGCTGAGTTAGGCTGTATGCTTTTTATCTTCCACTATTCCCTTATTTGAATCAGATAAGAGTAGAGAGAGAGAGAGAGAGAGAGAGAGAGAGAGAGTAGAGAATGTCAAAAAGAGGACAATATTGGCTGAGCATGCACTGACCTGTGAAAAATCCAGCTGAGGGTGTAGATGTTGAGCAGGCCATACAGCCCCAGCAGGGTCAAGTACGCCACAAGAAGTTTGCGCATGAGAGTAGAAATCACATGAATACACTCAAAGGTAGAGTAGCCCACCAAGGCCTGTTCCTCAGGGTGACAGGTGTGTGTGAAGGAGAAGTAGCTGAGGAGAGGGATGGTGTAACTCACGATCAGGACCACCATCAGCAGTTTGAATATCGTCTGAGCCAAATAGACCTGAATAAAAGAGAGGGAATAAATGATTACATTCATCATCAATCTCACAAACTTCAGCACTTTCATATTTGGAGGATCTTCTCTTGTTGCTCACCTTGTAGATGACATCTGAGATCTCAGAGTGAGATCTAAATTTTCTGACCCTCTCAAACAATGCTCTTGCTTGTTCCCCATCACTTTTATCCAGACTGATAACCTGCCTGGGACTGTCCACCATTACTGCAGGTTTGACAGAAGGCACCTGAGAGTTGTTTGACATAGATGACATGGAGGAGTTGCAGGAGAGATTGGAAGGACATGGGGATGGAGGGGTGGCAAAAGACACACCATCAGACCTCTTCAAAAGTGGACTTTCTGTGCCTGAGTCCATGCTGGATTGTCTTATGTAGATCACCGGAGTTGAACTTAAAGGTGGAACAGGTTTGGGAGGTCGTCTTTCATCCATCAGCTCCTTCTCTTTGATGTTCTCCTGCTGGGCAGCGTGAGACAGTGCCTGTGACGTCCAGGGGGATTCACAGCACTTGGCCAAGATGGCCAGGAAGTGCTCAATGCGAGCAGAAGTGTGGGGGAAGTGAAGCCAGAAGGAACCGCTGGCTACAAGAACAAGAGTCTGCAGCAAAGCCATGTAAGGGAAGAAGCGGGAACATAAGGGAAGAGCCTCATGGTAGCAAACCTGGACAGAAACACAGACCAACAAACTGTTAAACATGCTTTAACAAAATTTCTTACAACTTTGGGGCAGAATAAAACTTCATAATATAGTCAAGCTTGGATATACTGCACATGAATGCAGATGAAGAAATTAACCGTGAGCATTTTTATGTTATTATTAATTTTTGTCATAAATGCCATGGGTTTATCGCCACATTCATGCCTAAATCAAGAAGACACAGGTATTTCTTTAATATTAAAAGTTTGCATTTACCTGCATTACTTAAAAAATTGGTCAGATAAAACATTTATGTTCCTCCTTGACAATAAACAGGACTGTTAAGCTGGCAAGCAGTTAGGGGCTCGGCCTACTGCTGTTTAAAGTTTGAGTGCACTCACATTCAATATCTACAACTAACACTAAAACAACACATTATATCCCTGTGGCTTACAGCTACCTCGGTAGTACAAACAAATTTAAGAAAATTCTTGTACAACGATTTAGCAAACTGCAGGGTAGCGGCATGTAATCATAAAGTGCTTTATAGTAAATTCAGCAGTTCTCTCCAACACAACACATAGATAAATTTCACTTAAACAAAATAAATTTGACTGATTTCAAAGTATTCTGGCTGAATTTATGCCCATATTAACACAATTGGTGCAACTCTCAATTTTGCCCAGCAGGTAGAAGCGGTCCCAGTTAATAACTCACAAAAATACACGAAAAACAGTTAATGAAAATACAGCAATCACCAACAAATAATGGGATTCAATGACAACTGGTGACAAGTTTAATCATTATTGCCGCTCAAGATCTAAATTATTGGGACACAATGTTCCATTTGACCCTTTGTGAATATATTTATAGCCACGTGATTCATCGTTGATTTGATCCATTGATTAGAGCTGCTTTAATAAAAAGAAGTCTCATGGGTCACACTTTTGTAAAATTCTATTATCAGACTAAATGGTGTCAAGCACGTAGGCTAACACAGTACCTGGCTGATGTAAATGTACTGCTGGTAGACCAGTTGTGTTTTGCGACCTCTGGGTGGAGGAAGAACATCTGGACTGATGTTGTGTGATGGGTGGGTTTGAGGCTTTGATGATGGATTCGGAGCCACATCTCCATCGGGTGTTGGACTGTGGTGGCTGGTATTTGCAGTAAATAATGGATCCACGGGAATGCACACTACCCGGTCCCTGGACAGCTGCTCTGTACAAGCCAGGACAGACGCCATCAGCATCAGGACCACCAGGTAGTCCATGAAGACCTCCCACCAGGGCTTCAAAAGTTTGGATCTGCTCTGATGCTGATTCAGAGGCACCAGCTCTGACAAGGAAAACATGCTGAGCACTAAGTCCTACAACAGGAAAACAATTGTGAACATATAGATTAACACGTTGCTGTACAAACATGAGTCCGGCTGATCCAATGTGTTCAACCAAAGTCCGACCAATGTAGCTGTTTCCACTAGAGAGTCTGTTTTTTTATGCTAATTGAGAGTCTTAAAATCACAGGGCCAGTAATATTATTTTAACCTTCGTGCCTCTTCTCTCCATAGCAGGGGACACAATGTCCAACTTTTTTTTAACACAGGGGTTGTAATATTGAGTTATATTAACTCTCTCTCTTTTACGCATGAGGCTTTTTAAAAAGTAAAATCAACATTAAATTGAACAATATCCAGCCATATTATAACAAAGCTGAATAAAAAAGGACAATATTGTAGGAGATGGAATCAAATTATTCTTCCAATGTAATTGCAGAGTTTACAGTTGAGTGTGTGTTATTCATAATTTGTGATTAAAGTTTTTTTTCTTGAAGAAAAAGTTAAACATCCACCTGTTTCTTAACACATTTCAGTCTGAAATGTAAAGATATGTATACAAGCAACCATTAAAAAATTTCCACTAACATATCTTGTCTCAATATGGACATTAAATAGTCACCACATACAAAAAAAGGCACTGAGATATGCAGTATAACAAACATAAACATTGTCCAATCGTGTTTTTAACAGCCCTAAAAGGTTTCACCTTAAAAATCTTCTGATTATGAATGATTTGGTTTTACCCAGAAACATGTTATCCTGTTAAATTTCTGTGGTGTATTCTTTACTTTTGTGAAAGGTGATATAATTTCCCCATTACAGGGAGGATTTATCATTATTTCCCTACTTTATCATGGCAGATGTTCTGTTTTTGACTGAAACAACACAGACCACACCCACACAGACGGCTACAGTGACACAGATCAGCTAAGGGTTTAAAATTGTTTGTAAATGTAGTTCATTTTTGTGTTCGTCGTCATAGTACTTAAGCCCTGTAGTAAAGTCAACTGAATCCTTTTATATCTATTCATCAGCCATCACACAGTTCAAGTTAACCACTTTAAAAGAATAACAAAAAAAAAAAACATCTGAAAATATGACAAAGTCTCCATTGTTTCACAGCTCAGGATTAACTTCGCCTACCTGCTAAATAACTTGCTCTCTTGTTTTTCTCTCTCTCTCTCCTCCGATCTGCTCACAGCCGCCCCATACAGGCTTCATACTGGCGCTGTCTGGTTCTGCCGTGAAAAACTCCTTAAAACTTACAACAAACTCCTCCTCAGCTGGCCGACACGCAGCTTTTCATCGGTTTCCATGGCAGCTGAGGATGTGTGGCTAAAAAATCTGATTCAGCCGAGAAGCCTGAGCGAGACCCACCAGGGGTGAGCCTCACTACACCCTTTAACTCCTTCAAAACTGAGACAAAGGAAAACATGAGGAAGATATCAAACAAAAAATATCACAGAACCAGTGAAGTAATGGATAAAGAGTGGAATAAGACTGAAGAAAAGGCCCTAACTGTAATCTTGCATAATATACTGTACAACAAATAAAACAAGTGTCTCACAGTAGGGGCCAAACAGTCAGGCATCAAAAGTAACAAACATTTGTGTATTGCAAAAAGGTGTATTGATTTATTTAAAAAATGCATGTTGCATGGACATAAATGTATATTGCAATGTCACCGTTCAATGTCATGTCAGTACAGTAGCACAGAATGAATATATCGAATAACATACACCTTTTGGATTTGATAGATAGCAGCATGGACTGTGCCTTGAGGAAGGTGAAGAGAAAAAGGGTGGTTGTTGTGTGCAAAAGAGTTTTATTTTATGGTAATGACCTGAAGAATGGAGAGTCATTTTTGTCATGCACTACAGCAGCTTCTTGTCCATGAAGGCCACCGTTGCTTTTCAGACAGCAAGGGAACTGACCTCTGAATCCAGACTCTAACCCTTAGATATATATAAATATCTCCATTTCCTCTTATGTATCTCCAAACAGCTGTAGTAGTACTCTTCATCCTTAACTTGATCATCCATATACAATATTGTACATCTGTCAAGCTCTTTCATCATTAAATAAAAATAAAAACGGAATAAAAATCAAAATAATTCATCCTCTTTTTAGAGCTCTTTTGTAGGCATCCATGTCAGCTACAAAACTTGTGATTTTCTGACAAAAGTTCTTAAATTTTGCTGCAAAATTTCAACAACTTAAATCTATTTCAACGTGCAAGAAGAAAATGAATGTATTGTATCAACTCTAACATCCAGCAGGGGGTGCTCAAGTAGCTATGTTAGGAGTTAAACGTTTTACTGCCCTCATTCTCAAGCAGGTAGATATATGCCTCTGTAAGTTGACTTCGGTCCTTAGAGGTCAAAGGTCACACCTCTGCCTCCAAATATGTCTGTAAGTGCATAATTATCACTCCATTATCTCTGTTGTACTTGTGTGTTGTTTCGTTAGAATTGAGACCAAGAGGAATCTGGAGCACAGACTCAAACTGACAACAAACCACAAAGAGATCAAGTCTGAACAGATGGTGAGTCTGTTTTCTGTGCGCTGTATCGGTGATGTGTGAAGAAAGTGTGAAAATGTGTTTGTGTGATTGAGTGAGATGAGGTTGTGAGGTACGGTCGCACCCCGGTGCAGATGCTAAAGGTGTTAATGATAAGTTAGAGTGAGATTTGCACATACTGCAGGCACGGAAATAATAAAAAGTTTAATCGCTGTCATCAACTCCCCCAAAACCCTGTACCCATCTGTAGTTTAGAGCTTCAAACATTTATGGTGTACAGAACTGAAGGCAAGCACAATTAACTTTAACTTGTTTTCACAGATGATGCCAGTGATAATCATTGTTGACCTCTGGTTGGCACATATCACCGGAAGTGTGTTTGAATATGGAGGACAACATAAAGACTCAGTGATCAAGCAGTTTTGAGTCTGGGATTTATCACAAGACTCACATCTGCTCCATTAATCCTTAACCAAGTCCAAACTATTCCACAAAGGGCCGGTGTGGCTGCAGGTTTTTCTTCCAACCAATCAAGAGCATGCATTTTGACCAATCAGCTGTCTGAAGACTGAGATCAACTGATGAAATGAATCAAGTCTGGTGTGCTGCTGCTTGGTTGGAAGAAAAACCTGCAGCCACATCGGCCCTTTGTGGAATAGTTTGGACATGCCTGAGCCCTCCTATGTACATTTTTTGTTCTTTCAGATGTTTTTTCTGCTGTCATTTTGGAAAGGAGGGCCTGAGAGCTACAGAAATAAATTGTTCAAGTGTGTTTAAAATGAAAGACCGATTACAGGCCGCTTAAGTTTTGTCACAAGTGAGAAACAAACGGCAATGGATCAAAGATCACTAAATGAGGAGGAGAGGAAGGATAGTGAATGAGGAGATCTGAACCAGCTGCTTTAATTCTGTAAGTTAGCATCTTTAGCTGAATAAGCTATACTTGTAAGAGGATGTGTGCCTCAGGTTGATGTGAGCAACAGCTAGCAGCTGCTGGCTAGCAGGAGCTAGATTTGCTGTGTCTGTAGTGATCTGCTGTGCTGTGTCTTTATTCACTCACAGTTGAAATGTTCTGTAAATGTACACATTCAACGACGTTATACAATGACGTGATATGATATACGATATGATGTGATTTGATACAATATGACATTATCCATCAATCTAGTCTGGGATTGGTTCAAGGCAGCAGAAATCTATGCGTGTCAACCCAGACCTCCCTCCTCCAGCTACACTTCCACTCCTCAGGGACCCCAAGGAACCCCCTTATCAAATGCTGGAACCACCTCAACCGACAGGGGCTCCACTCACCGCTCCCACAGAGAGCTCAGAGCTCTGTCCACAAGGCTGTACCCATCCACTCTTCAGGGTAAACTCCTCCTGCCTACTCTGTCAAAAATTCAATTCTTTGATAGCTCACAACCATCGGTGAGGGTTGAAAGGTCAATCGACTGATAAATCAAAAACTTTTGCCCTTTGACTCAGGTCCCTCACCACAGTCCAGTACAATGCTTACAGGATCAAACAACAATCCACTTGTCAGTCTCACAAGGAAACCATTGAACATGATGGCAAATTATGTTGTTTGCTCAAACTAGTTGGAACCAATGTTGATATTAAACTGGTTTTTCATTCCTATCCCTAGACCTGCATAAGGCAGAGATTGAATTCCAATGCATAAATGCTACAAAGCTGTTTTGCATGTGCGCAACCAGAAACTTTGGACCCCATGGAAATTTATCACATTGGGCCCCTCCATCTCAGGTACTGCAAATCAGGCTCGTCAGTCACAGGTCCTTTAAACATCCAAACTTTTCCTCTGTGAATATTGTGACTGACATCTATATTTCCAGTCAACTCTGTTAAGGAATGTTATCTCATTGTCAAATTACTTTGGTAGATTGAAGATAAGCTAAGCTAAGATAAGATAAGATAAACTAAGATAAGTTAAGATACGATAAGAAGAACTTTATTTATCCTGGAGGGGAAGTTTGATGTATGTCAGGGTGAACTACTGAAATAATTTAAAGATAACATTTGATCATAAAATCAGCTTAGAGTGTTTTGAAAGATCTCTTTCTCCTTTTCTTCCTCTTTTGGTTAACTGCCATGATTCAGTTTTGTTTTTTCAAGGGGGCATTAGGTTCCCACTGTAGAAGAAATCTTTTTGAAGAAGCTTTGTTTATCTTTCAGGGAAACATGACTTAAATTTAGACATCAGGCCTGTGGTTTGTCCGCCAAACAAGGGGCTGATATCCTAACAACACCCTCTGCCTTTCAGAGTTCTGCTGTGGCTTCACACCTCTTCATCTGCAATACTTACTCACACAGCCACGCACACGTACACTGTTAACACCACCATGCCCATAGGCGGGCATGTTTTAGGTGGGGCTGTTAGGTGACAGCAGTCACACATCCATGTTGCTAACAAACATCGCAAGCCTGACACAGACCTCAGCACATTGAACGGCTAAAATCTTCATCTTGCATGGGAAACTGAGTAGGAGTTGTACTTCTTATGATTCTGCCGATTTGAATCTGCCTAACCCTCAGTATAGCGTCGAGAGTAAAGGTCACTCAAAGCAATGTCAGTTGACTGGTGTGCTTCATCAGATTTTGAAATCTATCAATTTTTAGACAGATTTTTTAAAATTTTGAGCATTTTTGCCTTTAATGGATAAGGTAGAGTGGAAGTGTTGGAGAAAGAAAGAGAGGGGGGTATGACATGCAGGCTGGTGGGGGGTGGAAACGATCCTATGACCACTATGGCGACCATGGGGCATGTGCCATTACCTGCTCAGCCATGTGGGCGACTCTATTTTCAGATAGATTTGAAGTTTTACTGAAGGTTGTTTGATTGATTTTCGAATGAGAGTCAACAGAAGATTAACACACAACCCCAATCCCAAAGAAGTCAGGACGCGGTGAAAATGTTGATCAAAAACAGATTTTGATGGTTTGTAATAAATGAAGTGCAAAGACATTATATAAAATGTTGAATCTGGAGAACGATGTGGAATAATGTTATGTCCATTTGAAATTTGATACTAGCAAAATGGATGCATGCAAAATGTTTTTAGTCGGTGACAAGTAAGGTCTGGAGTTTATCAGCTGGATTTGATGCCAAAAGCTGTTGAGAGACGGACACTTTTACCATTGTGTTGCATCTCTTCTTCTTTAACAACACTGTAAATATCTAGGAATTCAGAAGACCTGTTTCTGAGAGGGAATGTTGTTCTGATCTTGACATCATTCGTCCTCTGATGTTTTTTCTGTTACTTGGCATGATGCACCAAATGTTTCAAATGGACCCCAAGTCAGGACTGCAAGCAGACCAGTTTAGCTCCAGAACTCTTCTACTACAGAGCCATGCTGTTGCAATATATGCAGAATAACCATAAGCCAGATGGGCCCTCCCTTTCTTAAAGCGGAGGACAAAACAGCCATGTTTTCCAAAAAGAATGCCAAATTTTGAGTTGTCGAACTTTTACTGATACTGATATAGATGTACACACATTGTTTTCTTGTCTTTTAAAGGACGCATTAAATCTCTTTTTTGTATGATTTAACTGTAACTCTCATAAAAAAAGTCTAACAATGTTAAAGACAAACATAAATTAAGACAAACAACTTTTAGCTCAACCAGAAAATAATCTTTTTCAAATATAGACTTAAAGTTATGGGTCCTCTGTGTGTTTCCAGCTCCTCAAAAAGACTTCCATACAGCTAATTATGTAAGTTGTCATTGCATTCACATAATCAATGCATCGCCTTTTTGCCTGATAATATTGGTTACTAGTCATGTTAAGTTGTGAGCACCAAAGCACCACTGCACAGTTCAGCTTTATAAAGGTGCTAGTATGATAGCAGTCAGTGGTACCAGCTTTTCAGTGGTGCTAAATTAGAGCCCCCACTATTTTAAATGTATTTTTTTTAAAATAGCATTTAGTATAGATTAACTATTTACTTTGAAAAACATTTAATCAGCTGTATCATTCTGCTTTATTTTAGTGTCAAGTGTCTTGAAATTGCCGTATTATTGTCTTTGTACAAGTTGTCCCAAACAAATCACTCCATGGAGAGATGAATAAAGCTATTTGAACTGACTAATTTACTATTTAGGCCAAAGGTTATGTATTCAGGCCCCTTCTACATATAACGTCACCATTTTCACAGATCCAGACGGAGCTTTCTTGGGTACAATCTCATTTCGGAGTTCTCACGCCCCTTTACCTCTAGAGTAATTTAAATTTCTCACATGTATGCGTGGGGATGCCCAGCTGTGGTTGATTTTGAATGACAATTACATCATAATGGATTCTTAATATCATCACCACTTTTGGGGAAATTATTCGATCTGACTGTTGGGTGCTTTTAACGAGTGATTCCTCTGATGGAAATGTTTAATTTTAATCTGAATCTGTGATGCTTTCAATCTGACAGCAGTAGATTGAAAGAGTAGGAGGAACGATAAGCCCTGACAGAGAAAATTATCTCAGCAAAACTTGTTTCCTGTTCAGTGGGCGGCTCAGGCTGAGATGACAATGTTGTGGCTTGAGTTCTGCATGACCCTGTGATACACTGTGATATTCAGGGGCGGTGATGCCAACGGTTCCCACAAAGCAAACATAGATCTAACTTACACATCATATAAACCCACTGTAAAGCTGAAGCAACTCCTCTTGAATATTCTCCCATCATAATCTTCCAGTTCTTATGCTCTTGTTGTCTTGTATGATCTTAAATGCAAACGATCATAACATTTCCACTCACTCTCAGACTTCTTGTTTCAATTCCCTGCCTAACAGAGATCAGAGAGCCTTGTCCTGTCTCTGACCTTTGTTCTTTGCCACCTAAAGTGAGAGAAAGTTGAGAAAGATGTGAAGAGTGTAAAATTGGTGGGTGGGGACAAACTTGTGTAAGAAAGAAAGACGGAGAAGTTGGCTGTGAGAAAGTGGCACAACACGTACTGAAACCACAGAAAGCCAGCAGCCACAAAGTCACACTGAACACCAGAATACGGAGACTGCAGTCCGACTTTGAAGGCGGCTCATACATATAAAATAATATAACAATATAGTCTTAGAAACACCTTTATTGTTGTCATCATTGGCATACTGACAAAGTGCATGTGCCTATCGTTTAAATACAACTTATGTTCTTTTGGTATCGACTTCAATGTCTAATTTTTGGTTTTAAAGCTCAGATGAGGAGTTTCTAGCTAGTTTGGTTGTTGTCGGTTTTATTCCAGCGCTGTATACATGAAACCTCTGCCTCCGACAATGGTATGGCATGTCTGGTCTATGGCAGCTGTGAGTTCTACTTTGCTTAAAAACATTTATGTGGCAGGATTTTTCAGATGGTGTAATTTGAAGCATCATTGAGTAATGCTGACGAAGAGATTGTCAACTTCGAGTTACTCACATCACTGGTTATCAGATTCCTCCCACATCATTATCATAGTAAGAAAACAAAACAAGGTAAGTGAATGTCAGAAACAAAACAAAAGGCATATGAACTTTTGAAAACATTCGTGTTCCCTCATTCCCCTCCTCCTCTCCGAGTTTAAGGTTCCTAGAAAGGCTGACTTCAACCACCAGCAGAGTAACAAGGAGCCCCTGAAACAAATGAGACACAAACCCACCAAACCCACCAGCCCGTCTCAGCTCCCTGTGCTCCCCTCATCTGCTCTCCCTGGCAGCCCCTGAGTGAAGCTGAAAGCCCCCCACCACAGAGCCACAAAGCTCTGACATGTCTGTCTTTATGCACATCAAGGAGATTCAGCTCCATCAGACGCCGCTGATTCCAGGAGTGAGATGAGACGTTTGCAGAGATACTGCTGCACTGAGACAAATGCTGGTTTCAGTTCTTTTGTGGCCCTTGATGATTTGATTTTAATCTGAAGTCTGATTCAGACTCTCTGCCTGACCGTGCAGAAGAAGATACAGGCTGTAAAGAGTACAGTATCTGTAAAGAGTTAAGAGATGCATCAAAATATGGGCGTGAATATTTTCAAATAAAATTCTTCATTTCTCTCCGATCAAACTAAGTGAGAGGGGATTATACAGGTGCATCCCAATAAATTAGAATTCATGAAGAAAGTTATTTTTAAATGATTTAATTTGAAAAGGTTAACTTATTCCTTTTAGATATTTTGGCCCCTAAAGTGAAATATTTTTGTTTGAATTTGGATGACTTTGGCATATAGCTTAGTAAAATCACAAATCTAGTATCTCACATAGTTATATTTCCTGGAATCAATCACAGAAAGTGTTTAAAAAACATACAAGTGCATCTTAAAAATGAGAATATTGTGTAAAAGAACAGCGAGTCTGTAAATTACTTAAAGACCCATTCTAATGAAAATCTTGTTTTTCTTGTGGTCTACATGTTCATATGGCATTTTTTTTATGCTACATGATATATCATGAAAAAAGTAAGTGCTAAATTGCATTTCTGCAAATCAAATCACTGTGAACCTCTGGCAGACCCAAACAGCAGGCTCAGACACAGTGAGATTTACTGTATCAAATTGTAATGCTCGTAAGAAAGCTAATTATAATATTAGCTTTCATCATGTCCCTAAAGACATTAGTGTCCGATAGCTGAATTATTCTTATGTTACCTGTTTCTTCTACTACACCAGCAAATTTAGGCTATGAGCTAGCGTGAAGAGGAGCGTGAAGAGGAGCGTGAAGAGGAGTGTGCAGAGCAGCGCTGTCTCCGCCCATGACTCAGAGGCGAATTGCTAATGAGCTACTGGATCTCTGCTACAGAAAAGACACTTAAAGTGACACAGGTAACGTGATTTTGGCTAAAAACTTCAAAATAGCACTTTAAGCATAAAAATAAAATGAAAAATTTGAGTAGAAATTAAAGAAAGAAAACATTTTATACTTTAGACCTTGTAATCCCAAAATTAGTTTTGAGAGTAAAGGTAACATTTCTTTGGTTAAACTTGTCAGTAAAACAGTTTTTGTCCATGAGAAAGTTTATAGTTTATTGATCAATAATGAATGAATTCAGTTTTGTTTACATTTTCTCCAATCTCATTGTACCTCAGGAAGATGACAATAAAGGCCATTCTAATTCTCATTTTCAGATGTAACTTAAATTTGCAAATGTTTTAAAAATGATCAAAATCTACTGCTGCACAGCTTGAAAACCACACTCAGAATATTTTTTAATGCATTAAAAGCAAAGTGATAGTATCAAGGAACTTTTCTTTGGCAGGCTGTTGTGTTTTTTTTTTTTTTTTTGTTTGCTTGTTTTTTTTAATTTATTTTTTTACATAAAATATCTGTATAAAACCGAGAAGGTAAACAAATTGGAACTTCTGAAAAGTGCAAGTACTGTTGCATATACCAGTAATCACTGGATGTCAGTGAGTCATCAGATTTGTCTCAGCACAAATCAGCACATCATGTTGACACTGGCCGGATGTTTCATGCATGAACATTTGCAGAATGTGAAAAACTGTTATCTTCAAAATGAGTAAAAGTAAATATGAAAATAAACTTTTTCATAGAAAGGCACTTTAAAGGTGTCCTGGTTTCAGCAACAATTTTTCAAATAATAAATATATCACATAATGAAATAAAAGAAGTGAAATTTAACAAATATATATGAAAATAAAACAATAAAAATAAATATATAAGAAATAGATGAATAATAATGAATAAATAAAATAAAAAATTAAATAATAGATAAAAAATATATACCAGGAAAAAAAAATAGAATGATTATAAATACCAAAAATTCCAAATTTTTCATTTCATTGTAAATATTTGATCTCCGAATCATGACACTGCTAAAAATGGACTTATAAACAGTTCTTAAGTGCAAAATGATACAACTTTGAGCATGCAGTTTTGATATAAGATTAATCACCTTAATAATATGTTTGTCAGCCCAGTACCGTAAACAGATTAGTTTAATTTCTGATGGACAGTTCGGTTTGTAGGTGTTGTCTTGACAAGTAATCTGATGTGTTCTGGTAAGTGTGATCGTGGGGCTGACGAGTCACAACTTGTTAGGAGGAAGGAGGAACTTAACAAGTTACACTGCCACGCTGAACACAGCATAATGAGTCAGTCTCTATTTAACTTTCGTTTATTATTTGGTTAGTTTTTTAGTTGTCATCAGTCAAACCTGCAAACTTTAAACATCTGTGTCACTTAAATGATCCTTGTATTTAAACCTCTTCTGTGTTTTTGTAAAAATATTTCAATGTTTCATCATTCATAGAAAATAAAAAAATGACTTCAACACATTTTTTAATCTCATAATTGATCAATACTATTCCACTAAGTGATCTAACGGATAAAAACTGCTTGTTTTTGGTCAGGCACTAACTCATGTCTACAAATGATCTGACCTTGGTTCGTGTTTTATTAGTTAGGAAATGACAGAAAAGTTACAAATGATGTAAGAATCAGGATTGGAATACTTTATTTATCCTGGGGAGGGATTTCTGTCATTACAGCATTACACTTGCTCTTAAAAAACATTAATAGAAGGAGAACAGAATTAGGAATGAATGAGAATAAATAAGAAATTGCAATGCTTAGTACAGAGTGCAGAATATTAGAACTAACGCTATTTACAAAGCGCAGAGTGTTTAAAAAATAACATATGTACAAGCATAAAGAGTAGGAAGTGTAAATAAAAACAGTTCAAATCAAATTTAAATCCTTTTTTGTGTGTAAATGGGCTTTGATTGAGGTTGGGAGAATAGACTTTTACTTCCTGGGGGCACAGTCACACTGGAACTGTGTGGTTTAATTTGATATTAAAGCCCTCTTTGGTACAGCAGGCATCCCAGCAGTAAAATAAAGGTCCACAAGTTCACATGAGAAAGATGAGATATTTAAACTTTCCAAAGATTGCCCTGTGTTCTTTTAGAGTCCACCCACATGCATTG
Source organism: Xyrichtys novacula (assembly GCA_962446985.1). Classification (NCBI taxonomy): domain Eukaryota; kingdom Metazoa; phylum Chordata; class Actinopteri; order Labriformes; family Labridae; genus Xyrichtys; species Xyrichtys novacula. The sequence goes on along the minus strand of OY660879.1, from coordinate 10,216,247 downwards.
TCACTGTGGTGGTAAATCCAGCTGTGATACCAGCATGGTAGTTTCACAGTAAACTAGATTTCATCTTCATTTTAGTATCCTGACACCTTTTATTTCAAGCTGGTCTTAAACCTCGAGTGTACAGGTAACCTGTAAACTTTTGGTGGGGACAGAAGCTCAAAGTTCAAAATGAACAGCTTTAAAAATATAAAACAGATTCATACAGAGGAGGAAATAATTTGAAGGTTGTCGAATTTTTAGATGTAAATGATTTTTAATCATAATGAAATATTTTGGGGGCTCAGTTTTTCCCTCTCATGCCTTCAGCTCCTCAAATCAAGTCAAATCTCTTTGAGTCATGTCTCCAGTTGATGGGTGTGAAAAAGAGAAAAGAGGACGTTTGCAGAGACAAAGACACACTTGTCATCTAGCTGCACCGAACAGAGGTAAGATCACATTCAGCTGGAATCTCATACTTGAGAAACAAATACACATTTTCACTTTATCTTTGGTCACTACTTTATAAAAAATTAATCTGCTGATGCTTTAGAGCTTGTGGTTTCAAATTTAGGTTGAGGGTATTTTTTTTTTCCAGAATGGCACACTGCAAGAGAGCTCACTGCAAACATCGTCGATGTTTCGTGTATAGAAATCTCATAGAAGGTTTATGAGCAAATATCTGGATAAGTTTGAAGTCGTTTTTTCTTGTTTGCAGTGTAATTCTAATAAGTTTTTTCATCGTTTTCTTTTTTCTTTTACACTCCCAGATTTTGTCTTTTCTTCATGATCTCATATCATGTTCACTATTTCACTAACAGCTTTTGGAAATAGTTCGTAAAACATCTAGTGTTAAATTTATAGATTTTGCACTTCATTAACACACTTTATTGACCTGTTTTGATTATTTAGAAACAAAATTTGGACATAATGATTATTTGACTGTTTGTTTTCATGTCTAAATGAGGTGGAAGCAGTTCAAATCGAAGCACAAAGTACACCACAGTTTAAGTTTAGATGATTCCTGACAGCACCACAGCGAGGTTATCCTTCAAAGCTTCAGTGCAGGTGTCGTGCTGCATTTGTCAAGGAAAACCTCAAGCTTTGGCATCATAACTGAACATGAACCAACAGGTGTGTGTGCCATGTGAGTGCTTAAAGCTCAAAAACTGACTTCTGACACTTCTGCAGGATTTTTGCGTCGCAGTCAGCCATGCCTCGGTCATTCCTCGTCAAGAAAAAGAGGGCTCATCTTCTCGGCTCGCCCAAGGACATCTTAAGAAACTACTCGCAACTTCATAAAGTCAGCAGCCAACCTGTGCAGCATGCCACAAAACAAGAAAGGATGTGCAGTAAATATGCAGTGCAGCCTTTGTCGCCCATGTCAGGGATTAAGGACCCTCCAGTTGAAGTCTGCAAACCATGGGACGGTAAGGCAGGCTGGTCTCATGGTGCCCGTACAGCTGATCCTTGGCTTGCAGGTAAGACACACTTTGCTCAGTCGAAACAATGTGTTTTTTTTATTAGAAATTTGATGGTGTTGTAGGACTTTTTATAGAGTATGCAACAGTGTTGGTTCCTGTGCTTAAAGATGCTCATACAGGATGATAAAGATGACAAGAGGGAACTATTCAAGATAAATTTGTCCAAAAATGAGCTTTTTCAAGGTCCCAAAAGTCCAGTTCAAAAGTTACTAATGAGACAGAGATTAATCTTGTCTGTTCGTTTTGAAGATATTCCCAGCGAAAAGAAAAGAGACACTCCTCCTCTGGCCTCACCTTGGTCATCAGACAGACACCAGGTTTCTGAAAGAGAGAGGGAACTGGAGAGACTGGTCTTCATGTTGCTTAACCATACATCCCACACTGACCTCAAATCTCCTGTCAGCGAGTGTCCGCTCTGTGAAAAGGTAGGAAACCTCTAGATGGCGATAACTGGAGTCAAGGCGTGTGCATCAGCGGCTTAAATAAAACTCAGCATTTACATACAGAGCCTGGCATAAATTTTGTTTCAGTTTAAGATCACATGCTAAGCTAAGCTAACCAGCAGTTTGCTTTAGCTACAAATTTCATGGACGGACTTCAAAGCTCGATAAATGTTTTCATGTTCATTTCCATCTCTCTCTCAGTCTCTGTCAGAGTTGTTCACATCAGGAAGTGGTCTACAGGCTCCTTTTCACAGCAGCCTGTCTGTCCCGTTCATAAGATCCCCCATCGCCACAGACCTGCCTCTCATACCCTTTGGATTCAGAGCAATAGGCAGCTATACTCGAGCTAAGGTAGAGAAAACCGTGAGAACGCTTGAATTAGAAAATACCAAGAGACATTTTGTCTTTTCTTACGTTTTGTGTGTCTCTTTGTGTTCATCAGGACCGTAACTTTGGCTGTAAAGTGTGCGGCAAAGTGTTTAAGCGTTCGTCCACCCTGTCCACACACCTCCTCATCCACTCAGACACTCGACCTTACCCCTGCCAGTACTGTGGGAAAAGATTTCACCAGAAATCAGACATGAAGAAGCACACGTTCATACACACAGGTCAGTGAACACAGAGGGAAACAGACTCAGCAGTCCATGCTAACACTAAAACAGCCCCAAACAATCCTGACTTATACATCCTAAATGACAGACATAATGAGAAACACAATCAACAAGCCAGTTGAAGTATGTGAACAGACTGTAACCTACTTATTTGTGATCACATATTAATGACAAAAAGCTATATTTGTGCAATAGACATAGAAAAAAACAGAGCCAGCTATCAGACAAGAGGGGGAGAGCAACGTGTGACTTAATTCATTTTACTTTTAACCATTATTGCCTGACTGACATGTTCTCAACAGTTTCTGATGAGGTTCAACGTTAGGTTTGATCTGGGTCACCAGAAACTGAGACGGTTCAGATCAAATCTGGAACTCAGGTGCTGAGAAAAATCCAAGATACGAGGCACAGTTTGGTAGAAAGTGGTTCTTTCCCTCACTGTTCAGAGGTCATACGCAGTAAGATGGTGTTAAACTGCCCGAGACATTACTTAGGTAATGAATTAACGTATTTTCAATGCTTTTAAGTGTTTGCTGACCTAAGAACGATGACAAGAAATCCCGTAGCTAAATGTCGAGCTTTTCTGGCGTTTCAACGGACAAACTATGTATAACACATACATTTAACAAATTATAATCATGATTAATTTCTGAACTTTAAGTCTTCTGATCAGCTTTTAAACACTTTTAAATCTGCTTTTAAATTGGATATTTTATTATGGTGTGTTATGGGGACTGACTCGCCTTTGAAACCATCCTCCAGTGGCCACTTAAAGAACTGCAGTTTTTGGTACTCCCACATCATTCCTCACCTGCAGGTTCTGACCCACTTTCCTCCCCTTTTGGTCTATCCTCAGGTGAGAAACCACACGTGTGCAAGGTGTGCGGTAAAGGGTTCAGCCAGAGCTCCAACCTCATCACCCACAGCCGGAAGCACAGCAGCTATCGACCATTCAGCTGCCCCCGCTGTCAGCTAAGCTTCCAGCGCAGAGTTGAGCTACAGCGCCACCAGGAGACGCAATGTGGTTATGGAGACATTTACACGCAAAACTGAGTCCATTTTGCAGGAAAGTGCTTTCAAAACTTGTTTGAAATTATGTTTGAGTTAGAGTTAAGGCTTGCATGCTTATTAAACCTATGTTTGATATCAATAAAACTTGATTACTGCATCATGTTGGGTTGTTTTTGTTGTTTTTTTGGAGAATCGAAAGCTGCACTGTGTTTGTTTTAGACCTGCAGGAAAATAGAAAATGCATCTCCGGAACATTATTTATCTGGGGATGTAACAGGCAAAATTGTTTTCATAAGAGAATCATCCAACTTTGTAACATGCGTGTCATTTAATGGTATCAATTTCCACAGGATGGCTGTGTGAAGGAGATTGTATCATGTGCATGTGTTTGGTTCCTCTTTAAGTAAATGACACAGGAATCACCAAAAGTGGTCCCCTGATATGAGCGATAATGATGATGGACTAAAGATGTTTTTCATTTATGTCGTTTAGAAAATGTTTGTTTTAAAATAACTTTCTAAAAATGAACAGCCAACTAGATAAAGGAATGAAGATTCTTAGTTTCATTATTACAGTAAATTCTCTGTTACTAGATGTTACAGGTAACACCGGAGGCCTTAAAATGAAAGTAATTCTCTTTATAAAACCTAAGAATAAGAATAAGAACAGACAAAAAATAGACAAAAAACACACAAAAATAGATAATAGACAAAAAATAAAAATAGACAAAAAATACACAAATTAACTATGAATTCAAGACAAAAAAATCTGCCTCAAGGGACACAAACCAAACTGAAATAAATGAAGTGCAATCCGCAGAAATAATCAGATAAAATGGGTTTAAATGAGTTTTTAAAATTTTTAGAGACAAGGGACTTAATTTTGAGAGTTTATTTTAGATGCTTTGCAGATTTTTAACCATTGATAGTTCACATTATTGCAGCGTATTCTGATACTGTGCAAGTCTAACTGTATAAAAAACAAGGTGAAGATGTGAATCAGTGTTGTGTGCTCTGCTGCCCTCCAGTTGCCAAACATTTTATCGCTGCTGTAACAAATTTAAAGTAGTTAATGCATGTAAATATGTTTTAGCAGAGCGCTGGCTTCATGCTTTGTTTGGGTTACATGTTTTATGACAGTAGAACACGTCAACATGATGCTCTGTTTGTTTAATATTCATTTATTTGCCAACAGGAAATAATTCACATACAAGAGAACGCATTTTTGACATTCAGCTGATTTACAGTCACAGAACAAAAAGAAAAAAAATGTTTTCTGTACAGATACTTTGAAAAGACACCAACAGTAACCTCCTCAGTGACCTTTGACCTCATGTTCCCGTCTGGAGGCTAGATGTGGTTTCAATGTGAGTCACTCTCGCCAGCTTCAGATCACATTGAATCCAGATCAGCTTGTCACGCCAGTTTCAAAATGACTGAAGCAGAGTGTATCATGGCATCAAACAAACAGCGTTTCACAAAGCTGTGATGAGGAGGTGATTCTGTGTTCACCAGGTTTCAGTCCTCAGATCTGCTGCACAGAGACACGCAAAGAAAGCTGCACAAACACAGCTCTGCACACACACACACACACACACACACACATATACACACACACGGGCAGCTGTGCTCTGTCACACACACTCTCTCATACACTCACACACACTTTTGTCCCAGTTCCCCTCTCTCAGATTTGCAGGGAGGAAATCCTGAGAAAGAGATAAGAGAATAAAACTGTTCAGACTCTTCTGCCATGTCAGATCTGAAATCTGCAGCTGCTGCTGAATGCTGATAAGTGTTGTAACAGTTGGTGCTTCTAACCACTTCAGTTTATTTTCATGAAGTTTTAAGGATCACATGAAGGTCGTGATGTGGCTTTTCTTTTATTATGTTGATATTCTTCAAACATGAACATTTTTAATCCATCTTAAAAACACCTTTCCTGTGCCTTTGAATGGATGCTGCGACCTGCACTTGAACTTACGTACAATATCTGATCAAATTCAATCAGATTTTACCTTCACACAGAACTCGAGGACTGATTAGACACTGAGGATGGACTCCACATGTTCGGACCCTCATGAGTCAGGTTTGTAAAGTGGTTGTGTCCCTCAAGCGATGCTGGACGTGCACCTAGAAAAAGTACAATTATATATGCCTTTTTAAATTTCTCTTTCAATGATATTAATGTCAGTGAAGCTAACAAAGAGTTAGTTATGAGATGCCATCTCATTGTAGATTCTGTATTTTTTCTCTGTAGGAACTGTGGTCTGTTTGGAGCACAGCCTAGGCTTCACTACATGCACAAAGGCACATTATTCGTGAATTTTAAGCTTTATCCAATCCAATACATTTTATTTATATAGAACGATTTAAGCAAGCGCAAGGTTTACAAAGTGCTGCACAGCAAGATAAAACTATAAATAACACAACGGGAGCACAATAGATAAAGTAAAACTAAATAAAATAAAAACAAATACAATAAATATAATCAATAAAATAAAAGAAATGAAGTCAACCTCCTACTTTTATAAATAAATCGTATTTCTTTGATATGCACCCTTTTTCAGTCTCAGAAAGAAGCTGATCTTGTTACCTGTTTTATTATAGACACACCATAGACCCCCCATCAGGATGACCCCCATTATAAAGGCAGTGAAGACAACACTGATCAAAACTCCGATCTGCATCACAGGACCTGGAGACAGAGTATAGAGCGTGAAAGGTTTAGCAGTTTCCAAATAACACAGAAACGTGAATAAATAAATGATACTCACTTCTCTGGAAGTCTGGAATCGCTGATGGGGACACACTCAGTCGTTTGGTTCTTTGACCTGCAGGGGGCCTCGGCATTTTGCGTACCAGTGAGCTGATGGGCTGGGTGACGACCATGGGTCTGGAGAGGTTTCTGATCTCACACTGGGACTAGACAAAGAATATTTATGTTTATTATGACTTTATAAATAAGATTAAGACATTGAGTTTCAAATGGGACTGAAAACTACTGCAGGTGGACACGTTCCTCATGCAAGCCTTCAGGACTGGGCCCCATGTTTCAGTCAGGATGTCATATCCTAAATTCTGTCTTTTTTTTTTTCGCTTTGAGTAGATTGTCATTGAAGTACCTGAGCTCCAGGTGATCTGGATATAAGTGGAGGGATATGTAGCCCACTCTGGCATCCACTCTTTCCAATGTCCTTGATAGACGTCCCTCTAAGTGAGTCAGACAGACACAGGCGAAGGCTGCAGTGGAGGAACTGCATAGAGTCGTTAAAAACAGGCCGCAAGATGAAACTAAATCTCAGGGGGTGTATCGTTTCCTCTGCCATCATTCTTGGATTTCTCTTCATCTTTTCTGAGCCTCTGTCAGTCTTACTTTTGAATAAGATATCTCTGTCTCTGTTGTGAAAGTCACTTTTCCCAACTCTTTCTGTCTCCTCTGATTCCTTTTCTCGTTCACCATCACCTTCACCCTCTTCTTCTTCGTCTTCTTCTTCTTCATCTCTTGTCTTGGGAGCTAGGATCACGGATGGGTCTGAGGAGCAGCTGTCGCTAATGACAGTCCAAAAACGAGACTTTTTAGGGTCTGATGAAGAAGAGACCACACATGACTTCACCTCCACGGCGTCTATGAAGGACCCTTTGGCTGATATCTAAAGTGTGGAAATAAAGAAGACAAGCTGAAGTTCATGTATGAAAAGAGGGATGATAACTACAGAAGCAAAGGAAATACTCTACACAAACATCTACCTCAACAAAGACACGGTGGTCTGCAGTTATGACACAGGGACCGTCCCGCCCCTGCTCGTAACCCTCAGAGACAAAAAGTCTCAAAACAAGAACAGGCCAAGATCTGTATCTGGATATCGGCAAGTGGCTTGGTCTCATATCAGGCCCTAGATCCTTGGGTATCCAGGGGACTAACCCCACCAGTGGAGTGTTTACACCATCTTCATTACTTTCTGCAGGACCAGGCAGAGGGGCAGGGACCGCAGCCAGACAACTGAACTGTGAGGAGATTCAAGAGATTACAGGTCTAAAGAGAACATAAAATGCAGAATCCAGGTTTATTTGACAAAAATAAGGTAGACAAACAAATATTATGACATGAGCAGATGTCTTACATGTATGCCAAGTGGACTTTTGGTCATCTTCTCTGTCTCATTCAAAGTACGAATGGTTTGAGGCTTCTCTCTCCATAATAACACCTGACAAGAGAAGAGGAAGAGATTTTCTTTTCAACAATGCCAACTTGTTTACTACCATCAACATCTAAAACAACAAAATATTTACTCCAAAGAGTCGACAGAAGATTACACTTTCAGTAAAAATGTCATTCTGTTCTGTCATAGATTATGTTCAGTTTTGGTCCGCCATGGTTTCCTGTTTATCTGTGTCTTCCTGGGGGAATCATATATACGTATATGCTGATGACACCCAGATGTCTGTTCCAAGAGCTGCAGTACAGGCGGCTTTATCACAGCTTTTGTAGGTGCTAGCTGTATTTACAAGAGATTATATACAAATAATAATCTCTATAATCTGTACCTGGATAAATCTCAGCTGTTTTTAACCTCAAAGTTCTCTTATTACTTACTCCTTTCTGGGGACACAACCCCCAAAATTTAGGATGTTGTGTAAAAGGCTGATAAAATCTGAATCTTGTTGTTTGCAAATTAATTGGAAACCAAATTTGATTGGAAATATATCAACAATATATTGACAACATTTCAAACATTGGAATTGAAAAGATTAATTGTTAATGAAAAATAAAGGCTCATTTTAAATTTGATTACAGCAACATGTTTTTAAAAAATGGGGACAAGGACAACGTTTATTTCCTCTTTGTTGATGGCTAAGAGGAAGTTAATGCAGAAGTTATTATTTCAAGAAATCGAGGTGTTAATTCTAGTCTTGATTGTGGAGGTATATCTCTCTTTTGACACATTATGGTTCATTCATTTCCATTCAGTGCTTCCTGCCTTGTTTGTGTCTTTCTCTCCTTCCAGAGATCGCTCTTTACCTTCCCTCGCCACAGTTTCCTGAGCCTGAACTGACATTTCTCTCACCTAATTTCCCTCTTCGCAGCATCCTATTTTTGAGCTCTAATTTAGCACTGTTCTGGTCATGATGACCCCGGTCATGCACCTCACCAGTGCAGCTCCCCTTTTACCACAATTTTGGGTGTCCGTTATGCAACTAGTGTTTATGTTTCAACAAGCACAGAGTCAAGTCTGAGATTAATTTTTCATCAAATGTTTTTTCTAGATACGTCATTTTGACATCAACATTTTCTCTGCCTCTCTCTGTTAATTTAAGTTGTTGATAAAATACGATTATCATTGTCAAACTTTTGAAACCAAAGATTGTGACATACGTGCATGTTAAGATTAATAAATCAAATAAATCACATAATAGTAACTCACCATGTTTTTGTACTGCACCCCTCTGGGCTGTCCCATATTCAGACCCTCAGTCCCACAGGAAATGACTGGGAACACCAACAGGAAATGGCTCCCGTTGGACTGAGCCTGGCACGTAGAGTCTCGAAGAGTCACAGCAGCAACTGGGAGAGACAGACTCTGAGAGAGAAAATGTATGTTACCTCAAACTGAATAATTTCATGAGAGCAGATGTTAGACTTTCTAGAAAGGTCATTCAACTCCATGAGGACACATAAAACTATCCCGCTCTGCATATTTTCTGTCTTTTTTCAGCTGTCCTATTCAATAAAGGCAAACTTGATTCCTTTTATCAAGTGACAAAGAGAAAAATATTGATAAAAGTGAACAACTGGTGTGTGGAGACCTGCAGGATTTGCTGGTCCACAGTCACGTCCAGGCGTCCATCTTCGCACTGCACCGTGAAACTCTCTCGCCCTCCTCTTGCTCCGTCCCCACCGTTTAACCACTGCCTCAGTCTGCGCTCCTCTGCCCATGAAGGCTTTACAACCAGAGGATTCACCTCTTCAACCTCATCTATATGGACATCAAGAAAGCAGAAGACATGTACCGACATCAAAAACTTCAATGTCTTTTGTTCAGCACGAAAGATTTGGTGAAAATGTGGACAAAAAAGACCGATCACAAAAGTTGTTTAAAAAAAGGAGATAAAGAACAAGGATGGACTGAAATGAATAAATGGTGATTTCAGGTCACTCACACAGTGATGGAAACAAGAGACACACAGCAGTCCTGACCTGTCCCACCCCCGGCCAGCTGGATCACAAAGCGATTGGCCAGGTCAGCCTCGGTGTACGACGTCACCTTGGTGTAGCCGTTCTCACTGGCCCACATCAGCAGGTCAGGTATGCTGGACAGGTCAGAGTTGAGTGAGCTGGACACGGTCAAGTCAGGCTCAGGTGGGAAAGGAGGAGAGATACTGTTGGACGACTACAGAAGGGAAAGAAACAACAATGAAGCTATTTGTGTTTGATATCTCCTTTTTAAATGGGGGCTAATATAAGCTGGGTTTCTTCAACTAAAACTGAAATTAGCTTTTTTTCCATCTGTAATAGCCCTCCTTAAATCCAACATAGCAACAGCATATAAGCAGCTTCTGTAGTTCATGTATGCTTACATGGCCAAAATGGGGAGCTTAGATGGTGCTAATGGCTGGCTACAGACAGTTTCTTTTAAAGGCATCATTTTTGTGTTGTTTCATGACGACAAAACTGTGTAAAAAGTAACATCCAAAAGCTTTATATCACAGGGAGAGCAGCCAAAACAAAGAGGCTGAAATGCACTGAAGACCGACCTTTTTAATTTGGCTTTTAGTTGAATTTTGTTTTAATCTTTTAATCTGAATTACATGATTTTACCTTATTTTAGTCCTAGAGTTATTATTTTGTGTTTTATTGCCTTTTTTTAATTTACTTTCTGTTCTTGTTTGATTTTAAGATTGTTTTATTTAATCAACGTTTAACACTTTATCCCCTTTATAATATTTTATCATGGTTTTATCATTTTAGTCCTGGATCCAGTGTTTCCTCATCTTTTTTAACTCAAGATAATGTTTCCTCAGTCATCTGTGGCAAGGCGAAGAGTCCTCACCTGATCTTTTGTGAATGCATCTGTGTGTGTGAGCGTGTGGGTGCTGTGTGTGTTGAATGGGGGTTGGGAGGTGGGGTTTTAAATTTGTATTTTTTATTCATTTATTTCATTGGACAGCACTTTGTTCTATATTCTATGTATGAAAAGTGCTTTAGAAATAAAGTTTGATTGATTGATTGATTGATTGATTGATTGATTGATATTAGGGTTTACACAGGCGCCAGTTTAGGAGCAGGAGGGTTTTTTTGAGAGGTAAAATGAGTGTATTAGGCCCCTTTTTTAAACTGTTGAGTCAGGTGTACTCCTTACATGAACAGAGATATGACCTCGTACACCATGAGACACAATGGCCCAGTTGACCGGCACTGAGCTGCTGAGGACCAGCACAACCCTCTTGGTCCTTGAGTTGATCACTGGGGGCACCAGAGACACAACTACCTCCACCTGTAAAGAGCTGAGGAACAGAAAGGGGAGGACAGGACCTTAAATGGCTTGATTACAAGCTTAGACGTTCTAGTGCAGACTTGTCCAAGTCCTGATCTCACCCGCAGAGTCCTGAGCCAGCTGAATGGAGTTTGATCACGTGAACTTCAGGACTGATTGCTCCTGCTAGAGCATCTGAGCAGCCCTGCACTTCCTGTTGCTGCAGGTCAGAGGTCATGTAGTTGTGGGAGAGGAACATGGACTGCAGTTGACACAGAGCAGGCAGGTTTGGATCTGTTGTAAAGACAAAGCAAGAGGGTTTGATGTCATAAAATCCTTCGACTAAAATCTGTCGAACAAGTTTAAAAGTAGCTTCAGCCCTTACCCTCATCAAACAGGGCAATAAAGGGTGTATTGCACAACATATTGTAAATATGTAATAATAATATAATGTAAATTAAACCTCAACTTCTAAAAATCCACTTCTGGGGATATGGTTCTTCTGTTACTTAGTATGTGCTTTCTGAGGCCTTACCTTCCCCCAGTTTGATGTAGACTCTGTTTCCATGAGTTGTGTGTGTAAAAGAGGACAGGTTGCCATGGTGTTTGAGTGCCCAGCGGTGCAGCGCCCGTGGACGAAAAGGCAGTGAATGCACAGTTTGTACATGCAGATGCAGGGAGTTGGACTGTACAGTGGAGTTTGAAGAAATCTAGCAGAGAAAACAGGAAATGGGAGTTCACAAACCTAGAGGAAAACTGGATTTTATGTGATTGGATACAACTATTTTCTCATTCAGACTGACCTGCACCACCACTGGGAGGTTTGGAGGGAGTCTATCAGCCTCCAGATACCAGTTGACGGGGAGCTTGGAGCTGAGCAGCAGGTGGAGGGCTTTGAGAGGGGAGGGGGTGAGTGACAGAGGCTTCAACAACACTGTCACCTGCAGACAGGAAAACAGTGGTGGGATTATACAACCGGTCATTAGTAATAATGGTGTTTAAAATAGATGCAGTCAAAATAGGTTGAATCACAAAAATATATAAATAAATCAACCTATTTTAGGTTTGATCTCTCCAAAAGAGAGATGCGCCATATTTTTACTTTCACTACAAACCATCTGGTTAAAAAAAAGCTCTTTCCCTTTTCTTTGCAGTTATTTCTTTGACAAGCAAACAGGCCTGGCTCTCATTTATCTTTGATTAGCTTGAGAAATGATTGTACTCCTCAGGCTTCCTATTTTTGAGGCTTTTAATCATTTATCCATTTCCTATTTTCTTCCAAGAGATACTTCAAATTTCCTCCATAAAATGTCAAAGTTTCAGTGTGGGTAATGTCAGCAGGGTCAACAGGAGGGTTGTGCAAAATCTGAAAGCTAAAAAGTTAACTCATATCAAAAATTTGTGGCGTGGAGGTCTGTACAGTGATTTGTATAATAATGTGTGCTCTTTTTTAAATATTATCTATACAGTTTTATTCTCATCTTCTTTTGTCTTTCATTTTTCCAAACGAAAAGTTAACTTTGATACTAAAATCTATTTTATTTAGGATTTTTAAAATGCTATTTACTCCGTCTTTAAAAGCCACAGGTGTTTTTTGAGGGCGGCTTAGAGACTTATACCTTTCTGTCAGAGCTGCTGGTTGCTCTCCCCACTGCAATCACATGAGTCTCCTTGTTTCCTTGTTCTCTGGCTGCACAGCCTGGACCAGCCTCAAACCTCTCCAGCAGACCCTGAACAGGGTGTTGGGCCTCTGCTTGACCCTCCACAGAGCAACGCAGACCCTCACTGGGAGCTGTGGAGGAACAGGAGGTGCATTAGTGAAACGTTCTTCTAAGACGGATAACAAATTTAAGAGTTATGAGTATGCCCTGTTTTTGTTGTTTGACTTGTCTTTTTCAGAGTACTATTCTCCTCTCTGTGATGTGTCAGTATTTACGAGCTGAAGGTTAAATCCCTGCTCCAGGGATCTGGAAACTTTCCCAGAAGGAACTATGAAACAATTTCAATTTCGTTCTGACTCTTAAAATAAAGACTTTTGACCTGTGACAGCTTTAGCAGAGGAAATACCACTTTTGATGCTTTAAATGAAACATCATTTTTTATGGTAGCCAAGGTTGAACCATTTTTAGCTGAGCATATGGCATTACATTAGCAAGTGTCCCCAAAACAGTCTTTAAAAAACAGTTTATATCAATGAAATTAAGAGCTAAGCTTTAACTTATAACACTCTGGGCACTGTGGGTTCCCAGGTTGCAGGAAGGGAGGAGTTTTTTATATTTTAATGTAGTTGAAGTTTTTACAACTTTGTTATCTCCGGCCAATAATACAATCATATGTTTCAATCCAGGAAAGATCGGTTATTATAAAAGTATAATCCCATGAGTTTACTGGAGAAACATCAGAGAAGGTTGAAAATATGACTGAAACTCAGGTGAAACAGGAGTGTTGGCAGTTACTGTTATCAGTGCAGTTGTTTTTTATTCATTTTTACTAGACAGAGTTGTATTTTGTTAGTCTGAAGACAAATGAGTCCAACTGAAACTCACCTGTTTTCTTCCAGAGCAGGAGACAGAAAACGGTCCATCGAACTCCTGACAGTGAACGCATCGTGAAGGTCTCGCTTTCAGACTGAATGTGACAACTCTTCTTACAACATCCTGCTGAACAGAGCCACGGTGTTACATCAGGACAGAAAAACACTCACTGGAGTTACATGCAAACTCCATGTTAAAAAAAAAAAAAGCTATTGATCCTTCTTTTGCAATGCCATGCTGTATCATGTCATTTTGTATGATGCAGCCTATATCCTGTACCCCACTGCATCGTATCATATCATATGGTATGGTATCATATTGTATTGTATCATATTGTATTGTATCGTATCGTATCGTATCGTATCGTTTCGTATCATATCGTATCGTCTTGAACTGATAATATCATATCATATCATATCATATCATCTTGAACTGCATAATATCATATAATATCATATCATCTCGTATCATATCATATTGTTTTGTATCGTATCATATCATATCGCATCATATCATATCGTATCATGTTGAATCATACCGTATCATATCATACTGTATTGTATTGTATCACATCGTATCATATTGTATTGTATCCTTTCATTCCATTCCATTTCATTTCATTGTATTGTAATGTATTATATGGTGTTGTATCTTATTATACTGTATCCTATCTTATGTTATCATATTTTTTGGTAATATATCCTATTGTTTCCTTCTTTATTGTATCGCATCAAATCGTTGTGTTTTCATTCATATCCGATGGTATGGTATTTTGTCGAATTGTATCCTATCATATTGTATCTAATCAGGGATTCTTGCTGTATAACACAAAATTTTCTCAATGAAAATCTGCATGATCGGTTACATGCAATCAGTCATGCGGCGTAAAAAACAACCCAAGCAGCTACAATGACAGCTGATTGATGACTGCTCTCTTTGTCCAAGCGGAAAAATTAAATATTTATACGTTACAGAATCTTATGATAAACTTCTGTAAGCACTTTCTTTTTAATTTTTTAATTGAAAACTTAGTAAAAACTCAGTTCAATAAAATAACTTTTTAATCAAACCAGAGGAAACTGGTTTGAAGCATCTTGGACGTAAAAGACACATACATGCAGCAAGTACAAATAAACACACTAAGAAGTTTTAAGAGGGTGTTCTCAAATAAATATGTATATGTAATAATAATCAAATATAAAGTATTTCTTTTTACAATGTGTTACAATATATGCAAGGTGTTTTCATTTTTTAAACTAAAAGAAAAGTTTGATGTACATAGTTTTGTACTTTGACCACTATACAGACTAAAACGACAGCGTCTGTATTTTAGGAATTAAAAGTCAGGTTGTGTTAGTTTCAATTTTTTACATTCCAGGACTTAAAAATTATCTACTGAGCAAAAACACAGAAAAGTGAGACTCACCTGCGGCTCAGCATGGGCACAGAGACGCTCTGCTGATCCAGCTGTTTCTTCAGACTTCTCAGAGCAAACACACACCTCCTCATTTACTAAACACACAAACAAACTCACACAAGCCCACGAGCCACGCAGAAACACTCAGATGTCAGCCACGTGCCTCTCCTCTCGTCTTCATCCAACCGAGGTGAGGAAAAGTTCTCTGTGAGGGTTCATTTTACGCACAGAGAGGAGGAGAGAGGAGGGGGGAGAGAGGGCTGTGAGGACAGAGGGGGAGTAAGGATGGGAGGGACTGAGGGATGGTGTGACAGAGTGGAGAGAGACATGGTGAGCGGAGGAATAAAAGAGTCTGAAAGGGTCTCCGAGCGGGAAGGAGGTGTTCAGGCAGAGAAGGAGGGAAGAGGAGGAGAGAGGGGAGGAGAGGAGGAGGAGGGGGGAGGACCTCGGGAGTTTGACCGACCGAAATATTTACATGCAGAGAGAGAGAGAGGGAGAGAGAGAGAGAGAGAGAGCACAAGTTTACAGGAAACTCCATCCTAAAATCTTGATTATCAGGTCAATGATGGAGCCGAATCATCCACAGTGAGAATGAAAAAAATCAGATTGAGAGGAAAATTAAAATAAACACTGACAAACAATAAAATAAACATTTTTAAAAAATTGATGTGTAATTGTTGTGTCTTTTATATAGTGTATGTTTGTGTAACTGTTTAATAGTGTGAGTTTGAAGTTAGTGTTTTAATGTCTGTGTCTTTTTGCACACTTTGGCTTTAATAAGCGTTGTTTTGTGCATGTGTTAAAGTGTGTGTTTTTTTTCATACTTGTGTACTTTTGTGTGTTTGTCTATGTAGTTTTTTAAATTGCATGTGTATTGTTACACGTCTTGTTTGTTGTGTGTAAGAGTGTTCGAGTGACAAAGAAAGAGAGGGATGCTGATGGCCGAGTGGTTGAAGTGGCCCCTGCACTGTCGTTATAGTCCTGGTTGCAGTGGTTGTCGGTTCGAGTCCTGACTACAACCCTTTGTGTGTCTCTTCAGCCGTCTTGTCTAATAAAAGTAAAACTGCAACAACACACACACACACATATTCGCTCACACATTTCTGTCCTCAGCCCTGTAATGACATGGAGGATGTTTTTCATTTCCAGCCTTTGACCAAAATGTATTTTTCTCTAAAAACCAGCTGAGTCCATGTTAGTAGATTTTGTGCGGTGCGTGTGTGTGTGTGTATGTGTGTGTGTTGTCATGTCATTGAACCTCGTCTGTCTCTCACAGGGTCATTTTTGATCATCATCATCATCATGTTGGTGTCTCTGTAAAAGACAGAAACATTCAGACTGTTACAGCAGTTGTATCTCCACAACTGTTTATGTCTACAGCTGACTCTCTCACAGTTGTGGATGCATGACCTTTGTGAGCCATACACTTTATAAAACCGTGTCCACTACATCTGTTTCCACAGAGGGAGAGAGTGGAAGAGCTCTTCTAAGCAGTCAAACAAACTCTGATGAGAATGCCATACCGCTGATGTTAATGGGGAGACCTTTAACCTGAAAATGCTCTGCTTTCTTTCGCTCTGCTTTCAGGGTTTGATGACAAATTTCTCTCTGAACGTGTCTGTGGTTTTACAGAGTCAGCAGTGATGAAGCAACAACCTCTAACTGTTGAACTGTTGAAAAACGAGGTCAGAGACAAAGAAAAAAAAAAACATTTTCTCAAATGACAACAACAAGGCTGTCTGTAAAAGCAAAGGAATTCCTATTGGGTGTTAAAATGCCTGAATTTACAGCTAAATTAAATATGTTTACAGACTATGTTTTGTTTGGTTTATGGTGTAAACTGTACATGAACTATGCAGTGTATGAAAGGCATCAGATCACTGCCAAAGGATCCAGGCTGTTATATCAACAACATGCAGAGAGAGAGCTCCAAAGGTGAGGCAAGAAACACCTGTATTGAAGTGTGTTGTTTTATACAACGTCATGGCCGCTGTATTAAAGTGCATCGTTCATATCTAATCCTATCATTGTATTGTATCTTACCGTATCATATCATATTGTAAGTTGTATCATATTTTGACATTTTTCATAGCGATATATTTCACAGCATCATACCATGTTGTTTTGTATCAGATCCTATCATATTGTGTCCTACTGTACTATACTGTATTGTATGGTTTTGTATCTTGTCACATCATAATCATGTTGTATCATCATCGTATTGTTTTGGATGCTTTTGTTATAGACTGTATCATGTTGTATTCCAGTGTGTTGTTGTCTTCATCTTTACCATACTGTATCAAACCACACTAACGATTCTGCACTGTTTTTAACATGTCGTGTTGTATCATTTTATATCAGATCATATCCTTTAGTTCTGCATTTTATTATATACTGTTTACTGTTTTGTCACACAACTGCCACATTAATACCACATCCATGTACTATTTTCATTAAATTATTTTACATACAGTATACTTGCATTTCCTGTTGTGGGAATGTACACCCTTGATTGTTTTTGTGAAGTATTTCCTGTACTGTATGGAAGAATTAATTAGACGTTACAATTACAATTAGATGTATTTTGCTTTCAAATGACAGGCTGGTGCCATAAATTCTCACTTTGATGTAATTGCAGTCAAATCAGTCACCTCTCAGCTGTGTTTGGTTATTGGAGAATTTTAAATGCAAAAATCTGAATAATTAATATAGCCTATCAAAATGTCTACTTTTACCTAAGAATCGTACAAGAAATCTGTCTTCAGTTTTCTTCAAATCGGTGAAAACTTCTTCTGTTTTTGAGTTCAAGCACTAATAAGTGGCCCAACTCTATCTGACAGCTTGTTTCATGTTTCTCATCCAGTGACTTACTTGTGCATTGGGCTCCAGGTGGACCCCCGGTGGTGTCATCCTTTGCTTTCTGGAGAGGAGTTAAGAGGTCCAAAGATGGTGGTCGCCATATTGGAAATGCTGATTGCAATTATCATCTGCTCTTCTAGAAACCAGTAAAGAAATAAAGCTGAGGCAGGGTCTTTAGCCAATGGAAAATAATGTGAATGTCAAATACTCACCTGTCAGTCAAGTCAGCCACACCTTTTATTTTATTATTATTATAAAAACTCTTCAAGCTTCAAGATCCAAACAGGTGAATCATGAACAAATACAACACTATGTATTCTTACACTGACGGGTCAATTAAAGAAATGACCAAGCTGTAAAAATAGTGATAGTGATGAAGTTTCCTTTGCCTTTGCAAGCAGCCTCCAGTGGACACTTAAGGAACTGCAGGTTTCAAAGCTTTTTAATACAGGAACTAGCAGCTTTAAGTCAAATTCAGCATCTCTAAACTGAGCATTAACCTGTTCTGCAGTGAACATGGAAAATCAACCATAATTTTATACAACATGAAGCTACGATAGAGGGTTACTGCTGCAGCTTGTCTCAAGCTCGTACTGTAGTTAAATTTTTCTAGATCTCAGAGATTTGTCTGCGCTGTCTGAGGGAGCAGGAGGAAAAAAAAAAACAAGTTTGCTAGGTTTGTTGGGGTTGGTTTGTCAATGAGCAGCTGAGGCCAGTCTGCTTATGCTGTGTCACTGTCTTCCCCACTTCCTGGGGCATGATTTATTTTCTCAGTAATGTCTGCAAAATGTCCCTTTAATATATCATCCATGTAACTAATGAACAGACCTGATTAATTCTTGATTTTTTTAACAGTGTGTGTTTTGTGGTAATTGTCTAAATTCTTCCTCTTTCCTGTTTTATTCTCATAATAATTCAAAGAATGTTGAGAATGATGATTAATGTGGAGCACTTGCAATGAAACCAGCTGGGACCCAGCCTGGCTCTGCAGCACAAACCGCTACCATGTTTCATTTACTATCTGCCCACCTCTACTCAGTCATGAGAAATGTTTTGCTTAAGTACTCCAAAGCAGGTCAGATAATTTGGGCTTTCATATCAAAGTTAAACTATTTTCTGGGATGCAAAACCCGACTGCAGAAGTGCTGTCCAGAGATCAGCGTGACCCTAACTTTAAATTACATGATAATTCATCTGGACTTCCATGAAAAACGAATGAAATTGACGACCCTATGACGGAGACTGGTAGATTTGCAGGCTGTGACGAGACAAAAAGAATGATTAAAACTTTGTAAGGTATGTATTTTTGACTTGCAACATCAAACAAGAACGAAGACAGCAAAACAGAAATTCTCTTTCTTGTTATCGGTCTCAAGTTGTTGTCAAAGTTGTCACTTATGAGCCTAAATTTGGAACAACCCGATGACACATAATGAGAGCAGCCTGAGGAGCTACTGGGCCTCAATCATCTCTGATAGGGAAAAGTGGAGCAAAATTCTGTCCTGCAATCCGTGCAGCAGCAGGAGAATTATTAATTTGAATATTTCCTTCCTCGTCTCATAAATGTTTCTTTGAGCGGTGATGATGCAGTTAAATTTCAGGGATTCAAAAAGTCAGTAGTGTAGCAGTTTTGATATTCCAGTGCAGATAATTTTGTTTGTTATTATACGCTTTACACAAAAATGCCTTTTAGTTGTATTCATAGTTTGTCATTTGATGTCTTATTAGTTTTAGTTGTTGAACAACAAAAACATTTCAGTCATGACTTTACATCAAAAGACTTTTGGTCTTCAAAGCGATTCAACTGATCAATCAGAAACTGGTGTCAAAGTTGTGCCAAGTGCATGTTACTTTCTTTACACTTAAATTTGTGTAATAACTGTTTTTTTTTACATTAGTTGGACACTTAGCTTCAGACTCTTCCTCAATGCAATGCTGCTGTGTTGTCCCTGCTGACCAACCAAAGGTTTTAAAGAGGAAAGACTTTTCATCGAAGCCAAGGAACAAAACAGTCTTTCTTCTACAGCCACTATAGGTATCGGTAGATGTATATACTGAACCGACTAAGATAGGGTGACCATATTCCAAATCTCCAAATAGGGGATTCTACTATGCGGGATGGAGTTGTGAGCAAAATTTCGAGGGTGTTTTGGATCGGGAAGAGCATTTTTTTATACGCTTTTAACTCAGTTAAATGCATATTCTTAACTTCCAAAGACAGTGCATGTGTGCGTTGCGTCAGAGCTTTGCTTAGAAGTGAGCAGAGGGGCAGAGCTGCAGAGAGCACTGATGCTCTGCACTGTTTTATAATGGATGGATACATGTTCTTTTTTTTTCTTCAAACAAAACAAAATAAAAAAACCCGACATTTTATCACTCCTTTTTTTCGACTGGTGGAAACGGGCTTCCATACAAAACCTCAGACATTTCAAGGATTTTATAAACTTTCCCCGGAGATTCCCCCAAAAAAAGGGACAAGTCCGGGTAAAAGAGGACGTACAGTCACCCTAACTAAGCATGTTACTAAAATGCATCATTGTATTTTGAGAGACGGATTTGATGTTCATGTGGGAAAATGTGATTGATTTTTGATGTCTAACAGTCCACCTACAAGAATCTTATCTCGCCGTCTCTTCAACAAAAACAAAACATATAAAAGGTCAAAGTTGTTATTATCAGTGATGTATTTTTAACTCCTCCTTGTCTAGTTATTGTCATGGAAAAAAAAGAGTCATTGATTTTCCTTCAGAAAGGAAAGGGAAGGTTGAGGTTTCTCACCACAGAGCCGTGCTGTTGTAGGTATTAAAGCTGGATTTGAAAAAAGCTGTAATTAAACACTGTCTCTCTGTCAGGTTCACATTTTTACTGAGTCACAGTTCAAACACAATTCACCAACAAATGACAGAGGAGGAAACACAAACCAGAAACAAATCTATAAATCACAAAAAAAAGAGAAAATCTTTGAGCGTTTTTTTGTCATCCAGAAATAATTGTAGTTAAAATATCTGTTGTACTGAAAGACAGCAGACAGAAAAGACAGAAAAAAGATGAAGACACAAACTGCTTTTCCTGAACCTACGCAAACATCTGCTGTTTTCTCTCTCCTCTGGCTCCCCCTTGTGTTCATGTTGGGTCGGTGCATGATTGCAGCAGATGTGGATACATTCATGACTGAGGCAGGGACAGCGAACACGTCTTAACACACTGACTGTAGCGGCAACAAACAGCAGAGAGAAAAAAAAAGGATAAGACGAGAAAAAGTGAAGGAGGGAAAGAGACAAACAGCTTTCTGTCAGGATAATCACTTTTCACTTCAGTTCAGTGCGATTTCTGATTATTGTTTTCAATCTTCACTGTGTTGCCAGGCAGAACACACCTCTCACCCCCTGTGTTACATAATCTGGATTATCATCATGACTTCCTTTTCCTCTCAAAGCCTCACAGTGTCACAGATCTGCTGACCTCTGGCAGATCTGTGACACTGTATCATGCGATCAAACTCACTGATCCCCGTTCACACCGGCTCGGCCCGTCTGTCCGTCATCAAACACACACGGTCAGAGAGGATGGGTCGTTCATCCTCGCCTCTCTTCACCTCACAGAATCAGCCGTCACTTCTCAGTCTCTGTCAGAGTCCGCGGCCGGCAGTGGGCAGCTAATAACCTTGTGACCCCTGACATCTGAACCTAGTAGAGGTCTGAGACGTAGTCAAAATCTTTGAAGTGGTCCTGTTCCTTGCGGGAGAGGGTGCGGCGCTCTCGGGGTGGTGTGAGGGCGGGATGCTCCGCCGTAAACTCCACGTCAAAGTTGCTGATGTCTTCTTTTCCCCCGATGCACGGAACGAACGGGGGCGGGACTTTCCTCTGGAGCAGAGCCTCCCAGTCCATCCCCTGAAGAAATATAGATCCAGTTTTTCATTAAAGATGCGCGATCAAAACTCCATCGACAAGAGATGAAAAAGTGAACTCACCCTGAAGAACGGCTGCTTCTTTACATCTTCAGCATCCTTTTCTCCAGAGCCAAGACGTCTTTCAGGATTCCTTCTCAACAACTAGCAAGAGATAAATAACCATCATGAATCTCAACAGCAAGGACAGTACAAGGAGAGGCAGGCTGGAGTAGTGATCGAGGTTATTCACAAAAACCTAAGAAATCACGAAAGCTAAAATGTCAAAAACATTTCATCGTATAGTCGTGCATCGTTTAATTCTATTGAGGTTTCATCTTTTTATTGAGGGAGTAGGACAGTAAATAAAGCAGGAAATTTTCTCTGGAAATGATGGATGGCAAAGGGCTGCAGGATGACTGCCTGCTTCAAAGACTACAGCTTCTGTAAATGAGGCACGCTAAACCATACCAGAGCGCCTCTAGTCTTTCTGTTTTTGTAGAAGTAACATTTGGAGTGCCAGTGAGCAGAAACTCACCCGTCTCATGATGCCTATGGCTTCAGTGGAAAGGAAGCGAGGGTAACGCACTTCGTCATTCACAATGCTGTCAAAAACCTCCTCTTCATCGTCACCTGGGAATGGAGACTGGAAGAAAACACAGCGTGTTCATACAGGTTGAAACTTTCTACTCTGTGTGAAACAGTTTTGCTTTCACAGGAGAGTCCAACCTTAAATATATGGATGGACATCACCATGGACATTTATAAAATAGAGAAGATAATTTGTTGATCACAAATTGGAGAAATTCACATCATACTGGGAAAATTGGGTCAGATATGTCATGCTTTACAGGTCAGATTTTATTTTTCACCAACCAGTGGCCATGATGGATGAAAAAGACTTTTTTATTTTTTAAATTTAATGGTTGTTTGTTTTTCTTCGCATTATTTGGATATAAACAAAAATTTTGGTTTGGCATTTAGGGCAGACAATGGATGCAAGAAGTATGCTTACATGATGTATATATTGTGAATGTCTCATTCTGAATGTTAATAAAAAATAAATTTCAAAAAAGAGAAAAAAGAAACAGTTTTGCTTTTTATTTTGTATGTTTAAAATAAACTTAAATGAACCAATCGATGCCTGTCTTTGCATTTTGTATCAGTAAACCAGTCGCACTAGTTTATATGATGCAGCTCACTTTTTTGATGAGGGAAAAAAAAACAGTGTGCCCTATACACTAAGTTTTACGGTAAGTCAAGGTATGAGGAAAAACTGAAAACAGAAAACTTTTATGATTTGTGAGTAAAAGAGGTGCTGACTGCCATCTTACCTCACCGACCAACATCTCATAGATGAGGACCCCGAGCCCCCACCAGTCCACTGCTCTGGTGTATGATGTGTCTGTCAGCACCTCGGGAGCCAGAAACTCAGGAGTCCCACAGAAAGTGCTGGTCCGGTCCCCGAAACCCATACCTCAAAAAAGAACCAGACATCGATTTACCAACTCTCCATGTGCTGAGAAACGATAAATGCTTTCAAAGTAAATCATGTAAGAAACATGTGAGGTAGGAGAGTCAGTTTACTAAAGTATACATGACTGTATTTTGTCTGGTGATGATACGATGAAGTATTGAAGGGCTCTCACCTTCTTTACAGAGCCCATAGTCGGCTATCTTCACAAAACCCTCGGTGTCCAGCAGCAAGTTGTCCAATTTAAGATCTCTGAAAAAGACACAGGAGGGTCAAACACTGAGGAGTGTGAAGATAGAAAGTTTGGTACACTGCAAAGATGTAGACGATCCAAAAAACTCACCGATACACGATCTTATGTTCATGAAGAAACTGCAGACCTAAGACCACACAGGCTGAGTAGAATCTGAAAAAAAACAATGAAAAGAGAGAGACTAAGAAATGATCATACAAGCTTCTACATAACCAGTGACATAAACATGATCCACATTATCATTCATATTACATCAGTTTAAATATTTCAATTTTTATTTGAATTATTAATGCTGATAAGAAAGACGGAAACCTAAAGAATCAGGTTTGACCCTCTTGGCTCCGTTAGAGATGCTCTCAAACAGAAAGACTAATGGGGGGCTGCCACCGATATGCTTTTTCACTGTTACAGCCACAGACAGCAGACCACGACTATCTCTCCAACAAACACACACACACACACACACACACACACACACACACACACACACACACACACACACACAGACAGACACACAGCAGAACTCACACAGCACGCGGCTCTGAAAAGACGTCGGCGTGTATGTGCATCATGAGGTCCCCTCCTGCCGTGTACTCCATGACAAAACACACATGCTCTGACGTCTGGAAACATGCAAACAGGTTGACCAGGAAAGGGTGGTGGGAGCCGTTGACGATCTCAAAGATCCGCTTCTCACACATCAGACTGGAGACAGACAGAGTGAGTATGAGACAGAGAAACCTGAACATGATGTAACAATGAGGTGATTGAACTTCAGAAGCAGCTTTTTGTCACTTACCTTTCCACTTCATCCCTCGCTACGATGTCTCCCTTCTTCAGGGCTTTGATGGCGTACAGACTGCCTGTCCGTTTGTACTCCGATAGCAACACCTGCAGACATTGAGACTGTAGTGACTGTCCTCGAATATGAATTCAAAGACAAAACTTCTGTCTGAGTATGAATATCCTCACACTTCCCTATGAGATCCATAGTTTAGCCTCAAATCTACTCCATTTAGATGTTAAACTCAGCACTTCATTAACAGTACATATAGGGTCACAGCCATAGCACTAGCCACCAAACATCTTTTTAACTTTGCCTTATTCCTTTAGCAAAGAGGCTAAACACAACTCATCCACTCTCTTCCAGCAGCCGCTTGTTTGTACAGAGACCTCCGAGCGAGTCCATTACGGACTACAGCGGGGTGACGCAGCTCAAGGAAGAACATTTATGGTCATTATTTTATCATTTCCTTGAAGTAACAATCATCATATTAATTATTTTGCACTGCAGATACGGTAGTTCTTCTGCCTTAGCGACTCGGTCTGATTGCATTTCCACGAAGAAATGATCATAAATGTTCTTCCTTGAGCTGTGTCACCCCGCTGCAGTCGATGGACTCACCCGGAGGTCTCTGCACAAACAAGCGGCTGCTGGAAGAGAGTGGATGAGTTGTGTTAAGTCTCTTTGCATAAGAAATAAGGCAAAGTTAAAAAGATGTTTGGTGGCGAGTGCTATGACTGTGACACTATATGTGTTGTTGATGAAGTTAGGTGCTGTTCTGAGCATTATTTGTAACTATAGAGTGGCGTTTTGGTTGAGTGCGTGGCTCTCTGTTTTGCTCTCTGCAGTTGTTACTACAGTTGGTAGAACTAGAGAAGCAAGCAGTCAGCAACATTCATCTCTCGACGGGGGTGTCTAACCCGGTGTTACGGTGCGTTTGACCCTAAATTAATTTTACCCCGGAGTATCCCTTTAATGGTCATCGTGTACGCATCAAGACAGACAGCCCCAGACTGAATTGTGAAGCTACTTTGTAAGATCTTTGACCTTTTGCAGAAAAAGCAAACAAAGGCGCTGATTGATATTTAAGGATTAACAATAATATAATAATATAATAATAATAATAATAATAGAATAATAATACTAATAGGCATGCGTTATAACTTCAGAATAACCTTCGTTAATTCTGTGTGGACTTAAGTCTGAGTACCTTTCCAAAGTGTCCTCTCCCCAACACTGCAACCAGCTTGAAGTCCTGCAGGCAAAGAGGACCTCCAGTGGATCTGAGAAACAGATTACAGGCACGTTATAGGCTGTGTATACAACACATGATAACATGATGTCATATTTAAGTGTGCCTCATGTACCAGCAGAATTAATATGCTCCAGAGTGTCTCTTTAAGTGTTTTTCTTTATTTATTCGGTGACAAATGAAGTATTTCTAATTTTAGGCGGCATACGCTGTGATCCATGTAAATGATGACTCGGCTTTATGACACAGAGAGGTGCCAGTACAGGACCATATTGTGTGAGGGGGTGTGTTTCTGGTGTCAAGCTGTGGTTGCCATATTGCAAAATGATACTCAGGTATAGTTATCGTGTACAGTGTGTATGTTTTCTATTCTCACCTGCGAAAAGAGTTCTGTGACAACGATCTGGGCGGCTGCTCATCAGGGACTTCTGGTGTGGATGGGGGCTCGATGTCTGGTATCTGTTCCTGTGAAACACCACAGAGATAAAAAAGGAGGAGAGAGGAAAATAACAGAAGAAGAGTGATTAAAAATGAGTATAAGGAGGGCCAAAATGGTTTCAAACATCTGTAACTCCCTCCACTCACACAGACAGTCACTGAAGCTTATTCAGGACGGTTGCCAGATTCCCTGCCGGCCAACAGTCTCCCTCCTCCCCTCTTCCTGTCCCCTCCACTCCTTCCTCACAGCTAATTACTTCAGCAAAAAACATCAGTGTAATTAATCCCTTAATACTTCAGCCCGGTTGATAACACCATCTGCCACAGGCCGTTTCTGGCTCCATGGGTACTCCTCTAATTCTGTGTCCTGTTCTGCTCTGGTCCCTGAAATCCTAATGCGTTCAACGCCATCAGCTAAATAATGTGAAGAACGTTTCATGCATGTTTTATCAAAAAAAAAATCCACAGCAAATGTACACAGCAGATGTAAACAATTTATCACCAAATGAATTAAGTTTGTGTTACAGTACTATCAAGATATTGTGTGAAGGAGTTCCTCAAGGCTCAATGTTGGGCCCGTTGTTTATTATTTCTTAATTTCATTTAAATGTAAGTTTCACCTAAACTTTATTGGATCCAGTGGAAAACATAAACAACATTTCATAGCTTTAATGAAAGAAAATGAAGGGAAGTTTACACGAGTTAACATGAAGAAATCAAATCTGCCATAAAAGCCGGACTATGAGGGACAGTCTTTTTTTAAGTTCTAAGGGGATGAGGACTGTGGCCTCTGTGCATGATATTCACGCTTTTACCCTCTGAGCCAGAACGACGGTTAAAAGATCACAAATTCTGAATTTTCTTTTTTAATATATAAGTTGTTAAAGGTGTGAAAAATACACGACTTTTAGGAAAATGTGCATGTAAAAAAACACAAAATGTGTGGTTTTGCCTTAAAAAAATACCTTTAACTGAAAATGTAAAGGAAACTAAACTTGTAAATTTTAAAACAACTGAATGAGCAAATCAGCAGGTCAGGTTGGTTTCTTTGGACTAGCTTTATAAAAACTAACTGGATGCTACTTTAGATGTTATTACAGAGTTTTATCTGTAGCGTCACTCTTCACCAGTGAGTTGACACATTTTTTTTCCTCACTAACATTGTTTTCTGTCCCCTCTCCTCTCCTTCTTAAGTATTTCCCCTCTGGCTCTCCTTGTGTGACCTCTCCCACATTATCGCCCTCTGCAGATTGTTTTCTTCCCGCTGGGAAACTAACACGGATTTGGCCTTGATCAAATTAAAGCTCCCCTCCATCCAATTGTGTCTCATTAAAGCTGTCTCTCTGAGTTTTCAGCTCTCGACTTCTCTCATCATTCCCCTTCTCTTTTCTTTCACCTGTCTGTCCCCTGCCTGTCTTAGATTTCACTGCAGCGCACAGCTCAGCAGCCTGTGACTGGAACTCTGTTTTCATGCCAAAGACTGCAGGTCAGAAGTGAGCAAAATAGAAATGTGATAGTGTAAAGATGCCAATCTTTCTCCCTGTGTGCTTCCCTTTTTCTTTGGCCTCTTTCCCTCTTACTCACAGAAGCAGCAGGTGGATCCACCACCTCTCTCCTGGTTTCAGCTTTGTGAGAGGAGTCGGTGTCTAGATTCAGCTTTTCCACCGAGATTTCTCTGCACACAAACACAAGAAAAGAAAACAAATTAGACTTCCTGTTACAACAAGAATGAAACTTCTTTACTGAAAGTGTAACTCAACAGGACAGAGAAACGTGGAGAGATGTTTGGATTATAAAGTTTGTTGAATAAAACAATGCCCAGACTTCTGTCCAGGAAACTGAGTTGGTGAATATAAACATACTTTTCAGACAAGTTTCAGCATTTGTACAGAGTTCACACACTGCAGACATACCCTACGCTGTGTGAGTGTGTAGCTGAGAAACTCTGTGTGTACGCAGGTGGGTTGCCTCCACTGGGGATAGCGTTTCTCAGCAGGCGGACCCAGGTAGCAATGTCAACATTCATCTGACGAGCTCGCAGGAAGGCTTTACCTGAAACACACGGGAATAAAACTCGATGAAAATGAGAAATATTGATTTATATACTGATATATATGTACCGA
Organism: Xyrichtys novacula; assembly: GCA_962446985.1. Classification (NCBI taxonomy): domain Eukaryota; kingdom Metazoa; phylum Chordata; class Actinopteri; order Labriformes; family Labridae; genus Xyrichtys; species Xyrichtys novacula. The sequence goes on along the minus strand of OY660879.1, from coordinate 10,188,228 downwards.
TATTACATTACTGTATTCAAGGAAAGGGAACAGAAGTAATCGGTACATGCTAATCTATGTATCAAATTAATACTTCTCTATTTAAGTGCTTAGATTCAAGACCAGCGGCATGAAGTTCTGTTTTAGCATGATGAAACTTATCCTTACAAACAACTAACATTTTTAAGCAAATTGCTATTTTATTTAACACATACAGGCTGAAAAAATGCCTCTGTAATACCTCAGGGCTTCAACAAAGTTACTTGAATCTGCCCCTAAATCGATGTTAAAAGGTGCTTCTTTAAAACTAAGAATTTCACTCATGAAAAAATAATTTATAAAATGTTGCAGATAAGCCCTAAAAAGCAGCAAAGGAACAGAGAAGGCGTAGTAAGAAGGTGGTCATGTCATGGTGAGATGTTACCCAGTTGTGTTTTTGCCACAGTGTCAACAGGCAGGAGTGAAAGGTGCTTGACTATTTCCCAATAACTGATTTAATATGATGTGTGAGTCCCTGGTGTTGCTTTTGCTGTTGAGGATGTATGAGGATGGAGTTTGGACCAATCAGAATCAAGCACATAACTCAGCCTGGTAATAAACTGTGCTAATGAGTTTCCTCTTCTTCATGCTGGTAAAAGAAATGAGCCAGAAAGAGCTGCAGACCTGTGAAAGGCGCATTTGTGCAGTGAAGTCAGTCTTTTATTTCTTTATTTCTTTCAGCGTTGATGCGATCTTTATATGGCCGTACTTAAGCTGTGTTTCTGAGGTGGAAAATGATGCTTTCATCAGCTTGTAAATGTGGGACAGATGGAGAAGAGCCTCCTGTAGCTTTAATGACGTGAGACGGCTGAGCTGGGCTGCATGACCGGGGTTTGTTTTTCCAGTAAATGTTTATACACCCAGTTCCAGAGAATACCAGAAGCCATTTATAATCTATCTGCAGCAGCAGCACTCCTCGTCCCTTATGGCTTATAACTCTTTTAAACACGTTCTGCACCTACGCAGAGCGAGTAAAATTTTCTGTTTGAGGCTAAAATGACTCAGAATCCCCAACAACGCAAACACTGCAATGGAAAAGGTTAGAGGTTAAAAATATGCTCTTATCAAAAATCAGGCAGTGAATTACTGTTTTATTTTTCATTTCCAGATCACCAACCTACGCAATGTCAGTCCCTGAGAACTTGCTTCAGTAGAAACTCAAGTATTTCCAACAAAAGGCAGCTTTACAAACTGGAGATGCTTCGTTGAAAACAAATGAACATTTTGGACCCTGTTGCTACTTTGAGAAATAAAAGGTTCACCGGTTTAAGAAGCTTTTTCAAAATAAAACCTATACACCAGTCACACCCTGAATTCTACTAAATTTTTGTATCTTCTGTTCTAACATTTTCATCTCATTAAAATTTCAAAACACAAAAGAGATCGGAGTATTACTACCTTGAACTACCAGAGCAGTCAAATTGACTGTATGCTTTTTACAAAGGGTGTTATATTTCACTATTTGCAACATTTTCACGCTCTTTCTCCTGCTCTATTGTTTGTTTTGTATTTGAAGCTCTGTGAAGCTAAAATCTTTGCTCAAAACTCAAGACTAAAAAATTACAACTAAAAGAAAAAAGATAAGTCTGAAGGCTTTCGCCTCGCTTCAGAGCCTTGATGGGGAAGAATCCGATGGATAAGCAAGGTCAGGGAATGATGTCTCTCTTGGTATTTTGAGGAAAGTTCTTAAAAATCTCATTCATAATGATTTTCATTTTGTGTACTGAAGTGTTTTTTTTCTTTTCCACCAATTTATTATTAGTTTTTATTGTTGATTATCCAAATTATGTGCAAATAAAGACTGAGCAGTCAAAATGATCGCCTTCGGTCATTCTAGTAGTTGCAGAATTTTGTTAGACCGAGTGTTAAAAGTGAAAACATCTTGGTTATACAAAAGTAAGTTGGAAGAAATTAATGAGATCGGAAAAGAGACATTCACTGAGTGCATTTAGAGAGTATAACAGGTTAGGATTTTAACCTGCTAAAATTGTGTGTAATACACAATTTTTACGCCTTTTTATATCATCTAAAAAATTGGATGTCATAAGTCTTGACTGACTATAAGGCACCACGATCAAAAGCTGTTAACAAATGATACATGGGTCAAACAATTCAAACCAAATAAATGTCAAAAAACATTAGTTAGTCCTTTTTACACTGATTTATGTTTCTGTTTAATTTTCTAAAAGGGGGACTGATTACAGCTCTGTAGATAAAACTGGGCTTCTGACGTGTTCTGTACTGAATTATCAGAGTGGAGGAGTAACACAGAGAGAAAACAAACCTAACAATAACAGAAGAGTCATGGATCTAGGCTGTGCTGATATTTAGTTCATCTGCCCTCTCTCTCATGTGATACCACTTGGCTTAGTCCTGGATGATCCCCCAGTGTTGTGGAAGTAAAACAGTAAATCACTGGAGTTTCCCTTCAAAGCCAGATTTGATTAGATTAGGCCTGAATGGCATTTGAGTGAAACATACCGTGCCGTTTAGAGAAGACTTTCTTCTGCCTCTGAAGTCGTCGCCCTCTCTCTATCACTGGGTTGAAGAAAGTCACCTAAAGCAAAAACAGATTTCACAAAGTTGAAAATAGCACGTCTAAGTACAGTAGAGCAAGTAAGTATAAGTCCATGTACCTGTTTATACTGTTGCTAAATGCAGCTTGTCTTGTTTTATACAGTGTGTTGTTTTTTTGTGATGCGTACCTCAGCCAGCAGCAGCCCCTGTGGCTCCAGTTCCAGCTTGACCTGGTGTCTCTGGTTGTCCAGGAACTCTTCCAGCTTCAAGTATTTCAGAGCACAGAGGCAGCGGTAATCTCTCCAGTACACTGCGATCTCCATCTCTCTGGACTGATCACACATAAAGCAAAAAAAAAAAAAGAAGAGGTGTGAGGAGACAGTTGTTTGTCAGGCCTGAGTCTGTTGAATTAGAGTTAAATTAGATACACTGTAAATCAAATCCAAGATAAAGGAATCTAAAAGACTCTCTGGTTGTCAAATATGTTTGTCAGGAGCTTATAATTGTCTTTATCATCCTTTAAAAAGTACAAAATTAAAACAGATTTCCTAAGCACAAAACCAGGTTAATTAAATCCTACAATCCTCATTGACTTTGTTATCTAAAAGTTTAATCTTCAAAGATGTTTTTTGACTTTCTTGGCTTAAGCTTCTCCGGTCAGCAGCTTTTCAGCAATAATCATTCATTCATTTTACAAAAAACTGGAATCACAAAAAAGTTTGTGACATAAACAGCACATCAGCTGATTATAACATCAGCCCACATCAGCTGACAGATCAGCTGATCACCTCCTACCCATCGGGCTGGCAAACTGGGCGTTTTGTTTAAACTTCCCTATTCTGTGCAAACCGCTGAATGACCTGCTTCAACCAGCGCCTCTTTTTTATACTGTGTCTAATTTTATAACTGATGCTCACTCTGTTCTGTACCCTGAGGGTCTTTGCTGCTGCTCTACCTGCCTTGGCTTTTCATGTATGCACATAAAGCTGAGGGGAGGTTGAAGCTTTTGTATTTTGAGTTTGTTTGGTTTATTTTTCTGTATTGAGACCACTGTTCTAGTGTTAGTCCCCCCTTGTGAGGGCCTGGGTTTGTTTTGGGAATTTGGGGTTCCGGTAGTTTGGGAAGAAAAAAAAAGGGAAACAGGAAACTGTAATATGGGTGTAACTTCATTTTATGTATTCATTGCTGTTTTTCCTGTAAAAATAAAAAATATTTATTTATTAATTAAAATAAATAAATAAATAAATAATTAAATAAGAAGAGGTATGCTCTGCCCGCCTGTCTGATAAAAGTGATCCCGACTGAACTTTTACTCTAATTTAAGTTATATTCCAGACATCATAGCAACATTTCAATGCCTGGCAGTAAAAATCTTGTTGAAATGTTTAATTCTGCTCATTTCAAAGTGTCCACTTGTTTATTTTTAAATCTAAAAGAGATGAAACATGGGACGTCTTTCCATAAGAGACAGGTATATTTACTCCAGAGTCCTAAAAGACCGAGAGTTTTAATTTACCCTCTCCAGCTCCACAGTGAAGGTCTGATCCCAGGCTTGCTCTCCAACTGTTTTCCAAAGTGTCTGACCCACCACCGTGTTCTCCAGCTTCAGCACTGTGCTCACCTCCGCTGAAAAAACACATGATATTTTAAGAAAATTAGTCATAAAATAAATTATCTATCAGGAGAAAACAAACTTACTTGAGAGCTCGTCGTTTTTGCCGGGGATCTTGAGGCTCATGCTGCTGGTGCTGCGGCTGTAGAGGCCGCTGAGTTTAAAGGATGAACGTCCGTCTCCTGGAGTGAAAGCTGGGAGAACCACTGGGGTCCCTCTGCTCCTCCCAGGAACCACCTCCAGCAGCCCTGTACAGCCCAGGAGACGCACCTGAAGAGTACCTGAAAGGAAAAAGATAGTCATTTGAAGTTACCTCGATAAGAGCTAGCGAGAAAAACAATCAAAACAATAGGAAGAAAACAAACCCTGGTAAAGATGAATGAACTGTTCCTGTGATGTTGTATTTTGTGTTTACCTGTGAGTGGTGATGGTTTGCTCAGAGTGCTGTACTGGTTATGAACATAGGGGGTGCTGTGGCGGGAGCTAAACGCTGAAGAAGAGGCCAGCACCAGCTCCTCCTTGATGAGGCAGGCTTTGGGATGATCCTCGGGAAGCTCTACCAGCCGCTGCTCCAGGGAACACCTGAGCAGGTCGAGACGCTGGGACGACTCGCTCAGACCACACTGGGCCTGAAGACATCAATACACAACTGATGTCAGAACAAAAATGTGCTTTATATAGAACAAACACAGGAAATGAGGAATGGTGTAAGTCACTTTGAGCAATTTAATGTTGTTTACACCCATGAATACAAATAATTTTAACTTATATATTGGGATTTATCGCTGAAAGGAACAACATTAAGGCAAACGTGTGTCTGTTTGTTTCAGAGTTAGAAGATCCACAGCTTTCAGAGATCTGGGTTAAAACAAAAGCAGGTTATTTTATCTTGGTACAAAGAATGGAGTAAGGAGAAAACAGAAAGCTTGGTTTGGCCGAAAGGCTACAAAACCGACTTATTTGAGTTTCTTAAGCTCCCCCATTAATACATAAAGCCTCATTTGGACCTTGAACTGTTGGAGCGAGGTGTGTTGTTTCTTGCTTTTAGTCAGGTGAGGGTAGTTGTGGCCTGATTTCTTATTACAAATACATTCTTTTTTTTATTTTACTTTAGACAACAAAGCTTCAAAATGACTTTCTTTTTGTTTCTTTTTAACATAATACTCATAAAGTATGTAAACTTGGCACAAGACTCATAATTAACTCATTATCCTCAAAGTAACTCCTCTCTCTCACCTCAGCAATGGCTTTCTTGTCCTGGACTTTTCCCGCTCCCAGCAGTCGCAGCATGTTCTTAGCCCCCTCTGCCATGGCATGCTCCACACGGTAGTGATGCCACAACTCCTCAACACGGAGCTCCACCCCAGAAAAGTCTGGTTTACCTGTGAGAGAACACAAGATTTATTGTACATGATGAAATCTGACCATTGGTTTGGCAAAAGAACTAACTTAATAATCAAAATTGTATGTTTTCGACAGTTAAACTAAAAAAAAAGCAATGTTTTGTTTTTACATTCATTTTGGCTAGTATTGGGGTCATGAGTTAGCCCTTTTTTTTATTATTTTATTTTATAGTAGATGGCTCTTAAAACAGAATCTAGAAATGAGAGGAGATAGATTCTCTTTAACCACATGAACACAACAGTTTTTCTTTTAAAACCTCTCGCTCTGATTTAAGTCTTTCTGCTTTTTTTAAATTTGGGGTTTATGACATACACTGCAAAGTTACTGTTACCAGGTCATATAATATCAGCTCAAAATGAAGCATTATATTGAATATCACATTAGCTCCAGTGAGACAACAGCTAGCATTATAATCACTGACTAACTAGATGGTCGATATATTACAATCTCCTTGACTGCTGGCATCTGATGTTAAAGCCCATTTGTTGTCGTATCTTGAGATATGAGCAGATTTCCCTCCACTTTTTTCACCTAGTTGACATGATGTTAGCTCTTGTTATGTAACCTACAAATTTGGACCCCTCTGTACTTATTGGATTAGCTTTCAGCTTCTTTTTAGCTACTAACTGACTTAACAGGTGATGCTCCCCTAGTGTAGCAACAGGTGATCAAATATGCTGTATCATCTAAAAATGTCTAATATACACTCAAGCTCTTTTTTCTATTTATTTTTCAAGAAATGGTAAATTATATTGTATGTCAGTCATCCACAACAATATAATAACACTGTAAGTACATTTGAGCCTCCCACCCTGAGTATGACACCAGAAGAAAACAGCTTTGTGTGAGTATGTTACGTTCGTTGCATGTGTCCTTCAAGAGTAAGCTCATGTCGTCTCCATTATCTCTGCTGCTCTTACTGCTGCTCTCAGCCTCCTCTCTCTCTTTCATGTCAAACTCCTTCCTCCCCTTTGCTTCACCCTGTTGTCATGACTCAGACCTTTCAGTCTCACTCCCTTCCTGGCTCCCCGCTTCTGTCCTGCCTCCTCTCTAACCTCTGTTAAATGAGCCGTGGCTTTTAGTTGTTGGGCAACATCAAGGGGGATGGAGGAACATCAATACGACTCTAACCTGAGCCGGTGAGAGGTCTGTAATGGACGATGTGTGTGTGGATGCGTGCGCGTGTGTTGACTGGAAGACTGTACGCTGTGAAGTTCTGAAGCAAGAATTGATCCATTACAACCCACATTATAAAATATTCAGTATTTATAAGCTGAAAGATCGGCAAGAGGGATGAAGAGGGGAATCAAAAGAAGAGAGTGAGTATAAAATGTAAGGTAGGATAGGTACATTGGTTGTCCTCAGATTGCTCTGTGGCCTGCATGGCTTTTCGAATCTGCATGCGGATGATGTCGATCTTTGTCTTGCTGTCCTGCAGCATCTGCTGAGCTGTCTGGAGGAGCTTCTTGTCCTGCGGAGTGATTAAAAACAAAAGGCAATGAGGGAGAGACAATGAGCTTTGATAATAAAATGAATGTAGTGAATCAGCGAGGTTGATGAGTACCTTAGTGCCTCCGTTGGCATAGATGGGAATCATGTTCTCTGCACCCTGTTTCACCTTCAGCTCGATGTTTAGCTGTCGCTCCAGAGCTGCGATGCGGTGTTGGTGAGCCGAAGTCCGATTCAGTGACCCTGGAGACCTGGGACAATCTGGGTAAGAAGAGAAAGTGGATGGTGAGATCATAGACTGTATATAGACTAGACGCTGTCTGCCTCCTCACTGGGTGAAGCTACTTGGAGAACAGCACCCTCTGGTGACGGGCTGCAGTATAGGTCATAAATCCTGCCTCCTCCAGAAATCCTTATGGGGCTGTGGACAAACTTTAGAAATTTATTACGCAGAATATACATTTTTCTCCCCCCTGCTTGTGATGTTGACATGTAGTTATTGTAAGACTGGTTTGATACTTGGTCAATGAGACGATACAATATATCACCAGACAAAATATTTCGATTCTATGCTGCATCGAGTTTTTCTCCCATTTCTATCAGACATCATCAGATGCACCTTGTCTAGGCTCAGGTGCTCAGTGGTCAAAAGTCTTCCTCACAGATGAAAGTAAATTTAGCATTTCATTTGGAAATCAACACTCTGTAGTCTGGAGGAAGATCAGAGAGCCACAGACAGTGTTTGAAGTTGCTGTGATGATTTGGGGTGCCATGTCTTCTGCTGATGTTGGTCTGCTCTGTTTATCAAACCTGAAGTCAACACAGCTGCCTATCTGGGGATCTTAGAGCACTTCATGCTTCCATCTGCTGATAAGCTGTATGAAAATGATGATTTCTTTTCCCTCCAGGAGTTGGCACCTGCTCCTGCCTACAGTGCCAAAACTACTAATTCACTGACCATGATATTACAGGGCCACAGAGAGTCTGTGAGAAATTTGAAAAAAAAATTGAAAGCTGCTATCAACCTGCCCTTCAATAACACTGCAGTAGTGTTACAGGCTGACTGCCTCCATGCAGTGACTCATGAATGCCCTAAGTACTGAGTGAACAAATAAAAACACTGAACTGATGTTGGACAGCTTTGTATTCAAATGATTTTCCGATAATTTGAGATATGTAATTCCAATTTTCATGTGTTATAGGCCAAAATCATCAAATTAAAACAAACATATTTTAAACAAAAATATTATATATTATAACATATGAAAGTTTGGCTTTCTGAATTAAACCACAGGAGAAAAAATGTTTTCTGATTTATAAAGATACATCTGTATTTATGTTTCTCTCTCTTTTTGGCCTGTGGAATTCCACATTTCAAAAGTTGCCACAAATAGATCAAAATTTCTGGGTGAATTCATTTGAGCCACTGAAACATGTTTCCTAATTCACCACTTCGTTAAACGTTAAATGTTTTTTCCAGGAATCTACCACCCATTGGATTTATTAGCCTTAGTCTGATAGCTTATGCAAATATCCTGATAACAGATAAATTCATGTAGGCAGCACTAGGCACGGCACATTCACTTGCAGTAAATGTGTAACGCTGATATTTCACGTGTTGTCTAGTCCATGCCACAGTCACAGAAACCTTTTTAACTTCTCCTATGAATGGATTCTGTACCTTTAGTGTCGTCAGGGCCTTTGACCACGATGTGCGCATCCAGCTCCTGCAGCTGAGCGTGTAGAGACTCCAGCTTACGTTTGGAGCTGCGGATCTGTGAGTCAACCTGTTGGGCATTTTTCTTGTCTGTGGTGGCCTTGCGCAGGTTCTCTGCACCCTCCTTGATCTTTAACTCTTTTCGGATCTCCCTGCGGATCCTCTCTCGCTCCTCATCCAGGCGCTGCTGTACACTTGAGTCTGAGAAGTCAGAGTTTTGGTCCAGACCGAGCTGCTGAAGCACTGATAGCCCACCTGGGTCACTCTGCATGAGGAAAAACAAGAGGAGGGTTAGAGCTGCTGGTAGAGACTTGAGTCTTATGTTGACTTGGGTGGCTCCAGGGTCTTGTCTTTTTGCTGATCCTGTCAGGACATTTGAAGATAATATTCTCTACAAGTAAATCCTATTTGCTTTTGCATTTCACTCAGAGGCTGAGGTGTATGCTTTAGTCGGTTTAAACAGCGCTTTTCATTTTAACATGAAAGAGAAACTAAGTCAGGATGTGGTGCCTCTAGCGTAGCAGACGTCATAACTGCTAGCTGTCACCTGGTACAGTTCTGACTGAGTGGAAAATGAAGGGTTAAAAAGAGGCAGAAGCGAAGCTATCGTGGGGGCAGGGAGGCCGGCTGCCCCAGGGCTCCCTACCGTCACTATATGACTATTCTCCACTAAATTTATAAAACCATCCTCATCAGCAGTGTCAGCGCAGAGCTAAGTTTCAGCCAACTCAAGCTCATAAAGAACTATTTGCATTCATGGATGGATGAGGCCAGACTGTCAGACCTCACTCTGCCGTGTGTTGAAAGACACATAAACATCGACAAGGACAAAGTGGTTGACAGGTTTTCCACCACAAAGGAGAGGGTGATAAAGTTTTAAAACAGACTGTGACATGTACGGAGTTCAAAAGTTCAAGTTTGTTCAAGAGTTTGGATTGTTTTGTTTAATGAAGGATGGTGGACACAAAGACACACTGACTGAAGAGTGACAACGATTGTGAGTGAGACTAGATATCTGTCTTTAGGGTGAAAATGTAAATTTTCTCCCTGTCTGTTACACTGCCTGTGGTTTTGCTGCTTACTTGTATGTAAATAGTTTTTGTAGATTGCTGTGTCTACTTGTTTCAAATGATCGTTTTGAGAGTGGTGGTGCTGACTGGACAGCACACCTGTCTGCTGTGCTTAAATATAATAAAGCAACTAGGTCATAAACTCTTCATGTTGTTGTTGCTGTTTGCTAAAACTTGAGATTATAACCAAGTTCAATGATCACTTATGTTAAAGGCCCAACATAAGGTCCCCTGACATTGTCCTGCTCAGAGTGCAGCGAGAGTGTAGTCAATCCTCAACATGTGAAACCTTCCGAGCTTAGACTGCGAGGACGCTTTAAATCAGATACTGTGCTTAAGTGTGTAAAGAGCTGAGTACTCACATCAACTCTCTTGCTGATCAACACTAACCGGATTACAGCAGATTAGATCAGCATTAATACAGACTCAGATCAATCTGCTCCTTCTGGACGGGTCAAAGGTACAGACAACACTCAAAAAGAGCAAGTTTGATTGAAGTTTGTCATTGTCTCCTTTTGCAGCTCTGTGCAGTTTGCTCTGGTTTTGTATCTGACTGCATGGTTGAGCAGTCAGCATCTCCCCTCTCTGCTGTGGACTAATGGAAAAAATAGAACTCTTGTGATCAGCTGCGGAGTCCGGCGATCCGCAGCGGAACGGAAAGAAGTCGGTGGAGGTTGCTTCAGCTTTAATGGAAACGATCAGCTGCGATCGGCAGATAAGGCCTTTTTGTAGCCGTTCCGGATGCAGTGGGAATTGGGGTTGAGAGCTGCACTGTGCACTCTTATTCTGACAGAGCTCACATTTGTTTATGATAAGATGATGAGCTGAACAGGGAAGGGACACTTCTTGCTAGCTTAAAAAAGAGTCAATTCATGACTGTTGACACAATTTTTTTTGTTTATATCGAGCTTAGTTCGTGAAGCAAGCTAGCATAAGGCGGCTAGTTCAGATGAAAACAAAAGAAACACTTCATCGTGTGGGATGGCACAGCCTGCTTTCAGCTCCAATAAACTAACATGGAGCTGAACAAAATGTCAAATTGAGGTTTTGAAAATGCAGCTGACAAACCAAAGGTGAACAACATGTTGAGAATGTGCATCACCTTTAAGTATGATATATGACAGACAGCAAGAAGTAGTAGTACTGAATGTTGTCATGTCAATAAGTAGCGTACATACCATCATGCTGAGAAGTGAGCTCATACTGTATTTGTGTATCATTAATATTCAGAGCTTAATGCCTTTGTATTCCCACCTTATATTTGAACCCTTTACAAAGTCACGTGTAGAGAAGTTTAACTCAGAGGATAGAGCTTCAAAAGAGTAGAATTTGTAGTAAAGCTGTTGTATTGGATTGCATTAAATTGCACAGGTGGTCATGATCTTACGGTGGATCACTCCTTTGTGTATTTCACTAGTTCATATAACATGGTGTGTTGCCATGGTGCTTTTTAGTGCTTTCTGCCATTTTGAACAGGTGCAAACCAAAAAAAAAGAAAAGCCCTAAGTTGAGGGATCAACATTTGTCTCTTCTTTCACTGTGCCAGAGTGTGCAGTTGGCCATTCGAGAGATATGATCCAACATGACAGACAATCATTTAACTGGACAGGAGCAGCTGAATAGGACATGATAGGATGTTGTGACTTTCTGCACTAAATATGGGTCAGAATCGGCCTTTATAAACTAAAATACAATGTCTTTTTCCAACACCGGCGTACACTCACTTTTTTTTTTTTACTCCTCACAAGCCTTTTACACCTCATTTTACTTTGAATATCTCAACAAGATGCTGCTTTTTGACTCGCCGGGTGAATGTGAAGTGAAATATAGACAATGTTACTAAAAGCTCAACTGTCAACTGTCCACACTGAGGACAAAAACAATCACATCATTAACACAACTGAGTATTAAAACTGTTTTACCCTGTTAAAAAAAACGGTTCACTCTGTTTTAAGAGCTGCTAAAAGCTGCAGTGCCATTATAATTTATCCTACAGCATTGACGAGGAGGATTCAAAGTGGTACCCAACATTAACAATCAGATTAATTGTTGTTAGACATAATTTATGAAGGTTATTAAAAGTGCAAGGTCATTTTAACACAGAGGCAACAAAGTTCTCTTGCAGCAAAACAAAAAGGGGAGATCTGCATATGAGAATAACCAACAATGTGTGATAACTTGGAGATATCAGCTGTAATCTCCAGGTTTGTTCAGGTATATTTGGGCTTATGAGGTGTGTTTATGCTCATGACAATGTTACTGCCAGTGACTGCACACACACATCATTCAAGGTTTTAATATACTGAAGCAATTCAACAGCCTTCACATAATCTTAGCTGGACATTATGAGCTCTACAAGAGGAATGTGCAGCATGTTTCAGGGAGATTGGGTTTTACGTTGTTCATGTTATTGTGTCCATTCCTGTTAACCAAACATATTCTCAGTAAACCCATTGACAAAAGATTTAAAAAACTGTCATATATTTATCTAATATTGTGACATTTGATCTCATCGCACATACACACACTTACACACTCACTCTGTCCCCTCCCCTCTGCAGGGTATAATGACGGAGCGTTCAGGGCCTTTCACTGCACCATGCAGCCAGGCTTCCAGCTTAGCAGATCTAATTACAACATCTTAGCTCTGTGTGTCCATCCAACTACATGCAGGCCGGGACTACAGCTCCGCTCTCATTAAAGCCATAATCCATCTGCAACACAATACAGTACTACAGTCAGGCAACCAAACCTCACGCCAAGCGCTGGCAGGGTTTGAACCGCTTATTTAATGCAGTTTAATGTCATTGCAAAAGCCTGCAGCGATGTGATTTAGCAGATTTCCCAATCACAAGTCATTAAAATTTGAAAAAATGAAAAATGTGCAAATTTCAGGAAGCTCTGTGTAAAAGAAGCACAAACGCGTCTTATTTTGACACCACAAACATGTCAAGAACTTTTGGTTTGTGAGTTTTGGTGCCCCCTTTTGACAAGGTGGTTCCTTTTTCTTCTTCTTTGCTTTACATTTGTGGGAATCAAGATCCAATTCCAGATGAGAACTAGTTCCAGCTAGTTTGAACCATCCACATGTTTTTCTTTTAAGCTTGGTGGTCCCTTATAGATGGTTCCTACTGTCTTCATATGACTGTGTGCACGAATGACAACCAAAGAGTCAGACAAGAAATGATGGTGGACAGAAGACAGGCGCGGTCCAAATCGCTGTCTAATACAACATAATATCCTTTTGTTTACCACTTAGCCTGAAATCCACTGGTTTCACAAGTTTGGTATCTTTATGGTTGTAAACTCCGGATGTCTGTGCATTGTGCAACATTAGGGAAGATCAGCGTGTTTGATTTTCAGAGACTGTCTGGATCCGAGCAGTGAAAACAAAAGTTATGTGTGATGATTTTGTTGTGAAATAGTGTTATTTCTGTTGTTAGCTGAGTCTGCAAAATAGAGGCAGCCATCTTTGTTTTGATTTGACAGCCAATCTGAGGCTGTATCTGTCCTAACCAAAGTGCTGCACAAGCTCATAAACACATGGTCAAAAAGCAAAATAAAGTTGAGTTGATGAAACAGAAAACATGTAAAGCCACAGATAAGCAGAATTGGTGGTTACACTGTTATCATCAAGACCTCATCAGTATTCTTTTCCGTGAGGAATCAGTATCTTTAACAAAAATATCATACTCCGTTATTTTAATGACCAAATGACCACAGAAAAAAATAGGATGTCATAGAGTTTAATATCTGAGGACTGTCCTGTATGATGAGTGAGGAAAAGCCCGATCAGTAGCATGAAATTGATCACGTAGTCCGACCCTTTCCCCCCTCTAGCACTTAAAGCCATAAAAATATCCCAATAGGAACAGTCTTTTCTTCTTGATGCTTGTTGCTTTGATGAATCCTGAAGAATTAAGAGTTATACATCCAGTCTGTTTAAGAAACAGCAAAAAACCTTCTCTTTAAATTAAACGTGTTTAGCATAATTTTCAGATAAAAGGGTTTTGTTACTATAGAAACAAGATTTGGTTTTTGATAAGTCTTTCTCTAAAAATTAATCTTGAAAAGGTGGGGTTGTCTTTAAATCAGGGTCATCTTTTTTTGGGGTCAATATGGTATTAAAGTCTGGGTGTTGGACTTATAAAAACATGTATCAGAACATTTTCAGCACAGATACGTGATAACTGCATACAACCATGTTACTGTGGTCTGAGACGACTCACAGCACGAGCAGCAGATGAAAACCACCGCTATTTAAAGTACAGGAAAAAGCAGAGATAAAAATGCACCAAAATAAAGTATCAGTCATCACATAAGTCATACAGCAATCAAATAAAACACTACATGTGACCAGTCTACCAAAAACTAAAGTCACAGTGAGGAGATTTTATCTTAAAAAGTCTCATATTATCAGCAAGAGGGTTGGTCTCTTTATACCGAGTCTTGTGTTTCAGAGGGATTTTCCATTTAAACAAGTTAGGTTGATATTCATCACTAACTCAAACGTGTAAAGGTGAAAACTTATAAGCAATAAATCAGAGTTTACGATGTTTTGTACTTTTTACCTTAGTTAATAATCATTGAACAAATCAGTTTATTAGCTCATCATTCTGCATCTTGCAAAAAGGTTCTCTTGAACAAAGAAAAGTTTTAAAATAAGTTTTGTTTTCTATTCATTTGCGCAGTTTAGTAACAGTTACATCTCTACCACGGTTCAGATGTAACTTCTTCATCCTGAAAAAGCTCCACAGATTTCTTCACAACATGAAAACTCTTCTTCATAGCTTTAAAGGAGCAGTCAGGAAATAAAATACACAAATCATCACCGTGTTTTTGCACACAATCACCTGAATATAAGATTGTATCTTTTTTGTTGACTACGAGCAAGTCCTTTCTTCATCAACATGAGAGTTGGTTCCCTTTCAATGGAGGCTGCCATCTTGCACAGCAGTCATTCTACAGTAGCACAGATGGTACAAAATAGTACTTTAAGTGTGTTTCTCTTTAGTGGGTGCCCATGTGAGGTGCACTGGTTAGATGAATCAAAGAGGAGTGTGGTCGCTGTTGTGCATAAAAGAATTTGTACTGAAAGCCATTTTTGATAGCAAAAATGTGACCAATAGAGGATCACGGAAACTTTTTACCCTCAAAAACTACAGTTGCTTCTTGAGGTTCACCAAGAGGGAGTGTGAGCGAGGGAGCACTCTAGAATCTCACTTCTAGATGAAGCTTAATGTTGCCACTGTATTACCATCACAGGATTCAATCACCAATCATGGGATGATAATAATCAGCAACATTGTGATGTTGTCAACTTAGCAAATCATTGGCTATCTTTTGTCTTTCTGCAAATTATATTTATTATTTGAGTCCTGCCAAAATTAGAGAGGCAATCTTTCAGCCAACCATCAAAAGAAGTCAGGGGAATACAGACATTTTAGGCACATTAAGTCAATGTTGACCAATAACGACAAGCATCAAAGCTGCAATAAAAATCATAATAAAGCACCCATAACATATCAATAATTTGAGGACTCTAAGAATAAAACAGGAATGCAGAGTTGAAAAACCCAAACAGAATTCTAAATTACTACTATACACCATAAAATAAACAAATATAAAGGTTAAGCTTATTTGAACATGTCAAGCAGAAATGCAACAACCTGTAAATGTCAAGAAACTGAGCATATCTTTCATGAAAAGTCCAGCTGTTTTAAAACTGAGGAGCAATCAAGAAAATCTCAGGACATCCAAGTTCAGCTGGTTGGAACAAAAGTTAGGGTTCGATCAATATCAGAAAACAAAAATGGAGTCTGACTAGCTCTAAAACACACGCATTTTTACTGCATATATGCATTTGAGTTGAGGCTTGAGTCGAAGCTTCTCAAGTCTGAAGAGAAAGCACAAAACCAAACCATGAAGGACAGGAAGGGAGAGTTTGTGTTGTGACGCACTCCTGTTCAACACAATACGACTGAGTCCCAGGTGTTTTATGACAAAGAACCTCTGGAGTCAGATGCAAGAGAGCACACACAGTGGGGCAAATTACAACAACAAACAACAATATAAAGTCACTATCGGATACAAGATGTTTTTACAGGAAGTGAATGAGGAAGCTGAGTGAAAAGAGAAGGGCCACAGACATGGATAGTGAGAAAAACGACGGCCATGTTGAGGCCTGCTGCATGTGTTAGCGTCTTACCCAAAACTCTGTGTCACTCTGCTCAATGTGCAGTGGACAATCAACCTGAAGGTCCCCAGGTAGGTTCTCCAGTGTGTCCTCACTGGCCATGTTCAGCCTCCTTTTGGCTTCGACCTTTCAAACCCCGTCTCCAGCCACCCACACACAACAACACACACAATAACACACACACACACGTTGTGCTGACAGTAGAGCCGGTCAAGGCTATTCCTGTCTCTCTTTTTAAAATCCAGGATGTTCTTCCCGCCAGGAATCAAAAGCCTGTCCAAGAGTAGAGAGAGTGAACAAGGCAGAAGGGAGGAAGAGAGAACAGCACAGCCCTCAGCCCCACCTCGCTGCTTCCTGTTCTGCTCTCTGCCCGATAGAGACTGAGGCGTCATGCACTTTGTACACACACACACACACACACACACACACACACACCGACATTTAGGAGGTTTTGCAAATGAGCGAGTGAACAGCCACTTTGCTTCCTGCTACTGAATCTCTGAGAGATGAAGACAGATTGTGGTCACAATAATTGGATGGAAAACTTGTGAATCTCTACGTGTGAATGTATGAAACTAGAGGTTTGTTTGTTTGTTTTTTTTTTTTCTATTTTCCATCATTTTCACACAGGTAAATTAAGAAAGGTATTGCAAAAAACAAAACATTTCTAGCAGTTCATCATCTCCAAACATGTCAGATAACTTTCTGACTTGGCAGTTCATCACAAAAACTAGATGAAGGATGGATAAGTAGAACAGACGACGAAATGACAGATCAGTGATCAGCTGTTATTACTTTCCAAGTCTTCCAATATGCTTTTTATTGTGTTTTTCAACGATATGAATTTAATCTGTGAGCTAAAGTTAGAGGCAGCTCAGCTCACGGCCTCAATGTCTCATAAGGAACATAAAGGATACATATAATATATAATTGTGAAACTGCTGACTCAGCTTGGTAATTTGTCACCATGTCCTATTTCTAAAGAAAGGTCAGCTCTGAGGAAAGTTTATCTTAATGTTTGTAACCTTGTCTAGTTTTTCTTTGTTTCTCTGTTCAGTACCTTGTAAATCTTTGTATATTTGTTCAAAAATACAACGATTGTGGAGTTTCTAAAAAAAGTTTTTAACTGCCATTACATCACAAAAGAAGAAGAAAGCAGAACCACCAGATGCCAGTAAAATGGATGTGGAGCTACGGCTTCAATGCTAAAGAAATGCAGAGACTTCTGATCACGATGACATCCTCATTGCTTGTGAACACAACAATCACTAATCGGTTAAAAAAAATTGTAAATAACTATATTATTGAAGGCCCACTATACTAGCCATATGTTACATATATATGCCACTAGCTAAGGCTTTAACTGTGCTTAACTGACAGAATTGATTATGTGAACAAGCACAGACGACAGGGATGAGGCTGGATCAATTTATGGCCGTAGGTGGACAGTGTCTGCTTAAACTGGTGTATAATCACTTCACCAGAGCAATGTATACTCAGCACAGCCATGTGGGTAAAAACTTGCAAAGAAAACCAAAGGCTGGTGGTTCTCACATTGCTATCTTTAGCCACACTCACCAAACCAATCTGACAATGATTACCCACAAACTCTGTGATCCTGTGTATGCCGAGTTCAATTCAAATGTGGCAATTTTTTAAAATTTTCTCTCACCTTTAGACTGGTCATAATTCTAATTTAAATTACTCTTTTAATGATGAGGTAAAAGTAGGATATCTAGACCATTTAAGTACATATAATCTATAATATATAATGCTGCAACAATGCTATCACACACATCTCTTTCTCTCCTTGTGTTCGTGACTGTCACTGGAAATTATTCAATGAATATTATCAAATAGCAGCAAGTGACAAAAAGTTGTTTTGTTTTGAGTCTAGTCTGCCTCTGTCCAGCCTAGACATGTCAAAAGCCAAGATGAGAAATCAAAGGTAAATTGCGCCTTCTCCTATAATAAAAAAACAAAGACAGGGTGTCTATGTACACCCATGCTCTGAGTTACTTAAAGTCCAGCAGGCACATCATCACAACAAACTGCACACACACAGGAAGCTGCAGACATTTGCCTGCTTGCCGCTGGATTTTTCAGGGATGGACTGATCACAGCTCCTCCTTTCATTTTTGACGACTTCAGACAATCCTGTTTCTTGCTGTGTTTCTTCTTGTCAGTGACAGACACACAGGGTCGCGGGTTTATCTGACTCAGTCGCTCAGCGGTACAAGGTCAGTGACCCTTTGAGACATGCCACGCTGCAGATGGCCTTTTCTGCCTCCATATCTCTATCTGTTGTACTACATACACTTAAATGGAAAGGTATACACTCACTGCCAGAGAGGAAAAGGAATAAACACACACATGCACACAGTGTGGCAGTCAAAGAGGCATCAAACCACTTCTTGTTCTACTTATTCCCCAATACTGCTTTGGGGAAGTAAACTTTTAACACGAAACTTAGTCAGTCTGTGCAAACACAGGCATCATCACTTCAATAGAGACATAAACGCTCAGTGTCACATATCTGTGAGCAGGTAGGCAAATATTTCCTCACCGGGCAGCGGGGACTCCGGGTGCCTCCTCTGCGATGTGGGCAGGTGGCTGCAGAGAAAGTAGCCCCCATGCATCCATGCTGTCTCACCTTTACAAATATGGCTGAGCTGTCATCAACAACTCCAGTTTGACTGACAGGAAACTAAAATCGAACCCTCTCCTAAAGATGTCTTAAGTAACTAACTGTCTCTCTTATTGTGACTGTCAAAGAGCTACTGTGACTAAAACTGTGCTGACCACAGCCATCAGGAACTTAGATCACATCTGTTTATACATAGGCTTCAGCTCTTAAAGGTACAGTCTCACCACTTTCACCTGGTTATAGGACTGACATGACACCTTTTTTAAAATCATTTTATTTTATCCCCCTAAAAAAATAACAATCTCAAAATTACAGCAGCTATACACTCAAAGAGTGTCATCAATGTAGTGCATCTGCTTGTTTCAATTTTAAAGGCTTTCTGAAGTTCATAAACAAAGAAACAATCAGAAACATCTGTTCCCAAAATTGAGCTCAGTTATTTATTTATTTTTTACAGCATAGCTTGAGTCTGTTTACTTTGTTCCATTTAAATAAAACTGAATCTGATGGTTTGCAAGCCATCTAAATACTATACTTGCAAAAAAAAAACAAAAAAAAACAACACACCTACTAAATAATGGAACCAAAAAATGTGTTTAATGAAATACAAAATAAAAAATTTGAATATTTGATCCCAGCGCCATGCTTCAAAAAAAGCTGGGATATTTTGTTGTAAAGTTGTGTAGCAAAGTTTTTAACTTTCCCTCAGCCAATGTTATGTGAACATGTTGCTGACATTGAATTTAAACTTATTTTATTTTTTGGTAAAACTATCAATTTTTTTTTTGATCAAAGAATGACTTTCTCTCAGTGTAAATGTTAAAATTTGTATTTGCACTATTTTCAGTTGAATATAGAGTTTAAATGAAATCCAATCCCTCTTAATTATATTTTATATTATAATTACAAACACCCCAGTTTTTTCAGCATGTAAGTGTCCATGGTAAAAACCTGTGAATGGCCTGTATGAAAACTAAAACCAACGGATAATATATAGAGGGTAACAACATAAAATCACCAGAACAAAACAGAGAGCATCATTTAAGTTAAAAAGGAAAACTGAAGCAAACATGAGCTGTTTTTTTACTTGTGAAATGAGCAAAAATATCTGGTATTGGTCAATATTGTTCCTAATACAGGCCTGTTTTTCTCGAGGATTAACTTTATTTTTGGCGGGGTCAGATAAGGACTGAATACTCATGGTTCCAGCTCTGTTCAATAAGAGCAACACTCCACTGGGACATGATAAGTACTTTTAAAAAAATCTGTTTTTTTTTCTCCTGATGCCACAATTCTCAGATGTTTCTTTTTTACCTGAAAATCTCATAAGTAAAGGAAATTATTGTGTCTGTCTAGATTTGTTTCTGGTCTCTTGATGAATGTAAATCCTGTAATGACTTCCTCAGAGGAAGAAGTTGTTCATTGTATTTTTTTGTTGTTGTTTGTTTCCTCTTCCTTTGTTCCTGCAACATCTTGTAAAAAAACCCCAAAAAGGTTCCCATCACAATGCTCGTTTCACACACTTTAATCCACACCGTTCTGGTAATAATCATCAACAGTGATTCCCTGTAAATCCAAATCCCTCCTTTCCACGAACAAGAACACCTCTCCCCGTAACTCTGCCTTTCTCTAAATTTACAAAATGATGATTATTTTTGGCAACACAACACTCTGAACAAACATTTCAAAAATTAGGTCCCAAGGCATCATTGTGCTTTTAAGTGAAGGTTTTCAATGACAGAATAAAGGCTGACAGTTGGAGAATCCCCCCACTGCCTCCACACCAACAAAGTGGACTTACATCTCTATTTATAGACACAGAGATGAGCAGACGGGCCATTAAAACTTAATCAAAGGGCTGGCTTCTCTGTCGCCCACCAGCAGCACAGGGCGAAAGGCTACCAACCAAAATGTGGGACACAGGACTCTGCAGAAAAATGGGAAAGAGGGAGAAGCCAGAGGTAGAACGAGAAAGGTTAAAGGTCTTAGAGAAAGATATTACAGGCTCCCAGATTTGGAGGGGGTTTATTGAGAAAGAAAGATTAATTTAGGTCATGACAGGCAGGAAGTTATTTGGGAGTGGTTCAGATGAGAGACTTGAAAACTGTCAGCCCATACTACAGGTCAGTCATATCATCAAATAATTTAAGTATGTGTAACTATTTTATTATGCTATGAGTATCAGCAAGAGTGGAAAAGCTCATGCTAACAGGAGACGAGTACAAGCAGCTCACAACCATCACACTGCAGGCTCACCAGCAGCAACTAGGGGTGTGTGATATACAGTTTATTATTTCTCAATTGCAATTTCAAAAATGTGCAAAATGGGAATATTAAGTTTGTCACTGGTTTTGTAGGAAACAATGAAAACATGTCTAGAGAGCTCATGCAGACATTCACTGTTAGGCAAGCCAGGCTGATGCATCTGCCTGCATGACTGAAGCTAAAAAAAGGGTGAACAATGTCAGGAGTAGGGCTGGGCGATAAACCGAAAATTTACACATACCAAAATTTATGTCAATAACCGACGTCATTTTGCCCACGTCATTATATTTGGTGTCAAAAAAAGTAAATAAATAAAAGTTGGTCTTGGATGTGTGTAGGTAGGCTATGGTCTCATGTTCCTTTAAGATGCTGTCCTACGTTGAAGATGTGACTCCACCCCATCTGGTCCGTAACAAAGAGGGAAAGACAGGTGAGGAGATGGAGGATGGTTCAAAAGTTGTAGTGGCTGAAGTAGACGAAGTTAATGTCGGAGGGGGTGAGCAGCTTGTGGAGTGGTTATCGCTCATTTATCGTATCGAGGTGAATTTCTCAATATAATGTGATATTGATTTGAGGCCATATCGCCCAGCCCTAGTCAGGAGACAAAACACACCATCAACATCAGAATCGATGTGGTTCAAAAGCCATGGGTCAGTCTCAATCGCATGGAGGTGGTTTGGCTTTAAAAAGAGGGATGTTACTTAAAAGACGCCAATCTGCAGACAGAAAGCCTTTACCGTCACAGACAACTCGACAACCAACTTGTCTCACCACATATTAATTAACTGCTGCAAAGATAATGAAGAATATGAAAAGGTTTCTGGTCATGACTGAGTAGCAAAACAAAGATGCGCTCACAAACTTTTCAGACGCTTCAACTCTTGTACTTCCTCAATGATGTAACACTGTGTTAAATCACAGGTAGCCTTTTGTTGAGTGTATGAAAAGGGCAGTAGACTATCTGCGGTGAATGTGGAAACAACAGAGCCGTGTCAAATTGTTCAATCTTGCTCGCAGTCCCTCTACGTAATCCTCAAACTTCCCCTGCTGACTTTCTGACTCATGTTTTAACCATCTTCTTCCTGCTCCAAATCGCCACACTGCTGCAGCTCAGAGTAAGACTCACATTTGAGCCACAGTTTACTTTTCAGGTCAAGTACTCCAGGGATTCCTGCAGTGATGTCTCCACACATTTAGAGTTAAAATCTCAAGCAGTTTGCAAACAAAACAGCACTTTAAGATGGCTTTACTTGATCTGCTGTGATCGCCCCAAAGGATTTTATCACAGCTGTTTCTCTGCTGCTGGAGAAGCAATCTGTGGAGGACATCGAATCAATTTATAACTAATAATCATAAAATACAGGTTAAATTAAAAAGTGAGAATACACACTCTAAGGGGTCAGCTTTCCCTTCATAGTGGATTTTTATCATTTTACAGTGTGTGTAGGTTACACCCTGAAACACTGCAAGTCAGACAGAATTTCAGGGAAAACACAACTTGAGATTCTCCTCACATACTGACGTCTGCACACAAGCAGATTCAGGCGGCAGTAGTTGGGATTTGGGTTAAGAGAGGGTGGAGGATGGGGGTGCTACTTTGAGGATGGGGTGGAGCAGGGAAGTGAGGGTCCAACGGTGATTTTTAATTAATCCCTCCAAAGAGACTTGCACACATATTCACACTCATGTCTCCATGCTTCTGCACCACAGTTAAATAAACTAATACACACATAAAGACACTATGAAATATGCAGGAAGGTGGAGGAGCAGAAACACTCATATCTGTACCGTTCATTTACACACACACACACACACACACACACACACACACACACACACACACACACACACACACACACACACACACACACACACACAAAAGCCCAAGACTAATGTACTGTAACTGGTTTGTTATGAATAAAACAGCACAGTAGGGCACTGTCAGCTGATGACGAGAGTAGTAGCAGGAGGAAATGTTGCTCCTCATTATGTCAACACAGCAGTTCAGAGGGAAGTCTGTAAATGGCACAGTTAACATCAGGACAGTGTTTCACTCTGTGTGAGCAGACCCAGCCTCCTTTATGTGGGGAAGTGGGCCAGTTTAACTGTAAGACAGCAGAGTTAAAAGCCACTGGGGGGGCCACAATTTGTGCGGCCTCTGGAGTCAAAGAACGTTTTTTTGGCTTTCAGCTGATCCTGATCTGAACATGTGGAAGAAATGCTGTGTTTTCTAATAATTCTGTTCTAATCAGACATTTCCAAAACACTTTAAAGTTTTAAAATAAGTCTCTTTAAAGTCCCAGAACTTGATCAGATAAATAACTGAAATTCTTTATATAATTTATTTCTCAGGACCAGGAAGTAGAATTGGTTATTAAGTCCCGCCAGAGCCAACCTAAAAATGGGACTACACTTCTGAAATATGGGGATTTGACGATGCATGTGAATTTCAGTTCCCGTTTTTTGGGACTTGAAGACAACATAAATCTTTCCTGACCGAACCTCAGAGAGATTTTTTCAATCCATTTTTACCAAACTACCAGGATCCACTGTGCTGACACAGCTCGCGTCATTCGTCACATGGTACATCCAAGTTACAATGTTACAATGTCATTTAGCGGACGCTTTTATCCAAAGCAATGTACAGTTGAAAACAACACAAGCAAAGATTGAGACAAGAGGAAACAAGATCAGTTGGAACAAGTGCTTCAGGTCCAATTGGACACAGATACTGCCATGCAGTTTGAAAGGCAATGAACAGCACAGTTGTAGGGAGAGCGTCTTGTGGACCACAGCAAACAATCTAAAGTTTGGCAAAGATCAGGGGTGTCCCAATACAACTTCTTCCAATACAATACCGATATTCTAGCCTTCAATATTGACTGATACCTATATACATCCGATATTGGCACAAAATTGTGTATGACAAGTTTTGCACCACCTGCAATGTCTTTTTTGGACTTCAACAGAAAATACTGCCACATGGCTGACCTCACTCCAACTCTTTCCTGTGTTGTTTGTACCTTCGTACACACTGTTGTTGTGATCATGTGGGCTCTGCATGCTGGATCAGGGCGCTGCTAGATAGAGGTGCCGGAGCGGAGTCTGGAATGCCTGCTTATATCTGAGTGCTGATAAAGGAGATTTTAGATGCAGGCCAATTTAATCCGATATTCATTTTCTTGGTGATATCGGACGGATATCGGATATCTGATATCAATATCGTACCGGGACACCCCTTGCAAAGATTTACTAAAAATATGAATGACACTGGAAAATGCTACTCAAGTGGCAAGAGCATGAAGCAATGTCTCACAACAAGACTCAGCTACAGAACAAAGTTGAGCTCAGGTTTGCACTAATGTTAGCGTGATAGATCCATGTTAGATAGTTCAAATATTTCAGTTCGATATGAATTCACTCCTCCATCACCGGTTCTTCTAATCAGTGAAAAAGAAAAATGCTTAAATGTCTCACAATAAAGGTTCATTTTTGTTTTTAAAGTGGAATCTGAATCAAAAATCAGTAAGAGGCAGAATCAATAAGTGGACCCATGGCTGAAATTAAAAAGGGGCCTCCCCCCATCAGGAAGACAAATATAGTTACTGTAGCAGCATTCCTCACTGGCATCTACTCTACATATTATCTTTCCACTCCAACCCTCCATGAATGAGGAAACAGTTAACCGTATGTACCTTGGACTGAGTGTGTGCTGCCCCTTAATCCCTAAAAATCCCTCATATTTCAGGGTAAATTCTGCTGCCAAATCGCCTTTTGCAGTTTTACAGTTCAACATGGCCGTATGAATAAATCTGCTGTGGCTGAGGAAGGCATCACGTGCAGAAGGGGAGAGGATTCCCTCGGTCTGGGTAAACAGGAGAAAGACTGTGCACCAGGTTAGCAGAGAAAGTGTGTCCTGTGTGTGTTTCGGCGCACATCTGTCCGTGTGTGAACATGTGTGAGTGTGTGTGGTGTGTCCACAGCTGGGGAGGAGCACATCTACATGAATGGCATCTTTGTGAAAGGGTCGATCTTCTCAAGAGACTTCAGTAAATGCTTATGTGTTTGTGTTCCCGGCTTTGTTCATTGTGAGCTCTGCAGCAACAAACAAACAGCGGCTGTGTTCAGGCTCCAGAGGAATAAAGCAGCATTAACCCCCATTGAGGAAAGCTCTACAGTCCGCACACCTAATCTGCTCCTGACATGCATGTAACGGCTGATGAAGCACACAGCAAAGAAATCAGGAAACACTCAAGCAGACCAAGAAACTTGAACATCCACGTTTCATTTTCCAGAAAAATACACAGCATCAGTCAGGAGCAGCTCTGAAGTCAGAAAAAGATCCTGGACCTGAATTAGAGCAGACATAGCCCACTTTTCCCTGAATGCTCCAGTGAGCACCACCTGCATATAAAAAGGGCAGCAAACAAAAGTTGTTGACCTACAACAGTCAACCTTGATAAAAGTGTAACTGAGAGGAGAACTAATGAGACACTTCATGGATTAAACCTCTCTGGATCTTATCTCTCCAGGCTGAGGAGGAGAGTACAGATCATGTGACAAAGATGACGGAGTGATTTGAGAAGTAAGAAGTGACTGAGGCATGAAAAAAAGGGAGTAAAAGGCTCATACTGTCTCAAAGTGTTTAATCAGATTACAGCCCTAGTCCTCTTAGACAGTAATATGCATTGAGAGGACTTACATCTGAAAAAGTTGTTTAATGTTTGATGCAGAGTGTCTTCTTCACGTGTGTTCGTGTCTATCTTAAGTACAAGGCTGGAACATTTCTTGAAGATGTGACCATGATGTCTCATGAGTGTAGAGACTCACTGTCAGTCTATGTGAAGAATTTCTTTAGAACGTCCTACACCTCCTCCTTTTTCTAGATACATGAGCTCACGGGTAGAGATGGGACGGTTCCTCCACAGACCGTGAAACATCGCAAAACTTCACAGATGGTTCAAATAAGTTGGACGAAAAATGAGCCATGATACTCCACTGAACAGCAAACAGCGCTACATATCTGCCTTGAACATCATTACGTTTCATGTCTGAATCGTGTCGCACACTAAGAATTTGCTGCTAATTTGTTACCTTTAGCCATTTTACCTCTGACTAGTCCTTCTGTGTCCTTAGATTTGCATATGCATGTTTACCTGTATATTAGGGCTGGGCGATACGGCCTCAAATCAATATCACGATATATTGACCAGTTCACCTCAAAAACGATAAATGGACGATAACTTCTCCACAAGCTGCTCACCCCCTCCCACATTCACTTCGTCTACTTCTGCCGCTCTAACTTTTGAACCGTCCTCCATCTCCTCACCTGTCTTTCTCTCTTTGTTACGGACTGGATGGGGTTGAGTCGCGTTTCTGATGTAGGACAGCGTCTTAAAGGGACATGAGACCATAGCCTACCTACACACATCTAAAACCAACTTTTATTTATTTATTGTTTTGACACTGAATATATTGATGTTGGTTAGCCCTAGCCCTATTGTATATTATATCAAATTACTAAAATTGTACGCAGTAAAACGACATCTCTACAACGCTTTAATGATAGTGTGTAAAGTGTACAGTGACGACAGAGTGGGTTTGTGCTAAAAATCTGTATACACACACATTGGACAGCCATATGCCGGTACCTTAGTTGTTCTCATCCATTCAAAAAAGTCTGGCTGAAAGAGAGGACCTCAGTGTTGACAGGCAGCTAAGTTTGCTCAACAAAAGCAGCAAAAAAAGCTCATATCTAAAAAAATGAAATAAAAGAATGAGAGGAAACCCAGCAGGAGTTTAAACTACAAAAGATAACACCAGCCCTGGCAGGGGGAGGATTAGCAGCTACTCTGGATGTTATACGTGCAAGTGAATTAAAAACAGCATTGCAGTCGCACAGGTTGATCAGGATGAAATCTAGAGAAACATGAACCAGAGTGGATGAGAGGAGGGGCGGGAGAATCGCTTTAAACAACAGTGAATTCAGACGACTTTTTTCTGTCGTACACAACATATAGTAAAAACATGTATACATATTATACCCACAAATATAACATACTGTAAAATGATTTGAGCACTCCATGTCCGTAGACACTGATAGCCTAAACAACACTACCTCAAAAACAATGAAAAAGTAGCAAAATTTAATGTGTTGGTTTTGTTATTGTAGTGTCGTATTGATGAAAATGTAGATCAGGAATGTAAAGCTGTTCAGTGGTCATGTCTGATAGATGTTATAGTGTGAATTCAGGCAACAACTATGGAAGCCCTATTTTTTTTTTCTCCGTTTTCTTGAGATCCCAAGATAGTTTTCTTATGATCTCGAGAAAACAAGGCTTCGTCTTTTTGAGATCACGGCATTGTCTCACATGCCACAGTTCGTCTGCACATACCTAGAAGCACCAGAGCAACAGCCTAATAGTTATGCTTCTGAATAATTTTGGGATGATCTGTTCCTGTAAAGTTCAGAGAGTGTGCATCTTACCCCGCGCATTTTGTCCTGTAGCAGAAGACAGACACCGCGGACACCGGACCATACCACGTACAGTGATCAGCTGTGATCAACGTTTCTAGTCCACCGCAAAATTCATTTGTGATCTCGAAAGAACGGGGGTAAAAAAATGAATAAATCATGTCCGCTTAGGGCTTCCGTAAACAACAACCAAGTAAACTGGTATTGCACAATTAACTTAATAAATAAGCACACTGATGACCTCATGTGCAAAAAACAATTTTCAAGGACTGTGTTGAATCAAACATGTTCAACATCAAACAACCCTCAGGCCTCCTAAAAATCCAACAGCCCAAAACATGAATGAAGGCTCATGCAACATGGATGAGGATTTAAACCGTAACCATAAAACCCCCATCCTGGGACAAATCCAGACTCAGATGTTGCATAAATCATGCACGGATGTCCATCAGAGACTTTACCAGAACACCAAACACATGGGTCTAAATCTGAGGTTATTAATACTTCCTCTCAAAGTGACGATCTGTCTCCTCTTCCTGAATCTGGCAGATAACTGCTCCTCTGGCACGCATTACGGCAGGTGCTTTATTCTACATGCAATATGCTTCCAAGTCACCTACAGCGTTCAGGATGGGACACGGAGCGGAAAGAGCCCCTGCTATGTGATGGAATGGTCGAGTAGACATGATGGTAATGGACATGGAAAGCAGATTAAAAATGATGATGGCAGAAGGGCTGAGGGGATAAGAGGTCCATTCTATAATACAGATGGTTATCCTCTTTACTGATGCTGTTGATTACGATAGCATGGCACTCATAAACACTGAACAGGAAGAGGAAAACCCACAAGCAGCACAATTTTTAAAAGGTCTGATTTATTTCAATACTACAGCTAATCAGAAAAAAACCCTGTTGGTAAATTCAGCATGCCTCAAGATAGCAAACCACAGACAGAAAGAGCCACAATAAAACACTTACATGGATTAACTCGAAGCTGTGGTTCTAGACTATTTCAAAAATGAATTTCTCTCAAGCGCTCCTGAGAGTTGCCCCTTCATTTACTTCCAGCAGACACACACACACAACAACAGCATGGCTGCCAGTCTTACTAGAGTTTCTTTCCAAAAGAGGCACAATGCCAGAGAGAGCTGGTCGTTCTGAACTGGTTCTTGTTTGCAGGGTCAGACCTCAAACACATCACAGTCCGCTAATAGGTCTTATATTATTGCAGCAGTTAAAGCGCAGTAATATTTATGGCAGTGAAGTACAGACAGACCTACAGTCCACAACAAATGTGCAAGTACTCACAGCAACCCCTCTGCCTGGCTGCTTGTACGTTGAGGAGTCTTTTCAGCGCTCCTCAAGGTTGATCTTCTGATCTTCGTCTTCAAAGCAGAGCTGATGTCCTGCATTTGGCCAACTATCTATCTCAGCATTTTGTCTTTTCCTCTTGATGTATCTTAACTCGTCGCTCAGTCTCACTTAATGTCTCACACTCAGCTTGTTACTACAGTTGTCTACTATGTCAAGTTCCTAATAATTGACAAACATGTCAACACGATCACTTTCACTGCTCTGTACCTTTTGTACATAGGGTATGATAGCTCTGTCTTTTTTTCTATCCTCTCTTCTGCTGTCCACCTCCCACTTCAAAGCCCAGCGTGCAAACTGTGGCACTTGTGTCAAAGACTAAGGCCACTTTCAGTCTGTTTGATCAATCCCAAACTGCATCAGTCCAACTCTGAGAAGTTTAATTTAGTGTGATTTCAGTCAGCCTAACATGTTTGCATGTATTTTGATTGTACACTAAATTAAATGGTAAATTTCCATTTAAACAACTTAGGCATCAGTTGCTTTAAAACATTTAGGAAGATAACAAAGATGCTACACTGTAAACTCAGTCAATTAATAAAGTAACAAATCTACAAGCTCTCCAGAATCGTCTTTTCTCCCGTCTCTTCTTTGGACTTTCCCTCTTTCTGTCTCCTTTCTATCAATGAACGTTTATACTCCTCCTGTTAAGACTCTGCCAACCCACTGAGAATTACTGTTGGTGTATGAAAGAAGAAAACTGACAATAGTACCTGGCTTCTCTTTGTGCTTTTCTGTCCTGCAAGTCAAGCAATTTAGCCTCAGAGACTTTGATAACAACAATGGCTCCAGTTTGGGTTACATTTTGAAGGGTTGGCTTGTTGTCTGCTTCGCTCTGAGTCTCTCTTTCCTAAGCAGGTAATAATAGCTTTTTTTTTCTCCTGCTCCTTCTCACTTTTATGGCCTCTGGGCCAACAGAACAGAACAGACAGTCCACTGTTCAGGGCCGCATCATGGCTGGTGCATCGCTGCACATATGAAGGTCTGTCCTCCTCTCAAACCCAACACCAACACACACAGGCTATCGCATGACCTGAGTGCGGTAGTAGAATAACTCATCTTATATTCCTTTGGGTGTAGCCACAAACAGGTCACACAGAAAAGCGCCGTAATGGATAAAGTGGTTCATGCATTAGTTACTTCTGGGCTGGATTATTGCAATTCCCTGTAATAAGGCTGCCCTCTAATAGGTTTCCAAAGACATTTCAGCTGGTTCAAAATGCTGCACGTGTACGGACAAAAACCTGAAAAGGAGGTCATTTCTCCCAAATCAGCTTCTCTACACTGGCTCCCTACAAATAGAGTTTCAAATCCTTCTTCTTACAAACAAAGCTCTTAATGGTCAGGCACCATCATATCTTAAAGAGCTCTTAGCTCTTACCTTCAAAAGTAATACACGTGCAGAATGCAGGCCTGCATGAGGTTCCTTGAATCTCCAAAAGTACGTGGAGTGAAGAAGAAGGCTTAAAACTCCTATTTTCACTGAACTTAACAAGAAAGACTGTTCCTGGACCAACAGTACAGTACACACACAGAGCTCATATAGCCTCCTCTTGTCTTTGTCTGCGTGCATTCATATCCCTTAAAAAGGTTTTTGCATTCTTTTAGGTGCAGGTACAGCCATCCAGATTTGTTTTTGTGCCTAGCCCCTTTTTGTACAGAGATTTTTACAGATTTTCAGAATCTTTTAATGATATTATGTTCTGCAGTCGATGAAATCCACTAATTCTTCGCAATTTAACACTTAGGAACATTATTCTGAAATTACCGAACTAGTTGATCACGCAGTCTATCGCAGAGTGGTGATGGGAGATTCAGCCTCTTCGCAGTCTCACTTTTTAGTCCTAGTCATGTTACCTGTTGCAAAATGCCGTCAGATATTCCTTGAGTTGTTTTTGTGCACCATTACAAACTTTTTCAGGGTTTTTACCCTTGTCCGAAATTTTTTAAGCGTCTTACTGGTATCCTATTTAAATAAGCACAGATTTTTTGTGACATTTGGTATGATGTTTACAAGACTTTAAATGACTCAAACTATCAAAAATCTGTTTTTATTCACAGCGTCCAAACTTTCTAAAACTGCAGTTGTAAAATCAACCATATCCTGTTTTGACCTTTACTCTTGGGTGTTTTTTCCCCCCTGTTTTATTAAAAGTCTGAACACCACAGTGTTAGCTGTTTCACAGGTCCCTTCAAGCCTCAGTGCCCAGCAGTATTAGAAAACGACCGGTGAATGATCAATGCTCAGTTCTTGAGTAAACACACTCCTCCTATGTAGCTCCCATCCCCTCTGACCTCACTATCCTCTAAGATGAAATATCATTTTGAGGTTTAAATATTTGATACATCGCTCAAACAATGTGATACCGATTTCTGAACTTGCTGTTCCACACAATACATTCTTCATCCTGTAATACCACAATCCCTTTAAGCCCAGGAGCACCCACACAACTAGCTTAGGAAAGGCCAAATTGTTGTCGAAAACAAACAGCCATTATAACCAGCAGTTTGTCAATGCTTCACCAGTTTCCCAGTTGCATGTCTGGTTATATTTTCCTTCCTGTCTTTGCCTGGTATCAGTGATTACTAATCCTCTGAAAGCCTGACGGAGGGCTGGCACAAAGACTCAACAGCTGGTGTTGGTGGTCAGCTGAATGGGTCTGGGCCTAGTGAAGGGTCAGCATGAGCAGACATTGAGCAGACAGTAAGCTGGCACTGATGCTGGTCTGGGGGAAATTGATACTTCCTGTTTTTCCTCATTAACATTCAAGATATCGACAACAAACAAGTCAGGGTGTGAACAGGCCAACCAAGTTTATTGACGAACACCATTAAGTTGTCTCATCAATGCTTTAAAGCTGCAGTGCAGCAGTTGTAAGCTCGTCTGCTGGTGTGTCTGAGAGGGAGACAGTGTAATCCTGCAGTCGGGCAGGGGGGCATGGATGTTGGGGGTTGAATATGTGTGTGTATGTGAGTCTGTGTGGGTGACTAAAGGGACTAATGCGACCCTCCTGGGAGGTCAGAGACACAGTGAAGTCCAAAGTCTCTTAATCCTATTATCCTCAGCAGCAGCTGGAGACACACTTTATGGTGGGTGTGATGCTGGACATCACTGTGTATTATAACACTTCATGGCACAGTTACCTTGAATTCTTGATTGTGATTGGTCGATTAAGGCATTTTAAGGTCTGCTATCTCCTTATAGCGGACCACTGCAAGGATGAACACAGTACTGCACTTCAGTTTAATGTGCAGACAAGGATCTGCTTACTTAAGACTTGAACTGCGGATGCCAAGCAAGAAGAGAGTGTAAAAATACCAACAGCTACAGGTGATGGCAGAGAAATCTCAGCAGAGAAAAATCTAGAGTAGGTAAGAGCGGACAAACTGGTAACATAAGCATTCCGGATTTAGTGTGAGGTCACTCAAAATGTAGAGGCTGGAAGACAAAGAGGAAGAAAAGAGTTTTTGGTGACGGATGTTTTAGGTGTTAAAAATTTGACAGATTAGAAGCTTCCTGTCCTCAAAGGCCACTATCGCTTCACCATCAGAGAAGAGTGAGAAAGGGTGCACTGCAATCTAAAATCCGACCACTAGATATCATTTTATGTTTCCATTTTAACACACTGAACCTTTAACTTGTATGAACATTATTTTCACGACATAGTAGAAGTGTATGTTTAAAAGTGTGGGCAGTGTGGGCAGCAAGCGCCCATTGCCATGATGGCGTCAATAGCTGACGCTCGCGTACCATTTTTTAAATAAATACAGCTGGGACAAACAGAAAAGACACATCAACTCATTCATTATAAAAGGAGGTCTATTACGCTGGTTAATTCTTCAGTTCCAGCATGTTTAATTAAGATTTATTTGGGGGTTTTTGCAGAGTGGGAAATGGGAAGAGAGTGGTGGGTGACATGTGGGAAAGGAACAAATCTGGGCCAGCTGTTTGAGGCGTAATGTTTGTAAATGGGACTTTTCTGCTGGTTTAGAACAGACATTCAACACTTCAACATGACATTTATTGTTATAATCCTGAATATCCATACTAACCAAACAGCAAAGTTCGATTTAACCACTCTGCGTCTGCCTCAGCTGTTCATTTTGTTAATTCAGCATGTTTTGGAAAAAGACAATGGCAGCAGAAAACAGTAGAAAGTTTTCATGTTTTCAGGACAACAATGCAACCGTTTGTACTTCCCACTTCATCACTGACTCCTTCATAAACTGAGGCCAGTGTGAACTGGATTTGCATTTCAGTTGTTACTGAAACCTGGGGATAATATAATGAAGGGGAAATGACTAGAACAGGTGTCCTTAAAGCCTGCTGACACTGTGTCCAAATAAAAAGGCCTGAAGAAGCTGAAAACACCACATGGAAAATCCACGCTCTGTCTGAACAAGACATAAACCCTCACCAGAAAATTGTGGGGACAACAGCGGTGTTAGACAAAAGAAGGAGTGGCCCTGTTGTTCACCTTCTCTGACTTCATATTCAGATTAATGTGATACCAGCGAAGCAGGACGATCTCAGAAAAGTCACAGACTGTTAAATCTAACAAGCGTTTTTTGTTTTTTTTTTGCCGGAGAAATAAAATCCTTTTAAATGAAAAAAATCAAGGCAAAATCAAGACTTCCAAACCAAGGCAATATAACCTGCTGAACAAAAGACGGCTATTAGACGTCTATTTTTTTTTATTAGACCTAATTTCAACCTTCTAGAACTGTGAGTTGCATAACTGATCTCCAAGTACTTAAACAATTATGATAGCCGCTGAGAAATATACAGTGTAGCACAGATATAGCCCAGATTTAGACTTGGTCTGAAATTTAGACGTCTAAAAAAACTTTCATTTTTAGACCTGTGGTAGCCTGATTCTAGACCAGTCGTTTACATTTAGACATCTATTAAACCTCTTTTAGACCAAAACATGCTCAGAGGGAAGTAAGTGATTTCCTTTAGAGCCATATCTATTGTTTGTAATGTAAAATAATCTGATTGCCATTGTATCACTTCCTGCATCACCCTGTCAAGGTTTTATTCAAGGTTTTGTGCATTGTCTCTTGTTGTGATATCAGGACATTTCTTAGGCGAGTGTGCTCAAAAGTCTTCAGACGCCATTAAAGAAATGCATCAAGCTGCCTCTGCTCTCTTGGATGATCAATAAAAAAGTAATTTGGAAGCGAAGCGCTCCTTTGACTTGCAGGACTCTTGCAGGTAATAAGTACAGGAAACCAACACAAATAAAGAATTCATGAGAGGACAGCTCGCTCACAGCATGTGTTATGTTATCGGCTCAGCGCAGAGCTCACATCCCCGGCAGGAAACTTGATTTACACTCCTTAAAACCATTCGAAGGAGAAGGAGGGAAACATTCATTTAGGGGTGGTGAACGAGATAGAGAGGGCAGGGAAGCACTAATGGTTAAGCTACACTTTACACTGATGGCCTCCCCCCTGTGTATATATGGATAATGTATTTCAGCAGAGGGAGGAGGGGGAGTGAAGAGGAGGAAGAGTGGGTCATTTTAGTTGTTTTCCTCGTTGAGTCCTGCAGTTGTGACCTCCAATACAATGAGTGTCAACAACAGAGCTGCCTTGATGAGGTATTCAGGAGAAATGAAAGGAAGAGAGCGAGCAGGCCGGCGCAATCATCATGCCGCTGTGTGTGCCGGGGCCACTCTGACAGGCTCCTTGATCTCAATCAGCCCTCTCTCAATGCCCGTCTGCTGGCCGGCAGTAATGATGGCTGAACCCTCGTCATTGTCACAGAAGGAGGCTGAATTATTCACACCAGGCAGGAAACTGCTCGGCTGCAGTTCAGGCAACCATCAAGGTGTTATAAAATCAGCCATTAGGTTGTGATCATGTAAATGTGTCAACAGCAGAGCAGAGAGGGAGACAGGCAGGCGGGGTAAAATCGGATCTGTCAATGACCCGAGAGCTTCTGTAGGTCAAAACAAAGGTGATGCACAATAATAAATACAACATAAAATCAGACTAACAAGCTGTTCCTACAGCAAACATGTTCTTCTGTGCTATTACACTCAGCGTGGGGGGGTAATATATTATCATGGTCATTTTCCAAGTTATACATATAAGAAATACAGCAAATTGTTCACTGCTTCCTGTGCAATCAGCAACATAAACACGATGGATAGAAAAAATCTAGATCATCATCAATCCATGTTTCAAGGACAAACACTCGATGACCGAACAGCTGCTGTGAGAAAAGTGCTGAAGATGAAATCCAGCCTCTTCCTTTCTAAACCTGATAATTTGATGCCACAACAACCAAACAACAAACTCCTGTGCACCCCAAACAGTTCATTTGTTACTTATAGTTCTCTTATATTAAACATTTGACGGGCGCCAGCATTTGCGCAGTGGTTTTTACCTCAAAAACCAACAGTTCACCACTCGCAATTACACTTAACCCTCGATCCTGCTTTTATATGAGGTCATCTTCTAATCGATGTGTCACACTGAGTTACTAAATCCTTGGTGAAAGTGAAACACAAGCTCCCTGGCTTACCACTTAAAATGATCTGCCTGTATTTACTAAAAGCTTTTCAGGGATTCATCAGCTGTAGATCAGATGCTCATAGGGGCCATGGTGGTGGACCAGATAACACAGCTTTCCAAGAAACACTCCAGGCTACTTCTCAGTTCATGGGAACTAATAAATGTTGACGAGGAAGCCCAACCAATGATTGTTAAGCGTCATATAGATTGTGTAGAGGATGGAGAGCTATGAGAAAAAAGTGAAATGAGGAATATTTGACAGTTTCTCACTTTTTTTAATGTGTTGCAGGCTGGAGGAAAGAAATGTGAAACTAAATCCACACAGTTAAACTTGGCCAAGGAGATACAGGAAACATGAAAGCCTGTGTTGGTAGTTATAAATGCCACACATCCTAGTTTTTATTCAGCTGTGAGGGTCTGTCTCAGGTACTCAAGATCATAAAAACAGTCATTTACTGGATTTATTGGACTGTTTTAATCTTTTTTCCGTTAAGCGCTTAAGCCTGCATTATTGTTTGAAAAATGTTACATGAGCTGAGTTAAATTAACTGCAAATGCTGCATTATTCCAACCATGTGACAGGGGTTATTAACAAAGTCTCTGCGTATGAGATCCTGAGAGCTGAACCGGCCTTTAATTTTTAAAACTTTGCTCCACCACATCCCAGTCGACGCAGACACTGGAGCAACAGTAACCGAACACCTCTGAATTAGACCCGAGGCTCTGACACCACAACACCCTCCATGACTCACCCCTGAATCACCCTGAGGCCAAGCATCGTGTCACACACTGCTTTGGAAAACTGAATCTGAATCAAGTATGGCGGCAGGATTATAGCCAAAATAATGATCCCAATAATTCTGATCTACATTGAAATTAATAAGCTGTTTTTTTGGGCCTTAATTTGTAAAAAGAAAAAACTTTGTATGTATACTTTGTTATGATCTAGACCCAAAAGTCACTAACTGTTTGGTCATGTCATTGTTCATTTTCTGATGCTCTACAATGCTGCAGCATCTACACTCTCCGTTCGCACACAATCCCTCTGCTTCATTTACACACACCTGATCCTCATGTTTTCAGCTTGTTTTGCTGGAGATGTTTTTTGTTTTCTTTCAGTTTCAGATCACTGACAACTCCATGTCACAAACAACAGGCCTGATAACACACAAGACACACATTTTCATGAGCCAGGCAGTCTATGTGTGTGTGTGTGTGTGTGTGTGTGTGTGTGTGTAAAGCATAACAATAAGAAGCAAGTTGAGCAGTTTAAAGTAATTTAAGAAAACAACCTGCTTACACCGCTTAAGTTTCAATGAGACCATAATTTTCTTGATTGAGAAGTTCTGCGCGCATTTTAAACATTGATAATCACAGTCAATTTTGGCTCTTCAATCATGAGAAACAGAAAATCATAACCATGTTTAAAATTTGTGCAGCTCTAGTATCAAAACTGTACAAAAAACACCCTATTGTTCAAGCTTAAAATGTCTTTAATGTCATAAGGTTACACTAGTACGCTGTATTTTTGACTTTACAGTATTGCAATGTTTTTATTGCATCTGTGCAAACTCTCTTTCAAATTCAGGCTTCCATTTTTAAACAAAGGAGTGACACAAATGTGAGATGTGGACTCTGAGATGTGAATCTACACACAAGGAAAGTGTATTGCAAGTCACTAAGTGCACCAAAGGAACCGTAGGATCTCTCACTTGTAAAGGCCGACCCACTCCAGGTGCTTCAAACTTGCTCATTTTCACCTCTGAACTCTGACTGTTAGAAATCTATCCTTTGCAAACATCTCAACATGACAAAAGCGCAATACTCCATCACTTGGGGGCTCTTTTGGGGAAATCTACATATAATAAGACCAATGCATTTTTTGTAAGAAGAAAAACAAGATTGTGTAAAAACATTTCCACAGCAGGCACCAAAAACACCACCTGAGTAATTGGACAGCAAAAGTTTTTCCTAGGATTTTTCAATTTTGAAGAACAAGTTTGTAAACTCACTTGTAGCTCATTGTTGTTGGCCATCATGTGCAGCTCACAGCCAATTAGATGAGGAGGCCAAACGACTTTTTATTGATGTCTTTTCCCCACTTTTCTTGCCGTCAGATCATGGTAGAAAAAGAAGCTGAACTCCTCCTGTGTTCAATACAAACAGTCCAGCTTTGGAGGTCCTGTTGTAATAAAGAAAATAGACACTTAGTAGTCCAGGTGACGGTAATGTTACATGTAACGAGCTGCAGGGAAAGCTAAGGAGAAAAACGTGAGGATAACGAGGTTTGCAGCCACGGTAGAGGAGCAGGTAAGCAGAAAAAAACAGGAGTAGGAGGAGACCATCACCTCTTGGTTGCAGGATGTCAACTCTTGGACTCTGATCCGCATCACGCAGTGCAGTCTGACCTGTAGTA
The DNA here is from genome assembly GCA_962446985.1 of Xyrichtys novacula. Classification (NCBI taxonomy): domain Eukaryota; kingdom Metazoa; phylum Chordata; class Actinopteri; order Labriformes; family Labridae; genus Xyrichtys; species Xyrichtys novacula. The sequence continues at coordinate 10,150,546 of OY660879.1, read as the reverse complement.
GTCTGGGATCGACCGCTGCCGCAGGCTGTTTGCTCATCATCTGAGAGAAAAACACTTTAAAGGAAACCCGAAACCCCTCAGGATTCACCGCCACACTCTGTGCTGTTTGACACGGGACACTGAGGCCATCTTTCCCCGCTGCGGTGCACCCCGGCTCGGCTCTGCTCAAAGCTGAGAACCGGTGAGTGATGCTGGCTGGTGGGGAGGAGGAGGAGGGCACAGCTGATAAGTCACACATTTACAGAGACAAAAAGCCCGTTTAGTACCTTCAAAATAAAACTTACTAGGCACAGTGGGTAAAAAGCATATATTTCTTGGACTGAAATTCACATTAAGCCTACCTTATGTGGTATCTACGGTGTAAACTTCAATTGAAGCGGTGTGAGCTAGCATGCTAATCCAAAGAACTATGAAAACAAGCTTTTAATCGCTAACGACGACACACGAGCTAGCATAGACAGTACATGGTGTGCTGACAACTTTAAAGTGGGTTTAAAACTATACGTGTGATACGAGAAGACTTCATTAAATGGAGTTAAAACTGTTATTAGCGACACATCCAAACGACCTGTCTCTGTATCAAGAAAATGTTGCGTTTTAACCATATAAGTGGGAAAATTGGTTAGTCCAGAAGTGAAAGTTCGGTTGTCCACTAGCTAGCAATATTTTCGGCTAGGCCTTTGGTACGGTGGCCGAAAACCGCCACTGCAGCAAATAAAAGAATGCACAAAAAAAGAAACCACAAAGGAAGTTACTAATTCAAAAAAAAAAAAAAAAAAAGGAAGTTAGTTACTGGGAAAATATAAGGATGCAAATTAAAAAGCCACAACGGAAGTGGGCTGCCACAGACCAATAATAATAATGCACTAGTGTTTTGCGATCGAGGCACAGAGGACAACTGCAAAAAGACAAGCAAAGAAGTTAGTGGAAAGGTTATTGTTTAATTTCGCTTTGTAAACTATTCAATGTATCATTTGGTTAGGCCATGTTGCACCTGAGTCGATTGGAAGTTGATCTGGAGGATGCCGGTGTAGCGTTAGCTTCAGTTCAACTTCATGTTGACTCAGGCACTCATGGCCAAATGACACATTGAAAAGCACATGATTTTTTTTTTTTTTTTTACATTGCCACTTTTTTTTGCGTCATTAACTTCTGTTGTGCCTTTTTTATTTGTATCTGTACCGTTTCTTTTTTCATTTGCAGCGGGCTTCGGTTTCTTTTTTTTTTTTCTGCATTAGTAACCTCCATTGTGACTTCTTTTTTTTTTCCTATTTTGCAGAAGTGACGGTTCTCGGCCACCGTACTTTCTGAACCAAAAAAGAGGATTTATAAAGATTTTTTTGTGTCCAATGTGCCACCTCTACCACCTGATGAATGCTTTGGGGAAAAAAAAGCAAAATGGTTTGTGCTTTTATTTTGAAAATACCAAACAGTTTCCCGTATTTGTTCCCTGTATTGAGCTTCACTTACCTGAAGTGGGCACAGACCTTTGCGGCACCCGTGCGCCCTCCAGAGACCTGTTGATCAAATTGATGAGCACTTGGCTTCATAACTACATTTGAAAACCAGCTGATGTTTTAGCTTCACTGCAAGTTTAATAAGACACATTTGCAAACCTTAAACCATCTACTGCTGGTATAAGGTTTTTTTTTTTTAAGCATCTTTGCATCAGAATAAAAGTTTGAAGGCAGAATACCAGGGGAGAATGATAAAAATACTCAATAATGTAAAATATTCACATTGTTCTTCTTTCATATCACGTTACAGAAAATCAAAATGTTTCCTGTTGATGAAACAATTCCAAAATTACCAACCCAACTTACAGTAAAATGCTGTAAATTTATTAAGTTCCTTAAAATGTTGACCAAAATTACCTCATGTAACACAGAGGTTGTCTTTCTATTTATGAAAAGCAATCGTCTTCACGTTTTCGGTTTTTTTAGAAGGGTGCAATAATGCCCTCTGCAGGGAACTTCATGTTTTGCTCTTTACTTGAGTTAAATTTCTCATGGACCAAAAATCCTTCTTAGATAATGTTTTGATTTAAGTTTTGAATTTTCAACTCTGTATCATATTTTGTCAAAAGTAATAGCACTTCTTCTTACAGTTGTTAACAAAATAGTGATCAGTCTACGACACAGCTTTTAAAAAGGGACAATCATTCTGGACTATGAGGGGAAAAAAAGCCTTCAAAATTGAATCTAGTGGCAGTGATTGTTGGATATTTAGGACTGTAGAGGAAGCTGTTTATATATTATTCTCTGTATTTGCAGTTATTAGCTTGAATATGCTTTTTTAGAGGTGCAGTGTGTAGCCTTTGGTTCTGACAGAACAGGGTTAGTTAAAGTGGAATATGATATCCAAAAGTTGTTTAAATCAGTGTCTAATCTCTTGTTCTGTTTTCTTTTACTTAAAGGCCTTTTATGGAAAAACCAGCTCTACACAGGGGCAGATTTACCCCTGCCACAGCGCCATCTCGCACTGCTATGTTTATACAGCAGCACAGAAAGGACAAAAAAGTGAGTGGTCACACAAAATGCACTGGTCAGAAGTCAATAAAAAAGAAAAGGAAAGTAATTACCCTGGTCAAAAGAATTTATACTGAGGTTTTGTTCATTCTTGACAAATGGAGCATTATACTTGTGCATCACAGGAACTTCTTGTTCTTAAAAGCTACTATCGCTTCACTGAAGGATGGCGTAAAGAAGGGAGCATTTCAATCTAGAATCACTCCTAGATATCACTAAATATTCCCATTTCTACAGACCTCTACCTTTATGTCAGTCACTAATTGATCAACCTAACCAGGGTTTGGTGAACAAGGGTTGATATTTAAGCAGATAGCTGTTGTGGTTGTATTAGATAACTGTCAGTTTCTTTTAAAACATGTAAACACACAAATATGTACACGATTAAGACAAATATGCCTACAGTCAGCTGTGTCAACATGTTTTTAGATTTCTTAAATTAATTATTTACTAATTCGTTTAGGGTTTGTTTTTCAGGGACAGAGACGATATACATGCATAGACTGGGAAAAGCCATACTGTGCAAGTATAATAGTATTTACAGAGACCTGCAAAGCAGAATGGTGAAATCTCCACAGGTGGTGCAATAATTTAGAAGTCGTAAAAACAGACATTTTCACAGGTCCTTTTTGTCTTAGGGTTTGTCCAGTCCACTTGAAACTTGCGGTTAAGCTAGACGAGACCTAACACCTACAATTTTGACAAACCATTCGAAAGATCCCACCATTCAGTGCTCTCGAGGTTTTCATAATTATTAACAGTTTAAAAAAGAACTGCAACACAAACATCCGCATCAGATTTCAAGCAGCTTTATTTCATACTAGGAGTGGTGATTCTATCAAACTGGACTTTATCTTTAGCCCACTGGCTCAACAACAGCAACAAAGAGCTTCTGCAATACAAAATAACAATGATGTTAAACATTCACAACACAAATATATTGTCAAAAATGTAAACACTTCATTTATATTATTTTTATCTTATAAGAAAATGACTGCAAAGCTACACAAAAATATCACTAATAAGGAATCTGAGGCACTGTAGACTCTAAACAAACAGTTAAGGTGCACACTTAAATCCACTCTTATGAATGCATGCAGTACTTTTTTTCCTCATATAGAATATTAAAGGTCATGATAAACTAGTAAAAACTCTCAGATATGATCAAATATAGCAGCGTTTACTATCTTTAAACACACATTTAGTAAATCATGCAAAGTGTGGTTGCAGTATAAACTGGATTTAGAAAACTATATATTTTTACATGCTGCATTTAAAGTCATAAATAGTCATTTGGGATCTGTGTAATCATAGAAAAGAGTGCATTTTGTAATTTCAGTGCATAAAAGTCAATGATAAATAGATACATCTGAATATAAAAGAGAGTTAGTGTTGTAGCTGTGCAGTCAACAGGTGGGGCTGTTGTTTTTCTTTACTGTGCGTTCAGACTAACCTTACTTTCACCACACAGACACAAAGAGAAAGACACAGGTGCTTTTTTTCTCAACATGTGGCACATTTAAAATCACACTTAAAAACCATATTTAAATATGATATAATGATTTCTGATATGTTCCTTAGTTTCTATTATTGTCTTAAATACCAACCAATATTTTGAGATATTGCACTAATCACAACAGATAAAAATAGATAGGGTATGTGTATAAAAAGGGGTTGAATAATTAAAATGAGCACATAAATATCTGAGTTTGTTACCCAAACACACACATGCCTACACACACATACAAGCGCCTAGTTGCCCTCTCAGAGCAGTGCATTGTCTCCTCTCTCTCCCACCATGCATGACATCATCGGTAACCCCGGATACTCCCTGAAAACCGGCCGACCCAGGAAATGAGGTTACAACTTTGGAATGTGAGAGGGGAGACAACAACTATATGACCCCACCTCCCCCCCTGCGCCCTGCACCCTCACCCCCATGAGCCAAGCACCCTTCTGTCCTCCCCTCTCTGTTGTCCCTCCCCTCGCAGCAGAACAAGGACGGCCTTCTTCTTCTTCTCTCCCTCCTCCTCCTGATACTCCATGACTGTCGACTCTATTAAGTTGGTGAAAACGTGGTTGTGCGGTGAAGTCAGATATTAACTGACCAGACAAGCGGAGGAGGGGAGGCGAGGAAGAAGAGGGATAGATCACAGCATCATCTGCATAGAAATTATTCACACCACACTCATATGTTTTCAACACACTGACCAAAAGGATTTTAGGTCCACAAAAATCTAAATCTACCTACTTACCTGCATAAATATATCAGTTTTAACATCAAATAAAGGAAAATTGAGTGCAATTTGTCATAGCTCAGTCTCTCATTCGAGAGTGTGACCGATATTTGGTCTCAGTATTTTTTTTTGTAACACATATAAAAGACGTCACATATAAAAGGGTTTCTCAGTGCATATCAGTGCTAGAAGGCTAAGGAGTGCTATTTAAGAGCTTCTGGTACGGAAACATGCTCTAATGTGAGGCTAACTGTGTGATATGCATGTCAGGGTGACAGAAATCAATAACAAGGTGCATCTACAGAGTATCAGTCCAAGTGAGAAAAAAACAATGTTCATCGGAAATCAATTCACAGTCAGTCTTCGTGGTCATGTGATAAATTGTGTTGCAGTTAAAGACTTTAAGTGATACCTTCTCATATCCTTGAATCCCTTTATGGCTTTAGACTTTATGACTGCATAAGTGTGATATGTCTATTCATAGTTATTGTATTATCGTCTTCCGACAGAAATTTCAAAAGTTCCATCTCTACTCATTTCAACAATGTGGGATTTATAATCTGTTGCTTTCTGGTAGAGTTGGGGATTGTGGTGAGATTGTTTTAAATTTCTGAGAAGTTCACTGAATGCTACAGCTATTATCCTAGCTTAGTACAAAGTAAGGAGAGCGTTAGACCAAAGGTGGTCTCAGCTAGCAGCAAACTGCAGTTCTCCAAGTGTCCACTTGAGGTGAGCTACAAAAGCCAAGGAGAGTTAACCAAAGTCTGGACCAAAATTCTGATTTTAATTGCAAAATTAAACACATTAACAGCCCAGTAGAACGACTTACTTTAGCCTCCTCCGCTTGTTTTCATTTCCTGTCTACCATATCGTTACTTGTTAAATGATTGCATGCATGGTTGCAAAGGGATGTGGCTAATTTGACAAACAAGTGGGCAAGCCAATGGTATTTCCAAGGCAGTCTGGCTATGGTCTACCTCCACCTCCTTTCTAAATCAAAATCATCAAATCAAATTTTGTTTATATAGCGCCAATTCACAACAGTTGTCATCCCAAGAGGCTTTCCAAAAACAAACAGGTCTAGACCATGCTCATTGTTTGATGAATTATCAAGACCCGACTCATGCTAGACAGCCACCAAGCCGCTGCTGGGTTCTAGTTTGTAGATAAGCAACCTTGATGGCCTGAAATGCCAATCAAATGTTGTTTCTAAGCAATAGGGCAGCCAACCATCACCAGAGCCATAGTAACTCAGTTCAATGACTGCTGCCTCAATGCTAAAATGCCCTTCTGTCCAAATGTAACAAACACAGATGATAAATAGCATCTTTGTGGAGATACAGTTGTCAGTAAGCTGGACGTTAACCTGCAGGGCTAGTGGTGCTAACTCTGCTAATGTTCAATATAGACACATCCAAGCAATCTGACATGCTTCACTTGCAGATGTACGATCCTATGTTTATTAACAGCTCAATTATGACTACTTTCTAGGCGTTTACTTATCTCTATAAGTCAGTAAGTCAGAATTTAAATTTCTGCTTGCACGACTATGAGTTAGGGTTAGCCAACATCATCTCTTATCTTCTCTTATGGCCTCCAGCCCCTTCAACGTGTGAAACTAAACAAGTTGTACCACACAATACATAAAATAATAGCAGACTTTGTTTTTACACAAGTCAAACTGCTTCTCTCTGTAAGTCTCCATGCCAAGCTAGTTGGCCTGAGCTGTAACTGAACCAATCAGAAACAGGTGATTTTCTCTCCACCCTCAAACTCTGCCAGAAAGCACCATAGCCTATTTCCTAAAAAGCTCATCAATATCTGTAGCCCACTTGGTTATTTTTCATGTTTGTCACTTGAGCAGTTAGTGGACTGGCTGCCGTCAGTGCTGAGTCTCCACTTCTACCACAGTCCAGTCTCCAGGCGCAGAGCTGCCCTGGCTGTCAGGAGAGTAGCTGCTGACAGAGGTGACTGTGGCAGCAGGAGGGCTGAACTGGGGCAGCATATTGGGCCACATGCTGCTCTCTAAGGGGCTCAAAGTTCCACCTGACCCCACAGGGAGAAGCAGGAGAGGAGGGCAGCCTCCATCTCCAGACAGCATCAGGGTCTGGTTGATGAGCTGCTGCACCATGTCCACCTTCTTGTTCCACTCCAGTTCCTGCGGAGGAACCGGGCGCAGCTGCCTCTGGAAATCCTGGGGGACTATCTGGGAAGGTGCTATCCTTCTTCCCACCAGCTGTGTGTTCCTGTTCTGCCCTCCCCTGGCCTCATCTTCCTCATCACTGGTCTCCATAGCTTCATAGATGGTGCAGAGCCCTGAGGATGGAGACACCATGACTCCAGTTGGGCTCCGTCTGAGCTGCTGCTGCTGTTGGATCTGTTTTTGCTGCATGCGGTATTGTTGCTCTAACTCTAGCTGCCACTGCAGAACCTGCCTACGCTGTCGGTGCTCCTGCTGCTGTTGTTGGAGCTGCAGCTGAAGGAGTTCCCTGCGTTGCTTCTCCAGCTGCTTTTGCTGCTCCAGCCTCAGACGCTCTTCTTCAAGCCACTGCCTCTTCTGCCTCTCCTGCTCCTGACGGTGCTGCATCTCTTTCAGCTTCTCCTGGTGCTGCTCCAGCCTCCTCAGCTGTTCTCCACTGGTGCGACTATCAACACTGGTCTCAATGTAAGGCGGTGGTGGAGATGTGATCTTGGCAAAATGAGCTTCTAGGGTCCGATCAATGGGCCTCCTGTTGCCTGGGACCAATGCCAAATAGTGGCCATTGGCTATCGGGACAGTGGTGGAGTGGTTCTGGTTCTGGTTGTCTTCTTGTGAGTGTGCTCGCAGCTGGTAATCTTGAACTGCTGTGCCCGTCTTCTTGTCTCCTGTGAGACAGTCAAGATCACTTGATGCGTCCGTTAGAGATGCATGCATCCAACAGAACGGGTGAAACAACGACAAGGACCAGGAAGAGCAGGGTTTAGGAGACATTTGACACGAGGGCGAAGGTGTAACAGAAAAGGAACAAGACTCTCAAAATAAATTGACATCTTTGACACAGGAACACTTGATACTGTTTCTACAATGCAGGAAACAAGAAGAAAACATGAGGTAAAACTGCATTATGTTTTCTCTCTAAAGTTGCTTTCCTTTAATCCCAACATATTTCTCTTGATTTTGTAAATTAAAAAAGTTCACTTCATTGGTGCCACACTCATATCTGCTGCTTGGTCCTCTGTGAATGTGTCAGTTCTCATGCAAGACATTATATAATAAACACGGCACAATACAGACAATGTGTTTCCAAATAAGACAAAAGAAAACATGAGGAACAAAACTGACAGAAATAAAAAATAAAACCAAAAGTAGAGTAGGGTTTAATGAATTTTATCATAAGCATTTAGGCTTGTGGAGTCTGATGAATATCTGAACCACTTAGGGAAATATCCAAAAAGGTTAAGAAAAGGAGAGGAAAGCAGGTCAGAGGAAAAGGCAGAGAAGGAAATAAAGTGTTTGGTACTCTTGAGCATCAATATTCAGATGTATTCATGTGATTTTCAGGATGAATGTGTCATGTTTCCTGCCAAATTCATCAATTCACATGGTGGCCATGTCGCCATGATCAGTGTAGGAGGTGCAAATGCTGTTCAAAGGTTGGCTGCCATGGTCTCATCATTATTATTCCCAATGAAAAACTCAAATCCAGAGGCATGTCAGGCCATGTTTGCAGTAAAAACAACACGTTTGTTCGCCAAAATGCAATGTTAGAAAACAGCCAAACATTCAGCCTTTGCAACAGCATTTGAACTTCTCATTATGAGCATGTCGGAGGAAAACCACAACCATGCTTTTAAAGGTACTTTGTGAAGTTTTCACCACAATGAGTGCTGTTGAGACAGGACAAGAAATATAGCCTAGAAGGTGGCCAACACTGAGCACTTTTAGACTGTAGGAGCCTTTTCACAGCCCTAAGAGCAGCTGAAGGACTTGGACCCTTGTTCATTTGCAATAACCGCAATAAACATAGTTCTTTAAAAGGATATTCTAGGGTTTTTGAGGTGGGGTTGCAACTTGGGTGGAGAACTGGCACAGAAGCTAGGGTGTCAACTGCTGCAGATGACGCCACTACTAGTAAAGGCAACACAACTGTGGTTCTCCACATGCAGTGCACTAGTCAGCAATTTAGGTCTATGAAGTTTGAGTCCAACCAAAGCCTAGTACACTGTTAGATTGTGAATTTTGACACAAGTACATCTCAGTATGACAATTTCAAGAAAAGAATGCTAAACTTTTTTGTATTTGTACCAACAGCCCACTGGTGAATGCCACTATTGCATTTGATTAGAAATGATGGAATTGGAATAAAGAGGCTATGAATGTTTGAAGCTTGTAGGGAACAATCTGTTGGAAGTTCTCCCCCGGGGAGAACTGAAAACTGTTTGGTCCAAAATGACATTCATGGGATGCATTCTGGTGAAACGCATTGTAAATGTTTGCCTTACAAAACCACCACAGTGTACCTTTAAGTGAGCTCTATTTGCTCAACCAGAGGCCTGAATGTGATGCTGGTTGGCTGGTATGGAATCAGAAAATGTCTTGAGGACTGAGGCATGCTGGATTAACAGGGCACTGGAACACCATTTGGGACACCTCCTTGATCTGGGCAAAATTCCATGTCAGACACAACACCATTGTAGATTGTTGCATCACATCCTGTTTAGTGGTTATTCCCATGGGGAGGAGTTGGAGGCGCCATGGGAAGTTAGTTGTGCAAACATACAACACACAGAGACTTGAACACAAGGGCAGTAAGTTCAGGCATGCTGGATCCATAGGGGAAATAAGAAACAGGAACAAAATGCCTTGCAATGATGTTTTAATGGAATTTTGAAAGATAACCTAGTGTGAACCATTCATTTATGAACACGTCTAGTGTAGAATTGTTTCAAATTCAAGGTATTACACAGTCTTAATGTTAGTTAAACATGCAATATACTGTTGAAATAGTAAACCAAACACTCACTATGAAATGTTTCAGCGAGTATAAAGCTCAATTGTGATAGCGCTGAGGGAATTGCAGGATCTCATCACAAATAAAAGGCTAGTTGTTAGCATGTTCCTGAACACAAATAATCAGCTAACTGAGGCTTGAAGCTTAGCCACTTAAAACCATTGCCTGAAACACATACTGTACGTGACTGCACGTTATATACCTTAACAACCTATGCAGAGCAAAGAACCTCTTGAAGCACACATTAAAAACTTCACCAACTGCAATCTAATACTCCCATACCTACTTCGACGAATCTGTAAGGGCCAAACAGCCGTGTTAATATCTAGCCTTTATTTTGATAGCTAAAAGTCTTGAAACAAGAACACAAAGCTTTAAAAGAGCATATGACTATCGCTATGGTGCTGCTGAACATGAAGTGTGTGTACACAGGGTAGGAAGGACCAGGTTTGACGGAAAAAAAACAAACAAAAAACAACAAATAAGCAAATACAAAACAAAAAATAATTGACATTTGTTCGGTAAAAACAGTAGGATAAATACATAATGAGTCCATTTCATTCCATCTGTTTTTTTTCTTTTTCGGTGTAAAAGCTCAGTCACATTGGACCAATCAGTCTTTACCCCATCAGGGGCTACATAATATGCAGTGTTACTTAAAAAGAACATTCTACTAGAAAATGGTAGTAACTATTGTACATAAAGGAGTTTAAGCCATACACTCGTAACCACGACCAGAACAGTATGAAAGAGGGAGGCTTCAATTAAAAATTGCTACAGTCATTTTTTCCATCTCCTTTATTCATTTTTTTTTAAATCTTTTCCTACAATCCTGCTCTCCTTTTTTCTTCTAAGCCATCTAACCCAACTGGAGAGAAAACAAGTAACAGGTAAAGGGGGAGGGTTGCGGGGAAAAGGTGCATTCAGGGGGTAATAGGAGGGGCTTATACATTACCTGCCAGAAAACTATCAGTCTTATCACATATGGTAGAGTAGTATGGTGGCTGGCCCTCGCCAGAGTCTTCAGTTTCCTGGGCCCCAAGGTGGCGACTGGGCTCCAACGGGTCGACCTCCTCCAGATGGTCTGCTGCAATCTTCCCCCCGAACATGTAATGCTGCTCATCCAGACTGGGATGGTGTTCTCCTGAGTGGCCCAAAGGCATCAGATCCACAGGTCGGCCCAGCAGGTCCTCTGCCTGGGCTGCAGCAGCAGCTGATGGCAGGGTCAGCTCCTTGATGAGGGAGGGGTCTTTGGCCTCCTCAGGAAGCTGCTCCTCGTTCTCCAGGGAGAAGATCCCCGGGCTCTTCCCGCAGCTCTCTGCCATAGAGTGAGCATTGGAGTTGGATGTAGTGCAGTCAAAGCCATAAGATGCCACAGAGTTTGCAGACTGAGGGGTGGCTCCACCTCCATCCTCTTCACCCTCTGCAACTGCAGTGTCTGCTGACTCCTCATCTTCCTCAAGAGCAGGTAAACTGCGGGCAGGAGTGGGGCTTTCAAATCCAGCAGCCCCCTCCATTGCTGCTGATGCTTCAGGGTCGTTTATTTGCATTTCACCCTCTGTGTCACTGGCCTCGTCTCCTGAGGTGGAGGGGGAAGACGGAGCAGATGCTGGGGCGGTTGGAGGTCCTGTTCCTAGGACCTCATCAGCTGGGAGGGTTTCAGCTTCCTCCTCCTCTCCATCACCTTTTTCCAGGTGAATACCCAGGTCTTGCTCCATGTCAGGCTGGACAGGAGCAGGCACTGGAGTCTGCTGTTTGTCAGAGCGGGACTCCACCCCAGAACTACTGTCATAATCCCGGAGATCCTCTGGCGTGCTTGTCTCACTGTTGCTGTGGGTGGCAGGAGCTGCACCAGCAAGAGTGCCAGGCTGACCCTGAGCCTCCTCAGGCTCTGAGACCTTCATCTCCTCATGGGTCTGAGGAGTGAAGGAGGGGGCACTGCTGTCAAAACATGCCTGAGCAGGAGACAGGGTGGGGGTTTCAGAGTCAGCTGCTCCGTGGTCAGATATGGGGCTGGGGGAGGACACAGACAGCAGAGAGGCTGGTTGGGCCCAAGTGTCGGAGAAGGGGTTGGTCTGGCCCCAGGAGGTGGTAGGGGGGACACATGGTGGAGGACCGGAGCGATTAAGGTTGTCCAGACGCTCTTCTTCATTAAAGTCATCTTCATCTACATTCCCACAGCTCTCTGTCACTCCCTCACTATGCATCTCTACATCTTCGTCCTCTTCGTCTTCCCGATCCTGCTGCTGGAGCACTTTGCGTTGCTCCTCCACCTTCTCTGAACTCAAGTCCATATCATCCACCCGCTCATCCTCTTCATCCTCATCTTCCTCCTCATTTGCAATTGTTTCCACATTGGGAGAACCCATGAGGTTACCGTCTCCCTCAGAGCCTCGGAGGCTTGAGTCAACCAGGGCGTCTGAGCTCTGGGTGCCCTCCAGTATGGCAGCATGCTGGGTGCTGCTGAAGTCAGAGATCTCATGCTGCCTACTGCTGGTGCAGCTGCTCATGTCTTCAGAGTCCATCCCTGACAGCAGATCGTCACCATGCCAACCAGCAGAACCACCAAATGCTGAGGACCGGACATGGATCTCCTCAGATGGCTGAGATGTGCTCATGTCAGTGATCATGGATGAAGGCTGATGACCCAGTCTCCTCTGTTCCTCATCTTCATCATCCTCATCATCGTCTTCGTTGATCTCCTCATCAGCCTTCTCTACCGCCACCTCTTTTTCATGAGGGGAGATCAGGTCCCTGCAGGTGAAATCATCCATGAGAGAGGCGCCCAATGACTGTGGTTGTGTCACACCAAAGGCCTCTGCAGAAGGAGCCCTGTGAGTCGGCATCAGCAGGTTTTCCTCTTCCTCCTCCTCTTCCTCTCTTGTCTCCTGAGCCTCAAACTGCTCCTCCTCTCTCTTTTTCTCTTCTGTCTGGGAATCGATCACATTGACCAGGCTCTGGGGAGCAAAGTCAGATGCAGAGAAGGCTTGGTTTCTGTCCCAGGGGTCAGACTGCATGTCCATCAGAGAGGAGACATGCTGTGGCTCTCTGACAGGAGAAACAGGACCTGGTGGGGAACAGGGAGGAGACATGACCGTTGTTCCGAGGGCAGGAACTGAGCTGTTGGCAGACTCCTCGAATTTGAAGTCTAGCTGGGCTGGCAGCTGAGTGTTGAAGGTTTGTTCAGGGACCATTTTAGCCTCTAGATCCAGTTCTGCTGATGGCTGAGACTCTGGTGCTGTTGGTATTGGTGTCATCATCAGATCTTGTGCCGGTTCTGGTGTTGGTTCTCTCACTGTTGCCTCGATCTGGTTAGACATCAGCTCTGCAGATTCTTCAGCAGGTGACTTCACGGCGACTTCTGCAAGAGGCTGCTGTTCCGCTGACTCAAAGATGACAGCAGCTGCTGCAGTTGCAGCTGCAGTAGCAGCTACAGCAGCAGCGATTTCCTTTTCTGGTTCTGCAGTTACAGCTTTGGGGCCACGTTTTACAGGAGTTGGAGTGCTACTGCCTACAGTTTTCTTGGGACTGGAGGTCTTGGTTGCAGCTGTTTTGGTGGCAGGGGTCTTGGGAGCATCCTTGGAAGGTGTCGGCTTGCTGTTGGTGCGATTTGGTGTCTTTGTGTCTGCAGCCTTACTGGCAGTTGGCTTTTTGGCGGTCATGTCAGATTTTGAGGCTAATTTGGAGGTTTCAGGTTTTGCAGACTTTGTTGCAGGGGAGGAGCGAGCAAGGGGGGACTCTCCAGGCTTTTTGGCCGCTGGAGTTGCTGATTTGCTGACATCTGTGGGGAAGCACACCAGAGAAAAGGTTTAATAATAAAGTATACAATATAGTTACTTACAGAAGCTACAGGTAATGATAATTGAGCATATAACAATAATCAGTGATAGATCAAAATACTGATTTAAGCAACAGAAAGTTAGTGGTACAGAGGAGAAAAAACAGATCCATTCTGTCTTGTTTTGTGACTTGTGTGGAAATGTTTTGGTTGTCTTTGAAATGATCCACAGGCACTGCACCTTACATAAGCAAACACAAGGAAAACCTGCTCTTTTTACAAATAAGAGACTGTTTCCCATTTTTGGTTGGTATCGTTGGTTTTCTGTTTGTTTATGTAGAAGTTACTGTTTTCAACAAATACTTTCTAATTCACAATATTGGTCAAAGCCACTGAATTTTACTGAGTCTAAATGTATTGACTGTGATTAAAAACATTTTTCTTAACTAAATAAAATTTATAATACAACAAAACTCTGGAGTTCAAAATTTATAATCCTTGCTGTAAAAAAGTGTGTATCTATTTAATGATATAAAAATCCCTGCACGAGACGTTTCTGTACCTTTCTTCACAGGAGTTGTGTTTCGTGATGATGGTGTTGCTGGGGCTTTGCCACCAGAGGGGGTAGTGGAGGTTGTTTTGGAGGCTGCAGGCTTGGCAGTGGTGGAGGTTTTGGGGGCAGCAGGTTTGGATGTAGCTGAGGTGGAGCTCTTAGTCGTGCTGGCTGTGAGTGGCCGGGTTGAGCCTGTGGCAGGACGAGGTGACGCGGATGTGCCGGTTGTAGGCCTGCAAGGCAAAGGAGAAGGTTAGGAAATGCTGAGGGGTGTTCACGCACAGAGATCTGGGTCAGAGAAATTATGTCAGGTTTTTTTTATTTTTAAAAGATGAATATCTCTACACTGATCTACGTCAGTTCTACTTGTGTGGTATCTTAACACCCCTGCGAGGAAGACATCTCATGCAAATTGGAAAAATACACAACAGATAAAGATCGTTAAGGATGACTCAAGACTTAAAGGTGACAAGCCCTTCACAGCTTATTATCACAACCAAAGGTTCTCTCCTGACCTTGTCCTGGTCAGCTGTGTGTGTGTGGAGAAATGCTTAAAATGATTTTGACGGAAAGAAAGGACCCTGAAATGTCATTTAGCTGTTACTTTTATGCTAGAGGCAACTATAACCAACAAGACACGCACAAGCAGGCTGAGAAAAGATCACAATAGTGTTGACACATGGAGAGGATGGGCTATTCTTGTTAAGAGCACAAGCAGACAGACCCTGACTTAAAGCACTGTTTCTTCAAATAAATTTATACACAATCTCTTAGTGAGGCCAAGATATTGAGGGTCAGGAGTGTGTGACCCACAAGTTTGACCCACTTAGGGACAAACAAAGACATAAATAACTTCTTACACTGAATAAATACAGAGCTTTTGTGTGTACATTGCATACATTTTTGCAATCATGACAACAAAAGGGTAACCCGGAGGCTATTTTGTTGAAACATACCTTCATGAGATATCTTTCTTACATGATCCCACAAAGCAAGCAAGTTTTTAAAGCGGACTCTTGCTGCTAAGTTGTGCAAATAGTGCTGAGTGTTTTAAACTACGGAGTCAGAGCGGCTCTGCAGGAAAAACTGCATGAGAACAACATATTCAAATTACTTGAGCATCGAAAATCAAACAAAAATATTCTGAGGGAAAATAAGTGAAAAACATGCCAGTATTGAAATAAGCTAAGCTCTGTTTTTGGTGTATCAGGACTTGAAACACTGGTAACAACAGTCCCTGTTCACTCCTTCAAAGCCCATGACAAACCTCCCTGGGGGTCTACTGTATGTAAAAAGCAAAGCAGTGCAGGAGGTGAATCACAACTGGCCCGAGAGAGGCATCCCAGCCTTCATCTAATCTTCCCTGGATGTCTTGTCAGTTTTCACTCTAAAGGCAGCGTACATCAGCTTGCCTGCTCTGGTGCCCTGCCTGGCCTGGAGGTTGGCTTCTATGTCACGTCAAAGCGAAGTAACCTACATCTAGTAGTCCTGACGGAGCTGTGGTGTGCAATCTCCTGAGCCTGAGCCAAACTAACTGCCTGATTCTAAATAAAGGATTGAGCTAGCTCTGGCAGAGAGAGAACAGGGAGGTAGAGGGAGAGTGAAGGTGGCTAGGACCAAGTTAATCTTTAATACTGAAAGGAGGACAGAAATAACCTCTCCATTTTCTCCAGCTGGAAGCAGAGCTGTGTTTAAAGCAAACTCATTGTGTAAGGGCAATGAAGTAATGCATGCTATCCTCAACCTGGCAGAAGACGTGGAGAACGGTTTGGTAATGCAAAATTAGATTAAAGGCACACAGCGAGGAGGGCGTGGCCATGTCATGAGTTCAAACAACTTTTTAAAGTTGATCCACATTCAGTTTGGCTTTAGGGCAGTAAAAGGAATGCGACTGATACTGAGACTGTTCGATCATGTCAATGCACTTTTACTAACGCCCTTCAGGCAACGCGGAACACTAACAGCCTCATTCATGACGCATTGATTTACTGCACTCGGAGTTGACTGTGTTAACTGGAAAATCAGAGAGGTTGATGAAGCTGGCCAATGATTGTTTTTCATCCCTATTGTCACATCTCATCTCTCCAAAATGCTGTATTTCAATGGCTCATCCACTTTTGGATAATATAACCCCTGTCTTGCACAAAAAAACTGTCTAAAAAAAGAAGTACCAGCAGCCCTTGACTGTTAGTGTCCTGGGAGCTATTTACAGAGAAATGTATTAGTCTGTTTCCTTTCATGAGTACTTAAGGCCACTGAAAATGAAAACTTTTCACAGCAGATTCCAAAGAGCCACCCCTTGTGTCACTGTGTAAACTAGTAATACAGTAATACTTTGAAAAGAGTGATGTTATAGCCCCCTTAGCACACGCATATCACAGTTAAATAGCCATTAAGGCTATTTCGCCCTTAAGATTATTTAACTGTTGTCCATAGTCCGCAACAATAGTGGACACTACAGAGCTGTGTTTGTGCTGCTGACTTTACTGAGTTTATTAGCACCTCTTCAACAGTGCAAAAGTGTTTTAAAAAGGTTTGTGTGTGTGTGTGTGTGTGTGTGTGTGTGTGTGTGTGTGTGTAGATTCTTGTGCATCTGGATGATTTCCAAAACATGTTCCTTTGATGCTTATTTTTTTCTATTTTTGATGGATCTTTCTGGTCTAAAAAAGGCCAAACAAAAATGTTATAACTTAAAAATAACTGTTAAAAATGTGGAGGAGTCAACATTTCTATGAAATAAGGAATATTAAACCTAAAATTAGAGCTTTAAATCTTTTGTACCATCATCCCTGATGAAAAGAACATTTACCTGAAAATTCCACTTGTCACCCAAAAGACAAAAAAAAATTCTTGGGCTCACACAGTGGTGATGTTTAAGCCACAGCTGTGACAAATCTGTGGCTGCACTGCTAACTCAAGTGGGGTATGCAACACTAGAAATTCAAGCTAATTTTGAGCAAAAATCCCCCCCTTCTGACAACAGCCAGGAAAAGCCTTGTTTGTTTGATGGTCCTCAGGATTATTTTACCAGATTCTCTTGAAATATATCTGGTACAATAATGAGTGATTCTGCTTACCCCAATTTGCATGGATGGCAATCAGGGTTGCACAAATTTGAAATGGCGAATATTCAAAATTTTCAATATCTCCTATCAGATATTGTGCTGTGTATGGGGGAACCACAAGGACACCCCCCCCCCCCCCCCAACCCAGACTTGACAACAGCGTTATAATCCAAGATGGCAGCGCAGTGCATTAACAGTAAAGAGTAACGGTGAAAGCTCTCGTGATGTATTATTTATTAGCACTTCTGTTTTGTTTTTGTGAATTTAAATAAGTGGTATATGTAGTACTGCCCAACGTCTAACTGTGAACATGGTTCTATGGTGTTTGTAAGTGTAAAATACTGTGTTGTTTGTAAACAACAGCTAAAAACAGATAACTGTAGGCATCCATCTTGGTTTTCCGACTTGTTAACTGGAACGCTATAAACTCAGGTGTAACGTTATTCCCAGCTCCGACATACAACTTCCAAGGTAACTGGAATGTAGCATTAGCTTTTAACGCATAACTAAAACAAATCTGTCAAACCTGTGAGAGGGAGAAATATACATTTTTAACAATGAAACGACTTGAACCAGCTGAAAAAATCTGGGAAAATTAATCTCTTCTTGAAATTCTTTCTTAAAATGCTCTCCACTTATACTTTATTGGAAAAAAGTGGGTAAAATTACAAGATTTTGCAAGAAAGAATTGCAAGGATTTTTCATTCCAAAATTGTCCTTCAGTGAGCAAGATGTTAAAAGGTGGAGACGGAATAAGCTCTGTGTTTGAGTCTGCGGTGCTTTGATTAGAGAGAGAAAAGATAAGAGAGGAATTACAGGGTAAAGGAGAATGGGGAGAATTCAAAGTTACAGAATCTGAAATTAGAGATGAAGTGTGCTGAGGGCTTTTCAGAGAGTGTTCACGATAATCTGTTTGATAAAAAGAATATGGTTAATCCTAAAAGGCAGGCCTGCTGAAAAGAGCACAACAGAGGAAGATATAGACTAAAAGAGAAAGATGGGTAAGGGAGGGGGCAGATGATACTAATAATCTGATTACATATTATCCTATATCAATGTCTTTTTCCTGCTTATCAAAGAGGACAGTCGGCACAGTTGGATTCTATTACAGCATTTAAGCGCCCAGGCCATGGTAGAATAAGCTCTTGTGTTGTGACTAACAACACTTGACCATTGTAACAATGTCTGAAAACAGTGATGCATTGATGCTAGAGTTATCTCAAGCTTCTGTTTATTCTGTAATTCAGCTCACTGTCAGCTGAATAAGAGAGAGGACTAGAGGAATAACCATAGTGTTTATCCTATTCTACTTAACATACTAATTTAGCTTAATGGGCAGCTTGTAGCTTCACAAAATATGCGTGTTTATGTTCATATTTCACCAAAGGCCATTCTGCGAAACACTGCAAAAAAAAAATAAAATTGGAGTTTAACCGACAGCCCAGATATGCAGTGGAGCTGAACAATCAGATGATGGTTAGTGGGACGGCGCATTGATGCATACAGTAAAATACTTGAAGTCAGCTTTTGTTGCCCGAGGATCAGTAGAACATTTAAGTTTTATTGCATCTAAAAATCTCCTCAATCTGGGACAAGAGAGGATTGTGTGTCTAAACATGGTAGCCTGCTGGTTACTGCTTTGTGATACGTCCGAATCTGGCTATGATTTAAATAATGAGATGCTCTGTGACATGAGTAAGCAGGAGCTGAACTGAGCAGACATACGAGCGGCCTGCCCAGTAGCAAAGTCGACAAACTGTGGAGAACTGACCTTCCTCCTCTCAGAGCAGGCAGCAGATTATACATGGTCTTGTCTTAATTAAACCCCATAAATATAAAATATAAAGGCAGGAGCTTCATGATGGTTTAAGTGGCGCCAGTAGAGTCAGCAGGATGCTGTGGTGGCTGAGGGCTAACAGGTTATTTTCCTGTTAAATGAATCTGATCGGAGCACCCTCTATGTGGTGGTGCTTTCTGCCTGCCTGGTACAAACTTAGCAGCGAGTTCAGATCCTGGAGATCTATTTTATATACTTTGAGTTATAAATCTATCATGCTCAAGTCTTTCTGTTTGGCAGAATAAAACTTCAACAGAGTCATCTTTATAGATAATGCAAAGTAAAGACACAATGATATGATGTGGTATGCTGCTTAAAATGAGGTTAAGGCAAGTCAATAAAAACAGGAGTAATTTCAAAAGCTCAAGAAGATATTTCATAGTCTTCATTTCATGAGAGTTGGGACACTGTTAGTTCGCAAATCAATTTAACTCAATTGAGAGGACAGCAAATAAAATGGAAAGTGTTTTTGCATGGTCAAGGCCTTCAGATATAAAAAAAGAGACATGCTTCTGTATTGGAAATCACTGAATGGGTTAAAAATCCCTTCCAAAAACCTTAGTCTGTGACTGCATCCACAAATACAGGTTAAAACTGTACAACACAAAGAGGAATATACATGACCCAGAAACACCAACAGTCTCTCTGGGCACCAGCCCATTTTAGATGGACTGAGGCTTAATGGAAAACTGTCCTGTGGTCTGAGGAAAGAAAATCTGACATTGGATTAAGAAATGATGGAAGATGCCTAAAGAAGGGAAAATCCCCCCTGTCAGTTTCAAAGCCAGCATACACAAAGGTAGGGAGGATGCATAAGTGCTCATAGCATGGGTAGCTTACACATCTGGGAGATTAAGGCTGAAAAATATATATACAGGTTTTGGAGTGACATACGCACCCATTCAGACAATGACTTTCATCAGGGAAGACCTTATGGCTCAGTACACTGACCTGTCTGCAGTCCAGACTTACCAACCATTGAAAACATTTGGAACATCATGAAACTAGATAACCCACCAAAGAATACCTTTCACTGTTAAGCATCTGTAATCCTACATTATTCAAGAATGCGACTCTGTTCATTATTTAAAAACTCCAGAAACCTCGGTTCTGAAACATTTACAGTGTTGTTAGAGGAAGAGGTAATGCAAAATGATGTTAAGCATGCCTCTGCCCAAACTGTCTCACTGGCACCAAACTTGAAATGATCTAATATTTCACATGAGACAGTCTGTTCTTTTCGCTTCCAGCATTTGATTTGTTGTTATTGCATGACTTTAAACTGGATACAGACTTCACATAATCTGCAAACCATCAAGTCCTGTTTTGATTAAAATGACACACATTGTTCTGACTATTATTGAATTGAGGTTGTATTCTATTTATAATGAGCTTATGCTTAACAGAACGGCTATTATTCATGTCTGAGACAGAGAAAGTGTTGCCAACAAAGCATTTTCTCTAATATCCATTACATTCATTGTATCCCTGCAGCATGAGTGAACAGCACACCCACAAACACACCCAAACACACTCAAACCTTTGTCTCACACTCAAACATAAACGCATCCTTCTGTCAATCTATCCGTCCTCCAGTGCATCTCATTTTCATTTAGTCCATTTGGTAATTGGCTCTGCGGCTGCACATCTATAAAATCACGGCAGAGAAAGACTGCATCATGGAGCCGTCGACCACACCCAGAGCAGAGGATTTACAGCCTGCGCAACATGTCGTCTGCTTCATGCAGGACTGTGAACGGTGTCTGGGGCACGACCACGGCTTCTGCTCACCACATGCACCAGTGCTGGTCCATTACATCAGCAGTAATTTGTTAGATCATGAGGAGGGTTGCACTCAGTCACTGCAATAAAAATTTATCATCCCTAAGGGACCATCAATGAGGAAAACAGCCTGACTAATGTGAGAACATGGCTGGCTGAGGGGATGGCAGGGAAGAGATGGCAAAAATGAAAATCCACCTGAATGTCCATTTCCTTCAGTGAACTGAACACCCTTTCTCTGTCCTCTGATCTACTAAAGTGCAATCTTCTCCTCTGTTTCACACAGAGATACCCTCTGGTACTCTGCTTCCTCGCTCCACCTTTGCCTCCGCCTCACTCTCTCTCTCTCTCTCACACACGCAGCTTTCACACCCTGTATGTACAGGATTCTCACTCTATGCATCTCTGGCAGCACTGATGGGCGCTCAGCGGGGACACATGACTTATTCAGCCACATAGCTTCTATACCCCTCCGCCACCATTTTTGTTTCACTTCACTCTGCTGCATCCATAGACAGCAGGGTCGACAGGAGGAAGCAGCTAAGCGACACGTGTGCCTGTACCACGTGTTCAGCCGCCTGCACGTACACTTCCCCTCCCCCTTTATCTCCACATCATGAGTAATATACCAGCAAAAGAACACATGCTCTGCATCTTAATTACATGTATGTATGTGCTCCTGCTATGCATGTGAACAGCACATACATGCACAAATCAAAGCACCTATATGATAAATGCATTGCGTGCTTTCCTGTCCTGGTGGGCAGTTCGCATGCTGCAAAGCAGTTCCCAATTACCAATGCCTCAGTGGACGCAAATCATCCGCACAGCTGGAGAAAAAAGGCAAGAATTGGTACAGATTCACTCGCACAGGCAGACGCATACTGATAGTACACAAACTAACGTACATGGACATCCTGTTCCAACAACATAAGGATTTCCACTTTCTCCATTTGCACACTAATCAGGCTCTAACACTCCCTGTCACAAGCTGCTTGCTGTGGGCAATCGGCTTCAAACAGCAGATGCACACAAACACACACACACACACACACACACTCCATACATGTTCCATACATTTAAAAACAGACATTGTCGCTTCTGTTGCTGGATAGACGTCACTTCACAGTTATATGTTTTGCATGAATCACCATCGTATGAATCAATTGAAAGTCTCTCACTTGTTATAAAGAGTGACTGTAAAGTTTTTGCATATAAATCCCTAAAAAGCCAGTTAAAAGCCTGTCTTTAAAACAGACAGACAGAGAGTGAGTGAGCAATAATGAAGAGTAACCTGCAGCAGCAACAAGAGAACCTAATGCAATTTTACTAAAACCTCAAGCAGGGCAGGGAGAAACAAACCACTTAGCTTTTAAATTAGATAGATGTCACTTAGTGAACCTGCGTTTGCTCTGCACTTTATTTGTCTGATTACTGCAACCTGCTGCAGATGGAATTAAATCAATTGGACCTAAAGGAACACCGAGTGAATTGAAGGGAGCACTGCAGGCGTGTGTGTTTGACAGTAAGGGGGTGGGGGTGTGGGGTATGCAGGGTGTGTCTGAGATGACAGTTAATGCGTCCGTTGATTTCTCCACCACTCTGCTGATAGCTGCCCCGAAGTGAAGTTGGAGTGAGGCAGCAGAAGGACAAAATCTAATTAAAGGCAAAATTTATGGGCCTGTCAAAGCGGATCACAGAAACAAAAACTGACTGGAACACACACACACGCACACACATTCAACAAAGTATGCCTATGAGGGTACATGGTGCTGTCAGAGGAACCTATCAACGGGTTGAAGTTCTCTCATGGGGATTCATATGTAGGTCTGCTGCAGCTCCATCCTTCTCTGGATAACGTGTGTACAACAAACTCGTGCAAAAACAGTAAATACTGCAGTGATTACAGTATACGCCTTGGCCTGCCCCCACAGAAAAGATGGCTAATAGTGACGAGGAGACCAGTTGTTTTTTAAGATACCTGGTTTATTGGGTTCACCTGCCATCTCTCTGAGTTAGATGTGTATGTGTACAACAAAGTCACTACCTAACACACGCTTTATCAGCTTCTTTGAGGTCCTTTCACTCCGGAATCGTTTTTGTCGTGTGATTATTTCGGCCGTCAATATTTTTTTTCGAACCTGTATCCTGTCAATACAAGCGTTCACATCAGCGAAGTTTTCCCGTCCTGCGATACTGCGGTATTTATTTTTTCGAATCATCGATTTTTCTAAAGTTTCGCATACTGTGTGTCCACTTCTGACCAATCAGATTTCGTGTTGTTGCAACGTCTGATTCACCGGTATATCCAACATGGCCCGACCGGCTAATTGTTTACATGTCAGAATGCTTTTTGATAAAAGACACAAACATTACAAAGATAACGACCTGAAGGACAACTTGTGGAGAGTCATAGCGGCGGATTAAGTCACTCGTAAACTAACCTGTTCAGGTACAACATACCATATGTATTTTCACTCTCAAATTCAATTGCGTTGCTGTCACAGCACCATTAGGTCTCGGTTGTTACCTAATGTTTATGGATTATAGTTTAATGTGCTTATCTGGTACTGGCCCCGACTCAGAACATGCTATCATGACAGACATCCATCTCGACACTAGTGTCTAATCAGAACTGAAAACAGTCAGTCTGCTGTTGTGTCAGTCTTTTTCTCCCCTGGAAAGTCGCAAAATCACATCGTGCTTGATGTGTATAGTCAGGCGCATCAAAATTCCCCGAATATTTCGTAATTTCGCGTTCTATATTCGCGTCGGCCCAGGTGTGTTAGGACCTTAATGGTGTGATTTGAACCCAGATTACTGACTTTCAGTTAATGTGTCTAAAATTCAGACACATGAGCATCATCCATTCACTCTGATAAATTCAAACATTTATCAAAATCGGGATAATATCTTCATTTATGTTACTGACAACATGCAAAAAGACAAGTAAGTTACTCATTCTGTGAAAACCGATCAAATCACACCTTGATATTAGTGGTCAACTGGTATGGGTTTTTCAACGATAAACCGATACTGGTATCTACAGAGGTCAGTCGGTGACCAATATTAAATGTATATGATGTAGTTCCTTCATCCTGTATTTCATAACTTAATACTAATAACAGCAAATATCTCGTGCACATTTCAAGGTAATATTTGTGCTTATCTGAGCCAAAAGCATGTTTCAGATGGCTTTGAATTGATTGGAGAAATAGAAATAGAAAATACACTTTGCAAAAGATGCCCAAAAGATTCTATTTAGGGACGACGGGTATTTATTCATCCAAGACCCTGGCGAAAAATAATCGTTGTTATGAATTAAATGACCGCAGCTAATAACTGTTGCACAACAGGCATCCTGTATTAAAGTGTCGATGATAAACATGCCCCTAGGTAAGTCTTTTTAATTAGATGTTTGCATATCAACATTTAAGGCTGTAATCTGAGTTTAATCTCCACAATCCAGCTGCTACCTGAGGCACATGGAGTAGCAGCTAAAACATGTTGCTGTCAGGTGGAAGGAAGTGGCTGGAAATGTGTAAGAAGTAGAGAACCATGCTAAAAGATGAGCACAATCTGATGGGTATCTTTTGGATTCTGTGTTATATATAGTATTCTCAGCAGAAGATGTTTCATAATTTATTCAGGCGGGTGCTTTCCTGCTCTTCTCTTTCATGTAGAGCTATAACTGTACAAAAAACATAGCTCTTCTGTGTTGAGTTCCTATTTGTAATGACTTTTTGCCATCATGATGGTGAATCATGACATACAAACACAGAAAGGACAGAAAGGCTTTTGGTCCAACAATCAAGAAAAGAAAATCAAAGAAAAAAGGAGAGGAGGGGGTTAAGCCCGTGATGAAGGAACAATCAGCAGCTCCCAGCAGAGGCTTTATCTGATCAGGATCATCCGCATATCATACAAAGGCCTCCTTCAGCTTCCTCTCCAAGCCTATCGTGAAATCACCTCAGGACCTGACACCACATGCACACAGGTGAGGAACACATGCTGATCTGACTGTACACAAACACACACTCTTCATCTAAAGAATCAAACCTGTTAAGAGTTTTCACTTGTTCTCACTAAGTTCTTCTCTGCTGCTCCTCCCCTCTCTAAACCGCGCTCATTCCCTAAACTTGTTTTATTAATGCTGCTGTACAGTGCCTGCTCTGCTGAAACCCTGCGAGGCATTCCTCTAAGGCCTGTTCTGACATAGGCTGCTCGCTGGCCTACTTAAACGCGGGCCTGCTACGCTTCTGGAGGATCATTGTCTATCAAGTCTCCAGGGTGGTTTCTCTTGAACAGGGTCTTCTTTGAACCTGTAGCCAACTAAAGCCTTTTGAACCAACAGCTTCTCAATGGTGCTGAGGAGCTTTAGGACTTTGAACTTACTGTGTCCAATTCTTATCTTGTTCTAAGTTGTTTTAAGATCTGCAGCTCTGTTAGAGCAAATTGATGATATGCTAGCAAATAACTGAAGGATTTCTACAACTCCAATTTCACAAAGATGGAACACTGTGAAATGTTTATTAAAACAATTCTGATTTGTAAATCATTTAAACTTATACTGGAAATAGTGTTAACACAACATATTCAGTGCCAAAACTTAATTTTTTAAATTATTTAAGGAAAAAAAAAACTGATTTTAAAACGGTGCCTGCAACATGTTTCTAAACGTTTATAACAAGGACAAAATCCCTATTGAAGTTGTGTAATACTAAAGAAACACGTGGGGAAGCTTCTTCCTACAGTTCCTACAATACTTCGACATTTGTATAATAATGTGCCACAGAATAAAATTGCAAAAAGTTTATTGACTTTTTTATTTAATCTGCAGTTCATAATGTTATTAAATGATTTAGAGAATCTAGAGAAATCTCTATGCAAAAAAGGAAAAGGCAAATAAAACAGTATGGGAAAGTTGTGACATTAGGGTCCCTGGGCATGGTATAGGGATACAGATGCGTCCATGGTATGGATTGCTCACACATCTGGGAATGCTGAACAATATATCCAGGTTAAGGAGTGACAAATGCTGCCATCAACCCAACTGCTTTCATAGGAAAGGCCGTACATGTTTCAGCAAGACAATGCCAAACCCCAATCTGCACATTTTACTGCATGGCTCTGTAGAAGAAGAGTCTGGAGGCTAAAATGGGCTTGCTGCAGTACAACCTATCACCTAATACAAACATTTAGCACCATGTGATATGTTGACTTTGCTCTATTTTTAATTCAATTTAGGCCTCAAATGATTTTTAAACCGTCAGAGTCTGTTTTTTTTAAACAGCATTCCCCACTTTTTGGAAAGCAGGTAGTATGAGGGACACATTACAGACAGCTGCCAACACAGATGCAAGGAATCTTTAAGATTTCACTTCAGAGAGGGTGGGGCTCCAACAATCCACAACTGTGATGCCTACCTGGTTGTCTTGGTAACAGGGGGCTTGGGTGAGGAGGTGGAGCCTGGCTTGGTGGGAGCTGCAGCGGCAGGTTTTGGAGCTAAACGAAAAAAAAGAGTTACTTGAAGATTAATAAGATGTATGATATAGCACAGCACACTATGGTGACATATATCTCATATATAGGTCAGGCAGACATACAGTATCATACATAACATACAGTATGTCATGGATCTAGGGCAAATGCACGTCTAGATGAGCAGCCACTCTGGCAAGTCTAATATATGTGTGGAATCCATCATATGTGCATCTATCTACAACTCATCACAGTACATTAGCCTCTCCACATTAGAGGAAGAGCTGTGAAAACATTTCATGCTTGACCTGCTGTTAATGCCTGCACCCTGACTTTCAATTGTGTTTGTATCTGATCTGGACTTTCTGTTTCCTGATGACATTTTCACCAACCTAGGGGCTTCTTGGCTGCAGCTTGGGTGGTGCTGGTTTTCACACCATTGGCATTCGTGGTCGGTGTCCTCTTTGCTGCTGTTGTTCCGGTCACTGGCTTTGCACCATTGGTGGCAGGGCCCGTTCCTGTGGCTTTCTTTTCACCCACTTTGCTCTTGGGTGCTGCGGCTGCTGTTGTGCCTGTTGGTTTTTTGGGAGGAGCTGTAGTTGCTGTGGTCTTTTTGACTGCAGCAGGTGGGGTCTTCTTTGCCACTCCATTGGCCTGGGGTTTGGACACGCCATTTGACAGGCGGCTCTGTGGCGTGCTGGTCCGCGAGCCGGGTGTTGTCTTGGCTGGGTTGTTGGTGCCAGGTTTTGTCTTGGGCGTGGTCTTATTGGCAATCTTGGCTTTTGGGTCTCCCGTGGTCTTGTTGCTGGTCTTGGCAGCTGGAGTGTCCTTGGCCTTGTCAGGCTGAGGTTCTTCCTGGCTTGCCTCACCTGCAGGCTGCTGTGTCACCTCCTCTCCTGCTGGACTGGCTGCCTGGTTGGGCTCCTGTCCTGCAGCAGGTGGTGCCTCATTCATTTCATTGGATTCCAATGTTTCCATTGGCTCCATTGCTGCCGTGGTAACCCCATCCGGCTTCATCTCCCCTTGAGTGGTAGTGGTCCGTCTCTGCGGGGCAGCGTCGGCTGACTTGATTCTCACAGGATGACCACAGGTCTAATGGTTCTCTGGAGACAGATCGCTCTGGTCTGGAGGGAGACATGATGATAAAAAAGAACAACACAGTCAGTCAACAACAAGATCAGACACGAAGAGCAGTTGGTGGTCTCTCCAATCAGTGCATAAAGCCCCAGGAATGTTGTTGGCCCTGGTAGTAAGATAAAGCCTTGGCTCGAATCTCCCTAAAGCTTTAGCATCACACACAAATATTTTTATGCAGGCATCCAAAAGTTAGAAGGCAAACAAGCTGTGGACATAAATGGAGAAAAAGGCATCGTGTTAATGTGAAGGATTCTGAACTGCTGCATGAATTAATGAGAGGCCTGTGGCCTATGAGAGTGCAGCCCAATAACAGCAGTCGTGTAAAAATAAATCCCATCGTCACAGTGAGTTCTCAGGGGGCAGACTTTCACTAAAACAAACAGATCAGCAGTTTTTAGGATGAGGTGAGTGTGTGTTCCGTTTCATGGTCTGCAGAGGGAGGAGCCAGACAGCAGGGAACAACACATTCTACAAATTGCCCTCATTTATTTCAATGCCGATTGCAGCGCGGCAGCAAAAACCCCCCTGTGGCACTAAAAATCTCAGTGACACACTTGGCCAGTTGAGCTGTGACGGGTTATTTTTTTCCTCTGTAACAAAGTGGCATCAAAGGCACTAGTGTGGAAGACTACTTCTCTGGAATAGTACACTTAAGGGAGAGCAAAAAGCATACTGATTACAAAAACACATATATGAACCACACCAGAGATGATGGAAAGACGTGCACCCTTTAAAGCTCCAAGAAAAAAGCTTGCTTCAAATTATTAAAACAGCCAAAATAAAGATGAGTCGGAAGAGGTGGTAAAAGGATCAGGATGTATTTTGTTAAATGGGTCAAAGCATGTATAATAAATCCAGAGACAGGCTGACAGTTTGACTCACAGGCCACAAACGGAGCAATCACAGACATGAGCAACTGAAGACTAGAACTGGGACATGAAGCATATGAGGCCTGCTAAGGGCAACCATCTGTAATGTGGGCTGTCACACAATGTCTGCATCAATATTAGACAAATGTCTCCAAGTTTGTTTTGTGCTCTGACTTTGAAAACGGAAGGATGAGAGGATAAAGATAGGTTTTTACAAGTTGGAGAAGGGCCGAGGGGGAGGAGGGAAGTAGCAGGAAACTGGCTTGTCAAAGTTTATAAACAGAGCGAAGAGCCAACTGTGCAGGACGAAGAGTGGTGAGACAAACTCTGAGGCGATGCAGAGGACAGCCCAGAGGAAGAGGCTTGGCCTGGGGAGCATGGGAACAGAAAGAGGAGGTGGGACGAAGAAGGCAGGGAAAAAACAAGACATAAAATGAGCTCACTATTGGCTGATGTTTGCTGGTCTAACGCTCGAATCCAGACAAAACTAGTCATCCTAGTTTCCACTGACCTTCACTTGGATGCATACACTCACTGTCCTATTTCTAGAGGAGAACAGACATCATCTTTATGCCACTGGGTTTGCTGGAAATGATTTCTGCACACTCTTTTTTCCCCTCTTTTCTGTCATCTTTCACTCATCCTCTAAACTTAACTTCACACACCAAGAAGGCTGTCATTCATTCTCCACTCTTTCTCTGCTTCTCTTTGTAACTTTGCTCTTCTTGATTTCCTTCCTTTTCCCCCCCGCCACCAACTCTCCCCCTTCATCCCTCTGTTCTCTGTTTGCCCTTGCACAGATGGCCTGAGCAGCTGAGCAGAGCCTGAGGGGGAAAGAGAGAAACTGAGAAGGAAATAACCGTGTATCCCAAACAACACATAAGACCGGATACACGCAGCTAATGCAACAGGCCGCAACCCAAAACTGCCCAAGAGGGCGAGAGGGAGGTGATGGGTAATGATGTGTGCCGCACCCTTCGGTCGCATGGGGTTTTCAAATGCCAGTGAGGCTGAAAATGTGGACAGTTGACTTAATTATGTTACTAACAACAACCTGTCACAGCTTAGAGGGGAGAGGGCAGACACCCGGACACTGGTGGGAGTGAGGAGGAAGGAAAAGAGACACCGAGCTGGAAAGAGGTTCAGACTTCTTTCATTAACCCTCAGAAATCTTTTAACTTAACTTTAGGGTGTCTGAGCTGAAAACTTATGAACTCTGTGTTGAAAAGCAACCACCCAGCCTCCCTACTGATGTGGTCACTTTTTCAATGACTTCCTCTATGGGTCAGCAGTGGTCACCACTTTGGATGATTACTGCGACAGGCCCAAGATGGTCCCTTTTTTTTGTGGTATTCCTGACAGATCTGGGATGGTCACTTTTTCAGCCATGGTCACCTCCTTTATAATTATTCTAGCAGGTCCTGGGTGGTCACTTCAAAAAAAAAATTCACATGTGATGATCACTTTTTCCAATGACTATGATGCAGGGCTCGACAGTACGATCATTTCACTTGCATTTGCGACTAAAAATAGATGTGTGCGAATTGTAAAATGTATTTAGGGGTACATGTGCGCATAAAAAAAATTAACCAAGGCAACAAATGTTATTTCATGTAGTGACCACTACAAGAAGTGACCACCTAACAGGTCCACATGTGTCATCTTCTTGATATTTGTAGCATGTCAGCAGTGGTTGCTAATTTGATGATTTTCATTGCACAACTGCAGTCCAAATTTCCTGATGAATTTCAATAAGAGGAAGTTTTTAAGAGTAGAGAACTGATAGGAGACGTGGTCGGTGCTTCCTCAGGCTGTTGGTAATCGTCGTGACTCCCTGTGTGTAAACTTCTCTGTGTGTAAACTTCCTTTAATCCAATCAAGAATCATCCAGAAGGATGTTACCATTTCCAAATGAAACATTGCTGTTTTGAAAATGTGACAGGGATGCAGAGATAGACTCTTCTAAGTATCCAGGTGATGTAGCTAAGCCCTGCGTATATTCAACTGATGTTGTTCGATGATGACAGCTCTTAAGCATGGATGTCAAGTAATGTTGTGTTTCCTGTTTGTGTGACTCTTCTCTCCTCTTGTCTCTTCATTACCTTGTATTCTCATGTCTCAGGATGGATAGACTAGGAGATAAGGAGAGGAGGTGACAAAAGAATTGAGGGTATACGAACTAGAGAAGTCAGAGATTCAGGACTAGTGCTTGAAGCGGGTCAAAGAAAGTTATTCTGAGGATTCATGGGGCTAACTGCGTCAGGACAACACACTTACTGCCAAAAATGTTGTTTTCACACAGCAAACTCCACCAACTTCACAAACCAAACAAAAGAGCACTGCTGTTTGACTAAGGCTTGATACAGTTACAACAACTATAATCCATTTCATCCAAGCCAAGAACCAGGAAACATCCAATTGCCATTCTCTCTCCTTTCCACGCTCAGAGGTTACTGGTTCCCACGGCGGACTGAGCATCTGGCCATGCAGTCCATTTCCCTACTAAGATGATGTGTGTTTACATGTGTTGGTGAGGAAGCGAGGGTGTGATAAATCCTGAATGCACAGCCGCAGCCAAAAAGACATTTCTCTTTCCTTCTGAAGGCCTCAAGACAGCTGTGAGTTTGCACATCTCTGCTGCTCCTCTTGTCCTACGTCATCAGAGCCATCAGTCAGTGGTTTAAGGATAAACAGACAAGGGACCACAGCAAGAACAAACTTTTTATCTACCATCCACAGAAACTGGAGGAGGAAGGGCTCAAGAAACACTGGGACACTATCACTGTTACAGCAGCAACATAAACAGAAGTGACAGTTATGAATCTGTGGATAGAATAAATTACCCACCCTGGAATGAACCCCTTACAGTAGACTGACCCTGTATTTGTCCTCTTATTACCTCTTTATTTATTTATTTTTCTTTAAATATACAAATATCAGTGTGTTTTGATGGCTTTATAATTGACTAAGCAGCTTTACTAAATTGGGTTCATGGGTACTTTTACCAAAGCTGCTGATGGTGGAATTGCTGGTCATGAATACAAAGGATATCGTATATACTAAGATCCTTGATGCATCATGTTTACTGTATTTGGGCCAACCTTTCCAGGTAAAATTGTGGCTAGAAACCATTAGGGACTGAGTAAATTCAGTGACC
This sequence comes from Xyrichtys novacula, assembly GCA_962446985.1. NCBI lineage: Eukaryota > Metazoa > Chordata > Actinopteri > Labriformes > Labridae > Xyrichtys > Xyrichtys novacula. The sequence continues at coordinate 10,119,131 of OY660879.1, read as the reverse complement.
TGATATGCAACGGCTTGTGAGTTAGTGTTATCTCCAGCAGCTGATTCCAAGCAGATGGTTGTGTCAGCTACATTAGGTCCAACACTTAGGACAAGTGCAATGTGCTAAGTGCCAACAACATAAAATGGTCTGATATAAAAAGGATTTCTGGAGAATCTACCACAGAGCAAGCTGCAGGTCAGCTGTTCTGACCTCCTGTGGCTGCTACTCAACACAAATGCAAACAAAAGGATGTAAAGGACAATAACCTTTTCAGGCTGTAGTTGTTCTTGTCTGTATTCAGCTTAAAACAACAGCTGTAAAGAGATGATGGTAGTATAAGAACAGAGCGGGAGTCTCACACTGGCATTCTCCTCCAGCTTTGGCAGATCCTTCAGCATTAAATTCTGAATGTAGTTGACTTTGCAAAAATGTGTTTGTTGGCCCTCACAATGTGTTTGAATCATATGGCTACAGCTTCCAAGAAGCATCCCACACCAAATTCTCCACGAGCCTCAATGGTGAGCGAAACAGTAACCAAGAACAAAAGAGAACCACAAAAGAAACAACAATGGTAGAAACAAGATCAAACAGACAAAAACACACAAGGTCTCCAGTTGTAAACACACTCAAAGACAGTCTTTCATTTAATGCTATTTGTCTTAAATTAGACCTTTGTTGCTTAGACTTATTTCAACTTGAGACAACTCACCAATGATCTCAAACTAATTATGTTGTCGAATACATTCTTAATATACTTGTACTAGAGCTGTTGAGTGTTTTAATTTCATTTGTTAACACTGATTCTGAAACTGCGTATCAGTATCAGGGGGGTTTACCATTATTGTTTTTTCAATATCAACATCAATACTGAAGCCATTTATTGGAGTTCATGAGACCAACTCAAATATTTGGAACTGACAGTGCAATGCATCGACAGTAAAAATCAATAACATCAACAAATTCTATCAATTTTATCAGCCGAGTAGAATGGCACTGTTTGTGGTCACATTTTGACAATATATGCTAAATATTAGTCCCGACAAATGGCCACAGAGCAGTCTACCCCTAATTAACATCCCCTCCCCTTGATTGACAGGGCTTTATGCAGGGATGCATACATTGGATTTTAGCTGATATTCAATATGCCAATATTTTTAAAGTCATTTTGGCCAATACTATTATATACACACCCTTTTTTTTTCATTGGACACAAAACAAACTCTCTCCAGATTAGAATTTATAAGGTTGGTACACTTACTGTGACAGCCTTCTCAGTGAAGAAACCAACATGAACTAAAACAACATTTGATTCCACAATAAATTCATCCTTTTTTAAATGCAGACATTCAGTAACATGTCTGCTGTCTGTCTCACTGATTGCTTGGGAACATCAAATAAGAGTGTAATCCTACTGGACCGACAGGAAAGAGAGAAGAATTACTGTAACATGTGTGCATGGAAGTTTACCCTAGTCTCTCTTTTTGACTATTATTTTGAGCTTTGTACGTTTTGTGTCTGGTTGAAGTCAGTTGTTGTTGTGGTTATTATTGCTCTCACTCTAAATTGGCACTAAGCTAACAATGAGCGAGCCAGCTAAGCAAGGTGAGATTATCCTCCCCGGCATCATCCCTCCTTAATACCCACACCAGGACGTAAACAAAACGTGTGTGTGTTCTCACTTGTATGTGTATTCCTGAAATACAGCAGTGTTGGTGTGTGTACTGTCAATAACTGGAAGGCATCCAATCCCACTGAGGGATCTAAGCTTTTCTGAGTGTCTAGACACAAACATGCTGCTCTTGAATAATCAGGTCATCAGCATATTTTAACACAAAACTGCTACTTTGACCCCTTTTTTTGCACCAGGAACAATCTACTATTGTGTATGTGTGCGCCTGTTTAGGATACAGCAGGAGTTCACATTGGGGAAATGCTCATGGTAAATACCACTCAGTCTTATTTTAAAGGCTATTTGTGAATCATCATGTAGATCTGTTTAAGAAGCTGTAGTGAGGGTGATTAAGCTAAATGTTAATGTCAAATCTGCTCTAAGGCCGTGGAGTGTGTGCACTCACATCTTATCACAGCCACTGTCCGTTATAAACAAGAGACTCCTCGCCTCCTCAACACAAAGACCTAAATCAAACTGCCCCCTCTTATTGCCTCACTTTAACCAACCAACCGTCCAAAGACATGCACGAAGCTCTGTGGTAGAAAGCCAGCTCTGCTTTCATAGTATACAACTGTGTACACACACACACACGTGCATACTGCGAGCCTTCTTCTATCCCCGGGGCCTACTTTAAATAGTAGTCAAAGCCAGGCATTGTGGGGGAAGGAGGCAGTGATGGGGGGGGTTGGGGTGGGTTGGTGGGGAGAGGACGGTAGAAAAGATGCAAAAAGAAAGTGTGCGTTTATGGCCTGAGTAACCCTCCACTCAGGCTGAAATTTACTTGGGAAAGCATCATCGACTTAGTCAAAACAAATACTAAGACCCAGATTCCAGCAAGGACGTTGGCATCAAGGGCTGAGGATGTTAAGAGGGTCACTTGTGTTTAAAGGCATTGTTAATGAGCATCCAGCGGCCTCTGACCCTGTAATTGACATGCTTTTATCTCCACAAGCAGCGAGCAGAAACACTAAACTGCCATGTTTGCTCTTTGACATTGCTAATAAAGCGTTTGTCTTTCCTCTCACTGAGCCAGGGTAGGGTTACACGCGACATTTTGGAATGCAAAGTCACAAACGCTGAATCCTGATGGTATCAGTGTTGATTGAAATGAAAACATTTCTTCTTTTTACTCATGCAGAGGCACAATCTTTGCCTTTGCTAAATGACCTAAATATTTAAACTAAAAGTTCAGTGAAAACTTTGAGCCTCTTAAAAAAGACTTATGATACATATGTTCTTAAATACACACAACTGCTACAAGAATTGAAACTGTACAATACAAACATCGTACATTTCAAGAAAAATACTTGAGATTAAACATCAGACTAAACTTTCATTTCTTTCTTTGTGTACATCATGTTTGAGTAGCACGACAGCCTTCAAACTTGTCTCTTCGAGGAGAGCAACTCAGCAAGATTTGAGCAGCACTGCTTCAATAATTCACAGCTTTCTCGCTTACAGCACACATGCAAGTGGCCTCAGATGTGATGCAGTTTCTGTGACCACAGCTGTAAAATAAGGTGAAAAAGTTGTGTGTGTGTGTGAGTGTGTGTGTGTGTGTCACTGTGCCTCTTTGCAAGGGGGAGAATGTCAGATTCAAGACGCCACACGCTGGCATGGCGCCTGAGATTGTCCATTGAACCCACTCTCAATACCAACAATAGTCTCAGTCAACCCACTATCCAATTTAAAGCTACTTAGACCCATGGCTTTCCAAGTATAGACTTTATGACACCAGACAGAGAAAATTTATGTTCTAGTCTTTACAAACATTAAAAGGATACAACAGGGATCAATCGTTTCATTAAAAAGGATTTGGAATTGCACACAGATTTGAAATCAGACTTAAGACTACTAGTGGTTGTCTGGTTACAGTTTTTTAATGGCTGTTGTAGATATCAGTTATAAAAGAACAGGTCAGCCGATAGATATATTGAAATACAATGCCGATATCATGTTGCAAAAGACAGACCGACCGTTTTTAGGTTGATCTGTTATGAAGCAGTAGGTTATAAGTAGGGCTGGGCAATATGGCCTCAAATCAATATCACGATATATCGAGCAGTTCACCTCGATAACGATAAATGGACGATAACTACTCCACAAGCTGCTCACCCCCTCACACATTAACTTTGTCTACTTCAGCCACCGCTCCAGCTGCTACAACTTTTGAACCGTCCTCCATCTCCTCACCTGTCTTTCCCCTTTTTGTTACAGACTGGATGGGGTGGAGTCACATCTCTGACCTAGGAAAGCATCTTAAAGGGACATGAGACCATAGCCTGCCTACACACATCCAAAACCAACTTTTATTTATTGATTTATTTATTTTTTCGAAACCGAATATTCTGATACAGACAAAATGACGTTTCGGTATTGGTAAATTTTTGGTTTACCGCCCAGCCCTAGTTATAAGTGCCAAAGATATTTGATATTGAACAAGGAGGCAGGTTGAAACCATGGCGACACGCACCAACTGGCATATTGAAACTAGCACTAAAAGATGACAGCTACCAGTGACACAAGCAACCAACTGCTAGATTAATCATATACCAAACACATCTCTGAACAGGTAGATCACAAGAAGAAGTGTTTGGTGTGCAGTCAACAAGGACAGGGTGTGTGCCACCTCGTCTTAATTCAGCTGTCTCGTTTGATCTGTCACTATTCAGAGAGATAACAGGAAAATGGTTCAAGATCACAAGAAACCCTTAAAAGCCACTTCTAGCTAACATCTGTGACTCCCCCGACTCTCTCTGTCATGACACTGAGTGGGATGAAGTTGCTTCCTCTTCCTCAGCTTCAGAACATATTACCACAGCTTGCTACTGATCTCCAGAAGATATTTAGGCCTTGAAGAGCACAACAAAAAAATAGACTTTTGTGTACCACAGTAAAATCCCTGATTATAATGGAAGAAGAGAAATACCAGACATTATGTGTCCGAAGCAGGGAGGTGAAGGTAAATGACCAGGTTTGAGTCAACTGATGATGCCACTGCAAATCCTAGGTTGATTCTTAAAATGTGGGTGGTTTTGAGTTTTACGTATCGCTCTGTGTGATACAGCGCTGCAAAACGAGAAAAAAGTACAACGCCACCCTCCATTTACATCAATCATTGTCAAACAAATCCAATAACAACAATGATGTCAGCATCCATCACAGTATTTCACACTGGGTATCATCACATGATAATTTGGTAGTCATCACCCAGCCATGGACATGGCACCCAGTTAAATCCAGCTGGGAGTCACCGGAGCTGCCACAGCCTCCATCAACTTGATGCTAATCACAGCTCACACATTCCACAAACACCCCCGACCTGAGGTCAGGAAACCGCCTCTGTCCTGCACACAAATACACTCCAAACAAAGCCGGCCGCGCTCCATGGCCTTCCTCACAGACTGTGGGAGGGTTGAGTGAGCGAGAGCAAAAGAGACAGAGGGTGGTTGGACCTAAGAGGGGAAAAAGAGCAAATGTCAATCTGAAAAACTGTATTTGTTACAAGGTTTTTGTTATAACTATGCTTAGAATTTCTGCAATCTCAAGGTACAACATTGATGCTCTGTGCCTCCTACTGAATACTTTGAGGCAAAACAAAGAGTGTGTTTATATGGACTTAAGTAACTCGGTTTAACCCTGATTTGGATCATTTTCATGATATGGTGCATGCAGTGAAACCTGGTTATTCAATTCCCTGTGGACATGATAAAGACTTGTATCTTGTTCTCTGATTACTGCATCACTTTTGAGTACATGCCTGTGTTTTTTTTTCTAGCAACACTAACCGCAGCAAATTAGTGAATTTGCTGTCTACAATCTCTGCCTAATTCTCTCATAACAGAAGAACAAAAACTCTGATTCTTCTTCACTCCGGAACTCAGACACACTCTTTACTGCTGCTGCTGCTGCTATGTTTGTGTTGTTGAAATGTCACACGGCTGAGGCCACACCTGTGCAGGTAGTCAGCAGCTGTCAGAAACCGGCTACAGTATCTTGTATTTTCTTTCACTTCATGATGTTCACATGCACTAACACAAAAACAGGACGCTTAAAAAACAACAACAATCAAACCAGACTTTTCCAGTCTAACCCCTGATTTTCGCCGATCCATCCGCATCCGTTTGTGTGGCGGATTTTGTGGCGGATTACAGACAGCAGGAATCGCGAGAACTCACAAGAGCCTGCGGATTCACATGCAATCAGGCGATAACAAGTTGTCTTTAGCCACATAGGCTAACCATATAAGCAGTAGACTGTGTCCTTCCAGAAGAGGAAATCTATTTCTAGACTTATAAAATCAGCATCCTCTCATCCATGGTGTCATCAGGATGAAATGCTAAAAACCTGTCACATGTTCATTCCCGCCTGTTTGCATGGTGTGAAATACAATCCGCCTAAAACACAGAGTGTTTTATTTTGAAAAGAAGCTGGATGTTTTATTTTGTGCCTGTGCCCAACTTCCTCTCCAACACGGTTTAATTTGTGCTGAATTTATCCGGCACCTTCCAGCTCTTGCGATCAGCTGCGGAGTCTGGCAATGTGCAGAGGAACGGAAAGAAGCCGGTGGAAATTGACACAGTGACTTGAATGGTTATGATCAGCTGCGATCAGCAGATACGGCCTTTTTGTAGCTGTTGCGGTTGGAAATTAGGGGTACGTAAAAGCAATTGACAAATTGACTATTTGTATTTACACTTTGACCCTTAGGCTTCACTTAGTTTGCCTCTGTACAAGAATAACTGAGTCAAATGATGAAACACTCTTCCTCCTAAAAAAAATGAGGAGAGCAGCTCTTGCACATATCAGCTCTGGCGTGTGCTTCCCCTCCCTTCCCCTTCAGCTCAATTAACCTCCAACCGCTGGTGAGGGCAAACCCCATGCAGCCTTGGAGGCAAAAAAAATTGCTTTTCATGGTTTAAGGTACAGCACTCATTTAAGACAAACTGTCATATTCTAGCAGCATTTTTAATACACATGACACAGGAATGAACTGTGACCTCAAATACAAATGTAGCTGCTCATTCCACCAGTTATCCAAACCTGTCTTAGACTGTGTGAGCTCTGTAATACTGCCCTGTACCTTCATTTCTATGAGTTGGTCAGTGGTAAACTGGACTGCTGGGATGCTCATTAAGGCAAACAGAATGTTAACAGAGGCCCCATTCAGAGGAAGAAACACATCCTATTGTGTCTCCTGTTGTACTTGGCAGCGAGTGAGTGTGTAAGAAGGAGCAACAGATTGTGTGACAGACACCTGGATCACAGAAACATGTGATCAGAAAGACTGGCACTAATCCTAAGGAGCTCCTCGCTAAGATTTGACATTGTCTACTGTGAAAAGTTGATTGACATTTTAGTTTGAAGGACTGAGAGCACATACCACTTTCCCTTTTCATTTTTTTTTTGTGTAATACTTTCACAACCACTTCAGTAAGCATGCAAATATGACTCTCTTTAACAGCAGGGAGGACTGAAATCTGCCAAATTTGGGGCGGTATATAGTATTTGTTCACTCCACCCCTTTCCCTCTAATAAACACCAAAGAATCTGATACACAAAACACACACATACAAACACTCGGGCCTAGTCCTTCCCATGATGCATCCAGGCTTGGAGAAACTCGGCCCCCTGGGGACGAGCAGATTAACACATGACAGAGCTTGTTAACCCTGGACAAAGAGAGATGCTAATCTTGTACAGTCGGCCTTGACCGTCCTCAAACAGTAAACAGACACAGCCACAGAGAGGGACAGAGAGAAGCCCAAGAAAGACGGGAACGAGCGAGGGAGGGATACGCAGCAGCAACAGAGGCGTCAGTATGTCCCAGAAAAAAAGACAATACTGCGGGGAGGCACGGGCGAGAGGGTCCGTCAGCCCCAGAACAAGGGCAGACAGAGCCCAACTGCAAACAAGACCCCAACAGCAAAGGCCCGACTTCAGCCTGGCAGAGCTCCACTGCCTGCAGGGACGACCGGCAGGGCAGCGCAGAGCTCTCCTGTGTGAATATTGATCGCACAGGCGGAAGCGGTGAAGCCAACTTGCAGCCCCACAGATGGGAAGGACAGGGACAGACAGAGGAAGTGCATTAGTGGAACAGGGTCCTCTGATGCTGTTAGCTCTTTCCCCTGGGAGATAAGAGAGATAGTAGTGACAAGGTTTTAGGAGAGAACAATAAAAATGGAGGAGAGGCAGAGACAGTGTGTCAGCAAAAACAAAAATAGGCAGACGAGAAGAGAGGCAGACTCAATAGAATGGCTACACAGAAATTAAGGCTAATTTGTAACCAAAGAGCTGCTGGAACATCTCCATAATGGGCCGTCAGCCCACAAACAAGCTCCTCTGTGGGGTAAATGAGATCAGGCCAGCCCGGGACCAGCTGGTGGCTCGGATCAATGACACCAGATAGGGCTCATACAGAGGCTGAGGAGGAAGGCAGAAATGAGGCATCTGGACAGGATGGCAGAAGAAACACACCCAAGAGGTTTCAGCCTTCGCTCTCTTGAGCTTTTGCACCGGGGCACCAACATTCACACGCACAGTACAAGTGCAACGATTGTGTCCTTTTGTAAGAGGATTATGTCGTCCTGTTTGAAGAGGAACAAGGCACGTTCCAGATGGAATCTGAGTCCTTACTGGACAGACGACTGGAGGGATAGTTTTCCAGTTCAGCAGCTTTTCTACTTTATAAATCGCACAACTGGCCTTCCAACATCACATCTGCCCACAAGCTTCCAGAAACGCTTCTCTCAACGCTTCCCCAGCAACCATAAAAACAAACATTTAGCATTACTGGGAGTTTTAAATTCCTCTTTATGCTTGTTAAAGACGGATAAAAACCAGGAGAAATTGATATTTGGATATTTGGTGCCCACAGCTGCCTGCAACAAAGGGACTATATCATTCTCTCAACACTGTTTCTTGCACAAATGCCATTCATTCCACTTGAGACTGTGGTGAGGGTTGACGCTGACATAATTCTAACATCAGCCACTGAGCCAGAGAGAAGAATGTCAATGCAAGGTGCAACCCACTCGTTACATTTACATGCACAGTTAGGCTGTTAAGGCTATTTGGACCTGTTATCCTAGTGGATGAGAACTGGGTGAGAATCAATTTATTGACAAAGGTATGTCCGCCTCTGCAATGGTAGGTGTTGATAGGCCTCCGGTTCAGCTAATTTCACAAGGGCCTTCTTCCAGTTGGCTCATTACTTCACATCCAAAACAATCAGCAAGTGGCTAACTGATTGTAAGTCACACAGTGGGGAAAAAAGCAGGAATAGCTTTGTAGTACAGGATAACTTCCATTGTTTTTTTCAGGGCTGGTACCAACATCAATTATTGGTAATTCATGAGATTTTTTATACGTAACCAATCCAAGCTCCGCCCCCGGAGCCCCGCTATGCAGGCCACACTCTGCATATAGGGGAGAAATACAGAGGACGACTGTGGAACGAGCGTGTGCGTTTGTGGATTGCAATGCTTATAAGAAAGATAATTATGATATTAGCTTTCATGGTGTCACTAAAGACATGAGTGTTCGAGAGCTGAATAGCTCTTATGTTGTCTGGGACTTCTACTACACCAGCACTGTTAGGCTGCAAGCTAACGTGAAGACAAGTGACCAGAGCAGCGCTGTCTCCGCCCACCACTCAGAGGCCAATTACTAATGAGCTACAGGAGCTCTGCGGGAGAAAAGCCCTTGAAAAGGACACAGGTAGCGCAATTTTGGTAAAAACTTCATAATCACAATTTAAAGACCACTGAGAACACTTTCAAGAAGTAAAAAAAAAAAAACTGTCAGAGTGGGACTTTAAACACAGGTGTGATTGCAAAAGAGGAGAGAAAGAGGGGAAGGGTTCCTACATGTCGCGTCTCACTTTGTGCTATTTGTGCCACCTCATTCACGTCACCTGAGTAGAATGCGCATCGAATCAAGTTTTTACATTGACTTGACATGCAATTCACACGCCAAATGATTTTATTCCTGTTTGGTGTGAACGCACCATTAGTCCGGCTAATGTTCACTGATGCCATTGATTTAATGTTCAGTTTTTGAAATAGGAAAACTCCAACAAAAGCATGTGTCAGGTTTAAAACTGTACTGTTAATGCAGAGGACAGAGGAGGCTGTCTGCTAAGCTGCCAATAACAGCTGACCAGTGTTATAAATTCAAATGTAATCATGATTTCTTAGTACAACATAGTTTTATTACACTGTCAGAAGTTTACAGCAGTATCTGTGGTTATATGTGGTAGAGCTGTTCTGGTGACTCAGACTCTGACGCTATCCTTTAAGTCTAAGAGGATAGTGACTGTATTTGGCCCAGTTTTTTTACCATCTCCAAGGCTGCGTCACACCAAACAACCAGGCGGCACTACCACACTGTGCCATAAAACAAATTTGGTGTTGAAGCCTAGCAACACGGCTGTGGACCATACCCATTATCCATCCTCCCACCAAAGGAATTCAGAGTGTCCAAACACAGCAAATTACTGCAGCTGCTGGCAAACAGAGCCTCAAAAACCATACCGCCAGCTGCCAACTACGTGCCCTGACAACTGTGACTGGGCGCACAGACGACAGCACAGTTTATCTCTGCTTTATCTTCACTGCGGTGTCTAGGGCAGTTTCTTCGAGACTCAATCACCCAGACAACAGAGAAACAGAAAGTGACTGCTGTTGTTTTGGATAATCTGTAAACAAGACGCTATTGTGCTGCTGTTGCCCAGGATTGTGGCTTAAGGCTTGTGATGATGGTGGTAATTTTTTAATAGAGCAGAGACGTGAGAGGGTCAAAGGTTCAAACTGAAAAAAGCCTGTGGACCAGAGGCACAGGCCTGCCCTTGTCACATTTATGAAGTTCAATTGAGATGGGGCGAGATTTCATTCTGAGTCACACAGCCACCCCACACCAGTCCTGAGGCTAAGGACAGGCTGACACACAGGTCTATTAGAGCCACAATCAGCTCCACTCTTATGTCTGAGACAGAGGAGAGGCCAGCTGGAGGCAAAAGAGGTTATTATAGATTAAATTGATCTGAAACACAGGGCTTATGACAGACGCGTGTGACAATATACTTAAAAATGTCAATCATGTTTTTTTTAACAGTTATCGCACCAGAAAATGATTATTATTATTGGGCTTTGCTGACTGTGCAGCTCCAAATGAAACAAAGAGCTGTCATCATCATTATCAATTAATTGCATTTGGCACTGACTCATTATTTTCATTATCTACTTATCTGACAATTGTTTTCCTGTTAATTCCTTTATCTCTGTGTCCATGAAGTATCAGTGAAGAATGAAGGCCACCTCTAAAAGACCAGGTGGTCTTAATCAAAAAGATTATTCTTAGGGTCCTTACACGCCGGGACTGTTTTTGTCGTGCGATTATTTCGGATGTCAATACTTTTTTTGAACCTGTATCCTGTCAAGACAAGCGTTCACATCAGCGACATTTTCCTGTCCTGCGATATTGCGGCATTTATTTTTCGGTTCACGGTCAATTTTTCTTAAGTTTCGCATTCTGTGTGTCCACTTCTGACCAATCAGATTGCTTGTTGTTGCGACGTCTGATTCACCGATATATCCAACATGGCCGACCGGCTGATTGTTTACGTGTCTAAGAACAGAGCGCTTTTTGATAAAAGACACAAATATTACAAAGATAAAGACCTGAAGGACAATTTGTGGGGAGTCATAGCGTCGAATCAGAGGCGAAGGAGGCGGGACTTTCCCCGGGAAAAGTCTTCCCCGGGATGCGTCCCCCTTGATGTGTAGAGTCAGGCGCATCAAAATTCTCCTCTGAATATTTCGTAATTTCTAAAGTTTGTCCTCAGCTCCATAAGCTTTGCGGGCGGAGGCCGGATTTATGACCTATACTGCAGCCTGTCACCAGAGGGTGCTGTTCTTAGAGTGGCTTTACTCAGCAAGGAGGCAGATGCTGTCCATTCTATGAATGCTAAAAACATTTAATATTTGGTATGATCCCAAAAATTTCATGTGTCTGATCAGTCAATAATTTTGATGACTCACTGATGTCCACTGACCCCTGATTAAAACAACAGCACTCTTCAGGAGTTCTAGTTTAGCTGCATTTGCTGTTTTTTGTTTTTTTTTCATTTTAAGTTCTGATCTGTTGAAATTCGCACACTCCAAAGCTTTTTGAGGTGTGGTTGCCCACTGAAATCAGTCATCTCAGTCTGATGAAAAACCTGTACCTGTACCTGGCAGTTCAAACCCGAGCTACTTCAATGATATCACTAATTCTGTTTGTCAAAAAGAGCATTTCACCTTTGACTTGTCAGCTAAGACATCTTAGCGTTTATAATGGGTATTGAGCCATTCAAAAGCACCATTATGTTAGTCATCCATTATAGTCATGGCTGAAGGATCGCATCATGATTAACCCTTTAACACCAACAGTCCTTAAGTCAACACAAATATTTTAGTGTTTCTGAATATGTAGGCTGAGATCATTTGAGCATGATTATTTTTTTGCAACTAGATCAATTGATGATCACTGTGGTATTAAAAACAATATTTCCTAGAGTAAATCATCAAATGGAGGATTGTATCAGACACCGACATCAAGCTCTCATTGTTTCTGCAGGTGGCTCACACTGATGAAACTCACCTCCCTGACTCTGACTGGCTCAACAGATCTGCTGGTTACAGAATACTGTGATACACCCTTTCAAAGGCACAGCAACAAAGACAAAGAAAAAATTCAACTGAGGTCCAATCCTGAACAGGAAGGACAAGATCTGACCCACTTTCTACACATAATTTTTTCTCAATTAAAATAATCTGCTTCATTTATTCAAGCGTGGTTCCTGACAAATCCCCTCACCACACAAATTCCCCTCAGGCAGTAATCCACATCATCCAAACCAATAATCTTTTTAGGAGCATCTTAAATCACTTAATGAAAACAGATCTTGCTTTTTAATGGTAGCCAAATTTAATTTCATTTGATTGCATTAGACCGCCTCCATTTTCCTGCCTCATCCACCAACACTGTGAGTCAGCCATTCTCTCATCCATGCGCACGGAGGAGGCAGACTGGCTGATGGCTTAGCCCACCTCTGACTTAAGAGTCCTGGAGAGTCTCAGAGCCTCGCATGGCCGAGCCTAAAAAAGGGCTCATATTAGTCACCCGGGGGATGCCATTTTCTTAGAGAAAAAAAAATCAATTCCTCATGGTTGATGGTCACACATTATTGACGGACACATGCCTGCTGTGGCCACAAAGACAGACATTTGTGCCGCCATCCAAGGCACCTTCGGGGGAGGAGAAAGGAGCTGTGGCCTCAGGATAAAGATTTTCAATGCTTGCATGTTTGCAGTTTATTAAATGCTCTCGGGCAGGCTTTGAGAACTGGCTGTGTTTCTCCTCTCTATTGTTCTACAGAGGGGAGTGTAATCTGTCTTATTGCACTCACTCACCCACCAAACAGAGTCACTGAAGGAGCAGCTACAGGCGCCTCCAGCTTTAACTCTCACACCACAATAGCTGATCACTTTTGAGGGTAACATTAATCACCTCTGATTATATGCCAGCTTGAGTCTGTGCACAATCACCCTGAGAAGACTTCTCAGCTCCACAAACTCCCTCCAGGATCTGTGGAAATTATAGCTTCAGCATGCCACAAATGGCCCTCAGTTCTTCTGTTTAGACGTGAAATCATACTGGGCATCTGCACAATTATTAAGGCTTAATTTGCCGGTTCTTCCCCCCTGAGGCGAATGAAACATTTCTCAGCACTTGGCCCACTACAGAACAATGGGCATCCGCGATGGAGGATGGAGAAGGAGGGGAGATAACGAGGAAAAAAAAAAGTTGAGGGAGGGAGAAAGCAGGGGGAAAAGGCTCACACAAAGAGGTATCATGTTCTGGAAATGAGAACAAGCATGGATTTAGGGCAATTTCTCTGGTTTGTGTTAGCCTAACAGGTCTGTAAAGCACTTGAAGCTACCATGCTGCCTGCCACCGCCCCTATCAGCCCCCTTTTTTTGTAAAGGAATCAAATTGAGACTTGAAAAAGAGCCATTTATGGACAAAAACACGATGTGACACAAAAACAAAACATTTCAGACATTTTTTTGAACGCAACAGAAAGATTCATTGGCACTTAAAATGATAATTAAGATGTACTATTCAGTGTTAAGAGTAGGGTTTGTCCTAACAGCGTAAGTACAACAGAGACTCCAACGGCTGGAACGGTTATAACGATTACTTTTTTAAAAGCAACGTTAATTAGCTGCAAACTGATGTTAGCATGAACGCTAAAGCTAAAACAATCTCACCCTTACCAGTCAAAGCAGCGGCGTGCTAGCAAAAATCCTCTCCAGCTACGCCCTGTGTTAGCAGATCCGACTGAAGCCACCTCGAGTCAGGAGAAAGAAAGTGAGGTTCAAAATGAAACCGGGAGGAAAAAAACGGGAAGAGTAAACGTGGGAGAGAGCGGAGCGGAGCGGAACAAACCGAGCCGAGCCGAGCTGACAAGAAAGTTCTGAGTCTCCGAGCGCCGTAATTGTGAAGTGATGCGCGTTCACTGACGGGAAGAAAGGAGGAGAATGACGCTTCAGTCCACTCACACACATACACACACACGTACACACGATAGTAGATGGATGGACAGGCGGAGGAGAGGACAGGGCTGCTGCGTTCAGGTGCTGCTTAGAATGTCGGAGATTATGAACAGTTTAACGTTATTGAAGAAACTGGGATATTTTCGAGCTGTTGTAGCTGCAAAATCTGAACTTTTTCGAGCTAGAATGTGAGCAAAAGCGGGGCCCGTGAGTGTGGGAGCCAAAAAGGTCAATTGAACAATCTTTTCAGCAAAACATCACACACACACACACAAAAAGAAAATGTAGAGCAAAACACCTAAATATTTCATTTAATGCAAAAAAATATTTTTTTGTTTTACAACAATTTTACACTGAAACCATTAAAAAATGCACAAAATACAAAAAAATATCACACAGAAGTAGGGCTGGGCGATAAAACGATAACGATATATCAAAAATTAATTTCCCTCAATATCAGTATAAAACATGGCCAATATGCTTTTCAGTAACCGGCATTCTGCCATGTTTTGATAGACTATAGATGGGTTTCTTGTGTACAAACAATACTGTTTTTCAATGCATCAAAATCAGAAAAACACTTGCTGAAATGTCCATGAATTTCATTCATTTTACCAGGTTGTGACGTTGTTTTAGATGTTTCCAATATCAGGAGCAGGGTCATAATGTTTGCTGATTGTTTGTTTTGCCGATTCGTGCAGTTTACAGCACGACAGCTCCTTGTCATTTTCTTTCACCGTTGACTCCGCTAGTAAACAAATCAGAAATGTCCCACTTTTTGCCCCAAAGCTGCGCGTGTATACCTGCAATGATGTTGCACAGAAAACTGTCTTTACGAATAGCCAATGAAAAAGGGAGTTGCTCCGGGTCTGCTTCACGCTGAACCAATAATGTGCTGAACTAGAACCAAGTAGCAAACAACTGTGTGAATGTGAAGCCAACAGCACTGTCGGTGAAAAAAATAGAAAATGAGTGCTACCCTGGGCAGAGAGGCAGATGAAGGCTCAACAGATGATGACATTGTCGACAAAACTGGCACAAAAACATTGGTGGTGTGGAGGTTTTTAAGTATTTTGAGGTTGGACATGAAGCAGAGTCATGTGCACTGCTTTTTTCCCTTATCGCCCAGCCCTATACGGAAGAATATTTTACACATTTCCTGGAATGCAAAAATATTTTACTAAATTTTGAAGATATTTTATCAGCAGACAGACACTTAACAAAACTGAGAAAATTTGTCAGAAGCAAAAACTGTTTTCATAAAAGCAATTTTATGAAAAGCAAAATCATTTCATATATGCAATTTTTTCATTAAAGAAACAAAGACTTTTCTCTTTGTAAGGGATGAATAAAAACGTTTGCTACATCTCCTTAAAACTGGCAAACTCATTAGAGACTTGTCAAATCCTTAGAACCAAAGCTACTACAGTGTACAATAATGTTACAGTGACACGATGATCATCAATGTGCAGGCCTAACCTCTGATCCTACTGTGTACCAGTTTTAAAGCTGTTACAACTACAAACTAACCTCAGCTGCCAAATTACCTTAAATTGGCATATATTTTTATTAGGAATATGTTCTACTAACGTGCAGGAACGAGTGAAATTGCTTTCTTTTCTGGCTCCAAGTGACCTGAATGGTATCTGAAGATTGTAATGGTTCAAGTAATCAAAAGGAAATTTAGGACATACTGTTAAAAGTTCATCTGGGAACCGCAGCAGGTTATAGCCAGCCATGCCTAGAGGTGCTGGCACACTGGAAAATATGCGGAAATTATCAAATTAAACCATCAGTCACACCTGTTTATCAAGTCTACATTTCCAACATGAGAGATGCCTCACTCGGCAGAAGAATCCACCCTGCAAAGCAATTTATGGGTGCGACAAATTAATTAGCTTACTTCAACAGTTATTAAGTGGGGAATTAATGAAAGCAAAACAAATTCCGTCACTCTTGTGAACTGGACAAACAGCTGAATTATTCTCATGTTGTTCATTAAGGTGGTGTCCGGCTGCTTTTTTTCTGCACTGCCACCTTGTTGACTGGAGAGTCAATAAAAGGAGGGTGAGATTGTTGTTTGTTGTGTGTGGAACTGCAAAACCTGGCACATCTCCCCACCACAAACAAGAAAGTACATGTAAGGAACACTGCGGCCTTCTTAAGACTTCAAAGTGATTGTGTTTGTAATCGACTAAGGATTTTCTGGGTGTAACTGCCTCCTAAAACTACTTAAGTTTTCCAGATCTAAACACTGAAGGAAAGGACTTCTTGAAATAAATGTCATTGCAGTTTTGAAGAAAAGGTGACTCTTCAAGAATTATTTGCACAGCTGCCGAAATAGGGGGTTACTACGAGTCAGTGAAGGCAGCATTCCCCACCAGCGCGCCACACTGAAATTGAAAGGGATGAACAGCGAATAGAAGGGGAACTCCGCTTTCTCTAAATGCAGCCAATCCCCTCCCAGGCTGAGGGATTATTCAAATTAAGGATGATGTCACCTCATGCAAGTCACCCTTCTCCCCTCGCCCAAGTTCCTCCCGGCTGTCTGTTGCCCTCCCTTTAGGCCCCTGCACCCCCTTTTCTCTCCTCTTCAAACCCCTTTTCTTCTTTTCTCCATGCCTCAATGCACCCACTGACACACACTCACACACACACAAACACACACCCTTTAACGGTGCATTACTGCTGTCCCACATGCATCAAGTTGCCAGCATTGTCTGCCTTCAATGCGACTGTTGCATCCAGAATGTGAAATCTCTGAACTCATTTAAGACCTGTTGATAGCAAAAAAAGATGTCTATATGGGATTGGGGCCTGGAAATATAATCTAAATATTTCCTTATTGCAAATTAGGATTACATGCTTACACCAACATGCATATAGTATCAAAGGCCTTGCATATTTTGTGTTTCTTTGTCTCAAAATTCAAATATCCTGCAAACACCAGACTATTCAGATCATAGAGAGAGCTTATCATGTGCACCTGTCTGCAGCCTGAGTGATAAGAATTTAATATGAAGACTATCCGGGGCGTATTTGCCTCAGAACAACGATGGGCAGCCAATACGGTGTGCCTCCTTTCAGGCTAACTTGTGTATTTCTCTTCGTCTCAGTCACACATTGAGGGTGTTGTTTCTTTGCTCTCAACCTTTTGTTTCTCACCAGAACTCGGCTTTTCATCAGAGACAGTCTGGGTGGGCATGCCGCCTGTCTGCTTGTCTGTCTGTCTGTCTGTCTGCAGTCGCCTGCCCCTGTCTTTTTCCCTGTCTGCATGAGCCAGGCTTTTGTGCACTGCTCAGTTGTGGACGGGCTTCTTTCATGTACAGCCTGTGGTTGCCTCAGTCTTTCCAAATGCTGCAGACAGAGGGTTCAGCCCAGTGATACCAGAATGCGCTATGGGTATAACTTAACAACATACCTAAATCTATGAAAATGTTATCTGTTCACCACCTATCGTTGCGACATTTCTTGAATGGATTTTGTTGTTTTTCTTTAAAAAAGAGGTGGTGAGGTGAGGCGATCCTATCTCTTTTACTTAAAATGTAGTATGATGGAGAACATGTGCATGATGGGTACTGTACAATAGGATTAATGGCATCATACTTCATCATATATTGATGTGTTGTATCATAACAACAAAGTACCCTCTCTACAGTAATTACATCATATCATATAGCTTTGTATCATGTTGTGTCCTATCGTATCATATCTAGCATAGCATTTCATTTCCTATTGTATCATATCTTTCCATATCATATTGTTTAGTATGGTATTGTATCATATCTAGTATATCGTTTCGATTTATATCGTTTGGTTAGTACTGGATCACCCTGTGAGGTATCATATTGTATCACATCGTATTGTCATATTGTCGTATATTTTGCCATCAATCACTGTATAGATATGATGTGAATGAAAAATGCCTTGCTCAAGGATCTCTTGAGTTGTCTTAATAATGATATAATGTCAGTAATAAATTAAGGCTCCCTAATCTGTCAATCTTAGTGTTGTGTCGTTCGCAAATGATTCGTTCAAAAGAACCAAATCTTTGAAGTGAACGAACCGAATCACTTCCTTGAGTGATTCGTTCATTTCTCACTTCAGTTGAGCTGAAGTGAGAAACAGCATTGCCAGGCCAGCAGCCGGTGAACTAGGGACCGCATGCACCGATGCCTGAATCACTTGGTGAATGAATCACGCATTAAACTATACTCTCTGGAATCATTTTTGTCTGACAAAATTGCCTTTTTTTCACTGCTAAATTGCCACCACAACAACTTGCATACAATAGGACACAGCATGTAACAAGTAGTGCATGAAACCCGCAGCATCCTGTCATTGCAGCGGTTTGCGAGGGAACGGTGCATGTTCAGTATGAATTCTTCTTCAGTGAATGAATCACTCACTGGCCCCAATTTACCGAGCAGACCTGATTAATAGCATACCAGAGAACAGTACACTTAAAACATCATGACTTATAAACAATCATTTTTACAAACCTGTTTGCCAAAGAAACACAGCCAAACTCACGGTCCCAGAGGCTATGAATTGAACTGAATCCTGAAACGTTCAGCTGTGTATCAGTTCAGGAAGTCGGAGTCTGAGGTGTCTCCTGCGAACTGATTCGGTGATTTGGTGAACAAATCTTTTGAATTAATCCTTTTAGTCAACTGATTCTAGTGATTCAGTACATCAAAAAGAACTGCTGTGCCCATCACTAGTCAATCTAGGGGTCAGCAGAAAAGTCTGGAGATTAAGATATATCTGCAGAAATACCTGCTGGATTAATCAAGATATTCAACTAGTTATTTAGACTTCATGAAACAGAAACAGTTGAATTCAACATCGAGAACAACCGGAGTTCCTGCAGGTGTGTTAAGGACATGGAAAGAGACCAGGAAGAGGGTGGGGACTACAGCAAGGGTTTGAGGCCTGCTGGCTCGGACGTGTTGGCATGGTCAGCCAGGCACAACAAAGAGAGGAAGGTGGTGTTTTTTTCTCACAGGCGGTGCTGTGCGGCAGCGGAGACAGGAAGGGGCAGGGCTGCGTACCCCGCCACACAGTTCCCCTGTTATTTACCTCATTGTTTCCCCCTCCCTGGCCTTCAGTCTAGCTGGAATACACACTGCACAAAAAGGACCAGTGCTCAATCAACAGCCTAATGCCTTTAACAAACTCTTACACAACATTGGTTTTTATTCTTCAGCGGATACAGACATGCTCTGACTGTGTGCTATTTATTTCTGCATAAAGAGGCTGAATCTCCTGCAAAACAGCGACGACACACATGAAAGCAGCTGGCACCCGGGGACACACCCATCACATCAGACACACACCACCTTTTATCAGCTGTGGCATGCATTAGAGGTGTGACACTTTGCACTCTCATAACACCAATATTATGTCATTTAAATGGGTGTGTGAATGAAAGCAGGCAGATACAGGTTACACACGTGGTGCAGCTGCTGCACGGCATGGGCAGCGTGCCAGCACAGAATATCATTAGCATGCAGGAGGACGCTAACGCCCCCACAGGCAACATGTAAAGAAGTGCGACACAACACAGGAGAGCCTGAGTGGAGCCATTAAGAGATGTTTTCATATATCATGTATGCATCCCTGCAGCTTGGCACAGCATGCATGCAGAACAGTTTGTCCCCATAACCCAGAATACTATGACTTCAGTACAGTTGCAGATACAAACTAATGTGTGCTCCGGTAGACAACAAGTCTTGGCCTTTTGTGTTTTCTTCCTCCATGTGACTGTTTAATCAGCTTTAACCCTGAAACCTGATGATGTTTGGAACAAGCAGACTGTTTGTAAGTGCTTCGTCTCAGTCCTGGTAGCATCCTTGAGTAAATAATGCATGGATGTACTGAGGATATTGTACAGTGAGACTGCTTATTTGCTCTAAGAGGTGGGTGTGTGTGCACATGTCTGCCTTGATCTGCATCTCTCTCATTCCTGTCCATTTGCATCTTCAGGGTTTTTTCTTTGGCTGACCCTGGCTTGAAGTCCATTTACCCTGTGCTGAGATGTAGTTTGGGATAATGGCAGACCAAAAGGTTAAGTAGTATACCTTCACCCTCAGCATTTTTTAGTTTTAATGAAGTCAACAACCCTTTTCCTCTCCCTGTTTCACCCCATCATCCTTAAAGCTAAAAGCACCTGAGTTAAAGTTTGTCATTAATTCTTTATGGCTCCAGATCTGTATCGATGTCCTACAGTTGGTCGCTTTATGGCTGCAGACAGAGCCTGCTCTCTCCCTCTGCTGGTGACAAATGGTACAGCAAACTCCTAAACTCTATTTAGTATATTCTTTTTGTTCAACCATTTCTTTCTCACCACTCAGTGAAAGAAGACTGAAAAGTGAACCTTGAACAGGTCATCTAAAGATGTAACTGTGAGATAAAACATAGACTCCTTGAGTTTAACTGATCTTCTGACACCACAGCAATACTGAACTGTTTATGTGAACTAATAAATAGGTCAATATTGGATATTTATAAAACAAATTACACAACCCCACTCCCAAACAAGTTGGAACATTGTATAAAATGTTGCTAAAAACAGAATTTGATGGTTTGCGAACCATTCAAAGCCAATATCCAATTAAAAAATTAGAACAAAGAAAATATATCAATCTTTTATGGCTCATGAAAAATATATGATCATTTTATGTATTACCCTATGCTTGCCTGATGTAAGACTTCAGTTACTCAACAGGTCAAGGTCACCTGTCTTAATTTTTTTGTCATAATGTGCCAAATCTTTTTTAATGGATGACAAGTCAGGACTACAGATAGGTTAGTTTAGCATGTGGGCCCGTCTACTACAGAGTTATGCCATTGTCAGCATATGCAAGATGTGGTTTGGCATTGTCAGGCAGTATTGTGAAAGATCTTCCCTGAAAATGCCACCATCTAGAATCATAACCTATTGTTAAATGCAACTCTTTTGTATAATATCGATCCCAAATGGTGATTTCCACCACAGTGTTGCCTCAAAATCTGAATAGATCACTCAGCATTAATGGAGCCTTCCCAGATGTGATAAACATTTGTGCTGATAACAAGCCAGGTGGAGGTGTTAATAATTTCCAAACCAACACAGTTACCCACTTTGCCTCAGTCCATCTTTAACGGGTTTGTGCCTGGAGAAGTTACTGCCATTTAACCTGCATTTGTAGATTCACAGTATAAAGCTCATCTGACACAAATGTAGTCTCTTCTGTTTATTTTGCTGACATGAACTTTCATCCAGAAAACAGCAACGTCAGGAAAAATGATTTGGTACATATGAAAGTAAAAAAAAAATCGGTCAGAATCTTCAAATAAAGAAACCGTAAAACTCCCCTTTGCTTTCTTCCCAGAGTGAGGTAAATACTTATAACAACGTACATAATATAAGTAAACATATGTAGTGAGCACTACCACTGTTAGCATTGAATCAACAAGGCGTCAAAGAAATCCCATAAATGTCAGGAGAACATTAACACGTGTTACATTTACAGTACAGTGCTCATTTGTGCTCTATGGCTCCCTTGTGACCTTCTGTATTCAAGTGAGGCTGTAAATCAGTCTTCAGAGTGCAAATACGTATAAATAAACATTCACTAAAAAAAAGCACATGTTAGATTGTAAACAATATCAGTAAATGAGCAGTCAAAAATCAAAAAATGACGTAAATCCATACCCTTTAACCCTGAAAAATGATTTTGTGCCGTGAACATCCCCTCTCTCAAACGAACGGTGACCTTCACTTTTTTCTTTGCAGCGCGCTAAAATGATATCAGCGCTTCAGTCAGTTTCTATAATGACATCTCAAATGTTCCCTTTTTTTAAAATTACGGTTTTAATGAAGAACTGCTGGTCTGTAGAAATTCCCAAGTATGTTCAGATAAGAAAAAAGAGATTTCCCTTTATATATGGCGCCAATGTCAGTTCACTGACAGCGTGTGAGTCCGGCATAAAATATGAACTCAACTCTATGAAGTGCATTCACCCTGCCCGACAAAGCCATAAAACATAGTGAGGACATATCTTTTATGACTCCAAATCAGCACAGGTTTTATAATAACCTCTCATGAGATGATATTCTCTACACATGTGCATTGTTTGAGAGAAAAAAGTAGGTAGTAAGAGTACAAGAAAGCAGAAAGAAACCCCAACACTGGAGAAGTAGCTGGAATCATCAGATGAAATGGCATTAGCTTTGGCTAATTCACTCAGTTGTATGTTTTTCTGAATATCAAAATGAAAAACTATGACATCTTAACTTGACACTGGCCGGCATTTTTAATGTTAGTGCTGTTAGCTTTAACCTTTAGCCACATCTGCTCCTTGATTTTAACTACAGCTGGTGAGGGATGCTGAGGGATTAGGCTACAGTTCCTAAAGGTATCTTATTTGAAATCATAAAGGCAAAAATCAAGACTGGAGAAAGTGGTCCTGTCTTAAGAGCCAAAGGGAACCAGCCTAACGTGGCAAACGACTGTAAAATGACAATGGTTGTAAAGCTCCTGTCAAGAACTGTATGATTGTGTTGATTTTGGCGCCCCCTGTGGACAAAGTGGTTTCTCTTGTGCTTTACTTATTTTTCTCCGTAAATGTAGGTTATTTTTTCTGACAAAGGATCTCATCCTGCTTCCTTCTGATGGTCAAATGTATCAATAGTGTTGAATGTCTTTATTGACCGTATTGAAAGGACAGATAGCAACATTAAAGCCTCTATATCAGATATAAAGTGATAGGGACCCTCAGCAAGATAATTTTTATGTAGTTATTAGGGATGTGAACAGTTCACTGACTATTGATTAATTGACTTTTAAGAATATACTTATAAATGCATTTTTTTCAATTTCTTTAAGCTGGATATAAATACAGTGAGGTTTCATATTACATTCAGTGATTATAGTGGTGTGTACAGCATGTTTATTCCATAGCAAATCCTCATACTTAGAAATGTGTTTGACTTTAAGAAGACAACAGTAAAAGTTTTAGTTTGTTTGCAGTAGTCTGGAAAAACTTCATAAACATGTTGCAGAAAAAATCAGCAAAGAAATAGAATTTAGTGCTTTGTCCAAAGGGGGCGCCAAAATCGACACAAACTGAAAATTCCTTACAGGAGCTTTAAGCTGCGTGTTTGTTTCTTTTAAAAGTGATTATTAAAAATATAATGAGTTAAAATAGTTAAGAAAGAACAATCTTGAACTTTTTTTATAGTAGGGTTTTTGTTGTATTATGTTTCCTGTCCTGCGCAGGGCTTTATAATCAACATAAAATGAAGATTTACAACTTATTTACATTTTGAATTGCTGAAATACAAGTTAATCCTTTTTAAACTATCATCCCTGTTTTTCTAATGACTGCTCTTTGCTTTTGTAAAGTCCCGGTCCTCAAATTTACAGACTCTTTCTTTTACAAGCTCCTATAGTGTTTGTACCATGATTTTTTTAGACAACGGGAAATGTGAGAATATTTTTGTGGCCTTTTAAAAGAGCTTCAGTCTAAAAAGGCTCAGTTTAGAGGTGCATCAGCCTGCATGGTCACCTGGCTCCTTCCAGCAAGAACAGTTCATACATATTGATGACTGACTGGTTGGCTGCAGGGGCTTCCTCATGCAGCTCAGAGGACAAGAACAAAGAGAAGAGGAGGAAGAATGAAAACGAGATGTGAAAAGTGAAGCTTATGCATACAGCAGCAGTTAATGATTGCTCAGATTTCCCCTTGCATGGCTGATTTTGTCTGTTTTCCCTCTGCTGTGAAGATTCAGAGGACAGTCATATATTTACATAATCAGTAGGTGCAACATTTCTGTAGCCTGTGCATCCATGCGAAAAGAAAATCTTGATAAAAACCCTGTACATAGTGGATCATTCAAGTAAAATCTTGCTTCCCTTTTCCTCCGTGGAGGCTTCGTCTGGTCTGGAACAACCAAAATGTTTACTGGCTTTATGCGTCGAGTCATCAAACAACAAACTGACAGTTCGTAAAGAGGCGATGAATTATTCACACAGTACAAAAGCCAAAGCAGGTAATTGGGCTTGTGACTGTGGAGGACGTCCTTCCGCTCCAGTGAGAATTTCAATGCAAAAATCAAACATGAGGACAGAGCTGTCTGAGGGCGTTCAGTTCACTCTCCAGGCATTTAATGTCCCAGCGGGAGAGGCAGAAAAAAGGAATTAAATTGCAGTCGTCTGACACTGGAGTGGAAATAAAGTGGTTGCAAGAGGAGAAAAAAAAAAAACTCCCTTTTTCCTCCGCACACTAAAGCATTGCTTACTCCCTTTGTGCATCCACATCCACTTCCTCCTCCTCCTCCTCTTCACCACTCACAGCAGCAGAGGAAGGAGCACGACGACCCTTCGGGCCCTCGGAATTTGCCAGAGCTGGGCGTGTCCGTGCACTCTGCGATGAATGTGTGCAGATCACTGACACGCACCTGTTCCTGTGTGTGCGCCTGTAAGAAGACAAAATCAGAATGAACATTAACAACAGCAAAAGATTTACAGCAAAAACAAACCTATTCTTAAAGTCATGTTTCTGTGTTATCTTTGAATCATGGACTTGAAATATGCGCACAAATAATCTACAGTGACGTCAGCCATTGCTTTCTGAAGAGGTGATATAAACATGGCTGTCAACAAGGCTTGTATAGGTTCATATCAGCTTTTAAGATGCTCCCAATGACCATGCTCATATTTTGGTGCTTCATTGTTGCCATCTTAGTTTAGTATTTTAGCAGAAGCTGATGTGAAAGATTATTTTTCTGCAGGTATTTAAAGATAAACAGGATTGTAAACATTCAAACTGTCCACATACCATAATGGAGTCATAGGCTCCAGTGATGAGGGCGATGAAGAGGGATAGCACCATGTAGATGAAGAGGGAGATGAAGGTGTAAAGGTAGACCTGGCTGAAGATCCACACCAGCGTGCCGCTCTGTTCCATCTCAGCGAACGTCACAAACATGTCGTCTCCGTTGATGAGAGAAAAGAGGCATTCTGACACCATGGACAAGGAGCGGAACTGGAAAATCGGCACACAAAAAAAACTAGGTGGTGAGATTACAGCTGCATCGAAATAAAAAAACGAGACTCACAGGTCAGGGGTTCATTTCTTTTGAGTTTTCTGTATCTTCTTATCACCCCCATTGTTCTTACCCGCACAACTCTGTAACAGTAACGATTCACCTGAGCTTAAATTAGTGTTTTTCTTGTCCTGATACACAGTTTATTTTGAAATGCTACATATTCTCAGTTTATAAAAGCGCAAAAATGCCACTATTCATACATGCTTATCATATTTCTTAAAAACGATAGAGTGTAGAGCCATAAACTGATTATCAGTTTTTTAAATAAAAGTTTTACATTTTAATTGATTTTTATATAAAATATATAGAAAACAAATCTAAAGTTGGAATACAGCGTAGAATATAAATAGCATATAATATAAACAAAATGGAATTTGGTGGTTTGCAAATGATTCAGAACTTCTCTGTAACTGAAAATAGAGCACATAAAACAGCTTTAAATGTTGAAACTGAAACATTTCATTGTCTCATGAACAAAATTAAATCATCTTTAAATTTGATGATGGAAAAAAATGTTGGGACAAGGACAATTAAACACTGAAAAACTTGTGTCATGCTAAAAACATCTCTTAACTATTAAAGTTACTTTTCAAATTGTTAGTTATGCAGATATGAAAAACAGACTCTGCAGTGGAAATCACTACATGTACTCAATACCAAATGTAAAAAAACACTGTATATTAACACAGTTTGCCACTGCATTATTAAAATTAGACTAAAACTGCACCATGCAAAAAGAAACCCATATAAATTAAAATGATCCAGATATACCAACCTTCTCTGAAAACTATTTAAAGCTCCTATCAGATGTTTTTCGATGTTTATGAAACGGACTGAAATTCATATCGCTGCCTTTTCATGATATCCAAAAGCAAACAAGACATTCAGTAACAAGCTTGACAATTTCTGGGTCATAGATCTTCAGGCCTGAAGGGGTAGGTGACCGCTCAGAAGCTGAAGCTGAAGACAGTATTTCTATATCAGCTGACTGTTTATTTAGCTTGAAGCAGGACATCAAAAATCCTGGTCTAGCAGTGACCTTTGAGGAAAACAATTCCTGCCATATTTTAGAAGTTGTGTGAAGACATGGAGCAGATACCGAGGGCCGGACTCAAACCTGGGACGGCTGTGATACTGAAGGGCCAATTCTGATTTCAGGATCTTTTTTTTTTTCCATCTGAAGTTTTATTAGCTTGTATTTGCAAAGATTTTTTTTTATTTCCTCTTCCAGAGCAGAAGCACTACAAGCACAAACAAAATATCCTGTCATAATTCATATTTAATGAATGTCAATTTTCTTCTCTCATTTATAATTCATAGATACAAAGATGAGACGCTGGAGGGCAGTTTATGATAATCAGACATGCACTCGAGGTCAGAGTGACTCAGGCTTCTGAGGCCTACATAGACACCCTGCAGTGTGTGTGTGTGTGTTTGTGTGTGTGTATACAGTACCTTAGCATGATAAGGCCCAAGCACAATCCATCCACAGAAGCAATATCCCAGATAAATAGCAGCTGCACAGCAACAGAAGCGGATGACGTTTGGAAAAGCGGCTCTGAGGGTCACAATCAAGATCTGGAAGAGACAGAGCATGACCGAGCTATAATGCAATGGAAAAATATGACCCAAATGTGATCAAATCTCTTAAAATAGCATGATTTTTGTGGCTTTTTCCACCTACGTTGTATTTCTGAAAGAAGCTGAGGTAGCGGATGACTCCCACCCACACCAGGAGGGTGGAGGTTCCCAGCAGGATGCCACAGATGTCGTATGATGATATGTTCTGTAACACAAACAGACAAAAAAACATTACCAGAAACTGAAAAATTAACTCAAAAGACCCCACATTAGCAGGAGACGATCATATATCTGTTGCAACCCCTTACCTTGGACTCGATTCCAATTTTGATGAAGCTCCCGATGATGGTGAACAAATCGCTGACGATGAGCAGGATGTACCAGCCGTTGATGAACTCCATCCTGTCGCCCCAGCTCACACAGCGGCCAAGTTTGTGTTTAAAAAACTCAACGTACTCCTAGAAAAAGCAGATCAAATACAGTCAAAGAGAAGCACAGACGGCGTATTATATCCCAGCTAGTTGAAAAATAAACCCCTCCACTTCTACTAATTTGCATAACCTCCCATTCACTTCACATGACCCTTTATTTAACAAATCTATAACTAAATGATCCCATGATGGCTGTTTTCTGCAGCCAGAGCCTAAAAATATCCTTTTTTTCATGAGCCATAGAGCTCCGTTTGTTTCCAGTCACGACCAAAAACAAAATCAGTGAGTCACACTCTTCACTGACTGATGTTCTCTGAGTCACACCATTAATAAAACGCTGGGCTTGTTTCCTTGTTGTGTTCAAATATGATCACGCTTATGTATTTTTCAGCTCTGGAAAATCGTGGTAACTCTGAATGCGTTGTTTTTTTCCAGTTGATGTTCCCTTTAAGCGGCACTGATTCAAAAACTGAAGATTATATGAGATCTTTTCTTCTATTTCCTCAACACCCATTATGTGTCAATATGCATTCGGTCACTTTTACTGATATGACAAGTCCTCTAAATCCATTTTGTTTACAACCCCTATTCCAAGAGAGCTGGAGTGTTGTGTGAATGGTTGATCAAAAAAGGTTTCGATGGTTTGAAAATCACTTACAGCCTAAATCTGATTGAAAATAAAGCAAAGACAACATATCAAATGTTGTAACTGAGGCGTTTCATTGTTTTATGAAAGATGTAAGCTCATCTTAAATACCACGATCTTCTACAAGGAAGCACTTAAACACTGAGTTTAAACACAACACATAAAAATTCACTGAGTTTCTTTGATATCAGCGTTTTTAAATCAATAAAACAGTCTGTGCACTGTCCATGTGGAGAGAGGATTTGGTTGGACAGGATGAAAACTTGAAGGTCGTAGAGCTAAAAATGTTTGCTGTGTCATCTTACTTGCTGCAGCAGGACACCTCTGAGGATGGAGCGACCACAAAGCAGCAGAGACAGCAGACACACGATCGCCACCAACACGTCGAAAAACTCCCGCGCATAGTTCTCGGCTGTAAGAGGAGTGCATCAAACAAGATGAAACGTGACAACATTTACAAAGAACCTGAATCTGAGTCAATTCTGTTTTCATTTTCCTTTTGTTCTTGTACATTAAAGTTTTGTTGTGGCATTGAGCAATTCATTAACAACAAATCTGGATTATGTATAACAATAATCTTGGAAAACATCATCACTAAATCTGAACTAGCATCACTGACGTTTCATCTTTTCAAAGTACAGTCCATCTGATTGGATCATTACATCTGCCACCAGAGAGAAGTGTTTCAATTGCAGCACCTGCCAGCAAAAATGAGGCTACATTCACCCTCTAACAGGTCAAAATGACTAACAGCTCTCAGGTTTCTGATGTTGGAAACAGAAATTTTAGTCAAAGATGGAAAATTCTGGGTATGAGTTCCTCACCGTGGCCCTTCACATTGGGGTCTCTACACTCCTGTATGGTGGCCTGGTTCTGCAGACTGATCTTGACTTTCCCACTGTGGGCTCTGTTGTCCATCAAGATCTGACACAAACAGTAAAAACAAAAGTAAATAAACAACCTTTAGATGTGAGAATCGTCACACATCTCCATCAGCGTATCTTTGATTCTATCATCTTAGGTTTTTTGATCATTTGAACAGACAGGCTGAGAGGATTTACAACGATCTCAAACTGACCCATCAAACACTTAAGGATGTTCATTTGAATAGAAACAATAGAGGAGACAATTCACCGTGATAGCAAAGGTGTAGCAGTCAGGGATCTCATTGTTTATTATGGTCTGGATGTTGATGGCTTTCAGCTTAAAGTCAATGGTCACGTTGATCAATCTGGAAACAAAAAGACAAGAGGAATGATCAACACTTGGGATAAAAAGGACACTTCCTTATTTTGAATGTTATAACAAACAATTATCTGACTTGTAGAATTTGAGAGTGAAGTTTTTGTAGTCGTCGTTTCCTACTGGAGAGATGTAGTTTGGAGGATTCAGCCCAAAACAATCTGGAATCACATCAGAAAATAGTGTCAGAGGAAGTAAGAAATGATCACGAGGGCATTTTCAACAGACACTAGACTTTTTTCCACATCATGTGGAGATTAAACCACACTCCCACTGCATACTTCCCCAAATATCCGCAGTGAAACTGCCCCGTAGTGTTTTTTATGTGTCTCTTTTGGTTACTATGGTCAGTTAGGAGTCATCTCAGCTAATTCAGGGTTACTTTGTCCAGATTTAATCCCACAGAGCCTTGGAGGACACTTACTTTAGCTTCTGAAACTGACTAACTAACTTACACTTTATCTGAGAGAAAAATGAAAGTGTTAAAAGTTGAACAGGTTTCAACTGGACAGAGACTCGTTCTATAAGAGGACACACAGGCTAAGAAAATAATGGAAACATTAAGTAAAAATTTAACAGAATGTGGTTTGAGAAGTTATGGTGTTTAAAGTGTAATGACCTTTTTCCAATCAAAGACACAAAATGACTGAGTTCCTAAACAAGCACATGTGCAATAAGTGGAATAATCTCCAAACCCAAAGCTGAGTTTACGGAGTAAAATATTAATGACAACAGAATTTGGTGGTTTGAAAATAATTGAAGGATGATACTGTTTGTTAGAGTGCAAAGAAAAATATGAAAAACTGGAGCTGAAAATGTTATTGTTAAATAAAAAGATGTGTGTTAATTTTAAGGGTTGATTCCAGTTGATGTTCCTAAAAAGTTAGGTTTGGGACAAATCAAATACTAGTATGAAAGGACTGATATGAAAAGTCATTGTCTGGATGGCAGCATATGTTGCTCCAAAGAGACTCGGCCTCTCTGTGATGCACTTTTTATAATCAGAACATGTTCATGCAACATGTACGAAACATATAACATGTTTATTAAATTTAAAACAAGTGAATACTCTATACAAAATAATAATTTTCTGTATCAAAATTGAATACATGCCTTTTTCTTTTTTTTCTGACAGTAAACTTGTAAACCATCTGAATTTTTATCATTGAATTTTAAACAGTATATTAACTTTTAACTTGAGTACTTTTGTTGATACCAGAACTTTTGTACTTTTACTTGAAGTTTCTAAAGTTTTGGATACAGGACAGTTCACTGTATTAGATTTTTTATTACACTGTGGTGTGCTTTTTCTTTTTTTTTTCTTAAATTTATAATGCAAGAGCTTCTCTATTCCTGTTACAGACATGGGACTCACTATCACAGCTCAAGTCTAAAGTTGATACGCTGTTTAATCTGCAAATGTCTGTAACCGAGGCAGAGAGAAAGCATGTCACTGCTGAAGTACATGCTGTAAAAAATGCTTTTGTCTTGTGGCTTTAGTTGCAGAAACTATTTCAGGCCTTAAAAAGTAGGGCACAGTTGCAGGGCTCTTCTTGACATATTTGGAGCAGCAGCACAATGACTCACTGACTCCATCATTTCCTAGAGGGACGAGTTAAAACAAAACAAGGCTCCAGCTTTTAGCGCCACAACCCGGGGACAGTCACCAGACATCACGGCAGGAAGCTCTGAAAGAAAAAGGTCATCTTACCCGTAATAACATGGGGGTCGATGTCGAAGGTGTCATTAACGGGGTCGATGGTTCCCTTCCTGTAGTACCTCTGGCAGAGGGAGAGGGCGCTGTCATTTGCACCCATGCCCAGAACATAGGCATACCGACCCAGAGAGATCCGAGGTAGAGCCAAGTACTGAGGGGGAGAAAAAATGACTTAACTCATGCAGATTATTTAAAAACTGGTTTATGTGGTATTTAATCAGGTGTTACATCATCAAACATTCTTTATAAAATGTGAAAGTCTTTAAATTTAAACCATCGGAAACTTAACCTCTGCACCAATGACAAAGTAACATTTACAATCCCTCCAGTCTGCAGCAAACTGACCCTGATAGAGGTTTTATTTTCATATCCACTTGATATGTCTACTTCCTTCTTTAAACAAAAGAGGGAAATGTCTTGCTTTCAGCATTGCACAACAACAATTGATACAATAACTTTTAGGAAGACACATTTCTTCTCTTCTGTGCTATCATGCCTGAAAAACCCTGTCAGTGGATGTACCATCTTCCACTTTATAATACATAGAAACTGGCTCCTCTGGATGCTGTTGCAGTACAAAAAAAACATGGGAAAGAGCCAAATGGATGTCCTTAAATTATGTATAAAAAGCGTGAAAAGAGTGCCCACTGAATACCTTTCCTGTAAGTAAAATGTAGAGAAAGTGCCCTTTGAATGCCCTCAGTGCATTTAATGTGCAAAACTGTGCAACATAAGAGTGTGCCATCAGCACACCCCTCCAGTATGAAAAATGTGGAAAAATGCCCTCTAAATGCCCTCCCAGTATTAAAAATATTAAAAAGTGCCCTCTGAATCCCTTACCTGTACTTAAGATTTAAATCCAGGACCCCTAAATGTCCTTTTAGTAAATAACATTTAGAAAAATTGCCCCTCCTGAATACTCTCCCTGTATTGGAAGACTAGATAGTGTCCCCTGAACCCTGTTAGATTGAGAACAATAAAAGAGGTGCTCCTCTAGATAGCCTTACCATGAAATATATTATAAAATATAAAATAGTGCCATCTTTGTGACCCTCCAGTATAAAATAAATTTTGAGAGGGTGCCCCCTGAATTTCCTACCTGTATTTTAAATGTAAAGCAAGGCCCCTGGATCCCCCTTTTATGACGTAAAATGCAAAAAAAGTGCCCCTCTGGATTTCCTTTCCCTTGATCAAAAAAGTCCATATGTGCTCTTGGATATGATGCCAGTAAAACTGATGATCATTTGTACTCTCCGGATGCCCACAGTTGCCAAAAATAAGATTTTTAGATATAGACTAGAACAGGGTCTTTTCAGCTACCTGATGATCTCAAGATGCCATGTAGGGACAGAAAAGTGAAGAGCTACAAAGCTGTCTCAAAATGCTGTTGGGGGCAGGTCCTTATAATTAAAATTTCTGTGGACGGGTGCCTCATAGCAAACAGAAGGGGATCTTTGATGGAAAGTGTCAAATTTGTTGTTTGGCTGCAATAACTGTAAGGTGCACGGAAATGAAAGGAGTCTGAGAAGTAATTATTAGAATACCTGCTCGATGGCGAAGTGGATGCGGCTGTAGAGCTCTGTCTGTGTGTGCACAGCCTGAGGAACGTTGTCTTGGAAACCTTTCAGGAAAAGGTGTTTGAAAGCGGCCGTGTTTTCCTCTTTAAATGTCACCACCATCTGGTTACTCAGACCGAACATCACCAACTGAACAGGAATAACAAGAAGAGAAACAGAGTCAGGGATTTAGAGAAAAACAGCAATGACATACGATGAAATAAATCCAAAAATGATCCCAACCTGCACGGTCACAATGATGATTTTGAGCAGCTGCAGGCCCAGTTTGAAAGGTTTACGTCCTTTGGCGTGATATTTATCACAAGGACTCATAAAGAAATACTTGAGCTTCCTCCTCAGGGCCTCCTCCTCCTCTTCTTCAACCACTTTGTGGTGAGGCTCAACCAGAACAGACGGACAATCGCTCCCATCTCCAAGAAGATCCCTGGATCCATAGCTGCGCTCTGCAGAAAGGAGATGGTCCTTCTCTGGAAAGTAGAAACAAGTTCATAATGTTCAATGAGTTCATGATAATTACAGGAAAGACTCGGAGGATAATTCATGATTCAGAGCTCAATATTTTTCCCGTAACAAGGTTATGAAAATACAGAGATCCTGTGAGCCATCATACTGCGACTCAGACACAAAATCAACTCTCGCTATCTGTCCCCAAAGTTCGTCTTGAAATGAGTTAAAGAAGTTTCAGATATGCGGCTCTTGCAGACTGGAATCTGCTACAAGAAAAACTGTGTCTTTGAGCGCTGGTCTCTTTAAATCTTTTTAAATGTTGATTAAAGGCCCTTAAGTAAGATGAAGCAGGCTGCAAGTGCTTTGACTAAAACTGTTCTGATCTGTGAATTCGACTTAGCTGGTTGTTATGTCTGTATATGTCTGTTATTGTTTATAGAACTGCTGTTTTCTGACAATGAATTAAGGTCATCTCAAGGAATAAATAATAATTTTTTAAAGAAAGAATTAAAAGATACAGGCTATGATTAATCTATATGGGGGCTAAAATAACTCAGAAGGTGAAAACAGAGCAGCGCCCCCCTGCACTGAGGCTCCAAAAGTGTGCACAGGCTGCATTTGTGCCAGATCTTTTTCATAACAGACTTTGACAACTGATTCAAAATCTTGAAATATAACAATGTGGTGCTAAAATATGCATCATTCAGTTATTTGTTGATATTATTTTGTCCTGATTTAACCCCTCAGGGCATTAGAGGACATTTACACAAGGGTGAAAAGTATTCCTCAGGGCAAACTCTGCGGACTGCCCCTTTAAGCTGTGTTTACCTCTGCGTGCAAACCTGTAACAGCAGAAAATCTAAACCAGATTAGTTAATGTTAGTGAATTGGGATGCAGTGAATCTCTTTACCGCGGAGATAAAACCTTTTTCTTAGACAGTACAGACTCTAAATCACATCCCGGTTCAACGTAAATACTCGGTTTAACGTGAATAAAAGAACAAACTGTGAAAATGCAAAGACTAACCATACATAGAGAAACAGAAAGAAAACTGACAGACAGACAGACAGACAGATAGACAGACAGACAGACAGAAATGTTGTTTTCATTGACGAACCTGTGGCGTTGTCCTGGATGTAACCTGAAGACGCCATGGTGACGCGTTCACGTTCACACAGAGAAGATGTAAAAGGACATTATCGATTTAACATCGAGCTGTGGGTAAATTCATCTTTTTTTTCACGCCAGTTTAATCACATTTAAAGGATGCTGGGTGCTCGTCTGTGTGGATGACACATAGGTAAACAGACCGCAGCTTCCTGGTAATCACATGACCTCATCACGTGACTCATGTCTTTGTTACAGATGGGAGAGGATGATCAAATAGATGTCGAGGCTGATAGTGTGACATTCAAGCGATTAACAAAGAAAAGAGCAGTGAAGGAGTGTTATTTTACGGCTCTTTTATTTGAGATTGACCAATAAACAGAACCATCAATACTCAGAAACTGAGTACACACATGAAAAGACAGAAAACGAGCCAGAAACAAACCAGGAAATATCCTAAAAGATATGAGAAAATGAGATAAAAATCAAAACCATGTTGTCTTAGGTAAAGTATTAGTAAAGTAGTAATTTTTTAAATGTTTTTCGCTGATTTTCCTTATGTAGAACTAAGTTTTACAGAGGCCCTAAAAGTCAAAAAGGCAACACAAAAACATTGATGATTAAAAAAAAACAAAAAAACAAAAAAATAAAATAAAAAACAAAACACACAAACAAAACACTAAACAAAAAAAAACTAAACAAACAAACAAAACAAAAAACGACAACAAATAAAGCAAAAACAAAGAAACAAATGAACAAAATGAATAAAAAAATAAAAACAAGAAAACAAACAAAAAATTTCTTTATCTACATTTCACTGAATGGAAGATATTTCACAACATGAAAACAAAACTTTTATTAATTTATTTTTATTTATTTTATCTATTTATTTATTCATTTTTATTTATTGGGCACTTTAAATACAAATTTTGAACCAAAGTGTTTTACAGCTGGGAGATTTGGAACAGAAAAGTAGTTTTTGGAATGCAAAAAATAAAATTTTAAGTTTCAATACTTTAAGAATGATAAATGTGAAGCTGCTTCGACAGTCTTTTTTATGAACAGTGTTTCTCGAGGATGTTTTTGTCCTGCATGCAGTTTCTCATTCGTGTTTTTTTTAGTCAAGAAAATCTTTTTTATTTTAATTAGAAAAATGTATTCATTTTGTGAAGTTATTTTTGTTGCAGTTCATGACATATTTTAAGTCACACTTTTATGCATAAGAATACCTTGTAAATATTAACCTTTTTCTTTTGTTATAATCAAAGTTTTTAACGGCCTATTGAATGATTTTGAAATGTCTTCCTCTGATGTTTTCATGTTCATCTGAAGCGCTTTGAATTGCCTTGTGGCTGAAATATGCCATAACAGTAAACTTGCTCTCACCAAACCTGAATAACAAAAAACTAAACTCCCAAGTTTGAAAAGAAGCTCTGATCAAGATTAAACGTTTTTTGCAAATTGTTCCTTCAGTTTCAGTCCCCCCAAAACAGTTCCCCTACAGCAGAAGTTCTCAGCCTTTTCAAGTCACTGCCTGTTTGTGAACACGATGGCCCTGCAAGCCAGAACCATCTCCTGCAGCCGTCACACAGGTAACGCGCAGCCTGAAACAGCACTGAAATAACCACAGTCACTGGATCAGGTATTGTAACACAGAAACCACTTCATTTTTTATACATCTTTAAATCCAAAACCATCTGCCAACCCCAGAGATTGTGACCAAAAGCTTGAAAATCAGTGTCCTAAAGGATGGCTGCAGCTTAGTTTAGCATGGCCAGCTTGGAAACAGAAAAATCTGGTCACAAAAGGAGTTGAAGCGCTGCTGGGTCTTTGTATCTGTCATGTACAGCTGCTCTTTGGATACTTCAGGCTTTATTTTTATCTCCATCAGAGATTCTGCTGACAACAGCCCTGATGAAGACCTGAGTGGGTCTTTTCTGTTTTAAAATACCTGCCATGTCAAATACAGTCATTTTACTTATGTACCACTACAATGAGACTGTTTTTTCAAAGACAGATGTAGTTTGCACTTTCTGACTGAGCTTTCTTTTTGCCTATGTAAAAACCTCTTCTTGAGAAGAAATCAGAAAATCTAGCTTTGCATAGAACTCCCAGTAACATCAGGTCAACCAGGTCACATTTATTACATTTGAACAGATATAGGTAGTCTCACACTGAACTAACCACCTGTAGCAAGTATCAAGTTAACAGTTTAATCTTTTGTAAAATCCTCAAGCTGAAGATCCAGATTTATTTTCTTTAAACTTTTTGATATCAGGACCAGTATTGACATCAGATATTATCTCAAATGCAACATCAGATATTGGCAGTTTGCTAGTTGGTGCCACAATCTAGTGTTCAAATCTATAGGCCACAAAAAAACCCACTGTGCTTATGGCAAATTGTTGTTTGACACTAACTAAGAATGGGACTGGAACTGTGAGTTTCATGTTAGCACAAGCCAGAAAAATATTTGAAATCAGTTTTTCTACCAATATAATGGTGTTTTTTTTTTTCATGAAACGAGTGTCATCAAGGTCCTTTTCTCCAAAACACATACTCATTTGAAGGTGTAAGAATCAGTTTTAGAAAAGAAAAAATGTTTCCTGAACTTCTTGGTGTGAGATTTATCTATCTTTATGTTTTATAATCACAACTTTTTCACTCATTTTCACAAAAGCAATCATTAATAGCAGTACAAAATAGAACATTTCATTTTGTGACAGAAGACACTGACGAAAGTACAAACATATCTGTAGTAAGAGCTAATACAAGAACTTTATTTATCCCTAAAAGGAAATGTATTGTCTGTGTGCCATTAATCAAACTGGTTATTCACTCATTAAATACAATAACAGTACAAGCTAAAAAAAACTGCATTCCTGTTGCAGAAAATGGGTGTAAATGCTCACAGCTGATACATAGCGTCTTAGTGTAATACAATAGCACTACAACACATTACGAATTCAATTCAATTTAAATCTTACCTGGTTGCTAATGGTAACCAGGGTTACTAGTTTATTACGTGTAAGAGAGGAATGATCTCATACTTCTGGACCTTTCTCTGTAAATTTAACATTTTGTAACATTAAGACTGTAAGTCATTACTAACAGTGAGAAAACCAGGGATGTTTTTGTTTCATTTCGCCAAAGAGCTGCATGTTTTCCCTCACAGTGTGGTCCAGGATGGCGCAGTCATCCACCCAAACATCAAGTCCTCTTATATGAGCAGGTCCAACACTCCCCTACATCTTTAAAATGTATCTTCAGAAGTCCAGGTTAACAAAAACTGCTGATACCCTGCAGTCTTTTTTATCTTCCGTCCAGAGCTTTGTCTCTGGCTATGACCGACTCATTGAACTTGATCATCAGCGTGGTGCCTTTGTGCCAGTGAGCCGTCACTTTGGCAGGGAAGCCGCTGTGTGTGAGGATGGCCTCTACGATGCCGGCAGTGAAAGCAGCACAGTTCAGGCTGCTGTTCTCTTTGGGCACAGAGATGTACGCATTGATCAGTGGCTCCTTCTCAATGATGTAGTAGGTTTTGTCATCATCATTGGCCTGCTCCAATTTATCCGCTTCCTTCCCAAATAAAGACTTCCAGACGTTTACCTGTAGTGGAGAGGAAAATGGCAGTTCTCAAATGTCAAATGTCAATTTTTCCAGCCAGCCTCTCAGTTAATTTTTTGTGAGAACGGCTGAGCTGATGTGTGGTAGGGGGTGTTAAAGGGATATTAATTTAGAGTCAAACACACCATAACACTGAGTTAGACATGAACCAGCACTTCTCTGAAATATTGTGTTCACCTTGATGAAGAGCAGCATGTTGAGCACTTTGGTCTCCCTCTTCCCGTTCTTCTCTCTCAGCACCAGCACATCCAGCATGCTGGCCCCCACACTCTGACCCATGTCGGCCAGCCGGGTCTGCAGCTCGGACACAGAGTAGACCCGGCTCTGACAATACTGCACCATCTCTGAGAAGAGGAGGGCGAAGGCGCTGATGCTGACCTCCGTCTTTGGTCGGGTTAGAGGTCGCTCCAGGATAGTGGATTTCCCTCGAGTGAAGCGAGTGTCCATTTTCTGATGGAAAGTGAAGACAAGAACACACACAGGCAGTCCAGTGATAAGTAAACCTCTTGTTTACTAGCAGCTGATGACTTGTTTGCTTAAGTAAACCGAGACTTTCTCTATCATTCCATCAAAATAAAATAGAACTATAATGGGTTAGAATTCTTACAAGGTAACTTTAACGCTAACTGGCATTTACTGGGGCATACACACAAGTAACTTAGCAGTAATAAAGTCAAATAAAACCCTCTATTTGCTGCAACCATCACACATGCTGCGTCCGAACTGCCCGCTCGGATACTACATGCTACTGCTACGTGCTACTGCTAGATCCTACTCCTACATACTAAAAACGTTGGCCCAATTCGGACACACTAGACGAGCGGTGGGGAAAGACGACCCCCGCAGGCAGAGAGTAGGTACTGCGCCCGTGCAGACAGTGGTAACTGAAGCTCCTCATCTGCGGGCCTGGCTGTAGTACTGCAGCTGTGCAGTTTAATGATGGAATAAGTGAGCTTTACCTCCATGATGTCGCCACATATTTGCTCATAAAATGATTACTTGGGCAAATATGACACCATGACATGACAAAGAGATACAACCGCACATTTTTTAGGACAGTGTGTGAAGTTACATGAAACTTACATCTGTACTGCTGCGGTCCCGCCTGCTGCTGCTGCTGCTCCGCCATGGTGCGCGCTGCTGTGGCCAGCCGGCGTTCGCGACACTTTTAAATAGGCAGAGCAGCTGGTGGCGCTAGCATCACATGCGCTTCTACAACTTTTAAGAGGACGAAGAAGAAGCCCGCGGTGCATTTTGGGTCAGTAGCATGTCCGTAGGATGCACCGAGACCAACCTACAATGTGGGCGTGTCTAGCATCTGAAGTAGTATCTGAAGTAGCATGCTACTCGCTCCGGTGGCCAATTCGGACATGCTAGATACTACTTCGACTACTACTTCGACTACTACTTGGCAATTCGGACGCAGCTACAGTCTCCTGTAACATCTCCAGTGACACTAATCAGCTGATCGCTGTTAGCCACCAATGCTAACTGGTGCTTTCAGTCAAACCTTCCCGTGAGCTCTTGCAGGAGTGAAAACACACACGGCTATAAAACACAAGAATATTATATAAAACACAAGACAACATGAAGTTTTTCTATATACGATGTTTTAAGAGGTAAACGAACCTTTATTGAGATGGTTGAGACTCCGGTTCCGCCTCTTTAGCCTGAGCAGCTTCTTCTTTGTTGTTGTGGCAGTCGGTAAACAGCTTACAGGTGCTTTACCGCCATCTGCTGGACTGGAGTGTGCACCACATTACTTGTCTACATATATTCTCAGGTGGATGGATGGATGGATGGATGGATGGATAGATAGATAGATAGATAGATAGATAGATAGATAGATAGATAGATAGATAGATAGATAGATAGATAGATAGATAGATAGATAGATAGATAGATAGATAGATACTTTATTAATCCCAGCGGGAACTTCAAATGAGCAGAGGCACCACCAATAAAACACAGCACACATTCTACAAAGGCATAATAACCTGTGCAAATGGATGCAGTAGTGCAAAAAAAAAATGCAGATGCTAATGGATGCTTGTTCATAATGGATTATGAATGAGGACACGCAAGTCACAGCTAAAAGGTTCAGAGTTTTCACCAAATACTGAAGTCCGGTGTGAGTTTGTTTCACTTTAGTCTGGACCCATTACCAAAATAAACTGGAAACTAAATCAGCGTCAACAAAATAGAAAATGGTTTTGGGTTCAAATCCCAACAAAGGCCTCCTCCGAGTTAGGGGTATGAAAAGTTTTTCTCACACTGCAGTCTAAACCAAGTTTTTGAAGTGCAGTAGATAGAAAGTGCAATGTTGAGGCAGCAAAATGAGAGAAGCAAGAAGAAAGAAAACAAGCAAGTGATAAAAGCAAAGTAGAAGAGTAAAAAAAGAGAGATCAGAGAGTATATGTTGAATGTGTAGCTGTAGGTTTAGTCTGCTGATAAATGTAAACTCATCAACACCAACAGTTTCTTGAAAAGACACAAACAATGATAAAATCTGACAAAGAAAGTGTTACTTCATTGGTATCAGTCACAACCATGTCAGATTGTCTGAAAGAGTGCCAGGGGAGAAGAAATTACTCAATGTTATGGAAAATTTCCTCTTTACTTATGCATCTCAACTATCAAATCACTCTTATTGGTCAGTTAATAGTGTATTTTCATGATCTTGCCCCTCCAAAGATAGTATATATTTTCAGTTTACAGTAACTACAGAGATATATCCCTGGCCTTTTTTTGTATCCTTGACCTTCTGCATTGTACTTTCCAGTTCAGCCACCTACTTCCCTCATTTATAAACCTGCTCTACTGCTAAAACTTTGAAAATAAGTCCACACAACTTTAGCACTTTTTTCTGCTGCATTTCTAACAGGGTCAGCTGCACATATAAACCAGTGGTAGTGACAGTATACTGAATATTTCAGTGTGAGGATGGTTTTTCTCTCACTGCACAGTATACATGTGATTCATGGTGGTGGAACTTCCTCAGTGTTGCAGCCTCTGGTTTTGTGTTTTCTGAACTTAAACCCCAACATGCTTATTGCTACACAGAGGACTGCCAATGATGTGAACACATGGTTACAGCGGTAGATTTTTATTCCCAGAATTATTGTTACACAAGATGCATTAATGACACTCATGACATGACTGAGATTTATTGCAGAACTTTAAAATTTCTCCAAAACTACCAAACAATCTGTGTGGCGTCAACGGTAAGACCTTGGGCGTGAGGACAAATGACTCAAATCACAGGTGTGAGTTTCCCACCGGCAGAGTGAATGCAGGCGTGTTTACAGTGATTACATAACCAGAAATGTACTCTGCATATGAGCGTCTATAAATGCGAGAGAGGAAACGAGGTGACAGACAGACAGACGGAGTCCACAGCTGAAGGTTTAGGATGGAGAGGAGCTGCGGGAAACAGATCCTGGTACTGGTGCTGGTCCTCATCAGCACACACGCAGAAGGTATTTACACCTGTTCATGTTTGTTTGGTTGTATTACATGCATCAGAAGTAAAGTTAGTGCAATGTAATCCAGATTATTAGGAGTAAAAGAAAAACTGCTCTTTGACTTTGTTTGATTTTCCTTTGAACTCAAAAGCTTAAACATTTAGAGATTTGGATGATAGTTTTCATGTCAATAAATCTCTAACTTGTGTTGAAATGTAGATTCAGGATAACTTTGATTACAAAGTAAACACGCAGCAGAGGGCTGATTTCAGGCTGGATACCAGTACATTAAACAAAAACTATTAAACCTTTATTTTTCTATTATTACCCGCTCACATTGTGTAAGATAAAGAATAAAGCTGATGGAAAATAAAAAGGGTTAAGCCTCCATTTAAGTGTTTTTACCAAAGATAGAATACTCAATTAAAAGCACCTCTCTGGACTGATCAGTTTGCATGGATTTTGGCGCCCCGTGTGGACAAAATATAGAAATCTATTCAGAGCCTTGTGGCCTTTTGTGTCAAGGCTGTATGAATTGTGTTTAAAGGTCGAGTAGCTGCCGACTATTTACATAAATGCTCACAATAAGAATGGAGATAGCCTTTCTATGAGCACATCTAACCGCTTCAAGTAGCTAGCTATTTGATCCAGCAGAGGGCGCTCTCATTCTAACCTGACCTCTTGACCTTAGTAAACTAATCCAGTGATATCATTCTACAGAAATAGAGAACATGGTCAAGTAAAGTCGCACTGAGCAGACAAATTAGGACACCAAAACATCTGAGTAATGCTGTGTGGAGGTATTTTTGGTCACATAAGCTGTTATGAATTCTTATATTGATGTTTGCTTGCTAAATCAAGCTTTACAGATGATTTATTAGGCTTTATAATGTAACTATGATGCAGTATCAGAGGTGAGTTCTTATTAAAGGGATATTCCGGCGTGAAAAAAAGGGTCA
Organism: Xyrichtys novacula; assembly: GCA_962446985.1. Taxonomy (NCBI): domain Eukaryota; kingdom Metazoa; phylum Chordata; class Actinopteri; order Labriformes; family Labridae; genus Xyrichtys; species Xyrichtys novacula. The sequence goes on along the minus strand of OY660879.1, from coordinate 10,076,981 downwards.
AACACATGGTAACACCAAGTTAGACACCCCCTTGAGAGATGAATGTTGCCGACCGCTTGCTTCTCTAGTTATACCAACTTTAGTAACGACCACACAATAGCAACTGCACATGAAGTTAGGTGCTGTTCTGAGCATTATTTGTGGCTATAGACTGGCGTTTTGGTTTAGGTTTGTGTTTGGCTCCTCAGACTGCTGTGTGTTGCAATCATGCGGTCATCACAAAAGTTGGTAAAACTAGAGAAGCAAGCGGTCAGCAACATTCATCTCTCGAGGGGGTGTCTAACTCTGTGTTACAGTGTGTTTGACCCTAAATTAGTTTTACGCTTTAAGTTAGCAAAAACTCCTCACAGCAGCTTTCACTGGAGTAAATTCATGCACACCCACTCATGGATTTGTTTAAGGTGCTCTCTCAGCGCTTGCATGGGCCCACAGTCTCCTGGTGGCATTTTTATGTGTGTGACTGTAGGGATTTAACTCCTCAAACATCCAGACCCTGACTGTGTAATTTATCTATATGTTTTAGGTAGTAAGGGCTTGTTTAAGATGCTGTAAAAACACCTTTCCTTGTTTCCTTTCCTCTGCAGCTTTATTCTCTCGGCACATGCAGGACTTCATCAGGGCAGTGCAGCAGGTGGAAGACCAGGACCCCGAGTCAAAGCCGCTTTCTGTGTTGAGGAGTCTTCGCAAAGCTGGCGGCCTTATTGACGCTTTCATTCAGCACTTCCTGGGTGATGCAGACTCTGGTGGCTCTGACATGACCTCTGACCTTTCAGCTTACATCAGCAGATCTGTGCAGCACAGAGTCAGTGAGGACGCTGCAGAGGAAGGTGTGGTCCTGACTCCTGATGGCACCACTGTTTCCCTCACACCGCTCCTCCTGGGTTTAGAGGCGGGTTTACTGTCAAAGTCTAACAGGTCTGTTCGGGGTCTGTACCAGCTCACACTGACTAAAGACCTGGACCAGGCTCAGAGGTTTGGATCTCCTAAAAATCAGCTCCTGGGACCTGATGGCTGCTGGGACAGTGTCACTCAACCTCAGGTCTTCACCCTCTTGGACAGCCCAGCTCTGCTTACCACGGCTCAGATCAACGGGGGCATGGATGGCGTGGTTTTAGGGATGGAGGTCTCTGACAGATCCAGACATCCTCTGAAGCTGAGTCGCCTGCTGATGGAGTACTACTGCCACCAGCTGGACACAGGAGGACTGGACTCTGCCCCACGTCTCATTAGCCGGCGCCGCCGGGACAACTTCAGAGAGCTGGTGGAGGTTTCAGTGCTGAGCAGAGGGGGGGTGAGCTCAGTGGAGCTGCAGAGGAGACTGGAGGGGCGCCCAAAGATGGAGGTGAGGGAAAAGAAGCAGCTGAAGGCGATGCTGAGAAAGGGAGTGAGGGAGTTTGTCAGCAAGTTCATAGGTGAGAAGAAAATCAAAACACAGATTATAAGATAACACCCATTGTCTTTCACCTGGTGAATATTGATCCACTGTTATTGATCTGTTTCAGGTTGCCCTCCCATAATTCCTCGCTGCATGTGGAGGGCGGAGCCGTACAGAGGAACCCCCACCAACCTGTCTCTACCTCTTTCCTTCATGTTCATCCACCACACCTTCATACCTGGACAACCCTGTCTCACCTTCCGGCAGTGCTCTCAGGACATGCGCTCCATGCAGCGCTTCCACCAGGATGACAGAGGCTGGGACGACATCGGCTACAGGTAACAACTTCTCATCCTGTTTTATTCATACTGCACCAAATCATAACAAATCTCATGTCCTGACAAGAATCTGTGCAAAATAAACACACAGTTTCAGGTCTTGTTTTGACTTGTTATACCCTTAACCCTAGAACACTATCACTAAAATAAATAACAGCATCACTATCGCCAGGTGATTTTTACCCAAAATAATGTACCCAAGAAAAAGTACTTGTCCTCAATTATTAATGATGACTGTGCAATATCCAAAGGGAGAAAAAAAAAGTGCCATGAGGGGACCATAAAAAAATGAAACAAAATAACTGACATTAAGTATTTGTGAACAAAAAATAGAAACTGTAAACTTAGTTTCTTTTCCATTCCTGGGGCATGTGAGTCTTCCCTGGTGCAGACTCAGGGTCCTTGGCACAATAACAGCTACAGGAGAGAGAACCAAATATTTTTTATCACCATATGAATTCCCTTAAGATCACTACTTTGTGATAGTTATTCATAACCACTGTGCTAAATAAAGATAGCATGCAAATTCCAGGACCACTCTTACTGACCTTACTGCCCACATGCAGCTATTAAATCCACCCAAACCTACTTTACCCTCTATCACTATTGCCTTTGTGAAAATCACCCGAACACGTGCCTGTAGGAAAAAGCAGGTTTTGGGTCAGGGAAACAAATTTGGCCTCAAAGATGTCAAAGGCAATGCTGAAGCTCCCCAGGGACCCATGATACTCAGAAAAACGCAACATAATGAAATTCACGTAAAATCAGATACAAACATGCAGAGAAAGCAGCTGTGTGTCAAACCCTGGAGACTGCAGGCCTGCACCTTTAAGCTCTTGATGGTGTGATGATGTGGGATCATGAAGGGCTCTTTATGCAAAAAAAGGGTTTGAAATATCATTCTAGATTTTGAAGGAAGTTGTTACGGTGGAGCTAATATAGGAGGAAGTCTGTAAAATGTCACTCTGCACGCTGATGCATTTTGGATCCCAAGTCATTTGTGAAATTCTGCGTCAAACTCCTGATGTTTAAGACTCTCTGTGGTCTTGAAGCTTTGTTGCAGGCTCTGATGGATACATCTACGAGGGCCGAGGCTGGCACTGGCAGGGGGCCCACACCCTGGGGCACAACTCCATAGGCTACGGCGTGTCTTTCATCGGAGACTACACTTCCAGTCTGCCTTCTCAGCACTCCATGGGGCTGGTGAGAGATCAGCTGGCATCCTGTGCGGTCAGTGGGGGGCATCTGAAAGCCAATTTCACCCTGCAGGGGCACAGACAGGTGGTGGACACATTGTGTCCTGGAGACGCCTTCTACGATGAGATCAGAAACTGGGAGCACTTCGGGGTACATCAGCAGGAGTGTCATATCAACATTTAATTTTAATACCTTCTGTTTTTACATAAACATAAATTCCTCCCACTGCTGGTGAAGCGTTGCATTTTAATATTTCCTTTTTGCTTTCATTTTAGGAAGTGAAGAAGTAATGATGATTGGCTTGAGAAGAGGACGAGTCTTGGACAAACCAAAATGTATCAATAAATGTAATTTTTTTCAGTCTTTTGTCATGATTGTTGACTTTTTTTGTATCCAGTGTGAAAACTATGAACAGCAGTGTTAATAAAGAATGTAAGGACAGTAATTTCATTGTTTTTACGTAAGAGGTTAAATGAAACAGTTTTACTTTTTACTCCACAGTATTCGTATTACAGCAGTAGTTTTTGGTTTCTTTGCAGATCAATATTTGACATGTATGCACTGATTTTAACAAAACATACTGAAAATCTCTTTGTAGCTCTTGTTGGTGCTGATTCTGGCGCCCCCTCGTGGACAAGGTTTTCACCCTCAGTTGCTGATTTCATTTAGCTTTAAAGAAGCAGGTTAGTCAGGTTGTGTTGTTACATTACAAGTGATTATTTTCAACCAGTATGTGTCAAAACATAAAAATATCATTTTAGATTACAAAACTCAACTTGCTGAGAAGCACAGCATCAAACAGAACTTTTTACATTAATAGTTACAGATTTTTTGGGACTCCATCCATCCATTTTCTCCCTGTTATTACCACTGGGGGTTGCGGGGGGGCTGAAGCCTATCCCAGCATCTTCAGGCGAAGGCAGAAGACACCCTGGACAAGTTGCCAGTTCATTGCACGCTCACATTCACACCTACGGGCAATTTGAAAGTGACCAATTAACCTAACCCCATTTCTGCATGTTTTTGGGATGTGGGAGAAAACCGGAGTACCTGAAGTAAACCCACACAGACACGGGGAGAACATGCAAACTCCATACAGAAATGCCCTGACCCAGAGTCGAACCCAGAAGTGAATATTAAAGGGATGGCTTTGTACTTCCATACAAATAATAATCTGTTATGATTGGCATTATATTCAAAGTACCACCATAAAACAAGCCTAAAGCACAGCCTGCTGATTTACTTTTAGTAAACAAAATTGTATATTTTCTGCTGGTAGTCCTTTTAGTGAACAGGTCTGGACTTGAAATAGAAAGTTGCGTGGGGAAAAACTAACAATATGTGAGAAATCAAACTTCTTCTCTTGAGTAATGATCTAAGATACAAGGTATGTAATCAAAAATGATTAAAAATAAACTAAACTGCAAAAACAATTAAATCTTAGCAGTGGTTTTGTCTAATTTTATTCGAAAAGTCTAATTAACTTCATTTTTAGCCAAATTCGCCTGACAAGTCCAGAAAAATGTCTTATTTTACATGTCAGAGTTAAGAATTGAATTGCTTATAAGGAGGTAAAAAGAAATCTTGTCAAAAGTTACATTATTTGATATCATTATATCATTAAAATTAATTTTAGCACTCCTGTCACCTTTAGTACTCCGTTCTCGCAGTTCCGCATCACACCGTTAGAGGGCGTCAGATAAAAAGATAATGGAGTTTAGATGTCCAGCATTACGGATTTCATTTACTTTTAGTTATAAATGATAAATAAGCGCAGGTTTCCTAATTTTGTCTCGAGATGTACCTTTTTAAATGTTTCATAAACCGTGTTTTACATTGAAATGCATCCGTATGCCTGATAGATGCAGACAGCACAAATGAAAGTGGCACAATGATAACGTAAACGGCTGCTCTTTCCTCGTAATTGAGACAGACTCTTTAAAATGAGCAGGTTACTCTTTCCTGGGTCATGTCCAGTCCCTTATTTGTCACACAGATGGATTTTATAATAATTAAAAAGCGTAGGAAGACGAGGACTTTGTCATAATTCGGCGTAGCTCCGCCGTAAAATGGATGAAATCAGAGCTGGTGTAAAAGTCGAACTTATTAAACTTGTCTCCGGTGTTTTACTCGAAACTCTTCTCCTCGCCCTCCCCGCTGACGTTACGTACGCAGCCGTGGCGTGCCTGCAAGCCAAATAACATGGAGTCCTCTGTCTGGCATCTTCCAGGGATCCATGCAAGAAGCCCGAGCAGCGACTAAAAGAGCAAGTTTGTCCACGGGAGCGGTCAAACCCACAGCAGGGCATCGTGCCGGGCCGGAAAAGCTTCAGCTCCGTCCCCAAACTATGACGAACGGCGCTTAGACAGCCCGCTTCCTCTGCGACCCGCAAACCAGGCCGATTTCTGTGAGTATTTGGACTTAAAAAAGCTGCAGTTTCAGGGCGTTATGGCTGTCAAATACAACCGTGCGTGGATGCATTGTTGTTACAGTCACCTGACAGAGACCGGATCGATACGAGCCTCGTCCTCTGGAGAGTCAGACGCAGACCCGAGGGATACCTTGATGTGCCCGGGTATTTTATGCTTTTAGAGAGGGGCAGCAGGAAAGGACATGGGCCTGAATATAAAGGCCACTTATTTATGTAACCATTTGGGCGCACTGTTTCATTCTTTAAGACCAGACATATTGAGAAAATAGGTCAAGCAGTCCGAAAACTACAGCTGGAAAAAAGAGCTGAGGAGGAGCAGAGCTGAGCAGATTCTGCAGATTTAACACTTTTATACACTGCTGATATACTTTATGATTCTTCTGAACAGTCTGCTGAGTGTAAAAAATACTGTACATGAAGGTGACTGCAGTAAGAAGCCCCCCCTTGTTTGTTGTGATGATATTTGAAACTTTAAATGCATCAGAAACTTTTATTCTTTCTTGTGTTTGTTTGTTTGTGTGTGTATGTTTCATGGTTGCAGAAGAAGAGGAAAAAGCACAATGTAGGCCAGCTGGTCACCAGTGGGACTCCATACTGTTCTCTGGGGGACCATGGAGCCAGAAGGGCGACCCCTGACCCCAGGGACCAGCTATGGGCCCCCATCCTTCGACTCAGCACAAAACCCTGATACTTTCCTCAGCTGCACCTTACAGGTTAGAGATCATCATCAAACTGTCCTTGACTTATACTCCATTAAATCTTTTCTTTGAGCACTAGTTAAAGGGATATTCTGGAGTAAAATTAGTTTAGGGTCAAACACACCGAGTTAGACACCCCCTTGAGAGATGAATGTTGCCGACTGCTTGCTTCTCCAGTTTTACCAACTTTAGTAACTACCGCAGGATAGCAATACACAGCAGTCTGAGGAGCCATAAACAAACCTCAACCAAAACGCCACTCTATAGCCACAAATAATGCTCAGAACAGCACCTAACTTCATCAACAGTACATATAGGGTCCAAGCCAAAACACTAGCCACCAAACATCTTTTTAACTTTGCCTAATTTCTTTCACAAAGTAGCTTAACACAACTCACCTTCTCTCTTCCAGCAGCCGTTTGTTTGTAGCGAGACCTCTGGCCAGTCCAGTACGGACTGCAGCGGGGGGACACAGCTCATTTCTTCATGGAAATGCAATCAGACTGATACACTGAGGTAGAAGAACTACCGTGCCTGCAGTGCAAAAAGATTAATATGATGATTATTACTTCAAGGAAATGATTAAGTAATGATCATAAATGTTCTTCCTTGAGCTGCGTCACCCCGCTGCAGTCTGTAATGGACTAGCCCGAGGTCTCGCTACAAACAAGCGGCTGCTGGAAGAGTGTAGGTGAGTTGTGTTTAGTCTCTTTGCTAAAGAAATTAGGCAAAGCCAAAAACATGTTTGGTGGCTAGTGCTGTAGCTGGGACCCTATATGTACTGTTGATGAAGTTAGGTGCTGTTCTGAGCATTATTTGTGGCTATAGAGTGGTGTTTTGGTTGAGGTTTGTTTATGGCTCCTCAGACCACTGTGTATTGCTATCCTGCGGTCGTTACTAAAGTTGGTAAAACTAGAGAAGCAAGCGGTCTGCAACATTCATCTCTTGAGGGGTTGTCTAACTCAGTGTTACGGTGTGTTTGACCCTAAATCAATTTTATGCCAGAATATCCCTTTAAAAAGATCCTTCATCCTAACCAGGTTGTGTTACATACTTGATTGGTCTGACTGGTCAAAACGTCATGACAAAAGAGATTAATTCACAGTAACACAAGTAATGCTGGGGACAACCTGATCACACACGCCACATTAAATCAATCCACAGAGAGAAGTCTGGTATGTGTAATCTCTGCCTGTTGACACTGTGGCCAAAAATGTTAGTTTCAGTCTTAAACTGGTCTACAGAGTTGGAAATAAAGACAGTTAGTAAGCACACATAGGCTATAAGAGCAGCATGAGAAACCACTGGGCAACAACTCACTTTGAAAGGCAAAACTGGAGCAACATGTCCTGCAATCCATGCAACAGCAGCAGAATTAAGAGGATGTTAAAAAATACACCACCAGTTTATTTATTTTTTCTCTATTATCTAACCTTTATTTAGCCAGATTGCTTACACTGAGATCAGATATTTTTTTTCTTCAAGGGAGACCTAGCTAAGAATGGCAGCAATATTAAGTTTCACCAACAAAACAACTACACTTTTACAGAGGAACTAAAATCAGTAAAAACAAGTTCATCCAGAAAGCCTGACTTCTTGCGTTTCAACAAGGAATTTAAGTACGTTCAGGCAAACTAAACCTATCATTGAACAGCTTTGCATCGCTTCACATCCAGGTTCTTCACATCCTGTTGGGATTCTAATTTGCACAACGTTTATTACCCCAAATCCTTAGCACCAGTTTCAAGGACAAACTGCCTTTTTAGAGCCAGAAACCCTGGGCAAAACCAGACTCATTGGTGGACAACCGTTTGCCATGACCTGCTGAGTCCAGGAATTCGCATAGAGACAGATGGAGACCAACACAATGACAGGAAGCTTCCCAGATGGACAGACAGCGACAAAACTTCGAGCAGACGGTGGAGGCTGGAAGTTGCAAAGCCAGTAATAAAAACCATATTATGACTATCATTACCAGCAGCAGCTGTAATCATGATAATGAAGCATGACTGGTAACTGTAATTGCAGCAAGGGGAGTCTGTCCACGGCAGCAGGCGGTCTGCAATTTCAATCCATCACAATCTGTAAGATGAAAGGATAGAAAATTCTGAAGGAGAGATATACATTAGTTAGTAACACACATGATAAGACAAAGAGGCGGTGTGTTCAACAGGTGTTGACTCCAGGTACACACGCAAAAGTAAAGACAGTTAAGCTTACAACTTTTGAAGATCAATGATAGGTCGATGTTTTTTATTTGAAGCTGTAAATTTTATTGCGAGTGCTGACATCTTTTTTTTTCAGCATAATAAGAAATAGACAGAGAGTGAAAAAGGAGGGAATAAGAAGAGGTGTTGTGGCAGTCCAAGCCTACAGCAGCATACCTACGGCCAAAACAATATGCAATTTAAAAATAAGCCTCCTTTTAAAAGTAAAGTAGATGTTTGCCTCACTCCTAGACTGAAAGATCCCTCATTAAAGGAGGGGCTTGATGATCAAAAGCTCTGCCTCCCATACTACTTTTGGAGACTAAGGATGCTCTCACCCTCGATTGCCCCTTACCCTGCTGAAGTACACTTGCCCCTAGGACCCAACACCAGGCTGTATTCCACTCACACGACTCCTGGTCTGGGCAGGATTTTCTACCTCATTAAAAGAAATTTCTTTGTTATATAATGTTCTTATTTTGTAAGAAGTGATGTACATCAACATGGAGCACATGACTGAGGCCTTACCGATTTAGTGTCAGAGTTTTTTTTTTTCTGCCAGTTTTGGATTAAATTACAGAGTCCTGGCTCTGAAAGGCCCTGTCTGCATTTAAACAACATTTACAGACATTTAAAAAATACTAAAAACATCCAAAACATTACATTTAATTTTAATTTGTAAAGCTTGTACCAGAGTTTTTAGGGTTACGGAGCTGTCTTATCATTTTACCTCATGTTTTATTTGTTGTTATATGATATACAGACTGTGGAGAAAACCATCTTCAATGTTTATTTTCAGTCTAAGCAGCAGAGCCTTCCACTTCCTCTTATATGTCAGTGTGGAGTAAGTGTCTCAATCATTTGTTCCACTCCCTCCGCCAGTTTGAGAGTCATCTTTTTACTGTCTTCCCGCTCATTTTTTGAATCAAGGGGGAATTTTTGGGACAGTATTTGTAGAGCAAACCTGATATACTGGCAGCTTCAGGTCTGATTGTTTTCTCTGAACCCCTCGGTTGATGTGACATGAGGTGTTTGAGAGGGAGAATAAAAAAATCAGGAGCTTTGAGGTCGCTCCAAGGAAGCGTAATGTGCCTACACATTGTACAGAGCACTCACTGTCCAAACAAACTGGACTTTAGGGGCCAGATTGCAGAGTATCAGTGCGCCCACAAGCAGGTCTGCCCTCTGTAGAAATAATAGATCTTTACCGTCGAGTCCTCACTTGATAGTGACATTCAGTTGAAACATTCGTCTAAATTTTGTCTTGTCCTCTTTTATCGCCTCCAGTCCTCGTGTTCTCGAGATGTGAGTGATGGCCTAATGTCTCCTAAATGCTCGTGGACCCCGGCTGAAGACGTGGGCCCCAAGCAGACTGAGGGCACAGACCCAGGGAGGAGCGCACAGAGGAGATTCAGGTCCTCGGCCTTCCCTTCCTCCTTAAGCTGGGACTCTGACTCTGAAAAGGAAACACTAGATGGTAACACATGACTTCATCTCTGTTTGAAACTTGTTGCACATTTCTCAAGATAAGCAGAGCAGTGATTCAGAAGATGTAGTCCGGAGCAGAGCAGAGGAGAGAGAGCTTATCCTCGTTGTCCTCTTATTGTTTTAAATGTGATTCAGTCTTTATCTAGTCAGCGGTCTCTCATCTTCCTCTCTCTCTCTCTCTCTGTAGTATCTGAGTGTGACTGTAACTCTGACTGTAACTTTATAAGCTGTGAAGTGATGTTGTTGTGGTTGTGTGTTTCTGTGTGCTGCTGTGTGTCAGAGGAGGAGCTACAGCACTTTTCTAACCCTCATGGTCTAGCTGCTCACAGCCCAGGATCCCCTTCTTCTGGACTCAGGTGAGGAGGAGGAGGATGCACAGGAGAGAGATGTTGAGAGGTGTCATTTGTAGTGTAGTACCAGTGAAAAAGGCAAGGCAAGTGTGATTATAAAGCAGATTTCAGCAACACGGCAGTTCAAAAGTGTTTAACACAGACGTTACAAGAATCATGACAGAGATCTAGAAAACATAGATTAGATTCTTGAGAGCCAGTTTGAATTGGCAAAGAAGAAGAATATGTTGGGCTGCAAAGGATGCACCAGATGCATCTTCTGCTGCTCCAGAAAAGTAGAAAATTTGTTGGCCACATTTGAGGGAGCCAAGAAAATAGGACAGCCTATCAGTGACGCAAATAGGCCTTTGAAGGATGCAGCTTCTGAACTGAGACACCGCTAAAGTTTTAAACAAAGTACTAGAAAGACAAAACTTCTCTGACTTTTGGATTAACAAGATAAGAGCTCACATGTTTAGTTAAGGAATTATTGTTCAGAAAGAGTTGCTGCTTTTACTCCTCACAAAGTCATGAATTGTTATCCTGTCCAGACTTGATAGTGAAGAGGACCGAGAGCCGGAAAAATGGAAGCTCTTGCGCAGCGAGACTGACTCACCCGCCCCCAATGAGGGGCACCACCACATCAACAATGAGAGCACAAAGACAGACGAGCCAAATACATCCCAGCCTGGTCCAACAGAATGTAAGAGCCATAAGGAAGAAACCGAATCTGCTGGTATCTCTGTGTTTATTTTTAGGCTCCTTTCATTGATAATTCGTCTGTTTTCTCTTCACAGTGTCAGACAGCAAAGTCTGGAATGTAACTGAAGGAGCCGAGCTGTTTCTGTCCAAAGTTAAACCAAAGGAAGGTTGCCAAACAGACAGAGAGAAGGAGGAGGCAGACAATAGCGAGGATGAGAAGAGGCCCAAAGGGAAAGAAACCAAGGAGCCTGAGAGAGACGTATACAGCTTCCCTGGAGACTCAGACCCTGAGAGTCCCCCTCCTGCTCCCTGGGCTCATTGCACATTCATCCAGCGCTGCAGGAAGAAGAGGGTGCTGCTTAGGCCCTTCTCAGGACTGGGTACACTGAAGCGCACTTCACCTGTGAGCGGCAAGCGAGCAAGAGCGAGTCCACAAAAACCAAAACCTGCTGATCCGGCACAGCTGGATGGAAGTGGAGGGGTTTATGATTTTGAGGAGGTCGACTTTGACGAATTGGACGAACCGATAAAGTTCAGAGACAAAGGTGTAAAAAGAGACAAAGAGGGGAGCAGTAAAGAAATCTTCACCTGTGTTGAATGTAGCATTTACTTCAAAAAGCAGGAGCACCTGCGGGAGCACATAGTCGAGCACTGTGAGAATGGGCCGGACGGGGGCAGGCGGTCAGGTAAAGGAGGACGTTTTCAGTGCGTAGAGTGTGGTTGGAGTCTCTCAGATCGTCTCGCTCTGGCAGACCACCACAAACGCCACGAAGAGTCCCGACTAAAGATCCTGGAGGAGATCAAGAAACTGAATGAAAATGAGACAGAAGAGGTCGATGCCAAGCTGGCGAAACACATGAGCCCGGACTCAGATATTAAGCAAGATGCCGGCCCAGCGTCGATTCCAGGCAAAATGTCAGACCCAGAAATAGTCTCATCTGCACCTCTTTCCCCAACACCTGGAGCAGATCCAGTAGTTCTGGACTCTGATGCAACTCCTCTAAGTTCAGTTCGATCTCCCCCTCAGGCTTGTGCTGTTTCTGGAAACCGCCGCCGCTTCATCTGCACCAAGTGCAACTTCAGCACAAGAACCCCGCAGGCGCTGGCCAATCACACCAAGACCCACAACAGGAAAAAACCTCCACAGTCCAACTCACCATCCTCGGGGTCACCATCCTGCTCAAGATCTGATACTCTGTCCTGTGGTCACTGTGCCTTCAAGACCTCAAGTCAATCTGTAATGAGGGAACACCAGAAACTCGTTCACCAAGGACCGGCTTCCATCAGTGGGGTGCAGACTAATGAGACGGGCCAGCATTTAAGATCCAATGTGGCTACTCGAGTCTCAAAACCCAGCCCAGATCCTGAACATCTCTCTGAAACGGATGCAGCTCAAAGCAAAGGCCAGCAAGGACTCACATCCCCTGAAGATGGTGATGCTGCTCGGCCCTCCAGCAGGATGGTCTTCAGGTGTGGAAAAAACAGGAGATTCAGCAGAAGAGGGAAGATCTGGACCAACCAGGTCAAGTTTCATAGCATGGAGAATGAAGAGGAACCGCCTAGGAGTGAAGAAGAGCAGGAAAGAGATCAAAGCACAGCGCTTGAGATAGAAAGTCCCCAACGAGAAGCTGACTCACCTGTAGAAGGGAAATCAAACACCAGAGTCCAGTCAAACACAGGTGAGACCAAAGGAGTAAAGGTGACGGGGGTCCAACTTGTCACTAATTTTAAAAAATTACCACATCATGATAAAAAATTTTTTTTTCAGCTTCCAGCATTTGATATGTTGTCTTTGCACAATTCTAGATTAAAAAATGTGGTAAAAGCGATTTGCAAAACTTTTAATCTAATATCACCAACGTTTTGCACAGTATTACAACTATTCTGGAATTGGGGTTGTAAAATTACAATCCTAGTTTACTCATATTTCAGTGTCTATTGTTGATGCTCATAAGGGATCCTCTTTCTACTCAGTATTTACTCTTTTTTCCTTTTAGATGACGGTTCAGCGCAGCAGAGTCCCACATTGTCCCTCCCTCCTGAGAAAAGCGTGAAGGACGAAGATGCGCCGGAAGACGAGAAAGACGCAAAGGTTTTCTTTTTGAGGAGGAGCAACCGGGTTACCGCCGCTTCTGCGGAGATTGATAGCGATGACGATGAATATGACATTGATGAGGAGCATGTGCGACGTTTACTGTCAGAGGGCATCTTGGATGAAGACAACGACAAGATTGATGAGGACACAGAGACGCTTAAGAGTGTGGAGAGGAAATGCCCCTACTGCCCCGATCGATTTCATAATGGCATTGGGCTTGCCAATCACGTGAGAGGCCACCTGAACCGAGTGGGCGTCAGCTACAATGTGCGTCACTTTATTTCCCCCGAGGAAGTCAATGCGATCGAGAAGAAGTTCTCCTATCAAAAGAAGAAGAAAAAAGGTCAGCGGCTTGTTGTTTGCATGGGGGTCTTCTTCTGTGTCGATGTAAAGCAACTGCACAAGCTTAGACAAACTGTATATATGCTTAGCATAATGACCCTGAGCAGCTGTGGGGTACATTAGCCACATAATAATCCACTTTAGCTGCCTCTGAATTCTGTCAATTCAGATTTAGCTCCCTGTTTGGAGCCCCCTTCTTCATAATCTAATACATGATGACCAGTCGGAGCTCCTGATGTGAACTGCTTTTAGAGGTTCTGGGAATAACATTAGACTGGGTTAGAAAACACTTTTGACAGCAAATCACAATAAATTAACATTATTAACGACAAACTAGGAACATTTTAGTCAATCGGGATGGATCAAACAGCAGGTAATACAGCAGAAAGAGCAACAGGGCTATGAAAAGAAAGAAAAGTCCTTTCAACAGGCAGATCGCTCGAACAGAACTGGGCAGAAAGGTGAAGTAGTGTCTACTCTGTTTAGCAGGGTGGAGGTAGTTGCCAATAGATGATCAACATGTAGACAAGGCTTTTGCAACAATCCAAAACTTAAGCTAGAGCACATGAACATGTTAAGCATGAACCTATATGCAGACTGCCATTTGTCTCAATGTGGCCGGGCAAGGAAGATGAGTTAGATAGGTACAAAATTAGTGATAGGTTTTCAGCCATCTGCCTCATGGCCAGCAGACTTTCAACTGTAAATGGTGCAATGCTTTTTAGGCAACACTGAAGCCTGCTTCTGAAGATGCAACTACCTATGACAGAGTAAGGAAAATATTTAAGCCAAAATCCCTGAGAAGAGCCAGACTCATACGTCGACAGCCTCAACTAGCTGTGCTGAGACCTTGAAATAGAGAGACAGAAAGAATAATTATCGAGACAAATATACAGTAAAATCCTTGGTCCGATTATAATGACAAAGAGTGATGCCCAAAAACAAATACACAGGCAGCAAGAACTACAGGCTGAATTAGACTCAGGTGTGTAGCCATCTACCCAATGACCAGCATATTTTCAGCTGAAAATATTGCAAAGCATTTCAGGCAGTATTAAAGGGTGATTTTAAATAAGCAAATAGTTGTGACAGAAAAAGTTCAGTTGTAACAGGTAGAAACTTTAAGCCGAACTAGACTCATAGGCATACAGCCATCTGCCTCGTGATTGGCAGAGTTTGCTGTCAATTGCATACATCAATATAGGCAATTTCAAAGCCTGCTGCTAAAGATGCAGTGACCAATGACAGAAAAAGAAAAAGAACTTTGTTTAAACAGACAGAAACCTTTAGCAGAACCAGACCCATATGTAGACAGCCTTCTGCATCAATTATCTAGACCAGGAAAGTTTTAGTAGATAGTGATGGAGACACATGGATGGACTGTGGAAATCTGCTTCAGAAATAAGATTAAAAAGAGTTACGGACAGAGACAAAAAAGTCAGACAGAAACAACCTTTTGCAGAGCTGGACTTACAGAAAGTCAGAAAAAGTAATGGATGGTGACAGACTGAAGCAGAAGTAAATTTATTGTTGGTCTGCCATCTACCTTTACCAGTTTACAGTGATACAATACAGCACTGTATATTCAGCCACATGTCTAAGTCACACTGGTGTTCCCCCTTTTTTCCACAGTAGCCAACTTTGATCCAGACACATTCAGCGTCATGCACTGTGAGTTCTGTAGTGCAGGCTTCGACACCCGGGCTGGTCTCTCCAGCCACGCTCGGGCTCACCTCCGTGACTTTGGCATCACTAACTGGGACGTGACCATCTCACCTATCCACATCTTAAGGGAGTTGTTCTCCAGTAGGCCAGACCTTGTAATCCCCACTGCTCCCCCGAAGGAAGAGGGGGAGGAGGAGGAGGACGACGACGAGGAAGAGGAAGACGAGGAGGGGGAGGAGGAGAGGGAAGCAGAGGAAGGCAGGAAGGGGGTCATTGAGGTAAAACTGGAAGGAGAAACAAGTGAAAGGATGCTGAGTGCTGCCGTCACTGATGCACTTCCTTCAGCATCTCCACAACACTGCAAGAAGGAGGATGTTGAAGAAGAAAGTGAAGGTAAGTTTTTACACTTTTTTCCAAACATTTTCAGAAACTATTGATAAAAACTGGAGGCACACACTCAAGAGAGTCAACTCTTTTTTGAAAACTCCACAAACCTCTTTCAAAATAACACAGCGCTAAAAATTCTGTTCTTTCTTCTTGAAGATGGAGTCCTAAGTACTGAAGATGTAAAAAGCATGAAATTAACACTGATATGATTAATTAAGAATGCTTACATTAAAAGTGTTTTTGTGTGTTTTGGCTAATTTGGGCAATGTTAGATATTTTAAATGCACACAAGTGTGTAAAAATAAGGCTACCTTTTCTCTTTTTGGTGAAGTGTGGGATCTTTTGTCTTGGTAGAGCTTTTACCACATACCACCATGTGCAATACACACATCGTTGGTTTTGAAAATATTGGCTCCGCTTTGCCTTCCACTTCCGCCTCAGTGGGCTCCGCTGCCTGCAAGGTCTCTTTATTCTCATGCTTCCTCTTCCTCTGTATGCTTACACACGTGCATAAGTCACTCTTTTATACTCTGACAACTGATTGAAGTGTTACTCCATTTGAATTTGCATAGGGGCAGAATTAGTGGGACTTACTGGTAACTATGGTGTTGGATTTCAATGGTTAGTCCTTTTAAGTGTGCTAAAAGTTGTACTTTGTGTTTAGAGATTCGCAAATCTGCAATCTAACATGATATTTCAGTGAAAGCAATAGAACCAAGCTTGGAGTTAAGCTAATAGGAATCATGTTGGCATTGCATGAGCTTCAAGACTTCAGAGTATTGTGCATAGTGCTTTTTGTGTGGATAATATGAGGGGAAATCATAATATGGATCCTTTTTTGAAAGCATTTTTTTTCTGTTCATTGGCTGTGTGGTTATTTGGTTTGTTTCTGACAGTGTACTCAAAAGGGTAAAGGGGTGATCACTCCCCTTATGCCCTCATGTCTGAAAAAATGCCACTTCGTGCCCTCTTAGATGCCTTTGTAATAGATAAAACATTATAAATCGCTCTCTCTGGATGTCCTTCCAGAGGATAGAATCTAAACAGAGTGCCTCCAAAATAGCCTACCAGAGGTTAAATTCACTTAAAATGTAAAAAGATTGTCATCTGGAGTACCCACCAGATGCCCCTTAAATGGATGGAGTTTAAGTGCTTGAATTGTGAACAAGTTCCCAGATGGATGCCCTACTAGTTGTAAAATTAGCAAAAGACAAAAAAAGTACCTTTGAATGTCCAACCAGTGGATAAAGTGTAAAAAGAGTGCCCTCTCAGATGCCTTTGAAGTGGACAGAAAACTATCACAACCTGCCCTCTCAATTAGTGGCTAAAATATCAACAAAGTGCCAACTGGATGTCCTTCCAGTGTTCAGAATGAGTTCCCCCTAAACTTCCTATAAGTGGTTAAAAAGTAAACAGTGTGATCCGGATGCCCTTTAAGTGGAAAAAAAACAAACTTCCCTTCAGATGCCCTTCCAGTTGATTTGCTGTAAGTGACCTCTCAAATGCTTGTCTTGTAATTTAAATGTAAACACAACACCCTCTGAATGCCCTTTAGCGGACAGAAAGGAAAGCCCTTTATATGGCCCTCTGGTGAATACGGTGTAAACAAAATGAACCTCTCAGATGCTCCCACAGTGGAAAACAGAAAAAAAGGGGTCTAAATGACCTTAGAATAGATACAGTGTAAATGGAGTACCCACTGGATGACCTTCCATTGGTTGAAGTGTAGGGGAGAGTGGGGTAAGATGAGCCATTTTTCATATTTCGGATCACTACATCAAGTCAATCATAGTTTTGTCTCTAACTAATGTATCTGCGTATATTTCAAGATATTGTTCATCCCTGCAAACCAATAGAATGAGTGTCTCCTATGGTCAACTTACCTCATGTATGGGGTAAGCATACATACATACATAAGCAACATTCACAGCTGTATTTCTGAAAAGAAAAAGTAACACCTTTCAACAATCTGAACTGAAACTCTGATCCTCTCACCAGACTCCTTTACTCTCTCAGTTGAGCCACTGACTCAACTTACCCCAGAACTATTATTATGACTTTTTTTAGTCCTCTAAACTAAAATGGTGGACTTTTATTCTAGGTCTTTGACCTCATGTTGTAGCTCATAGATACCAAAATTGATGTTTAAAACAAATTTAAAATGATCTTTTTTGGTCTGAAAACAATTCAGATAAAACTTGTAACAGACTAAATTCACTTTCAAGAGTGAAAAATGATTTTTTTGGAAATAAATGTCTAACCCCTTCACTCATGTGCTTCTAACCTTCACAGACTCCATGAATTGATGCCCATCGCCTAAATATTTGGTCACACAATCAATTTCTTTTACCTTTTCCAAGCAACAAGGGGTGGCTCAACTTACCCCACTCTCCCCTATAGTAGTGCCCTCTTTGGCGTCCTCCTAACGGTTCCTATTTTATAAAATCCACTATTGTTAATTTCACCTGGTTATATATACTAGTTTTGTGTCTTGAATTTAATGTTTAAGCTTTAAATGGCATATAGTAGGTGCCCTTTCGTTTCCTTTGACCCTTGCCCTCTAACACCACTGGTTGCTGATAGTTGTTACCTGGTGACCAGGTCAGTGTTGGACATAAGACTCAGTACAGCTCCGTGATAACATCTTAAAGGATGAAAGAAGACTATTTGGATGCATAAAGCAGTCAGATATAAGAGTTTAAGCGCTGGTTGTCTTCTTTTGATGAGTTTGTGTGCTTTTTATTGCCTTTTGAGCACAGTCTATGATGTTGAAATGAGTAAGCTGTCTGTAAAGTAAACCAGCCCTATCAGGGAGCGCGTGAGTGCGTTTGTGTGTGTAAGAGAGATAGAGAAAGGGAGACAGAGTCCCTCGTGCCCATGGTTGATGTGGCACTCGGTGCATTTATCCCAACCTCCGCCTCCACTCGATTGGTCACGCCTTAGCTTAGCGGTGCATATGGGGGCAAAATGGCTGCTTCCACCTCCCCGTAGACCCAAACAATAGCGGAAAACTGTCTGGCCTCAGCTGCCGGGAGTCCGATGCACTGCGGTTGCGGACCGGTGAGTACCGCGCGCTGTAATTCCTGTGCACCGCGTGCCCTCAGATCACACGGCGGCGTTGCTTTACGCGTCTCGCACCGCATCTTCCGTCACATTGAATCCAGACTACAGCCATTAAAAAAAGAAACTCTTGAATATGTTAGAGCTCGTAAAGAAAATCAATGCCAGCCATGCAGGTAGCCCATGTCATGCATGTCAAAAGCTCATAAAGCTGCTCTCTGACGGTGTTTGTGGTGTTTCCGTTTGGCACACGCGGATCGATAGTGGTGATTAGTCCGCTGTTGTGATATTGTAGTTGTAGTTTTTGTGCGTCCTCAATGTCTGTGAGCTTTTATTGTGCCCGTCTGGGATGACGTCCAGTATTTTCAGTGCTGCAGGATCTCTAAAATTACCTACAGTTGCCCAATCCTCGCCATTTTACTTAGCTTTGATTTTTGATAGAGGACACGCTGTGCTTTCAAGTGCTCGCATTTCTTCATGTTTTAAGACCAAACTAACACCAAATCCTCCGCTAACTTTGCAGACTGAGAGCAATGATAGTCTGTAATCTTATTACAACTTATCCGGATCAACTAAGTAATGGAAGTATCACTTTTACTTGGAAGTGTGGGGTCGGTCAGGGTTACTCCTCCTGGATGGGTGGCTGTAAAGTCAAGTTAAGGCTTTGCTGCTTCGCTCCCTGTTTTAAAGGATCAAAGTCTGATAATGCTTTGGGGGTTTTTTGTCTTCTTTTATAATAGATGGTGTTATAACGCTGCGCTTCGGGGTGTCACATCGCCGCTCTTTTACAGTCAGGAGATGAACTGACAAGCGCAGAGCCGCCCACCAGACAAAAAGCATTGTCTGTCTCCACGTCTCTTTGATTTACCGATTTGTCGCAGAAAATGGCACTTTTGTCCCAGGAATGCCTGACTGCGGGGAACAGAGAGAGACTGCCATGTTTGTTTCATACACTACTGCAATTATTACTTTTTTTTTTTTGACAGGGAATCATGGCTCACATTATTTTTATCCACATTTTCTTACAGTAGAGGCTGAAATAATGTGCTGTTATTACAAGAAGCAATATGTTTGATCAGAAGGTGGCCAGATTTCTGAAATGAAAACAGGAGGTGCCCTGTTGTTATTTTACCCTCTGTTATTATCTCAGAAAGAAAAAAAAGGTGGAGAATTGAGGTTTTGTGTATCATGACTGAGGTAACTGTTAGGATGTGATATACTGCTGTGCAAATTGATAGAATTGGGTATACCAATACCAACACACTAACTTGTCAGACTCTACAATTGCATCTATACTTTTTCCTCTTTTACTGTTCTTTCTATCTAGCCTCATTTCATCCCATATTCCTCCACCCTACCTGAAGAGATGTAAGCCGTACATAAATGTATTCTGGACTAGAGTAACCCAGTCTTAAAGCTGTCATTGTATAATATGCTATATTGGATTAAAAAAAAACAGTGAATGAAATTATGTTGTATGTTCAGAGTTTAAGTAATAAGGTACCCACAGGGCTCAACAGTGCTACCATTTCACTTCATTTGCGACTAAAAATAGATGTGTGCGAATTGTAAAATATATTTACCCACTGCGCAATGTGACGTCGAAATGACATCTATTTGATGTATTTTTTCGACAATGAGGGGCAAATGTGGACGTCATTTCAATGTCTAAAAGAGGTCCAATAATGACATCTAAATCTTGGATCTATTTTGCACATTGTGCCGACGTCCTAATTCGGGCTTCAGATGACGTCCAAATTCTTAATGTCAGAGCGACCTCCAAAAAAGGTCCAATTTGGACGTTGAAATTTGTAACCTATTTTGCACGTCGCACTGACGTCTAGATGTGGTCTTTGACGGACCAACCCAATACTGACTCGTCTTTTTGACGTCCGATGTTTGGTGGGTAGGGGCACATAAAAATTTTTAGCCATGGCAACAAATGTTTTTTCATGTATATTGTATATTTCATGATATATTTGATGGACATTCACTGCGGATCTACCGGTGTCTTCTCACTCACATAACCGGGAATAGCAACAGCAGCGTGGTTAAATTTACTCGGCACCCTCGCTGTCAACGTTGGGTGTTGACCATCAATAAATTACCGGTTGATGGTCTCAGAAAAGGATGTTTTCCTTCAACAGCTTTCATGTCATGTGACCATTTGACTTAAAATTGATTTCAAATAATAGTACTTATGTCGACCAATAAGACACACATTATTTGATTAATTTTCATTGTGTCCCTAAACTTCTTTGTGTGCTCCTTATTTCTTCAACTTAGAATGTGCCCCTTGTTACAAAAAGTTAGTGTCAAGCCCTGACCCACAGGAGTCGCTTAGTGGTCTGTGCCCATGTCCCACACACAGAGGTCATACTGCCATGCAGACATCCTGGGTTTAAGTTGGACCTGCAGCTCTTGCATGTCTCTCCCCCTATCCATAATGAATGTCCAAGTTAGAAGGTGACACCTATTTGTCAAATTGCCTGCAAAAATGTGTCACATCAACTTGGAAAAGACAGATGTTAGATACTAAATCCAAATTCCAATTTTCCTGGAAAGTTTCTCAGACTTTACTGTCTAATGATGCACCAATGTATTAGTTCAACATCAGTACTGGTAAATATCAGCCTTGTTAACTGACATCGACTTATCAGATCGTAATGTATCATGCACGGATGTCAGTAGATGTAAATCTGGATAGCTAGTACAGCTTACTACTGTTTCAGATAACCAATATGTTTTTAGAGACAGCTTCAACTTGTCCACCTAAAACAAGGATGCATGGTCACACCACTTCACTAGAGCTCTAAAGACTGGGTGTATTCCTCTGCTGTCACTCTTCTTCTGCGTCTTTTTCTATATTTTTCATGAACTGAAAAATCTGTCTCCTTGCTTTGAGCGTGTCCTGATTGAAGCATGGAAATTAAAATCAGATTTGTGGGACATTTTTAAGAGGATTTATCGTCCCAGTCACTCAGTAGGTGTAAATGACATTTTAATTAAGACCCTTGTATGGATTTGTCTGTGATGTTTTAGGTGAGGAGGAGGAAACAAATGAGGAAGAAGATGAGGAGCCGGACGGTCTGAGCCGGGGGAAAACAGGGCTGTGCAGAGTGGATACAGACAGCCCCTCTCCTGGGGAGGATGCAGACACTAAGGGTGAGAGAGAAATGACCCCCGAGTGTTGACAAGGGATTGGATTTGCTGTAGCAGAGTCTTATCAGAGCTGTCAGAGGGGAAATTGTAAAGACTGACCTGAGGGTGGTGAAGAGGCGTGGTGACACACATCAGAGAGGGCTGGTCCCCAGAGACAGGTAGGCAAATGTGTTGCGGAGCTAATGAGAGCTTTCTCTACCAGTGTCGCTGCAGACTGGGTGAGGACAGGAGGGTAAGTGAGGTGAACTGTCCTCTGGGACATCTGCAGCCACCTGCTGTTGCTCTGCAAACTTTGTTTTTATTCTGCTCTGTGCTTAAAGAATAAATGACAAAGGATATATATATATATATATATCAGGATTGTTTATGTAGATTGCCTGTCATGGTACCCACTGGAAAAGCAGCATATAAACCTGAGGGCAGAATACACTCAGTCAAAAGCCCTTTCACCTCGCAGAGCTCTATGACCTTGATAAATGTGTTTGTTTTTGTTGTTGCTGGGCTTTTTTGTTTTCAATGATAAGTTAAGGATGTAACAAAATATCTTTGTAACACGCACGAAAACTGACTGATCAAGGTCACTGAGGACCAGCAAGTCCATTGTGCTCCAAGGTAAAACGCCTGTCTGTGTAGTCTGGTGTCTTTGAGGGAGCAGTTTGTGCGGGATGCACGATAATAGACTTTTGTTGAATCCAATAAACTAATGTTTTTAATCTCATTTTGGCTGGTACTGATACCGACAGCAAACATAGTACATCATTGTCCTGCTTCATGAAAGGCCGGTTATCAAGAGTTCTATAGATTTTATAACTTGACTATTATTCATGTCGAAAGCAGCACTAAGCTAGATTACTCCATACATCATGACAGAATTAATATAAAACACTTTCCAGACTTGGTAAAAGCTAAACAGCCAATCAAAGTGAAGTAACACATGAAGAAATAGTGACTTTATTTACAGCCATTGCACAGCATGCTTATGAACTATCACACATTGACAAGGCTGCCTGCAGTGTCTGTAGACTCTACTTGTTATTCTTTTTCAACTGGCTTCGTGAGCACAGCGATCAATCAATGACAACGGTTTTAAAATGCCAGGAATTGGCTAACCCGATTAACTGTTCAGTCTGTTTTTGTGAAAATCACATTAGTTATCTGTACATATAAACTAACTGGTGGATCAGAAACTCTGGGGTCTTGCCAGGTCAAATGCAGCGACTTAGCGGAGCCGCTCTTTCAGTCATGTGGTTTCTAAAATATACAAAAACTTGATTTTTGAATAACCAGATATTCTGTGTCTTTTATAGTCCACAAACTGAAGTGTGAGGTGTGTGGAGCTCGGTTCGAGACCAAGCGGGGATTGTCCATCCACGCCCGCTACCACCTGCGCCAGCTGGGCATCGGCGTGTCAGAGCAGAGCGGGGCAGCCATCACACTCCTCCACCAGATTGCCAAGGAGCGAAACCTCAACAGAGAGCCGCCGGCAGCCAAGACCTCCTCCCCATCTGATCCTCAGAAAGATGAGGTGGTAGACGACATGGACTTGGACGAGAAACCCATCCCTCTGTCTATCCTGGCCAAAGCAGCGAAATCAGCACCACCTTCCTCCTCCTCCACGCCTACACCCTCTCCTGGCGCCTCCCCTGCCCCACCTCACTCTGGATCTCCTCCCTCTGTGGTGAGAAAAGCCCCGATTTCCTCGCTGCTGCCGGTGTCTTCCCCCTTGCGCTCTCTGGAGCACAAGGCCGGGGGAATGAAAAGTTTGACCTCCAACCTCTCGTCCTCCATCACGACATCCAAACCCCTCTGGGCCCCGCAGGAGGATGACGCTCCTCTCAACCTCAGTGAGTGTCTCTCATAACTTTTTTTTTTTTTTAACTCTCTTCATTTACTTTGCTTGAAGTCTAAGTTTAGTTCTTTCTTCTCCACATGCAGCTCTGGAGGTGGACGCCAACAAGGACATCGTCTGTCAGCTGTGTGGCGCCTGGTTTGAGACCCGTAAAGGTCTATCGAGCCACGCCCGAGCCCACCTGCGGCACTTCGGGGTGGAGTACTCAGAATCTAAGGGCTCTCCCATTGACCTCCTGAACCAGCTCATGGACAGTGATGACTTCAAGCACAAGGCCGGGTCTCTGCAGCTGGACGACCACACGGAACCACGCGGCCTCAACTCCACCCTCTCCTCCCATAAGCAGTCCTCCCTGCTGAACCTCTCCTCCTCCTCCTCCTCCTCTTCATCTCTCCTCTATAAGGTGACCACAGCCAGCGGTGGGTCCACATCCAAAGCTACCTCTTCCTCTGCCTCGTCTCTACTCGGCCCGCCTGCCAAGAGGCTCAAATCTTCCTCCATGAGGGTCTTCCGCCTGAGCAGTGGGGAGCTCATGGCTCTTCCTCACAGTGAGTGTTGATCAGAGAGTTTTATGTTACAGGATGGATCCTTCACACACAGTGATCAGATTTTCTTTTCATAAATAATTTGTTGTCAGTTTATAAGCTGGGGTTGTTCTTCTGGAGGTTTTGGGGTTTAATAGGAGACATTAACTCCACAGTGATCCCTAATCTCTTAGATGAACCTCCAAAGGAAATCGGCTGTGAGTTCTGTGGAGAATATTTCGAGAACCGTAAAGGCCTCTCCAGCCACGCCCGCTCCCACCTCCGTCAGATGGGCATCACCGAGTGGTCGGTCAACGGCTCGCCCATCGACACCCTGAGGGAGATCATTACCAGACGGGGCCTGCCCCGAGCTCTTCCTCCAAAGCCTCTAAAAACTCCCCCTTCCTCCTCCCCTGGACCTCCTCGCTCCCCTGTCTCTGCATCCTCCTCTCCTTCTTCCTCCCTCATCAGTCGTTTGCCCTTTGCCTTTGCACGCCCCTCGAGTCCCCCTCAACCCGCCGTGTCTAAATCCAGCCCGGCACCGCTGACGTCATCAAGTGGGCTTATCCTGAAGCTAAAACCAGAACCGGTACAGCTGGAGGTGACGGCGCCTGGAGCTGTGGGGAGATCGGCTGGTCGTTCCTCTGAAACTCTCACCTGGAACAGCTCTGACAGCATGTTCCCCCTCAACCTGGGTAACCTCAGTCCTTGTTTGTGAACATTTTGTGAATTACACTTGATGACTGTTTCGCAGATATTTAGACGAGAAGGTTAATACCACTTTCATACCTGTACCACGTTGGTGAAATCAAGTGTATTGCAGATGTGGTAATTTGCATCAATACAGTAATACTTGGAGTAGATGTGAACTCAAATTTAAATTCTGAGGGCACTTTGATATATCGTTTCAAAATTACCTAAAGTTTGCTCTGTGTACACTTAACGACATTTACAAGCTGACCAAACTGTGTTAGGAGCTGGAAAAAGATCTCTAAGCTCCAACTCTGGAGTGGACCAAACACCCAAAATCTGGTCTTGAAAACTGGGGATCTTGATTTGCTTCCAGGCGAACTCTGGTGCAGTTCATTTAAGGTGTAGAGCGAAGTGGACCAACTTACAAACTAAAGGTGGGAAGTGGTGTAAAACACACCTCTAACCATGGTAGTGCATCCAGGTGAAAAAAACAAAAACAGTTGAAAAAGTTCTTGACATATTCTTTTTTAGAGAAACTCAAAGTCCAGTTTTTGTATCCATCTGCTTTTTTTAATGATTACAAGCACATCATTTCTTATTTTTTAGCGTATAATATCTCTAAATAAAACATTCATCAAGAAAAAAAGGTGCACCCTCACAGTCCTTTAGTTATGTCTGCAGCGTTTAACACATGCTGGACTAGCCACAGTAGAGGGTCAGATCCAGAAAAGCACAACATTCAGCAGACAGGTGGGACTGAGGTTGGTCTATGTTCGTACTACCATCAAACTCCACCAGGGTCTGGATAAATTGGAAAAAAACTCTTGTGAAGTTGTCCGAGTACTGTTCTTTGGTGCACACCAGATTAGATTTATATCTTAAACACCACTACAACAAACCAGACAGACTCTGGTTCATTTAAACCGGACCAAACTTTTTGATATGAGAGCACCCTAAGCTGTAACCACAAAAAGTCAGGTTCGATGTTTTTAACTTTCTCTCTGGACTGTCCACAGCTATGACGAATGAAGTGGAGCCCACTCGAGACATCCGCTGTGAGTTCTGTGGAGAATATTTCGAGAACCGTAAAGGCCTCTCCAGCCACGCCCGCTCCCACCTCCGTCAAATGGGAATCACTGAATGGTCAGTCAACGGCTCACCGATTGACACCCTGAGAGAGGTCATGCACAAAAGAGGGGCCGGCCCCTCTTCCCTCTCAGACCAGGGGGTGAAGAAAGAATCAAACCCAGGAGCCAGCAGTCCTCCGTGGGAAAGCTACGGCAGCTCAGAGGGTCTCAGCGCTTCAAGCTTCCAGTCCAAATATCGTAAATCTCCCCTCAGTTTGTTGCAGTCAGGATCCAGACTACACAAGCAGGGCCTGGGGTCTGTCGGCACATCTGCTACCCTATCAGGAGGGAAGTTTTTCAGGATGTCTCCTCTAGGAAAAAGACCCCTATCTGAGGGGGGTCAATCAGTAGACACTGGCCACTCCTCGCCACATCACCTGAAGACCTTCTCGTCTGTGCCACACGACTTTTCCTACAAGAGAAAACCTTCCCCGGATAAACACGGACACCAAGGTGAGCCATTCATGCTTGATTTTATTATATTATACACACTGATACACTGAAGCTCTTTAGCTTTCTATTTGTGGAGAAAAAAAAACAATGAATTGGAATTTGATGCCAGGAAAACATTTCATTAAGTTGGGACAGGGGCATGTTTGCCATTATGTTGCATCACCTCAACTTTCAACAGCTCTCTGCTAAAGTTTGGGAACAGAGAAGACCACTTTCTGGAGATTTGATTGTGGATTGTGTCCTTGTCTGTTCTGGGTCTCCTTTGTTGAAGCTTCTGTTTTATGAACCATCAAATGTTTTCATTAGGGTGACAAGTCTGGACTTGTAGAACTTGGACTAGGCAGGCCAGTCTGTCACCCACATTCTTCCTGCTTCAGAGCCATGCTGATGTAACACCTGCAGAATATGGTTTGTTATTGTCTCGCTGAAATAAGGGGGTCTTCCCTGGCTATCTATGCACCCCCTATACCACTATGGCTTTTTAACAGTGTGCTGAAACAGGCAGGATAGGAGAATATGGTGTCCATGAGTCATTGATTCATGAGCATTTTTACATGGTTTCATTGTTTTTTGCATTGGTTGACTTTTAACCAACATTTGTGGATGCAGTGATGAACTGTGGATTTTGAGCCCATGCGGTGATTTCCTCTACAGAGTCACTGTTTTTTTTAATGCAGATCGTCAGTGTCTCTCTTGCGAAGAGATTTCTTCATATTTTGGGAAATTTTCAGTTATAGTGCTGATTAAATTCTCAAATTTGTGCAGTTTTCTCCTCAGAAACATCCAGAAATTATTGACTCATTTGCTCACACAGTCTCTCACTGGTGGTGAACGTTGTTACATTTTTATCCAATCATCTTAGTAGTTTCCTTTTTATACCAATTTATGCTCTTAACCTGCTGCAAACAAAACCAATTATTTGAGAGATATATCTGCAGAAGTTGTTTGTCATATTACACAACTTTTTCAGTTTTTTGTCCCTGTCCCAAATTTTGAAAAATTAAAAAAATGCTTTTTTATGAAATAATAAAATCATGCTGGGATTGTTTTTGAAATGCAGGGTGGGACAAGAGAAACTTTCAAAGCATCTGCAAAGTCTGATTGCAGATTTGGATACAATGTGAAATGTCCCAAACAGAGAGATAAAATACTGAATAATGATATAATTCATGTTCATCCTTGAAAAGATTGTTGAATAATTTTAACAGGACTTTTTTATCATTTTCAAAACCAAAAGAAAAAGTTTTTTTCTGTAATGAGACCCCTCTCCTTCATTGAAAACTGTCCAAGGCTGGTTCTTTGGGTCTGGGTTTCTTCTCTTTATAAAGTACTCTCCTTTTTCTACTTTCTCTTCTCTTCGTTTCAGACCCCAGTTGTGAGCTGTGCGGCTTCTACTTTGAGAACCGTAAAGCCCTGGCCAGCCACGCTCGAGCCCACCTAAGGCAATTTGGCGTGACTGAGTGGTGTGTAAATGGCTCCCCCATCGAGACGCTCAGCGCCTGGATGCGCAGCCGGCCTCAGAAGGTGTTGGAGATGCATCGCAGCTACATGCAGGGCAGCCGCTCCACCCTGAAGAAGGTGAGAAGCTGGTAATCCGTTTGAGAGTGATGCCTGAGGTCAGCGCAGGTGCTGCTCTAAGCACTTCTTTATCTCTGCTCTCTGACACCTCGGCTCACTCTTTTGTTGCCAGTGTGGAGTTTCCTCGGAGTAAAGGAGTGAAAAATGAGTGCAGAGCTTTACAACACAGGATCCTAACACAGTGTGCTGCTTCCCTGACATGCTCACTTTCCTCCCCGTGTCTTTGAACAGGCGTCATGCTCACAGATCTAACACGCCTCAGCTGGCGGCTCGACAGACATTTTGTGTCTTGGAAAGCTTCAGACGTGTTGTCTAACAGCTTTGAGCATTACAGTAGATTCTGTGTCTTTACACCCAGAGAAAAAATCACTGTGGGGACAGATGCCAGAACAACTCAGCTATTGACTTGATAGTTGCCATAGTAACCAGGGTGGCTGGCAGCTTATGTTTCATCCAAAGATAAATTATAGGGGGCTGTTGATAGAGGAAAACGTACGCTTTTTTCTTTTTTCCTTTACTCCCTCCTGAATTACTTTCTGGTGCATTTGCGTCACTGTCACACCTTTTCCCCGCGCAGAGATGTGACACACATACAGAGAGGATTTTTAAACGCCCTTGTAATCATATTGTGAAGGTTTGTTTTTGACATACTGGAGAAATGAAAACCTGCTGAGCTGCATGCATTGTTCTGTGAGCAATGCAGCAAAAGACCGAGCAGCGAGCATGAACACGACCGAACAGAGACACCATTTTCACCAGTAATTGATCGGGCAATTAGCGAAAAAATGGATCAGAATATTCACAGAATCAGTTTTTGATGAAATCACTTTGAAACCAAACAGCTTATCATGGTTTCAGTGATGTTAATTAGTCTTTTTTTTTTATAGTAAAATCAATATTTGGGGGTTTTAGGCTTCATTTTAAACCATTTTTTCAGGCTGTAGTGAATTTTAACCTCTGTTTTTATTGACTAAGCTGCCAATGGAGCAAATAATCTGCATACCAATTAGTGTTTTTAGAATGAAATTAGGCAAATTTAAAGTATTTTTTAACTTTAACAGTGACAAAGAAATTCAATTCTGATCATTTTCTCCCTTCCTGTCACAGAAACCTTCTTCCTCCTGGTCGTCATCTTTGGCGGTCGGCCTGGTGCGGCCGCTGAGCCGTGAGGTCAGCCATGGCTCCTCCAAAACCACCGATGGTGACTCCGGCAACAGCCTGCTGGGAGATCCCGTCAGGTCTGGACGCAGCAGTCCCAGTCCCTCACGGCTCGCTGGTGGCGTCCCGCTGCAGGCGCAGGTGGCACGCAGTGAGCTTAACGTCCGCCTGCCCCGAGGTACGGCAGCATATGTTCGCACTTTTATCCACTCAGGCAGTTATTTTTTCTGTTTCATGCTTTTTGAGGGGAAAGGACAGTAGCTGAGTGAGTGCTAATCATACAGAGCTGAGGTAGTCATCAGTAGATATTAACATAGGTCAGTTTAATGTCGCTCCAAGCTGTTGAGCAGCGATTTGTGTCGCCAAAATACGACTTGTGTTATTTTTAAAAAATTTTTTTTGGTATCGAAGGAGGAGAGAAAAGCAAATATAAAACTCATTATCAATAAAAATGACTAAACATGATGAGATTTTCTTTCTTACTACTAAAGTTTTTGTTATGATGCTGATTTGATTCATATTACGATTCTATGATATCGTTGATTTTCTCGATTTTTAGTCTGCATTTTTAACACCAGTGAAACAGTTGAATGATTATGATTGTCTACTGACTATTCCAGGAATCATATTTCCCCCAAAATACACATCACATGTAAGTCAGTTTATTTGATTTATTCTTAAATTTGAAAAAAAAATTGAGTATTGAACATAAAAATCAATTTAAAACAAAAAATCACGGATCTTATGTGAATCGATTTTTTTCTCCCACCCCTAGTTGCTTGGATCTTAATGTAACAAGTACCTGCGGAGGGAAAAACTACTGCTACCATAATGTGAAGTTAGTGAAGAAGCAAACACCTTTAGAAATAGTGAGCATTATAAAAACCTTCACAGAAAAGGGTAAATAAAACGAATAATAAACTTTTCCCCAGTCTGTTGGTTTGATGCGCCGTCTCCTGCTTCAGAGCTGCGGTCCATGCTCAGGGTTGATGGAGTCACTCATGATGTCTGGTGCTTCTTCTCTGCATCTGCTGGTGTAAAACTCTGAGATAGGTGGTAAACTGTATTTAAAAAAAAAAGTCCTTAGTGCAGACTTGACCACCTGTTGAAGCGCCTCTTTCTGCCACTGTGCAGCTGGTGTACCCCACAGTACAGTACAGTTCATGAAAACATGAAATACAGTAAGTCAAAACTGCATTCCTCTGATGACATCTTGGCTAAAACAACACAAGACACATGGACCAAAATGACTCTTATAATCACAGTTTTCTGAATATAACTGCGACTAAAAAAATTAATCCAAATTTCTCATCAAGATTAACCCTGGTTGTGTCAAAAACCGCAAACTCATCTGGTATTTACTGCTCCCTGCACAGTGAGCTGTGACCGCCTGGTTAAACACTAATAATGATGACACTACTGTTGCACTTTGAAAGTTATTGCTCAATGCCAGAAAATAGAGGTAAAAGTGGTCATTACGTTAGCATTAAGAATTATACTGAGCGACTTTTCACAATAAAAGATACAAAAAGACATCTTTTTAATATAAGATATAATATATAATTAATTTTAATTCACACGGTTTGTTTATTTCGCTTGTAGACAGACTAAGATCGCTTGTCTCTATCATGAGGAAAAACAGGAAATCATTCACTCGTTTAAACTGCCTCCTTTCTTGAAAACCCCAAACTGTTCTGTTTCTTCTTGTTTTTATGTGAGAGAATTAAAACTGACATCAGACAGAGCGGATCGTGCTCCTAACATTTAACTTGTCATCTAAATATACTGACAGAAATAGAAAGTTCCTCAGAGAAGGACCCTGTAAGGAACCCTGAAAGTACCAAACTGGACTACATCCACAAACAAGTCGTTAACTCCAGCTCCATTTTTCACCAGTCCTGCGTTTCACTCCATCTCCTTCATTTTAGGTTTTGAGCGTCGGCCATTGAAGCACCCGTCTCTTTCTGAAGGAACAGAGAGGGACAGCGGCCCCCCGAAGCCCCTGCGCACAAGCACCATCCCCGCCCTGGTGCCCAAACCTCCCTCCTACCCACTGGTCAAACTCGTGGGCAAGTTCTACACCCTGAAGTGCCGGTGAGTAGAGCCTCGGTGTGAGGGCGGGAAATGTTCAGAGCTGCTCATGTGGGATATTGAGACTCAGCAGCAGCAGTAACAGAAATATTTTGATATATCTTAAATAGTTGAAAATCCCAGAGCAGCCATCCCCACCCCGCCTCCTGCTGAGCGTACTCCACTTTTAGTTGCTTCTGCTCTATATTGAGAACAGTGAATCATTTGGGATTTCCTGGCAACATGAATGAGGGCTTAAACTCTGATATAACTGCAGCACTGGAGTTCTAATAGACTCAACGCTGAATTTACCACCATTAGTTTGTATGATATTGTGAAAAACAGGCGCTGGACAATCATTTTCTGGGACTTATGAAATACATGTATCAAACCAGATAAAGAAAGGACCAGATTTACTGAGATTTCACATAAGCAGGTTTGAATTCATCCATATTTCTGCAAACTTTCAAGTTTATTTAGCGTGTGTTTTACAGAGGATCAACTAAACATAAACAACAGGTGCAAAAGACTCAGATATAATCATACACATAACCTGCCTATGCTCTTTAAAGGGATATTGCAGCGTAAAAACAAGTTAGGAGTTAGACACCCTGTCGAAAGATGAATGTTGCAGACCGCTTGCTTCTCTACTTATACCAGTTTTAGTAATGACCGCACTACAACAATACAGAGAGCCACGCGCTCAACCAAAACGCCGCTCTTTAGCCACAAATAATGCTCAGAACAGCGCCTAACTTCATCAACAGTACATATAGGGTCCCAAACATAGTATTAGCCACCAAACATCGTTTTAACTTTGCCTAATTTCTTTTGCAAAGAGACTAAACACAACTCACCTATTCTCTTCGTTTGTACAGAGACCTCTTTCGAGTCCATCGACTGCAGCGAGTTGACGCAGCTCAAGGAAGAACATTTATGATCATTACTTTATCATTTCCTTGAAGTAATA
Organism: Xyrichtys novacula; assembly: GCA_962446985.1. Lineage (NCBI taxonomy): Eukaryota > Metazoa > Chordata > Actinopteri > Labriformes > Labridae > Xyrichtys > Xyrichtys novacula. Next base: position 10,045,083 of record OY660879.1, on the reverse strand, counting down.
ATCATCATATTCATCATTTTGCACTGCAGACGCGGTAGTTCTTCAGTCTTAGCGTCTTGGTCTGATTGCGTTTCCATGAGGAAATGATTATAATTGTTCTTCCTTGAGCTGCGTCACCCCGCTGCAGTCGATGGACTCGCACGAGGTCTCCCTACAAACAAGCAGCTGCTGGAAGAGAGTAGGTGAGTTGTTTTTAGTCTCTTTGCTAAAGAAATTAGGCAAAGCTAAAAAGATGTTTGTTGGCTAGTACTATGGCTGGGACTCTATATGTTCTGTTGATAAAGTTAGGTGCTGTTCTGAGCATTATTTGTGGTTATAGAGTGGCGTTTTGGTTGAGTGCGTGGCTCTCTGTATTGCTTTCCTGTGGTCATTACTAAAGTTGGTAAAACTAAAGAAGCAAGCGGTCGGCAACAATCATCTCTCGAGGTGGTGTCTTACTCGGTGTTACGGTGTGTTTGACCCTAACTTAATTTTAAGACAGAATATCCCTTTAAATACAGAAATAATATAACAGATGGTTTTTCTGTCTCTCTCAGGTTCTGTGAGGTGGAGTTTCACGGCCCGCTGTCGGTGCAGGAAGACTGGATCAGACACCTCCAGCAGCACATCCTCAAGATGAACTACAACAAGCCTGCTGCTCCAAAGGAACCCTCTGCTGGACCCCCCGCCCCGGTCGAAGACCCGGCTCAACTCCAGGCCTCCACCTCTACCTCCAGTACCACCTCCACCCTGACCCGCACCTCTCCTCCTAACAGCAGCTCTCCCACGCCCCCCTCTGAGCCCGCTCCTCCTCTCACTGCCACAAAGATTGTAAAGGTCTCGGAGGAGCGGTCTACCCCGTCGCCAGCTCCCATCCCCCTCCCTGCCCAGACGGTGTGAGCTCAGAGTCATCCCTGTGGTCACACGGCTCCTTCACTTTTTTCTGCCTTTTTGTCTTTCCTTTAGTCCATCTGTTATTTTCCTTCGGCCTTCACAAAGTGTAGTCTAGGAGGAGTGTTTGCCCTCCAAAGAGCCCTCTGAGCACCTTTTGAAGCAGCTTACTAGACTGTTACTTAGTCCCGTTTCCATGGGAACCAAGCTCTCCTGGCTTACCTGTACAGCTGGGACTGATGATTGTGGGAAGCGTCCAAGGTTGAGACAAAAAGAACCAATGATTCGTGCTTTTGCCTTGTTTTTATTGAATGTCAGGGTGATAATGGGAACAGATCACTGGCTGATTTAGCGTTCATGTAGCCCTTTATCAAACCTCAACCACTCCCCCCTTTTTTATGAGAAAGTTCAGCCTCTTTTCCCGCATTACTAATAGACTGTTTAAAAAGATGGACAACATGACAGCTCCTGGAAAGTGAGGCTCAAGGTTATACTCGCTGTTAACTACATTAACATTAATGCATGCTGGCTGCTAGCATTAGTGTCCCCCAGTGACAATTTGGTGCATAATTTAGCAGTCCAGAACTCACTGATATTTAGCGCTGAAATTATGCTGCGTTCAAGTTGTACTAGGTACTCGGATTTCCCTCTTGAAAAGTTGGACGATCTGCACCAACTCCGACTTCATCGTGCATGTTAGGAGTCTCAGCAGTCAGTCCACCAGCGAGAATCTAGAAAATATAAGGTTCACATCTCCCGGCCAAAACAGACAGTAAATCGATCTTATAAAGAGTACTTGTGATTTCCACAATTCCAAGTATGAGATAGAAAATGTAGTTGCAACTAATTGGCTGATTTTCAAAGTAAGAGCCTCATCTTCTCTTTCTGAATATTGACAGACTTCATTTTCACACTGTGTATTTCTGACAGTGGTATCAAAGGAATTAAATAACTTGCAAAGGTCTTAATTTGGCTCTTCGTGACACCCTCTTCCTTTCTGCCTCTACTAAACCTGCACATTGAAATAACATGTTTCCATCACGTTACATGTAACTGAGTGAACATCCAAGTTTACTGACTCATAAACACAGATTTACAGTTTTGAAGGAGAGCAGGATGAGTGCAGCCATGAAAAATTTGAACAGAAGCCAAGCCATCGTTCTGGCTTCACTTTTGTCCGGCGGGTGGAGGTGGAGTCATGTTGTCCATCTTTATATCCAGTCCCTTTCAATCAGACCTATGAGACTGACAGTGTTTTGGTAGTTCTGTCCTCAGCCTCTCATGAAGATCCTGACTGGGATTTAACCACGTTTATCATCCTGTTAGTCTTGAGGTTGAGACGCATGTAAAAAACAAAACAAAACAAAAAAACAAAAAAAAGGCACTTTTGATAATGACATTGTCACTTAGCACTTAGAAAGCGTCCGTGTGAACGGACCAATCAAAGCAAGCCTAATTTGATTAATGAAAGGAGCAAGAAGTGGAAGCACACCCAAAAAGGGAAAACCCCTCGACTTAACTTGATCATGTAATAGTGAAGCCCAAATATACATTTGGTTTGAATGTAGCTGAAAGCACCCAATGAGACCTTAACCTTCTATTTGCACATTCATACACAATCAAACTAAAACCCAACGTTACAGTTAAACAGAGTTTGACCTTAAAGATGTCATTACTGATCTTCTCAGCAGATAGGGCTCCCGGGCCGAGTGCACCAGCTGAGTTTACACCTGAGAGAAACCTTACATCAGACTTAGAGCTGAATGTTTTGACTAAAAGTTCCTAAAGTGAAGCCCTGTGAGCCGGTTGGACTAATGTGCTGTTTGTGTTACACCTATGTGTAATTTTTGCTCTTAGGCAGGAGCAGCACTAAGTTTGTAATGTGAGACTAGTTGGCATATTTAAGGTAATATACAAGGAAAAAAGGAAACAGATATAAAACTCAAAGTGTGCTGCATTTGTGTTCTGCCTTGACAGTGAGCTGATGTAGGGTTTGTTTTTGTCAATGAAGCTCTCATATTTTTATGTCCTAGGTGACAGCACATGAAATTGAAAGCAGTCACAGGCTAGTGTCTAATAGATACTCACAGAGTTCCTACACAAGTATGGAAAAGTATGGAAAGAAATAAATTTGATCAATTTCCAGGACTTGGAATATTTATGTTTCCGGACTATTACCACAGTTGTAAAATACTGTTTTCTAAATTAGAAAAGTAGGTATTTTTTTAAAAATAATCCGAAAAAAGAGGGTATGGAAAAGTATGGAAATTCCAAATGTGTAGGAACCCTGTACTCTGTTATAATGATTGAATATAGAAAAATGCAGATTTGTATTGCTTCTGAGAACTTACTGTACAGGCGTGCTCTTGAATTCGCTGCACAAGCTAATCTAATTGTCTTTTTGTTATTCATTAAAAATTCACCTAAAACATGATTTCTAACTCAGATAACTGTGTATATTAGATACAAGATATATTCTTTTTTAAAAACCAAATATTGACTTTTTTTTTAATTACAGATGGTTGGATGCAATGTTTGAAAATAAAATGATTTTAGCATTCTTAAAAGGTCATCAGCCAACCTGCTCTGTAATCATTGGCTGTTGAAAAACTGATATTAATTGATCACTGCAGCATGTCTCTACCCTGCAGGTTCTGATTGCTCTCAGGCTTTAGTTTAAGCTCTGAAATGTCACTATCGTCCATGTTTGGTTTTGCACCAGAAATAGGGTATTGCCATCTGCAATTTTTAAATTTCTTAGTGTCTGATCATGGGTTAGTCCCTTATCTAAATGTCATTTTTGATAATTGAGACAGTTTGATAGAAGTTCTCTGAATTGTACTTTTTCAAGTATATACCCTGAACTAGGCTGCTTCCTCCAAGGCATGATGGTTACACCCAGGTATAAAACAAACAAGGCTTTCAAATGCAATGTGTAGCATTTAGCTGCATTTATCAGACTGTTAAATGCATTGGTATAAATGGAAGACAGTTTTTTATATTAGTCCAAAATCACTAGAGTATAAAGTCCTTTTGTATCTATGTAGGAGCGAGGCCATCATCTTACACCGCCATGTTGCTACAGTTGCACTAAAAGGACAAAGTAGAAACATACTAGTTTTTATATTTCATAATTGGTTGTTCTTAATGCTCCTGTTGAAAGAGAAGGAAAAGTAATTGCTGTTTATAAGCGTGTTTGTATTGACAGGCTTTTATTAACTAAAAATATTTAAAAAAAAATGAGGATTGACAGGAGCTTCTTGTCCTTACAGGCCACTGTCGCAGACAGGAGGGGTGAACGAGGGAGTGTTTCAATCTGAAATCTGACTGAATATTCAAGTTTCTACACACCGTACAGCCAAGTCCAACTGGTTCAAAAGCTTCTTGTGTGTCCTGATTCTCAGTGGAAAACAGTCATAAGGTTACACTCAGGTGTGCCCCCTGCTGGTGCCTTCCGCCCCTGTTGTTGAAGCTGATTAATCCTCCTCTCTGTTTCAGAGCAGCAGGGCCAAAAAAACCCTCACAGTTCCACATTTCAAGTTTTTCTGTTCACGCTGTTGCCATTTTCTTCCTGCCTTTTTCAACCTGAACTCTTATTTATTTATTATTATGCATCTGAATGTGGTAAGCTAGGTCATTTTAAAGCTACAGTAGAATGTCTGATAATAGGTCAGAGGTGCACTTTTACTGCAGTGCACAGTACGTGTGCGTGTGTGTGTGTTAGCGTGTATGTTTGTGTACATAAATAGAAAATGTGCATTTGTTTCCCATTTTTAGAGAGAGAGACAGAAGTCAAACTGCTTGGTAGGACAACGACTCCTTAGCTCTAAGTGAACTAAAGGTGGGAGTCTGTCTGCGTGTAGTCTGATGAAGACTTTAAGCATCCCTGGTTGTGTGAGGATGTGCCAAAGAGTCTGTTTACTTCCTTGTCTTGCCTCTGTAAAAGCTGTTTACATTGGACCTGATGGTGGAGGAAACTCTGCACAGAAATCCCGACTTTCCACACTGAGCACCGGACCGAGCATCGCACTGCAGAGTCGGAAAGACTCGAGCTACCGGAGCGGCTTCATGGGACTCATGTTGTTACTGTAGGTTTAGATAATTCCAATTTAACAGGATCTTAAAATAAACTTGACTTTACACGGGAGAACTGTCAGTCCAAACGGAGAAACATGTCTGACCTCGGGCTTTCAGTCTGCGGTCTTTCTGCCTCAGACTGTCTTCATATCAAACTGAAGCTCTAACTGAAGGGTCCACGTAGGCTGACGACTTTTAAAAGTTTGCTCCAATGTTCAATCCAACAGTCCCCAAACTCTTTTATGGAGTATAGCTACATCCTATATAATAACTACATGTACTTAAGAGACTGTTGATGCTAGTAGAGCTATCAGCAGTTCTATTAGCAAAGGTAGTTCAAAATAAGTGATCTTAATTCCTCTATTGTGATTTGTTTTCTGTATTTTTTATTGCTCTGTGCATTTCTGTATTTGCAGTCCTGCAAGGTGAATCTTAGAGTATTTTTTATTTTCATCCGTTAGTCTCTCCAAGCTGAAACTTTGGTGCTGGTGAGAGTGTTGCAGGTGATGAAAACATTTCAATGTGATTGTCACGTCCTGGTTTCAAAGGACTCTAAAAAGCGAGCCTTAAAGGAGAGCTCTCTGCATGCTGAGGTCTGATCCTCTCCGGGGTTAAAAGATGCCGCAGCCTCTGACTGCATTACTGTGTGAATCAGACAGCCGGTGCATTAGAGCTCCTTTTAAGATTACCTGAGAAAGCCTCAGCTGGTGTAACTGGCTGTTACGTGTGAGTGTATGTATGTGTGTGTGTATGTGTGCGCGTGTGTGAGAGTGAGTGTGTGTTTAAAAAGAAAGTGAGACGACAATAACAAGTAAAAAGAAAAAGATGCAGAGGAGGAAAGATGTGTACTGTACACAAAGGATTAAGTTTAAAGTGAATCAACTCCAGAACAAACAATAAATGTGATTTCAATTTCACACATTAATGACTTGTCTCTTTTTTTATGTTCAGTTTGATGTGAATTATAATGTGGGGGCAGCAGCAGCAGGGGCGTGTCTAAAAGGTTTTGACTGGGGTGCCCCGTCTCGGGTGCAGGCTTGGGCAAGGGTGGCCAGGGTAGATGAGAGTAGTAACCCACTCTATCTTCACTATTTACTTTTACTACATAGTAAAAGTGAATTTTGATGCTAGTGTCCACAATAGCTTTTGTGGATCATAAAAAGACATCAGTATTAATTTTAGTCTGTTTCATAACTGGATAAAAACTCCTCACAGAAGTATAATAATGCTGTTGTGTTTCTTTAAGAAGAAATGCAACAAAGTGGCAAAACATCAGTCTTTAAGGCTGACTCTTCAAGGACTTATTTTGGGTGCCAGCTGGCTAATCAGTTCAAGCCCCCTCCCCATTTACAGAGACAACAGCGATTGTCACAAGAGTCGCTGGTTGACCTCTGGCCATAATATTTTGCTGCATGTCAACCCTGACTCTCTTTGTCCTTGTATTTCCTGTCTCTTCTTGGCTGCCTAGTCTAAGAAAGAAAAAAAAATGCCCAAAAACAGATACTCAAAAATAGAGATATTGGCCCAAAGTCACAATAGAGGGCGCTAACAAAATGTGCCACATTTATATACAAAGAAAGCTACTGCAAGTCTATCACAAATGAATCAATAAAGGATTTTCTGAGGTGAACAATCAGATTATTTTTAGAGTGTTTGTACAGTGGCTCAGCTGTAAAGTTGGTCTCCCCTCAGTTAGAGGGTCACAGTTCAACCCCAGACCCTGCTGTCCACTCGCCAAAATGTCCTCAGACAAGACTCTGAACTGCACTGCCGGTTCTGCCCCATTGGTGCCTTGAGTGGAATTGATTAATACAGTGGTTTTGATTAATACTTTATGCAGTGGCCTCTGACACCAGTATATCAATGTGGTGTTATTGCGGCATATGATGTAAATGTGCTTTATAAGTGGTTAGACAGCTAGATTAAGTACAATATAGAGATAGACAATTTCTAGCAATGCTGTTTGGAAATCTGTTGCCATAGAAGTAGAATTCAATGGGCTTCATTTCCCAGCAGTATAAATAAATAAATCTTTATATTATTGGGGTTAAAAACAAACAAACAAAAAATTCCCCTCAAGGTAAGACAAGACTCCTCTACTACTTCTCGGGTTCCTGCTCACCTTAATAAGACTGTATTACATAACTGCCTGTTCATGATACATTATGTTATAGATATCATGGTTTGATCAAAAGACAAAGTCACAGTTGAATAAGACTGAACCTGTATAGAAGGTCGTCTGATCTATTTTAAATTGAAGTTTATGAATATTATCATTTCACTCATCCATATATAGATCACTAGCTTAAAACAGCTGTTTCTCTGTGTAGTTTTACCTATCTTCACACTCTGTTGTTAACAGATGTTGGAGTTTGTGTCTAACATCATGTGCTGCTGATTTGGTAGTAATACACTTTGGCCACTAGAGGGAGGTGCACAATCAGATCTTTGCTTGTCTTGCTTGAAAAGATCAGACTGCAGGTCAAAACATAGACTAGATGGTAGTTGATCATCATTATGGGATTTTTCTTTCATTTTGTTTTATCTTGTATTTAATATAAGGCATTCATTTACCAAGCAGGCATTATAGGAAGGCTGAGTTGGTATTTTAGTTTCTGAAAATGCTTTTTTGAGAACTCTAAAATAATAAATGGTACATTTCTGAGTGAGGAGTTGTCTACGCTGATGTGTTAGATTTATACTTCTGACATTTTTACACCTGCAGCTTTGAGTAAGACATATATTACCCAAACTGTTACACTGTGATTTTACAAAGTCAACAGAGTGAATTGATCTCAGTGATTTGACGCTGTAGTAATTTATAGCAGCTATTATAACGACAAGAAAGTGATTCTCAGCAGTTTGCTTGTAGCTTTGTGTTCTAACTTTGTAGATCCTATTGACCTTATTTGGTTAGATTTTTCGAAGTTTTGTGACTTTATGTATTTTCTTGTTGCTGGTGCATTTGCTTGTGTGTACAGGGGGTTGATGAACTTTTGATCCTGTCTTTAACTTTTTAGAGGAGGCAAGAGAACTAAAATAAAACATCAGCATCATTACATGTTAGCTACTTCCCTTTCCTGATGTCTGGTTGAGCAGGTCCAAGCTCTTTTGCTCTCAACTTCTCCTGCAAAGATTTCCCTTCAAATAATATTATTTTCAGCAATTTAAGTGAGTTTCCTTCTGTGAATCTTTTTCTGTGACTCCTGCTTGATTTCCCTCAGGTTAACAATTCACTCCACTGCAATGCATTAAAAATATGCCACCTGCTGGTCGGTGGTGTGTAATGAGATTTTAGTGCAATTACTTGCATCCATGTACGTAGCTCCTATTTTGCGATTATGATTGCAAAATATGTGACTGATCAGTAGTTTCAGACAAATTATAATTCAAATTTTTGCAACATCATCATTTTGCTCACTTAATGTAAAATACGTACATTGATGTTGACCCTAAATTAATTTTATGCTGGAATATCCCTTAAGGGGAGTCATGGGGGGCATCACTGTGACCTGAACTTAAAAATTGAGTGTAGAAAGCCTTATGAGTGATATATTAAAAGAATAAGTTTTTGGAAATATAGAAAACAGCTGCTTGAATTCAGACGAAGCTCACAAAAGGAGCAGCCTGTGAGAGAGTTTGTTAATAAACCTGCAATGTACAGAAAAATTGACCTACTTCATGTTTTATGACTCTAATTCCCAGACCCTTTACTCTGGATCAATTCTTATTTAGAAGACTTGTGTTTTCAAGTGGCTGCAATAATCCTGATCAATGATGGAGTTAATGAGTTCTCCACAATAACAGCATTAGCTGTAAATCCTCAGTGCTTGTACCTCTGTCTTTATTGATAAATGCCTGAAAGCAAACAGTAAAGTTAATCAATAAGGGCTGATGATATACGTCTGAAGTGGGTTTACAGCATGTGTGTGGATCATTGCTGTGACAGAAAAACATCCCGGGACATACAAAGTGTCTCCTTTGTTTTATTTGGACGTGCAGCTCTCAGACTCAGAGCACAAAGCCTCCCCATGTTCCTGAGAACATCTGTGTCCATCACATTGTTTTAATCCCCTCAAGCTCATCCAGTGATGGGAAACTCGCTGAGATAAGAGAACAGAGGAGGGTGAGGAGGGTCCACAAGAGCTAGGATCAAGACCCGGACCGTAGTTACAGTAAGTTCATTGTTAAAATGTTCATGTAGAAGATGGACAGCTGGTGTGCACCTGGAGAGTAACCAATAATACAATTATGATGCAAAGACACCCCCCAGTGCTCTTTCTGGAATTGGTTAAAACAGGTTTTAGTTCGAAACTGTGTTTACATTGATTTAAAAACCTGACACCAGAAACATTACAAAGATATGTTTGTTTTAGGACACAATAAGAACTACATTGATTATGACAACTTAAACAAATATCACCTATGCTGGATATAAAGTTGAAATGCCCGCTGTTGTTGTAGTTGTACAGTTAATTTCATGTTACAAATGAAAAAAGCTACTCATAAAGAGGCCAATATAAAACGATTCAAGCTCAAGTCAAAACTCGGGTTACAGTCCTTTTTAAAGTTTTACAAAAAATGACCTGAATTGCTTGTAATAAGAAACGTATCTGCCAATGATGGGGCATGTCAATGCTCTTTAAATTTGAAGCACTGACTCACCAAAGGGTGGCCTTGGGCTGTTCTCATTAGTTTATCTAACGGGGAATTTCCAAGCTGGTCCTTACAACAGAAATGCTGACTCATCCTAACTTCAACCAACCGAACAACAAGCAGAGAGGAGGTAGAGTTGAGGTGGGATTTGGCGTCTTTGCCAAAACTTACCCCAGACTTCCACCGCATCCAGAACGGCTCCAATCCGGAATGACTGCGATTTTCGCCAGTTCCTACCAGATCCGTTTGTGAGGCGAAATTCGTGGCAGATTACGGACAGCGGGAATCGTGAGAACTCACAAGAACCCGTGGATTCACGTGCAATGGCACGATAAGCAGTAGATTGTGTCCTTCCAGAAGAGGAAATCCACTTCTAGACTTCTAAAATCAGCATCTTCTCACCCATGGTGCCATCAGGGTGAAATGCTGTCTAAAAACCTTTCACTTGTTCACTGCATGGTGTGAATACGATCTGCCTGAAACTCAGTGTTTTATTTTGAAAGGAAGCCAGATGTTTTATTTTGTGTCTGAGCCCGACTTTCTTTCCAGCACAGGTTAATCTGTACTGAATTTATCCAGCATGCTCTGGCATCCAGAAATAGAACTCTTGCAATTAGCTGCGGAGTCTGCTGATCTGCAGATGGAAAGAAGCCGGTGTAAATTGACACATCAACTTGAATGGTTACGATCAGCTGCGATCGGCGGATACGGCCTTTTCGTAGCCGTTCCAGATGTGGTGGAAATTGGGGGTTACAGTGCGCCTACCCGCTAAGTCAGCTGGGGCCCTAACTACAGAAAACTCATAACCTTGAGATCTTCAGAGCTAAGGAATTTTTAAAAAATCATCCATTAGAAAAAAAGACCGCTGTTGTCTGGTCTATTTAATCCAGAAGGTCTGGAAGACATTTGTGGCATCGCCATTTACAGCACTTCAACATCAACGTCATTGCCAAAAATTGCAGGTTACGAAGTCTTGTGATGTGAATTAACTCAAGTACTTAAAAGCTCCTTTAAGGAACTTTTGAGTTGATTTGGCGCCCTCTATGGACAAAGTGTTATGTCATCCCTGTATTGATTTAGTCATGAACATTTTTAAACCTGCCAAAAAAAATCTTTGCAGCAGAATACACCTACCCCCTGAAATCAGTTTCAGGGGGTAGAAAGATGAATAAAAATCATGCATTTTGTCTCTGATGACCTCATGAGCTTTTGTAGAGCATCCGTTTTTAATTCCAGTCTGTATCACACTCAGTCAAAAAAAATCCCCACAGGAGCTTTAACCCCGTTCTGCTGCCTCAGGAATCAACCCGCTGACTCTCTTGTTTGCTTTTCCTGCGATTGTCCAGAATTATTCCCTTCAGATGTTCAAAACAACTGACAGGATGGTGCTCCTGGGGAAAATAAACCTGGAAATGTTTTATTTTTAAATGAAAAGGAGACACTCGTGCTGTTATCAATTGTTTAGTTTGGACTGGAGAACAAAAAGAGCTCCACACTGGAGCCTCTGCAGATGTCATTCGGACCGCAAGCTGATGCACAAACATGAGTTAAAATAAGAAGCAAGACTGTAGAATGAAAAAGCTGAAAGATACTGAAGTTATATCTCATCATTACCAGTGAAACACACGGCGGACATCATAGAGTTGAATTTTCTCTGCAGAAAATCATCTCTGGTGATCTCATGAACTCATTTCAACAAAGATTTATCAGCTAACTCCTGACATGTGCCATAAAACCCAGAAATAATAACAGCACAGATGATAAAAGGTTAATTCAATAAGAGGTATCATTGCATCTTCTATTAAAAGGGTTGTTGGTTCACTGCGGGAGACATTTTTACAACTGGTGATGGAAAAAAATAAGATTTGATTATTGTGTTTAAATCAAGAATTTTACAAACAAACACAAGGAAAGATACTTGAAACATTAACCAGGTGATGTTGAAACTTTCCATGTTGTGATAAACTCCAGCTGCCCCTGTTGTGATGTTCATCACAGTGTGGACAAATAAGTCAGTCCAGCTGTTCTTCAGGGTTTTATCATAAAGCCATCAAGCAGGAAGGCAGCATCTCCCTGAAAACACTAAACCTGATTGAATTATCTGACCTCTCTGAAGCTTGAAATAAAATAGTCTTTGTCCTGCAAGTTCTCTGCAAAATATCAGGAATCACTCATCATTAACTCAAAACAACCAACCTCTACTTCAAACTACTGAGTCACTGGAAAATAGCTAAAACAACCTTCATCCAAGAACAACTTGTCCTAATTTGGTTCTTTTTTTTTTGCAGGTAAACAAACTTCCAAGGTAGGTCCAAAAGAATTTACAAGACCAAAATAAAATGTGTTAAAGTTTCATGTCTCTGTCCAGACACAAAGTTCAACCTCTGCCACAAATGAATATGAAACACATGTACACTAACATGACCACAATATGATATAGGACATTAAAACTCATTCTTAAGATACCACAGCACTGTGAGTAAAACTGCACGACCTTTTGGGAGAGGTAATGTTAAAAAGGAGACAGCTGAATGAATCAACAAGTTATACCCATACTGCTCTTACCTCATGATAAATAAGTCATCTGTTTATGAACAATATAGATGCATTTAACAGCATTTAACTTATATTAACTTCTCTGTAAGTCTGTTTTAAAGCAAGAATGGAGAGAAAAAAGCTTTAATCTGATTGGCTGCTTTAAGTATAAACATCATATCTATGACAATAATTCAGTTAGTTTGGACATTACGTCTACCAGTTATGATTAACTCACATGAGTGTGGTGCAACCAGACAAAGGTACAACTTGGTCTTGAAAGTGGGAAAGCAATGTCAGTTTCTGGGAACAGATGTGAGAGCAGCCAGAGTAGTCTCTGGACCACAACCCATTCCTGACAGGGGAAAGTGGAGCAACATCTTGTCCTGCAATCCGTCCTAAAAACATCACGAAACATTGCAACGTTTTTCCAATCTTCTACTGTACGATTTTGGTGACACTGTGTGAAGTGTAGCCCCAGTTTCCTGTTCCCAGTTTGGTCTTCTGCTGCTGTAGCTTATCTGCTTTAAACTTTGGTTCCTACTATATCCATTTTGAGGACATTTCTCATTTTTTTCATATTTATTTTGAGCTGACAGTCACAGTTTTAAAGATTGGGGCATCGAATTTGGTGAGAGTTATTATTTTTCTTTATTTAAAAAAAAAAAAAAAAACCTCAGTGTCACCTGTAGTTCTCCATCCACCCTACTTTGTTCACAAATCGGACAATAGACTTCCATTAAAAACACGTTTTTTGACCGTGTGTTTATGGCACCATAACAACATATTGCAACCTTTTTTTGCAGTCACTTGATCATCAGGGCTCTAAATTATACTTTCTGACAGTGATACAACCGATTGAGCCAACACATAATTTTAACCCCTTTGGTGCCGCGCACAGAGGTCTTCATTCATGGACTGAGAGTGTTTGAAGTGCTGATTCATCCACTAAACATCATCAGAAATGAATGAAACTTTACATGCAACTCGATATGGATGTCTGAGAGTGGGATATGTGCATAGGGAAAAGTTTGTGTGCTCCTGGTTGTATGGACGGGTGAGAATCTGCATCCATGTTTATAACCGGGCATGCCGTGAGCTGAGTTTTTACAATCAAAAATCCAACATCCAAGTTCTGCAGTGTGGGACAAAGAAAGTGGGACATTTGGACAATTACAACTTTGCCCTCACTTCGGATCAAGTGGATGGACATGCTCGAGGATGCACAGGTCCAGAACCCGGGGTTAAGATTCGTTAAGATTTGGCTATTTGACTTACTGTTGCCTTTCTATCATCTCGAACCAGTCTGCCTTCTGACCTCTAACATCAACAAGGCATTTTGGTCCACACACCTGCAGCACACTGGATATTTTCTCTTTTTTGGACCATTTTCTGTAAACCTTAGAGATGGTGGTGCCTGAAAATCCCAGTAGATCAGCAGTCTCTGAAATACTCAGACCAGCCTGTCCGGCACCAACAATCATGCCACATTCAAAGTCACTTTAATCTCCTTTTTTTCTCAATTCTGATGCTCAGTTTGAACTCCAGAAAGTTAGGGTGACCATACGTCCTCTTTTACCCAGACATGTCCTCTTTTTTGGGTCCTGTTGGGCCTTGTCCAGCTTTGTCTGGGGAAGTTTATAAAATTCTTCAAATGCCCGGGGTTTTGTATGGAAGTTTTGAGTTTGTGTGGCATGGATTTACTAAGTGAGAAGTGCATAAAAAACACTCGACCCAACTCAAAAAACTCTCAAAATTAACTACGAGTGACTCTGTGACATCGCCCCCATATATTTGTGTCCTCTTTTTGTGGATTCAGAATATGGTCACCCAAAGAAAGTTGTCTTGACTACGTCTACATGACTCAACGCATTGAGCTGCTGCCACATGATTGGCCAATAAGCTATTTGTGTTAACGAGCAATTGACCAGGTGTACCTAATAAAGTAGCTGGTGAGTGAATGCCTGTTAGTTCTTACTGTGGAAAACTATGTAAAAAATGCAACCAGGTCAAACTGACTGTCTGGAGGGATATGAAAGTTCCTTTAAATGTCAAAAGGTGTGATAAAAAGCAGAAAATCCTCTTAGAAAGTGATTATTCATGCTCGGTTTGTATTTCCAAACCATTTTTGGTACCAGTGTGAGCGATAAATCCGTCTTTTATCTCTTTCCTTCACACAGGAGAACTCACTGACCGAGGCTAAAGGGACTGGACGCCTGAACTGATGGATCTTGATTCAAACTCTGTACCAGGAAACACTCTGACCCATTTGGAACTTTTTCATCTTCAAACTTCCTCGTTTCTTTCTTTCAACATTTGTTTTTAATCTTCAGAGAAGTTGGCTCATGAGGGAACTGAAGGCAAAAACAGGAAAAGGTTGTATCTCTGCACGGAGATCAGATCCTCGGACCCCCTGCGGTGCAGAGTACTCGTCCCAATTAAGTCCCATTGTGACAGAGTTACACACAAAGGATGCATGCGAGGGAAAAATCAGACGGTTTGACAAAGAGCACAAAAGTAAACGTTCTGAAAATAGCATAAAGATGCTTTTCTGGTTGTACAAAATAGAGAGGAAAAATATCATGAATAGATTGCAAACAGAGAGCTTTTACTTTGCATAAATCTGAAGTTGTTTAACAGAACGTGTCCAACTGGCTGAAAATCCATCAGGCTGTGTGTCAGTTCAAGCTTTGTCCAGGTGATGAATAATGATGGAGGAAAAGTGCTGTTTGAGAGCTCTTCAGACCACCCAAAGGCAACTCATAGTTCAGAGTCAGGTCAGCACACACTGTGACACAAAATGAAAGGTTAGGTTTTCCACCAAACTGTCCACTAACTCAGATACATGTGAGGGATGTACTTGGAAAAAAAAAAGGAGTAACCAGTACAGGCTTTGGCTGACGGCGTGGCTCTGTGGATGCTGATGTAGCTGAGTCAGTCTATTCCAGCCCAGACTGAAGCATCTATAATCACAAACATCCATGTTAACAGATGTTGGATGGTTGTTGTTGTAAATGTCTACACATCTCTCTATTTTTCCTCTCTACTCCTTGTCTAACCCCAACACCATCTCAGTATATGACGATCAAACATGAGTTGGTCTTGCTCAAGTGAAAGGAAGTTTCTCCTCTGATTGTAACTTGCTAAATGATGAAAATTAAATAATGAACCGAACACTTCAAACCATGGTTGAATTTTAGCAACGATTAACACCTTAATTTGTTGTGATTCATAATAAACTAAACATCTTTTATTAAAGATAATGTTAGAGAAGGTGCGCAGGGCTTTTGCAGGGATTTGAACATGACTTTTCCATCCTCATTCAGCTCCCCCTCTTCTCAGAGCTTTGCTGTTGACCACCTTTAGACATAAACTAGGCAAATGCCACAACTTTGAAACCCACTGTTGGTGTTATCACTGCTGCTGATGGGTTATGTTACTCTGCTGCAGTTGCCTGGATAAGCAGGACAAGATATTGCTCCACTTGTTCCTACAGGTCTACAGGTCCTCGTGCTCTTTTAAAACACACCAACATTCAGAGCAGTGGCGATTGCTCTAAGACTGCAAGGGAAGCTCGGCTTCCCTTAAAATGTCACCCCCCCAAAAAAAGAAAAAGTGGTGAAATACGTACTGCTGTGTGTACATTTCATTAACTAAATACGCACTAGAAAGCCTTCATCTTTTGTTCAGACACTGTGATAAGAAGCTGATAATCACAGGTAACCGGCATAACTTCGTTCTCATTCATCCTCGCAGCCCCTCAGCGATTCACACAGCCGGACGCTGGGCTTCTGCTGACTTCAATGTGGAAGCTTAAAGTGGGTTGTTCCAGCAGTGAAACTAGACGCTCATTGGATAAATGCTGGGCTTTGTCCCGCCCATCGGAAGCCCAGCTTCACTGGAGTTCTATGGCGAGAGGGCGGTCCCGACTTTCTCCCGGACTCCAAGCTTCTGCATTCATGATTGGATGAGCTGTCTGAGGCGAAATCCTTTTTTGATTGACAGCTAAACAAGCGAATCAGCGATCTTGAAGAATAAAACATCTACCAGAGCATTTTCCAAGTTATTCATTCCGTTGTTCTTAACTGCTCCGGAGACTTTACCGATCCTCAGCGACTTTTGTCTTTGTTAAAAATGACTGCCGTTGTGTTTGGCGACTCTGTTCTGTTACATACTAATAAACAAATACAATTATGATGTAGGCCAGAAAAATGAGCTTCCCCTCCTTGAAAGACCAGCAGCCGCCACTGATTCAGAGTCACTAGAACTTGAACTGCACTATTTCCTTCGTCACAGCAGTAGACAGAGGGGGAACTTTTGTTGTTGTGTATTTTTTTTTTGTATGGCATTGTTTCTTTTAAAACGAAACCCAGATTTAACTCGTAAAAGGAAAAACCCTGTTAAAGTGGTGATGAGTAAAATAAGTCTGTCTGTGCCTCTCTCTTGATGGGCTCAATAATCATAAAACAGAGCTGAGCCGTCGTCTGGTATGTCTGGTCTGGAAAACTCGTCTTATTTATGACTCAGCACATGTTAGTGCTTAAATTTACATGAAAGACATTGTGGGACTAATGAAAAAAAGAAACAGACATTTCCAGTTCAGCTCAGATATTCCATCCTCTTGTGTGCTGTTTGGCGAAAGAGTAGAAAAGAATTCAGACACGTTTCATGTCATTTATGATTTACAGAAAAGAAGAGCAGTGATTTATTATTCTCCAAAACACTGTAATGTCAGACCTTTTCCAAACCTCAACAGATCTGAAAGCCAGGGTTTGTGGAAGTACAAATAATAAGTTCATATAGGGTAATGATCAGACTGTAGGAAATCTTTGTGTCCACAAGAATTTGATGAAGACATGTCTGTCCTACATTAGCCTGGCCTCACTTAAGGAAGCCTGACGCAACATCTGTCTCTTAATTTCACATCAATAGGGTGACCATATAATTCCCCTAAAAAGAGGACACTGCTACGCGGGGGCGGAGTCATGAAGTCATGCATAATTAATTCTGAGAGTTTTGGGGTCGGGTTGAATGTTTTTTACACGCTTCTAACTCAGTTAGTCCACGACACAAACTCAAAACTTCCATACAAAACGGACAGTCCCCCAAAAAGAAGGACATGTCCGGGTAAAAGAGGACGTACGGTCACCCTACACATCGAGGCAAGTCACGTACATCCAGTCAAATTAGCCTTGCTTATTATAGCCAAAAGTAGCTGAAAATGAAGGCTTTACCTTTATTTTATCTTGAAACACTGCAGAGAGAACAAATCACTCTCTGCCTGTTTGTGGAAATGAAGCAACTACCGAAACTCAAATCAATGAAAATCAACTTTCACTGGGGCAAATGCCACTCCAATGCTATAGTCTCTCTTCTGGACTCACCGCTGCTTAAAGTAAAGAACTTACCTTTATCACATTTCAGTTACATCTACATTTTTAGAAAAAGAAATGCAGTTATTGTCAGTAAATTAAGCAACTGTCTATTGCCTATCCTAGCTCAGCTCAATGTTCAGCCTAAACAAAGACCTTCAAAAGTGTTTATCAGTCAGATTTTAGATCCAGTAGTATATGGTAACCATCATATTAGCAACATTTTCCATTAAGGTTTACAAATCCCCACAAATTCAGCCCCCGTCCGGCACCGTGTTGATTTTCTGCCTGATGATGAGGATGAGGATGAGAAAGATGCAGAGGCAGGAAAATTTTCAAAGCAAAGCTGGCGAGTCCTCCAGAAGAACCCATTCAAATACACGACAAATATCATCCAGAACCTAAACCCTGAACGAGAGAGCTGTTGAAGAGTGGTAGCTAATGAGGAAAAGGAAAGAGGCATCGAGATGTGAGTGGTTTTACACGCATGTCTGTGCAAATCACTCCTGTTGTTGCATCACCACAGGAGCCGGTTCAAAGCCTCTCCATAGAAGCGATGAGCTACAGAAACATTATAGAGGATTTTTGCTCCCACGTCCTCGGGGTCATTATATAGGAACTTCTAAACTTAGGAAATAAGTTGATGCAATTGCAGCACTAACCTTTAGGACGCTGACGTCACACTGTGAAGTCATTTCAGATAAACTATAATGTTATTGGTGACAGTAAAGCTATTTTCAGTCTTCGGCTGTCACTTCAGCCTGGCCTATCACCTCTTGTTTTTACTGTCTCAGAGGATAGTAAGAAACAGAACAGAAAAGGTCCACCGATCTGGCGCTGTTCCTCCTCATGACGCCCCCGGCTGTCATCTATCATCAGGCGGTGCGAGTGGGTGGCTCACACTCATCAAGATGTGACCCACAGCGTCACTATCTGTACAACCTGCCCAGCTGATAAGTGATGGCTCCCTGAGGGTAATAACCTGCTCTTTCTCACCTCATTGAGGTCAGCATTCCTCACAATATCCTCCTGTGGTTGAACCCAGAACAAGTAAGAAATGATACCTTAGTTAAGACCAAGCTGTGTGCTTCTGCAATAGGATTTTCAAACATAAACTGTCTGCTCTGTCACTCTCTATATTTAGACTTTTGGATTTATTTACTCCGGCCTCACTCTGCATCTGTGACCTCTGCTGCAACACCACTTTTGTCAACATAGAAACGCGAGACTGAAATGTTTGTTTGTTGGGTCTCTTGGGAGGAGATGTGTTTATGCGATATTTTAGAGGCCTAAATAGACTTGATAGAAAAAATACCTCTGAATTTACAAGCAGAGCTTCCTCACTTTGTCCAGATTCTTGTGTAAACAAAACTGAGTGTACGTCTCCACAGTGTGTGGGTGCAGGTGTTTGGATTATAATTCCCACTCTCAGGAGATGATATGTGGAAATTAATCCTCTGAGAAAAGCATGAACCTAAGAAACTGTCAAAACATCTGACGCTGAACTTCCGGTGAATTGTATTTGCAAGGATTACCAGAATAAACAAACAGCAAAAAGAAACTGAAAAAAAAATGCACAATTTAATTTAATTTTTGCGTCCTGCAGAATCTTATTTTTTTATCTTCTGTAAATCTGAGCGAGTGAGCGGCCAGCAGATGAGGAAATGCAAAGAGCTTTAAGGTGCAGTTTGTGCCTGCAGTTTTTTAAGCTTTTCAAAGTAACTGAGGCCAAAATAAAGACCCCTGAATATTTTCAAATATGAACATTTGTTTTTCCAGATTGCTGTTGATATTTCTGTCCCAAAGAGATGGGATGGGAAAGACAAGGTGTGTCTCTTGGTTGCACAGGTAGCAAGTGAATATCCTCCTTTCAAAATTGTATGCGTAATAGAGTACAGAGTACATACCAAGCAGCATCAATGATAAACTTCTGTATGTCATAGGATTCGCCGCAGGTTCATGTTGTCCCATACCTAAACAGACTGTTACCATGTGTTGAGACAACGCAGACCACAGGCCCTGTGATGGGGTAATACTGTATTTCCTGAATTTACAACATTTCCAGTATCACTATACATCAGCTAGATAATTCCATCTCCTGTTATGTCTCTTTACTTCCGCACTTCCTGCAGTTTGAACAATTACTGCTCAACAATTTGCACTTCAAACTCAAACATAATACACTCAGATTCAGTCAATGTAGTTTCCTGCAGAGGATGTTGAAAAACACTGGTAATATGACCTGCATAGACATCACACTATCAGCTTTGGTGGAGTACTTCAGATTGATGCAGACACTCCAACACATTAAAGGGATATCCTGTTATAAAATTAATTTAGGGTCAAACACACCGTAACACCGAGTTAGACACCCCCTTCGAGAGATGAATGTTGCCGACTGCTTGCTTCTCTAATTACACCAACTTAAGTAACAACCGTAGGATAGCAATGTGCAGCAGTTCTGAGGAGCCACACACAAACTTTAACCCAAGCGCTACTCTATAGCCACAAATAATGCTCAGAAAAGCACCTAACTTCATCAGCAGTACATATAGGGTCACAGCCATAGCACTAGCCATCAAACATCTTTTTAACTTTGCCTAATTTCTTTAGCAAAGAGACTAAACACAACTCACCTACTCTCTTCCAGCAGCCGTTTGTTTGTAGCGAGACCTTGACCAGTCCATTACGGACTGCTGCGGGGTGACGCAGCTCAAGGAAGAACATTTATGATCATTACTTTATCATTCCCTTGAAGTAATAATCACCATATTAATTATTTTGCACTGCAGACACAGTAGTTCTTCTGCTTTAGCGTCTCGGTCTGACTGCATTTCCATGAAGAAATGATCATAAATGTTCTTCCTTGAGCTGCGCCACCCTGCAGCAGTCTGCAATGAACTGGCCTTTAAAACAGAAGCAAGCGTTCAGCGACATTCATCTCTCGAGGGGGTGTCTAAGTCGGTGTTACAGTTTGTTTGACCCTAAATTAATTTTACGCCAGAATATTCCTTTAACATGTAGAACACTACACAGCTACAGAGTAGAGCCGATGTAGTGGTATTAACCAGACTGACGTGTAGCCTTCACAAACTAATGCTAGTCGCCAAGCTTCCCAAGGCTGCCCATGATGATGAGCATGCTGATCCTCATCATCTTCCTCTCTCCTCTCCAGTCTCTGGTGAGATTTAATCTTTCTTGGTGTTTAGTCTTGGTCTTACAATGTTTTCAAATCTAGTCACTTTTTCTGAGAGCAACAGATTTATGTCTGGAGTTCCCCTCTGTTATATAATGATTATAACAAACTCTTCCAATGAACACCCTTGAAGGCCTGGAGCACTTCTACAGTGGTGTCTGGACATGCAGCGTCTCTGTTTTGCAGGCGTTTTCGAAACTGGTGTTTCAGCTTTTTTAACATTTGGCCAACTACAGCAATGGAGCAAGTTTCTGTGATATCTGTTCCAGGCCTTTGGATGGTGGGATTTGCTTTGATTCTGTTTTTGCAACATATTTTTCCAGATGAAATGTTTTGAGCCGTTGCAGGGATGCCCTGTGGCACCATTATGCATTGAAACTGCAAGGTGCGTGCCACTAGAGGATGTTTTAAGGTGTAGTCCTGTAATGGGAGACTCAGTCAGAGTGAGGATGAAAATGGAAGCCGCTGCAGCTCTGCCATATCTAGCTTGAGCTGATATGTACAGAAACGACATCCTGGTTTTTGAGGTGATGTCCAACATCTGAAGAGATAAATATTGAACAGTGATTCTGCCCCGGAGTCTGATCCCTAAAGCATCATGACAAGGAAACACTTTAGATTTCAACAGCCACTTAATGATGGATCTGTTGATGTCGTTTTTCCACAAAGAGCATCAGGGGACGCTGGGCTTTCTCGTAACTATGAGTCATTGTGTGGCCCCAGCAACCTTGTAGAAAGATGTCCAAAAAGTGTCAGTTTATTTATTATATTATTTTAAATACCAGATGATCTCTTGGATTCAGGCAGTGGTGGACCGTTAGGGCTAGTTCTGTGGCTAGGACCTTATATGTACTGTTGATGAAGTTAGGTGCTGTTCTGAGCATTATTTGTGGCCATAGAGTGGCGTTTTGGCTGAGGTTTGTTTATGGCTCCTCAGTCAGCTGTGCTATCATATGGTCGTTACTAAAGTTGGTATAACTAGAGAAGCAAGCAGTCAGCAACATTCATCTCTAGCTTGGTGTGTTTGACCCTAACTTAATTTTACACCGGAATATCCCTTTAAGGCTACAAAGGTGATATCACACCAGAGTTGATAGCTCCTGTCACTTTCCGTTTTTTTAAAATGTACTTTTAGGCTCTACTGAGAGAGAAGAGAGGATCATTGATAAAGCAGAAACCAGGAGAGAGTGCTGGAAGTAACATGCGGTAAAGGAACCTCAGGTTGGAACTGACCCCAGGCTGCCTACCTGAGGATTTAAGCCTCTGTGCATGGTGAGTACACATGTAGCACCATCTGTTCACAGGGCCAAAGTCGTACTCCCTCCTGCAGTTTTATTTAGACTAACACTGACAAAAGAATCAGTGAACTTTTCATAAATGTTAGTAATGTGGCCGATCTTTGACACTTGATTGAATCATTAAATGTGTGTTCTGGGTAGTGAAACTGCTCAGCCGGCCAATCCCTCCTGAACAGTTTCCATAAAACACCAGCTGCAGAAGGTGTCAGTGCTCCCCTTGCAGGGAAGGGTAACTGGTTTCACTGATGTACAACTAGAGGAGGTGGACTTGTGGGTCATTCCTCTTATCCAGTCGGTGATTAATACATAAAAAGTGTGATTTCTGTGACGACACCAGTGACTTCTCCAACATTTAAACAACTTGTCTATATTCTTTATAGCTTACAAGTAGTCTGATGAAAACCAGCTGTTGTTTTCTACAAAGATTCAGCGAGTGAAAGCTTTCCAAACATTACAAGGCCTGAGACTGGATTTACTCTAAAATACTGGCGCTCATCCTGTTTCTACATCCTGTGGGCGAAACGCATGGGACCAGGGTGATTATGGTGTCGTTTACAGACCTGCGTCCAACAACAGCTCTCAGCCACGCTCGCTGGTATTGATCCGTCTGAATGCTCTCTGCAGTCTGGGGATGCATTACGAAGAGGATCAGATGAAAATCAGCAATGAAATGTTAATGAAGCAGAAAGCTGTTAGAAGAAGAAGAAGAAGCTCATCAGCGCTTGAGTGTTTGAGCTTAATGACATACAGTAAGTGATACAGTCTGATGAAACACTTGATTTGAGACGGTTATGGTCTCTATCATGTGAAGTTTCCTGTTACTCACATCTTTGGACAAAACATTTACCACTTACATAACTACATCATTAATATTTAAATGGATGTTACATAACTTCACTGAATGGAACCAATAACGCCAATGGCTGCTGATAAACTGATAGTCCGAACAAAAACGTAGCCTTTATTAAAAAGTAATTGGGCTTAGGGGTCTAACGTGGCCATTGTCTTTGTGGATTACGATCACTGATTTGATTCAAATTAACTGCTGAGATCAGCAAAAACAGACACTTGGCCAACTAAGCACAAAATATTAGATCATCACACAAGGTTTAACAAGCAAGTTATTATCAAGAATGTAAAATAAAAGACTAAAAGCAGCAATAATGGGAATAAAAGACCCTCATTTGATTGTAAACTTTGTACAATAAACTACTCAGCGCTGTGGGTCAAAGTTGAACCAGGAAGTTGTTCTGTAAACTGAGGATGTTTACAATACACAGTCCAGATAGTTAATTAATTCCTTCCTCTGGCAGTACAGTCAAGTTTAAAGAAGCTACAATTAGACAGAAAGGAAGTTAACATACCCTCAAATTAGCCAAACTTAATAAGAAAATAACAAACATTATTATAGAACTCTGGCTTGAGCTTTAAGGATGACTACACATGTTCACAGCCAGCTAGATTATAGTGACTACAATCACTTTATGGCAGACTTTAGTAACTCCGAGGGGTATATGGTTAAAAAGGTAATAACAGTAATGGGACATGTGACAGTCTTTCTGATCCTGTTAGCAACCCTGGGACTAAAATATCAGCAGTGAGAAAATGATTTGAACAACCAAGTGGAAACACTCACAGCCACATGTAATTTGCAAAATGCACATCTTATTATTTTCCTGTTAACACAAGACAACAAGTCTTATAGTCCCAAAATAATAAGACAATTGGATCTCTGCTTAAGGTTAACTTCACATCTGGGCACACTAAAATCATATGACAGGTTCCCCAGGGCTCTATCCTAGGGCCTCTTTTGTTTACCACAATTATGCAGACAACACACAGTCACGCATGTCAATGGTTTTGTAGAGGTAACTTCAAATCTGATCAGAATTTTATGTGGAGTTCCCCAGGGCACCATCCTTGGGCCTGTTCTGTTACACTCTAGTTTATAGACTTCATGGATGGTCTTTATTTATTAAACAGCCTCAGGTTTCAGTAACAGCTGAGGTACAACTCCAGCTTGTACTGGCCTTTTTTTTTTGCAAAGCTGTCACCAGTAAAGTAAAAAGCACTAATGGCTAAACTGTCGTGAGCCATTAAAACTACCAGCTGTTTTCTGGTGCATATGTCTTTGAAAAGAGAGGAAAAGCTGTGATTTTTTTTTTGTCACCACTAAAAGAACACTTGTGAAAAACTTCCTGACATACTGAATCAACAAAGTGCAGAGCGAAGGACAAAATTGAGCTGTAAAATTAAAGCTGGGCTCTTGCCTTAGCATTGTCCCCATAGAATGGCATGGCTTGGCAACGAGTTGTGGCCATGTGCCATGATGAGCTGTCCAGGGAACCTAGAAACATATCCAGGGATTATGGTGCCATCTGTGTATCTCATGTTAGGAGACTTAAAGGAGGTTTAGAAGGCCTATCGATATCCAACACTGTAACATCAAAATAGAGTTTAGCATAACAGGTCTCTTTTAAATTCTTTTTTTTTTTAACATGCTCACATACAATGTGTGGGGCTCTGCTATGCAGGCAAAACTTGCTACCCTGTTAGGATTCAGCGTGACGTTAGAAAATTACTTTGGGATGAGGCCTAAAAAGCTGATTAAAACTTCCCGACTTTGACTCGTAGCAACAAAGTAAATAGGAGGCCAGTATTAGAAAATAGAGGTCATTCTCTTTGTGTAAATTTATCAGCACACCAAACATGGTCTGATTTGTTCTAAAATAAAAATTTCCTGCTCACCTCTTTTTCTTGAGAAGAGAGAAATCAACTGGGCTTGACAACTTTTCCAACTTTGAAAGATTCTGTTTATCCTCCTTTAACGGTTCTGCTTTTATTAGATTAGGAGTCAGTCTATAAAACCATCATTCTCTCAAGGCATGTCTTTTGTTTATGTTTTTTTTCGGTGGCTTTGACAAAGCACTGACATGTGCCTTACAGTGGGAATGTATTATTTCATTTTTTAGTGGGAATACTGAGGTCATTTCTGCAAAAACGCAAGTTTTTATTTCCATTTTACATTCTTCAAAATGGTTTAGAGTATTTATACTCTTTCTCAAATACAATAAAATAAAGTCTGGGTGAATTTGAGACGTGTGGGTGTTTAAAAGAAACATCACTTTGTGTATATGACCATGAGAGAAATATGAATCTAATAAATCGCTGGCTGCATACCTCTCCTCTCGCTCACAGTCTCATTTCTTTAACTGCATTTTCTTTTTCCCATATAAACGTGTTTGCTTTGATTTTTGGCATCTGACTGAAGATAAATTGTTCGTTTCTAGTGAAGCCAAACATGTGCGGCCTGGATGCACTTAATGAGATCTCTGTGCCAGAAAGACACAAGGGTCAGGAGCAACAGTGGATTCAATCAAAACTGGGAATTTTTATGGACATCACTCTTCTGCTACAGTCCAAAACTTTTTATATTTTGAGGCGTAAACCTACAAGTCATGTTTGTTCGTCACCATCACCTCTCATTCTTTTGTCAATAAAAGTTTTGTGAGGAATTTTGGACTGTTTACTCACCCTGCTGGACTTGCCTTGGACTGTCAGATTGTTTCCTTTCCCCTACAAATTCCTCCACTTATTATCATCATCTCGATTTCATCAAGGAGTTACATCACGTCTGCCTGTTTGAGCGCTGTTAGATCTTTATTCAGACATGATTTCTGCCCCCACATGTTTGTGTGTAGTGTCAGTGAGAGTGGTGAGTCATGCTTTCAGAGTGTTTGAACTTCACTTCCCGCTCAACTCACAGATTAGCGAGCCATTAGGTCGCTTTGGGAAGTACTATTTCAAGCACTCACAACACCCCGGCGAAACTTTATTCAGGAAAGAGGATAGACCACAGCAACTGAAAAAAGTGACGTTTAATTGCAATAAAAGTGGGATTTATGGCAACTTTGTAACATAAAGCTAATACATTGAGCCAATTTAAAATTGGTAATATGACTTATAAGAAAATATCAAAGTAAAAAGGGCATAAAGTTCAAGTGTCTATATGGGTAAAAAGATACCCATAATAATTTCAGGTAAACACCTCTTCAGCATTTACTGTATTCACCTAATTTTGACGAGTGATGCCATGTACTGCTTCTGTACACAACGGGCACAAAAATCAAACAAACTGAAAGATCTTGTGGGATTTTTAATGTGGTGTAAACCTACAGTGTGGAAAAGTTAACAAACTTAACCTAATGTCTTCTTCCAAAAGACAAAAAAAAAAAAAAAACTTTCACAAAATACAAAGAAAAACCAGTTTTGAATTTTTGGTGTCAGTTGATTTTCACAATCTACGGACCCAAAGTACATCCCTCTATTTTCTCACCGTGACCAAAACAACAAGCTTCCTCATCTCAAAATGATGAGATAAATACATCTCTGTTTGTTGGAAAACCAGTTCAGTGAACACTTTGTGTCTACAGGTAACCAATCCAAGTAGACCAAATGTATGAAAGGAGTTCCCCAAAGCTCCATCCTAGGGCCCCATCGATTCAACATTAACATGCTTTCACAGTCTTACATTACAGAACACAACAAAATAACCCAACTATGAAGAGATCACACAGCAATACATATCACCAGGAACCATCAGTATGTGCCTTAAACAAATAAATGACAGGATGTCACTTATTGTTCCCCATTCAAATAAAAATAAAAATAAGATTGTTGTTTTTGAAGCCAATGAGGAAAGAGTTAAAGTCAGTTAAAAAAAATCACAAACCGACACCTGGGTGCGGTCATGGACTATGACCTAATTTCTAAAAACCATACAAAGACAATCACAATGTTGACCTACTTCCACCCGAAGGATATAACTGGGATTTAAGGACTTGTGTTTGAGCAGGACCTGGAAAAGCTATCCCACACGTTTGTCTCTAGTTGACATGATTACTGTACCAGTGTCTTTACAGGTCTCTTAAAAAAAATCAGACAAGAGTAGCGGATCTAGAAGCTACAGAGTCCTCACATAGACCAGGAAAGTGGATCACATCAGTCCACTTCTGAGGTATTTACACTGGCACTCTGTCTGTCAGAGGATAGATTTTAAAGTACTGCTACTGGCACATGAAACACAATGATTCAGGGGTGAAAGTACTTTGGCAATCTTCTCATGTGGTGAAAACCATCCAGACCACTCAGGTAATCTAGTGCAGGCCTGCTTTCTGTCCCCAGAAAGCATCCAGGGAAGAATGTGGAGACACAGCTATCAGTTTTTTTATGCTCCAAATATCTGGAAGAAACTCCCAGACAGTGTAAGACCTGCTGAAACTCTCATTTCCTTTAAATCCAAGTTAAAGACTTGCCTGTTTCCAGCTGCCTTTTATGAAATAATTTTAACACAATGTTTTATTGCTTATTTTTATTATAAACACTGCACTGTGACTGTTGCACTTGTATTTCAAAACTGTCTTTTTAATTTTTTTGTCCTCTGATTTGCTGTATTTTTCTCTGCTTGATTTTAATGGGTTGTTTTAATGACCTTTGAATATCTTTTTTTAATGATTTTTGAGTGCCTTCTTTAAATGTGTTTTTCTGACCTTTGCGATGATTCTTGAACCAAATAAATAAACCGTCATTGCTTTTCCTCGTCTTGCCATTTAAATAATTTTTTTATCACCAGAAAACTAGCTTTCTTGTCTGAAACTGTTAGGAATTTTGTGCTTCTGGAGGAAAACATCAATAACCCGTATGCCTTATGAGATGGAACTATGAAGTATTTAGAGTCCACAGTATTATCTTTTTCTTTACTATTTTATGTTTTATGATGTGGGTTTGGACACCATTGTTGGTTTCAAACCTTTTTCCCAGTCCCTCAACTCTCCAGCATCACCATATTGATCGAGACGATTGTTTGGGTACTACTGTAGAGTCTGTTATGTCTATCAGTCATGTCACAGCATGAATTTATGGCCACTGTAACAGACAAAAAGGTTAAGTAAAAGTCTGACCTCAGCATCCGTTAAAAGTCACCTCAGATGTGAATAAAGTTAAACCTCTTTTGATCATTAAAGTAAAGAAATAGGACACAAACTAAGATTAAAATAAAACATCCTTAACAGGTTACACACTCAATATTTCCTGCATTATGTGTTTGGGCTTCCTTATATCCGTGTTGGCTTTTCACTTCCTCATCAGAGCGGATGGGTGAGATTTGGAGGCTTGTTTGGAATAACAAATTACGAAAACTAATGGCTCCATAATGGATGCTTTTTGCACTACAATGAAAGACATAATGGAGGCTGGAGGGGAAAAATTTAAAAAATAAAAGCACTTGCATAAGTTGTGATGCTTCAAATACCAAAGCTGGGGGTGTTTGAGAGGTCTCAAGTCCTATAAACATCAACTACACTTTTTAGTATTAGTTCAAAATCAAGAGAACAAACAAGAAGAGGCCCATCCTGTCAGATAAACGCTACAGTAACGCAGACTTAAATACTGCAGAAAAAAGAGGTCAGAGGTCATTTCAAGATTCCATTTTCTGGCAAATATTAGCGTAGAAGACATCCTAATGATTGGGAAATAAAGGCCTAGTTTGTAGAGCTCCATTCATGCCAAGTTTGCAGACGTTCATTCAGATGGCTTGGGGCCCCTTATTACTCGCCATTATCTTGTCATTCCTGATCCGAATCTTGCCCTAAATACAGCAGTGTGATGACAAGATACTCCAAAATAAGCAGAGCAGGAAATACGTGACGCCAAGATCCAGTAATCTTCTTCTATCCTCCCAACAATAAAAAAAAAAAAAGAGTCTGGTTTGTGAGCTGCAGAGGCTTTGGTGCTTCACTTCATGACAGTTTTTAAAACCAAAAGGGAGGGTCAGTCTGCAGAGAGGCTTCACAGCTGTGTGGATTTAACACGACAGCCGCAGGATGACCACAAAAGGAAACATACAGCAGGGACTCTCACGATAACACTGTAAATTCAAGACACACATAGAGAGAGGAGATTATTGTGGTAAAATAGAGTCAGATCTCAGGGATGGAATAATCCTTGAATACACCGAAGTGACTTTATAGTAGTTTTTTGGCTATTACTTTTCAAAACTGTTTATAATGACAAATATTATGGTTGAGAAAAATGCATTTTGGTTTTATGGGGTGATGACTCATGACTCATCTGTTAACATGGGGAAAGTGGGTTTTGAGACCTTTTACACTCTGAAAATCATCAGTCTTGTTGCTGATGGTCTTGTTTGCGTTTGCTTAACATAAACATGTCTGTTTCAAACACGTGAAAAAAACCCTCACAGGAGTCATACATCATGAACAAATATGCTGTATATTACATTTATAACATGACAAAAAAAGACATTAAAATATTGTAAAATAGTCACAGTAATATATTGTAATGATACAGTATTGATAAAGAACAACACTAATAAAAATGATAGTGTTTCCCTAAAGGTGGGGTAGGCAGGATCTGAGGAAGTGCCAGTTTTTGGGAAACTCTACCCCTCCCAACCAGTTTTCCCCTCAGCTCCTCCCTCTCTGCTCCAGAAAGTCACGCCCACAATCACGCTTGTGCTCGCTTGCATCGTTTCAATTGAATTCAGATATAATGCAGATAAATACGTCAGATAATTACAAATGGGGCCAAGTCAACGTGAAAGTAAAAAGCATGTGTGCTACTGGAGATGCCAACAGACTACCAGCAAACACAATGTTTGCAGGACTTCAACAACTAGGATAAAGTGACATAGTCCAGGACCCGAGGTAAACAGTTTAGCGGCGCTACAACTCGCAGCAGGTCCCGTTTGACAAGAAACACTTCTGTTACAGACACTTGGCTTACTTTGTTAAAGCAGTTTACTTGTCCACCAGAAAGGTTACAGGGTCCGTAAGATCCCAAAGCGTCCCCCATCATTGTTGACCCGGCTTCTTAGCTCTTGTCCGGTCTACCTCTGTTCTACCTCAGTTTTCTTGCTTGTGTTGGCAGTCGTGGCCAAAGGAGGATTGAGACAATTTCCTGTACTTTCAGGTTGGTTTCTACTGTCCGATATCGTAGCGCGCTAACTTTGTTTGTGCTCATGAATGACACAAGGGAGCAGCGCCTGCCTCACAATCAAAAAGGTCGAATGAGGCGGAGAATGGATTTGTTTACAGTCAGAAAGAGTGGGCCGCTAAAAAAATTTAAGATGTTGACTACACAGACACAACAGAACACAGTGGTATCATTACATCACCAAACGTCATCAATAACTAATAGCTATTAACTGATATTAAAAGCTTTTTTGTATTTACACCACAAAAAAAGATGCTTCTTTAACGGATTCCTGCCTACCCCACCTTTGATGTAAAACATGTCTAAGGTGATGTATATACTCATGCAAATTATTCACAACATTGCATGTAGGTCAACGTAGGCACATGTGATATATTACACTCAAAGTATTTCTTGCTGTAAATTCTTCAGAAATCGACTCTCCAGGGAAATATTCTTCACTGATACTTCCTTTGGTTTTTGGTTTTTAATTTAAAATAAGGAGTGTCTCATATCAGGTAAACCAGTTCTGTTTTTATAGCCTGAGGTTATGTTCTTTCATGACTTTCATTTGACGGTTTCTCTGTTGTAGGCGATTAAAATCTCAGCATGCTGAGTTTTGTATTTGCGTGACGTATTCTTGTTGCTATGTCACAGGGAAACCCTGAGCAAAGGCACGTAACAAAAACAGGGTGTGGTTCTGCTCATGAGTAATTTCTTCCAATGATTCTTTGCTTTATTAAAAAGGACAATTAATTTTTGAATTCTCTAAACAAGAACAATCTCAATTTTAGAGAACCATAGGGAGCAGATAACATACAAAGACACA
This sequence comes from Xyrichtys novacula, assembly GCA_962446985.1. Classification (NCBI taxonomy): domain Eukaryota; kingdom Metazoa; phylum Chordata; class Actinopteri; order Labriformes; family Labridae; genus Xyrichtys; species Xyrichtys novacula. The sequence continues at coordinate 10,014,258 of OY660879.1, read as the reverse complement.
AGGCCACCAAACGTTACACTAAAGCCCATATTTCCTACTCACTTTGTTTTCTCTTCCTTTTGGCAGCGCAATCACTCAGAGCTAATAACAGGGTATCTGATGGGAGGCTCACAGGCTGATATGCTCAGAGATAAACAAAGGAGGCTCGGAGTTGTCACTCAACATGTCTTTTCTGTGGCCTCTGTGGAGCTTGCTGATGGATGAATGTTTCACAGCCTCTGGGTAAGGATAGATGAGTGTCAGGAGAAAGTATCTCTGACTGAAAAATGAAGAATATGTCGTCTAACAATTTTAAGCGGTGCAGACTCAAACCTAAAACATTAGCGAGCTTGTTTGACATGAGGAATATTTTGTTAATCCCTGAAGGAAAATCAGATTGTCAGAGCAACGAAGGAGACAGTAATAAGCATGAGAAAACCAAGCATCAAACAGTCAAAAACAGACAGTAGAAAGCAAAGACTTGGATTATCTTAGCATAAAGCAACACAGCACTGCAGCTTAAATAATTTTCTAGGAGTCTGGTTTTTATTTGTTTTTCTCCAACAACGAGAGAAATCAGAACCCTTTTCAAAGGCTGAAATAAGGCCAGAGCTCGCCTCCTCTAAGCCACAAGTCTGTATTCTGATTCAACCTCACCATGCCAATAACCTTAAAGGACCAGAGTTTGAAAGGTGGCTCTATGAGGTTCGGGTTGCAAAGACTCAGCACATACTTTAAGTGCAAACTTGTACCCGAGCCAACAAGAAACAAACATACAGTCTTATCAGCAAATGGAGTGCAGTTCTCCATCCATCAATCCATTAATCCAGCCCATCTGAAAACAGATAAAGATGTTTAACATCATGTTTAACATCATCCTGTCAGGAGTCCAAGCATTTGTCTCTGGTGTACGAACACACACACACACATATTTCTTCTCCTTTTGTTCAACAAAACTGGAGCCGCAAGGTTCACAAACTTGAAACGTCATAAGTGACAAATCGACTCCCTGCAGCTGCTGACAACCTTGTCTCTGGCATAAACTGAAACAGCGAGGACTCAGTCTGTCAGTACGTCAACTCTGGTGACCCTTCAGCTGCCTCATATGACAAACACTACAATAAAGAGACCATCATCTGGCCTTTCTCTTTTGAGTGAATGTGTCATTTTAGCTTTAAGTTCACAGTAAACTATCATTGATATGTTTCCTATTTGATAAGCAAGAGAGAGGCAATGCTCGCTAAAATTAGCTATTGATTGTAAGAAATTCTAGACCCTGCATCTCCAAATTATGCTGCATTCGAGTTACCTCAGAAGTCAGAAGTCTGAGCTGGGAATGACGTCACACCCAAGTTACCAGCGTTTTAGTTACCAAGTTGGAAGAAAGTAAAATTGGATTCAGAAACAAGATGGCTTCATCTATAAGCAAGGATGAGGCAAGCGCAAAAATGACTTTCATAGATGTAGCCATAGATGGCATAGATGCTAACTGAAATGCTGGTAACTCAAGTGTGACGTCATTCCCAGCTCGGACTTCTGACTTCAGAGGTAATTCGAACACAGCATAAAAATACAACTAGCTTCACCTCTTTTTTGGCTAATGTAACAATGAGCTAACTAAAGCAATAAACCACATCCACGATGGTTTTAGCCATTCCTTTTGGCCTTTGACTGTGTATGCATGTTGTTTGTATTGAGAAAATGTTGCCCATGCATGTTAGCAGTGATGGGCTAAGAATGGGTCTTCTTTCGTTTCCCATCCCATACACCGAACAAAGAGTTGGGTCTAGACCTGCTCTTTTGAAAAGTGTCTTGAGATAACGATTATTGTGATTTGGCGCTATATATAATTGAAAATTGATTGATTGATGGGTCGATGACCAAATGACAAGCACCAAAAAGAAAATGAAAATTGACATCCAGAGACACTATGAGCCATATTTTCACAAAGACAACGTGCTTTATCTCGTAAGTTATTACCTGATAACAAATAACATGAGCGCTCAACCCCTTAGAGATAAAATCATCATTTGATGGGGTCACTTCAAGGTTAAAAAGGCATAATTAAAAGCTAGGCTGAGTTATCTAACATACAATAATTCAATACAGTACAATAAATACTTAAACTAAAACAGCAGAGGCTGTTTTTAGTCTGCCTGCTTCTCCATGTGGCAGAGTGATTGTGTTAGCTCTTGGATTTACTGTAAATAAAGCGGCGACAGTAGGACATCCGAGAACATTTAGGCATTGTGGACCATTGTGCCCGAGTAAAGACACTCCCTCCCCAAAGACGGCCCATTATGTTTAGAGGTCAAAAGGAAATTGCAGCAGGTGATTGGATGAATGCTACAGATGTGGAAATGATTGCAACTGTAAGTGTTTGACGTTTGAAGGAAACAACCAAGGACAGATGGTATCTTTCAAAGGAGTTGTTTTATTTTGATTCAGCGGGGGGTTTGTGTGGGATGTTGAAGAGGCATGAATTCCCATCAGAGGGGCTAAAATCCTCCACTCATATACCCCTTTAAAATTGGGTTACTGAAGTCACCCTGCGAGCTTCAGACAAGCTTCAGCTGTGTTTTGAAAGTCAGTTTTTGTGAGATAGGAAGCTCAATTGCTGCTTTGTTTGGCAAAGGGAAACATTTCTTTCATTTTATCAGGAGAAAACTCATAAGTCTTGGCCAAGAGAGGCCACACACATGCAACTGTAGCACAAAGTAAGTATCTGTAATATGATAAAATACTAAACACAATAAAATGGAAAATCCTCTTCCAACTTGACCAAAGTCTGATGTACATGGAGCAGAATTTCTACATCCAGATGTGTCTGCCTCCAGTCAGATTGCTTCTTATTTTTAGAACAGTATGCAGTAACTGAATCACAGTTATCAAGTTAATTAAATTACTCCAAAAAAATTAAAATGTGAATGCTGATCTGGATCTTCTAGGATGTGATAGAACAGATTGGGTTTGTCAGGCCAATGTGTTGAACCAGAGAATCTGAAACATCTGGACTCAATAAGTCGGCCGCAGGCAGGCAGGAGAGGTTGTTACAGCTTGCCTGGCACTCTGTGAATGAGGTCTTTATAGGAGTTTGGACACGACTCTGTAGACCTAAAAACAGCCAGTTCAACCCTTACCATGACATTTAAATTACTTTTTGGCTTTTAGCACGTCAAGCTGCTGCATATCCACAAACATTAAAGAGGGTGAATGTGGCTCAAAAACAGCATTCCGGGGTATGTTTGGAGGATAATCCCGTTAGTGAATATCCAAAATCAGCAAAGGTGGATAACATTTCATTTGAATATTTGAGCATATAAACATGTTACTTTTGTGCAGACTGGCACTAAACTGACCCTGAATGATATTTGATTATACTTAAGTACCAGACTTCCTGTTTTCTTTTGAAATTCTTGCTATTTCTGCAAAAACCCCAGCTAAATGTTGGTTCTAAAAACACTTTGTGGTCTTAAAGTTCATTTATGTCACTGAAAGAGAGGAGAGACAGAAAGTGTTGGTCCTGAGAAATTAAATAATATGCAGAAAGTAAGAGGAAATACAAACTGGCATAGATATATTACTGTATTTTCAGTTATTTGTGTTGTACTATAGCTTCTCACTCCTACTCACATTTATCCTAAACTAGCTGAGGTATAGGTTTCATCTATCATTTAAAATTAAACAAAAACAAAAAAAGCAAAGTTAATACTACAGCTGTGTGGTCATAAGCGTGTGGTAAGTCAGTACAAAAAATAAATACATTTCCTTAGTCAAAACACATGTAAACACACTAGTCTGGCTAAAATTGCATTAAATCAAACTTATAGCAGTTGAACTGACATACCTGGATAGGTTAATGGTTAAAAATCGATTTTCTGAAACTAGCCTAAACATTCTGCGTATGCTTCAGTGTTTGCATGTTGGGCATGAATTGAGAATGCATTGCTATTAAGTGGGTGGAAAAAATAAAAAATAAAAACTTTGACAGACAAAAAAAAAAAAAAAGGAAGGAGAAAAAAGATGAAACTGTCGTATCTTACAAACAAAAGTTACACAGCTGTAAAATTGTCAATGTTTTCATCGTTCTATGTCAATCCTGTTAGCCTCTTGCCAGTGCATTTTGTTGATTGTTTTGCTATGGACTAGGTCAATTGGGAGATGAGTTATGAGCCGAAAGGGAGCATGTTGCCATCCTCAAAAACAAAGGGTGGACATGCGATTTATTTGACACTAGTTCAAATTAATCGCCAACTTTAGCTATGACCATAGCTCAACTTACCTGATGAAATGTAAGTCAAGTCTGTTGTTCAGCAAAGTTTATGAGGTAACGTATCTCTCTACTGTTGCCGTTCCCAAGTTTGACTGATAGTGTTGTTTTTCCAAGATTTTCATGTACGTACATCTCAATAATTTCTTGTTATTTTTATACAGTTGCTGTGAGGTGGAAATCTGATATTCATCTTTACAGGAACCAGCTAAACTATAAATCAGTAACCCAAAATGTTGTCTTCTGAATCACTCTTTAATCTCCTCGCAGACTAATCAATTTGGAAGTATTCTGTCACCACTGTTTTAAAAATCTTAGTTTTGGCTCTCAATCCATCTTGAATATTTTTGTTTATGTCAATCTTACATTTTATCTTTCCCAGGAAAAAAGTGGGTCAACATTCAGGCAGAGCTGTGAGTTCTTTAGATGATAATGGGATTCAGTCGTAGTCCTCTTCAGGACTAATTTTGGCTCTGCTCTACGTCAGCCAAGATGTTTCCAAGGAATCACATGCGCCCCTGTGTGTGATCCAGAATAATGTGGGTTTGTTTGGTTTTGTATGCTCGACATATTGCAGTTAAACTAAAAGGTTTATTCCCTTGGATCCTGAGGTCATGGGGACCTATTTGTCTGCATACTCTGTGCTCATACATCACTAAAATGAGGACACGAACAGCAGACAATAATGACCATATAAAAGCACCACCTCCAACACTTTGCTGCCTGGGGGTAGCTTGTTATTCACTGGATATTTTATTTGTATTGGAGGAGCAGTAAACCAGATAATTATATATAATTGACTTCATTAGCCTGATTTATGGTTAAGTTTGGAGAACGAGTGTCAGGCTGCAGAAATGAGCAGTCTTTTGCCACAGCTGCATCTTATTTGGGCTGTATAAAGCAAAAGTCATCATAACTCTGTAATACATAAAGTCAAAAATCTAAGATCAAAGTAAGAATTCTGAGATAAAAGTTAAAGTCTGGAAAAATAAAATCAGAATTTTATAAAAGACAATGACAAAAGTCTATATAAAAAGTCTGAATCCTTAATATAATTCAGAACTCTAGTGCTCAGTGTTCTGTAACGAAACCCTGAGATAAAATGTAAGCATTTAGACAATAAAGTCAGGATTTTCAGAATAAAATCAGAATTTTGAGAAAAAGTTTAGAAGTTTGAGAAAATAGTATCAATTATAGGAATCAAGTTAGCGCTCTGCAGAGAAAATCCTGAGAAAAAAGTCAAAATTTTGAGGACTTAAGGTCCTTACACACCGGGAGCGATACAGTATATGACGCAAAATTCCGAAATATTCAGAGGCAAATTTTTACGCACCTGACTATACAGGGGAAAAAAGGTGCGTCTTGGGCGGAGGCGAGAAGACTGACACAACAGCAGACTGACTGTTTTTCAGTTCTGATTGATGACTGTCTGTCATGATAGCATGTACTGAGTCAGGGCCAGTACCAGATAAGCACATTAAGCTATAATCCATAAACGTAAGGTAACAACTGAGACCTAATGGTGCTGTGACAGCAACAGGATTGAGTTTGAGACAGTGAAAATACATACGGTATTAGAAATAATTGCATTAAAAAAAAAATGTTTGTGATGTGAAAGGACCTTCAGTCCCAGAATTCTGATTTCACAAACAGAACTGTAAAATTACTTGTGGCCTTTATCTTTTTCCCTACTACTCACATTTCAAGAAACGTGTTAGATGAATAAGACTGAAATGAAATCTTATAAGACTTTTCTTAGAAACCAGAGAAAAACGCTTGCTAAGATTTAAGTTTTTTGCCGTGTATTTTGTGATTTTGTGCAGCACTAACAAAGATTAGCCTCAGCCAGCAGGAGAGAACTGTAAGTAAACTAAGGAAACTGCTTTCCTTCATATCACATGTGCATCTTATGTTACTGCAGCCTGTTGTCCAACGTGCTTCACATTTTTGAGTCGTGCTCCTCCTGACTTCCAGGCAGCAATTGTGGTGAGAAAATTAACTTGTCGATTTATCTCCACCAGTTTGTTTTTAGAGCTTAGTGAAAGAGAGAGAAACCAAAAACAGCCCAGGAGGTGCAGCTCTAGCTTTTTTGTTATATCCAACACACTTTTGGGACAATGGTTGGAAGGTCAGTTAAGAATATGTGATTTGTGGGGACCAACATGCAAACATACAACAGCTCTGGAAAAATTCCATTTACTTTTACAAACTCAGTTTTAAAGCATATATTCTTTAAATCGAAGGTATGAGCACATTTAATGCTGCAAACAGCATGCATGTGTCATAAAGGGAGTCTTTAAACTTCTAAATCTGCTCATTAAGTGCAATGATGTAAGGCAAAGAGGAGGCTGTTCTCATTTTGCAGTTTCCCAGCAGTCTTAGTGGTAGTCCAAACAAACTTTGTAAGAGTTCACGCAAGAACAAGCTCTGCAGTTCAGTGGTAAAGAGCTACCATCCAACAAGGAGTGTTTGTGAGCTACAGGGTGCCACCTTACTGGGTGAGGTTTACTGTACAGAGCAAATTAAGCCAAAACAAACATGAAAGAGCAGATTGAACTCCAAACTGGCTTTCAGTTCACTTCAGCTAAATGTTTGGAAAACTACTTGAAAAACAGGCTGTCTGAGTTAGTAAGAATTTAATAAAGACGTTTTTCATTACAGCAACTGAAAATAACTTTGTGGGAAGTGCAAAACAGACATCCATTTCACACAAACTTCAGACTGGATGCAAGGAGGTTGCATATCGGCTGCCATGAAGGCACATGCCGCAGCTGCAGATTCAACTGTTTAATCAGCTGCAGACAATTTCATCAAGCACTTCTGCATCACTGCCTACTCTTCACAGGCGACTCAGGTTCAACATCGGTCAAAACTTCCAGCCAGTCTTCACAGTGGGCAAGACTCTGCTACAGCTTGAAGTTCTTGTACGTAAGAGACTCTGAAAATAATCCAGCATAGGGCTGCCATGATACCAGATTTGTAACTGATGATTATCATGGCTCTAAACATTACAATAACGATATTATCACATTTTTTTGTGGAAAACTTCAAAATAAAATCAGTCCAACTGAGGGACGGTAAGACAAGAACAAAGTTCTTTATAAACTATATATGCAATTATCTTCCAAGTCATCATCCATTTCTAGTAATGTTTAGAACTGTAGTAATGGTCAGAGTCGCCAACCTGAAGGTGTCCTTTCAACCTCAGCAACAAATCTGTGGTGGTTCACACACCAAAGTAAAGCGCTGACGGCTTTTGTGATGCAACATCAGTCTGTTTAGCTGCACCTGAATGCTGAGCTCTGAGGTTGAAGCTGAAACTTAAAGTAATCCAATGAGATTTGATCTATGTTTGACTCAAAGTGCATATTACAGTTGACGTGTCAACCTAGCCTCATAGGAGTCTTTGACAGTTTAATAAGCCAATTAATTTTATATAGTTCTCTCAAGTTAGTCCACGTGTTTTTCTTTTTTCTTTTTTGTCTTTAACCTGTTCTGTCTTTTTCTCCTTTACCTCTGATTTTGGGGGTTGTTTATCTCAATATAGAAAAAAAACAATCTGAGATCAAATTAACTAGAAATCTCTCAACAGATTGATATTGTTGCGTTCCAGTTGTACTCAGAAGTCAGAATTTTCTAAGCTCCGAGTCGGAGATTCATCTGAAACACCCCCCTGCAGTTGGATTTCCGACTCAGAAAGTCGGACGATCCTCACCAACCCCGACTTGACAACGTCATAATTCAAGATGGCAGCGCAGTGCATCAACAGTAAGTAGTAACAGTAAAAGCTCTCGTAGTGAATTATTTATTAGCACTTCTGTTTTTGTGAAATTAAATAAGTGGTATATGTTGAACTGCCCAACGCTTAACTGTGAACACGGTGCTATTGTGTTTGGAGAGTAAAATACTGTGTTGTGCGTTGTTTACAACTGGTATTGCTAACAATAACCAACAACCGCTGACAACCACTAACAACAACTGACAATTGTAAACAACAGCTAACAACAGGTAACTGTAGGCGTCCATCTTGGTTTTCCGACTTATTAACTGAAACGCTGTCAACTCGGGTGTAGCGTCATTCCTAGCTCCGACATCCGACTTCTGATGTTACTGGAATGCAGCATATATTTACAGTTAGTTTACTGGTGTCTGTGACCGGGCTGTATCCATAGCAACAGTGTGCAACCAAAAAATAACAGATAGTATCGACAAATTGGTATCAAGTGTTTGAAACAGCAGTGGTAGACTGGTAGCAATGGTAGAGACATTTCCGTCTGAGTGATGCATACACATTACTCTCCCCAGAGCCATGCTGCTGCTGCTACTGTTGCTGTTGGTTTGTTTAGATGAAAATTCCTTTCCCTAAAGTCAGCTCTCTCTGAAGTCATCATCAAAATGTGTCACTGCTGCTTTTAGATGTGCAGATATATCAGTCAAAATTAGTTACATAAGGCTTAATGGGGAGCTAAATTTGGCAAAGGAAGATAAGGACAAATAAGGTGATAAAAATGTTGACTTAGTAAGGACCCCTGACGAATCGTTTATCATTGTAAACCACATTTTAACATGTTAATTTAACATTTGAGTTGAACTGTTGAAGATTGGGAGAAAACTTTGTGGTATGATTCCCACATTTGTAACAAAGGCACAAACTTGTCACTGTAACCTGGTTTTCCAGTGAGAGTACTAAACTCTCCCAGCGTGTCCTTGGCAGTCCTTTTTGTGTTGTATATTTAATAATTTTTTTATTTGAATCGTGTTGACAAGCTGTGGGACTCAGCACATCCAGAGTCTGACAGTGACTGGACTCCACAGTGGAAAAACACACAGCAGAGAAAAAAGCTGTACTTGCACAGAACAGAAAATTTAGACTTCACACTTAAGTGAGAGTCTTTCCATGGTCCCTCAAAGGTCTCCTTTTAGCTGTCATGGGAAATACTTTGAGGAACACCATTTAAGATGCAGAGGCTGATAGACCATTAATATCTACTTTGATTACTCACTATGCTTCGATTTGTTGTCTGCTTTTTGTAAAGACACTAAAAGATTAAATTGGACACTCAAACATGAATATACTGTATATAATGACAGGTTTAATGGTTTTAATGTTGTTTTTCAATGTTAACACAAGCTGGGGTCAAAATATGGCTAATGGATCATCAAATACATTTATTTTTTACTTCAAGTATGGTGCATTGTCTTTCTAGATTTTCACTTTAATGTCACAACTTCTTATCAGAAAATAATACATGAAAACAAATTGTTACTTTGCTACCTAAGACAAGGCAATATGGTTTTACAGAGACATAGAGCTGCCTCTGTACCCACTCTAGGGTTTCCCCTATGTGTAATTGATTGTGACACACCGCCACAGCTGAATAAAAGCTGCCACATCATAAAAATGAGTGTTTTTCTATGTGTTTTTTAATGTTCATGTATCAGTATATACGGCGTAATATTTATCAATAATATAAAACGCTGAGAAAAAAAAAAAAATATATATATATATATATAGATATAGATAGATAGATAGATAGATATCAGAGTTCACAGATATTGCTCCAATGAAAACTCACACCCACTTTTTTTTTTATGTCTCAGAGTTTAACGTGGAGAAACAGATAGATCCAGCATGTGTAACTCCATAATTTGAGTCCCATATAAAATAAACAGGTGAGTTACAGTAAAATATTACCTTATGTAGAGTGTAAAAAGTGAAGAACTATGCAATCCATAATTTACACATTTTTGTACCAGGCTGTAAAGGTCTTGAATTTTGCTGTAAAAGTGGGCATTGGTCTTTAGGGACCTGCTCTAAGTGGACACTAAAGGAACTACAGCTATTTTGCAAAGCCATTTGCCACTTGGGGGAGATTACTATCAATAGCAGCTGGGAAGTCATCATGAAAGGATGCATTTAGTCCTCTTTTGCAACTCGTACAGACTGTTTTCCTACGGTCTGCTATGATGTAATTGGTCAAAACTATTTGGGACTTTAATTTGAAACTGGAGCAATTTCTTGTAGAAAATCCAAGCAAATAAAATTCAAGTACACATAGTCAATCAGATTTGAGTATCAGTGGTCTCAGAGTTGTTTTGGTTCCACAGAGGATTTCAGTTCATACGAGAGGAGACACTTGGATAAACAAAACACCAACCCCACCCTCCACTCAGGACAATGTGTAGACAGTTAAGGGCAAGGACACGTAAAAACAAGATTACTGTAGGAGTCTCGAGCAGAAACTGAGGAGTGAAGCTTTAAATAGCTCAGACAAACTGCACGTCGTTGATTTTTAGAAAAGAAAAGACGCTATGTGAAAGCCCAGTGAACCCTGTACACGAGTCAAAATCAGGGAGGTTTTTCTCTGAAATAAACTTTGTATGAATATGACTAATATCTAACAGCTTTGACGAGCCCTCAGTAAACTTGAACTTTGTGTGACACAAAAAACTGTCCACTGGGCTTTGATGATGCATTTCCCCCACAGGTTTATTATTACATAACCACTCATTTTACATCACCAGCCTCCTACAACATAGTAGTTCTGAAGGCCATGGCTGGTATCAGACAGTCGAAGGCAGTAAAAGGAGCCACATACAAATATGGCGACTCTTCTCTATTTACGACTGACCTTCTTGTTGTTTTGCGATCTTACCCACACACAGAATAATTTTGCTTTTCACATTTATGCTCACTAATGGAGCTCTTATTTGATTTATACAGACAGTGAATGATTGGTGGTCTCCACTCTGGAGCTGCAGCTATTTCACACTTCACTGAGCCAAGGAAGAGTGCGTTTATTATGCACGCGTGGTGAAAGACAGGAATGATAATGTGAGCAGCTTAGTGACTGTTACTCATGCAAGCTGCAGAGATTATATGGACACAGTCAGATCATGATAGACAGGAATCAGGTTTGAAATCATGTGAATGATGTGCAGGATGGAAACCAGAGATGTGCCCACTACCAAACCAAATACATCTACAATACATCTGCAAACACATCTGGTTAATATTTTTTACATGTGATCCAAAGTGATTTTTCAAAAGTAAGTTTTGTGTTTTTTTCTGCAAGAGCACGTCAGTCGTTAGGTGTGATATCTTCTGTAGAGAGTAGTAGAGAGGTCAGCAGAGGGATTTCGCATCTTCATATAAAACTGTTCAGTGTGACCAATTTGTTTTAAAGAGCACACTTTTTATGGTGGCAAGCAGGGTAACTAGTCTGACAAACATGCTGCAAATCCAGAAATGGTGTACTTTCAGAGAGACGTTCAACAGTCCAAATGAAACGCAACAATTAAACTGTTCTGCAAGTGGAAATAACAGGAGACATCAAGACAGACATCAAGAGAAGTGCTAGTTGACATAGCCCAAGGTCTGATGTGTTTCTCTTTTTAAACTAACCGTGTTACCACATGTATAAGTGACAGTGTTTCCATCGTACATACACCACACATACTGGATGACCAGTTAGACTCATACTTATTGATTGACAGAACAGGTAAAGTAGTGTTGTTTGCCCAGCTAGTAGAAGTGGAGGCCTAGCTAGCAGTGGTGTTAGCCCCACTAGCAGGGATGGAGGCCCAGCTAGCACTGGAAGTGATCCAGCTAGCCGTGGGGCTAATCCAGCTAAAGATTGAGGCCTAGGATTTTGTTCAACATTACCAGCCAAGAGAAGTATCAGCAAAAGATTAAAAACACCCAGGAGTGGTCTACCTGTGACAGCCTGTTCCTGTTCACCTGAGGGGGCTTGCATGGCCATAGTCCAGTCCTCTTGTGAACAGCATGTGCTGACTCCATCTGGCTGGATACACAGTTTGATTGTCCCTTTTTCTTGAATATGTTGAACTCAGCAGAAGATAGAGAGTTATCCACATAACAGAGCAAGACGACGATAGCACAATCCAAGGTCTTTTTCGGTCTTTGGGTGACTTTTTCAGCAAACACACAGGACCTGCCAAACTGTGTGTCTGCACCTTGGCAGCCATCTTGGAAAACTTACAAAAGTGAACTATTCCTGCTTCTTCTTTTTCCTGTTTTACGGCGGATGGCAACCAATGTTAGAGGTGCATTACCACCACTTACCATGCAGGAGTGTGAGCCAGAGGTCCCTACTCCCATTGGAAAATAAATTCATATTTACTTTAAACTAAATTCTGTTTAATAGTTCAGTTTGCTTTAAAAACTCAAACACTGCTTTATACTCTCCTTTTCCCAGACTAAATAAATTCTTAAGGTTCAACACTTTCATTCCACTTTCCAGTGTGACCTAGTCTTAATCTTGACATAACTGTTTGTTCCCTGATAGATTTTCCTATAATTTTCATATTACGCACTTTTTGCTTAATTCCATAAAGATGTCTTCCTTTATTACCTGCCTCCTGACACTGTGGCCATTCACTCATGATTCTGCTCTTAATTTATGCCTTTGCTTCTGACTTACTAAATGTAATTTCCATAATTCTGTTGTGTTTCAGTGCTTGTTTTGCAAGAAAATCTGCCATTTTATTCCCCTCAGTACCTCTATGTTCCGGTACCCACATGAATTTGGAGTCTTTTTTTAGTAATTTTTTTCTTTCAGCCTTGGCACCCTTGGTTGACATTTTCTGTTATGATTTTACTTTCTTCCTACAATAGTGAGCCTTTGTTTTCTTTTTTATTAAATTCATCTGTGCCCCTCCTCTGACAGGAGAAAGACTTCAATAAGTTGGCTGATTTCTCTGAGAAATTTTGTTTTTTATTGTGTTTAAAGCAAAAGTACTTCATGGACTTCATGTGAAACATTCTCCTGCCTTTTTAGCCAAACACTTTAAAAAAAAATGCTTTAAGTATCAGTGTTCAGTGGATTCCTCCCATGCACTTTATTTGTTTCTTGTGATCCCGATGCACAAAGAATTAAAGTCTGAAACTATTTACTGCCATGACCCTGATACCGTCCATCATTTGTTTTCCCAATTGAGAGTTTAAATTCTGATGAATTTCAGTGCAAAGATTTCTGCACGTGAATGCAAACTGATGAGACAAGGATAGTCCCTCTGGAAAACATGCAGATCAGATGAGCAGCACAGCAGTGGTTTATCAAGCTGCAGGCCTGAGGGAGGACTCTTCTGCAGAAATGACACTTTCCTCAAGCTCCCTGGAGGTCCATTCAGACAGATGGGAGATACAAGGCTGCTAAAACGAGTGACAATTTATCCATGTTTCCTCATTACAGCATGACCAAGCATGGGAACTGATACCTCCCCTACACAGAGTGTGATCATGTGCACGTCTCCACCATTTCTCACAGACAAACAAGCATCAAACACATCCAGCAGCCTGCAGGGGGTTTGTCTCACACTGACAGAAGCTTTGAGACACTTCCTACACCTTAAACCGAATTGGTCTTGATATCTGAACCCTTAAGTTATTTCAGATGACTTGTTTATATCACACAGAATCTTAACATTACTCAGAAACACAAACTTGAATTGTCAAGAGACTTTGTAGTTCATCTGTTTGATCCCTGGCTTTCATGTTTAAGTTCACTCTCATTACTTTTAGAGGCCTTATGTGCATCAACAGGCAGCTGGTTTCATTTGAAACCTCCCAAGGCATGACAACATCAGTGCTCTAAGCCTGTAGGAGGTGTTCAAAGGAGCAGTTTATTAGTGATGGGAACTGTTTTCTGCAGGATTAAAATCTCTTGAAGAGTTTGCATGTCAGGCTACCTATGTAGGCTTCTTGTACAAAGCTGTATGTATGTAGTACATTGTAGACTGGATGCAGGATTAGATATAAATTCCCATAACTTTGGTTCATAGAGATGCAAGGACGCTTTTAAGTTGAGGCGCCCTCAGATCTGCCATCAGTCTTAATCAACTTCCAGGGAACCGGAGGACCTTGTCATTTCTGCTGAAAAGCTCCCCCTGCCCCTTTTTGTGTTTTCTTTTTTTTTCAGAGGGGCAGTCATACTGCTCTGGTGGTAGCTATTAATCTTTTTATGTGCAGATAAACACTGCAGGGTTTTTTTTTTTAAATACATACCCATTTAAATCGGGAGAGACATTTAAAGATTAGAAAGTTTATTTGACAATTATTAGAATGATGCTTGACAGAAAGTCTTTGATGGTCGGACTCAATGGGGTGATTTGTGAGATCGTAGGATGCCTGATCTGAGCGGCGGTAGGAAAATCCCCCAATGGACACCTGAAGTTGGTGGTGGTGGTTGCTAATGACTGCTGGGACCGGATGGATGAATGACAACACTGTTGAATCTGCTGAGATCGGGTGGAGATGGGGAGGTGGAGGATGCTGCGCACAAACCAGCGGCGAGAAAGAACTAGAGGCAAAGAAGAAATTCATTTTAAAAATGAGAGCAGATTGGGATAGGCTGACTGTGAGAATGTGCAACCATGGTATTGTATAAGGAAAGACACCGGTGAAGTGGCTGATTAACCAATGACTGCTCTGAGTGATGACATCAGGAAAAGTGAGTGGGCGTGAGAGTGGAAAAGACAGTTATGCAGCTGTGACGGCTATTATAGTCTTCCTGACTGAACTTACGCTGGAGCTACATTAGTCTAAAACAAGATGCAAGGAATGACAAAGTTAAAACATGGAAAGACAGCTGAACCCTCCAGAAAAAAAATTGATGCAAAACAACAAAAACAAGGATGAGAACCAGCACAGAAACATCTAAAACTGTTCAAATCCAGACTCTGCACTTTTAACCTAAAAAACAGACCCACTCCAAACAAACTTAAGATAAGGTTCAGATAGATATTAGTTTATTTATTTGATCTATCAATGAGTGACTTTCAGTGTTTGAAACCCCAAAAAATGGCAAAGCAAAAGAGAAAGTATCTTCAAAGAGAGCAGGAAGATCCAGTTCCAGCGAAACCGGCCCGTTAACGTCACCATGGCCTTGGCAGAGTTAGATCTCCTTTTTGAGCTTCCTTTGAAAGACAACACTTTTAAAAGTTCGCCTCTGATCCAAGACCTTAAAACTTTATTCCTGGGAAGGATTCCATCATACAGTGTGATATAAAACAAGAAGGAAATTATAAAAACCAAGCTGACCTTTTGCAGATAACTTGAGACAGTCATCTCAGCCCGTTGCTCTTTTTTATCAGGATGTGCATAGTTGCAAAATCATGGAATACGCAATGATACCCAAATATTTAGACATAAAATATCTTAAATGTGAGGTGTTCAACAAAAAAATACCTGTTTTTTTCACAGCTGCTTTTTGCAGAAATACTGAGAATGAGGCAAACTTACCAGAGAGTCAGACACGGTGAACATCTTAACGCTTTCTTCAAAATTATACCTTGGTACTTCACACCAAAGTGTTTATTCATCTGATAATTTCATGCTGAGAAGGGAGTGACGCAGGACGTCACATGTAAATCAAAGTGAAACTAAATGCTCTGGATACTTAAGGAGCACAATGAATCTCTGCAGCCCTTAATTTTTCCAGTGATGTTGTGCACTTCTGAGGAACTTGGTGTGTTTTTACAGGACGAAGACCAGTTCCAATCAACTGGCACATTCCTGTATGATGCAAGAAGTTACAAGTCTAAAGACCAGCTAGGGATGAAAACAGTCCCTCTTGTGTCTCAAGGCTCTCAGACTGGTTCACCTGGTTTGTAGCATCAAGAGAATCACTGTTGAATCTATCTGTGCTATTTTTTCCAATGAAGTGTTACGTAAACACCATGGTGAGACCCATTTGCAGCTGTTTTGGTGTGTGGTTTCCCGTTTTATGGAGTTCCTTGTTGTGCAAATTAGGTTGTCAAACAGAGCAACCTTACAGCACTCTTGTGCCCAAAGGTTATAAACCCTTCTTCACCTTTAACTCAGGTTTAAAGAAGAGGGGTTTTGCTTTAAGGACCGAAGGATTTATTCACAAAAAAAGTCCTTCAAAGTGGAGGAAATAAACATCTTTAAGAGATGATGGACATTTGTCACAGCTGTTTGATTGAAGATATGTCCTGCTTCTTGAGCTCTGTTCCACCATCAACACCTCCTCATTTTAGATAATTCAACAGGCGATATCACAGCCTGCACAATCAAATCAGCAGTCTGCAGGTAGTCCTACTTGCGTGAGCTGGAGCTGTTGCAAACTTCAACTGTTGCCAAGTCTGTGAACCAATCAGTCATCCACTGGTGTTAACAAAGCTTCTGGTAGCAACGATCAATTTCTTTTTTGGAGAGGGCTGGGGTTGGAGTTCAGAAGAGTGTGGAGACAGTAAATGAAGCCAAATCCAAATCTGACTGCAAATGGATGCTCGAATTGCATAACAGTGGACTGCCTCTTTGGCTTTACACACACTTTGTTTTGCTGTGAGAAGCCAATAAAGCAGTGCCAACAAAAACACACAAACCCAGTCCTTCAGTGGGCTATGGCTAAGATAGATAAGATGTAGCCAACTGGGAAGCATAGCTGGCTTGCATAGCTATAGCTTGCTAGCTCAGCTTATTGGAGGTGTACTCGAAGAGCCTATGTAAGAAAAAACATAAAACATATATACTTAAGCCATCCTCCAGCCTTGCAACCCTGTAATGGGGAAGCAAAAGAGCCTTGGTATTGGTTTTGTCATAGCAACCCCACCCACTCAAATCACTGCATGGATAATGAGGTTACAAACTGAGAGGCTGCAGATCCTCAACAGGCTGAATATGTGTTATTCCAACTGAATGGAAAACATTGCTGAGACAACTAGGAAATATCGTAAACTGCTAAAGAGGTACACATAGTAGTGGCGTGTTCAAACGTGTGGTTAGGATTGGCATTGGCCCCACTGTGGAGCCTGATAATCTACTGGTGAAGCAACTTCCAAATTCCTTACTATTTAGCTTGGCAGATTTGGAAAAATCAATACTTGAGGTAGTTTTTCTTCTCTTCCATCCTTTTTGGACATACTTTTCTGTGCATTTTAATTCAGCACATTCTCTTTTTATTGTATCTTTGATTATGACTTTGGACGAACACCATCTTTCGGGGTCCTTAAAGAATTGAGCTGAGAAGAGTGATGTGCTCCCATTCATTCTCACAGTCACATCAGTAGTTAGAGCAAATAAGTGAAGACAGGGGTCATGCTATTCAATTTAGTATGTGCACACACATGCTTCTTGCCACCCTTGAATTGGTCGGTGCCACCCCAACTAAAAGGTCCCGACACAGCCCTGGTTAAGGATCACCTCAGTTAGCTCAAATCAGCTGCTCTAAAACATTGAAGAGTTTGGCCACAGTGGGGTCAAAACTCCATACTTAACATGTTTTTCCTCTGACCTCTTCTTCAGGGAACAGGAGTTAGTCACTACATTTCAGTCAGAGGAGAGCTGCTTCCCTTCACCTTTTCAAAACAAGCTGTCAGTAGCTCGCTGACTGTGCTTCTCATCTCCATTCACAAACAGTGAAGTCTTCTATTTAGTCCACAATCTTAACCAGCCTCCAGGTTTTATGGCACAGTAGACTAACAGGTATGTGCTAATCTGCGGCCAATATTACCACTGCTACACCTGTCTCTAACTGCACGCTGTCTGCAAACTCCACAGGTGAACATACATGCAAGTCCATGCAGGGAGGAAACATTCAGCCTCTTCTCCACATTATTAAACCAACAGATTTTCCTAAAATGAGCGCACATATCTGAGTCTGTGCCTCACCTCACAGCAGGTCAAGGGTCCTCACACAGCTGCAGTGAGCTCTGAACAAAGACTTGTGTATAACAGTGGAGTCTTTGAAAAGGAAAAAAGGTGAAATGAGAGGACTTCTTTGTGTTAGAGGAATTTCATTTGGATGTAATTATGGCGATAACCTGAAACCCTCTAGATTTCATCACTTGACTCTACAACTTTAGTAGTTTTTTATACTTTTCTACTAAGAGAAAACAAAAGAGATTTTACTTATTTGAAGGGTGTGTTTTGCTTTCATCCTCTGAGTGAGACCTGCAGCATTAAATCGTGTATCAAGGGTTTGAAAACTGTAAAATCATTCACAGTCACAGCTGAAGCTTCAGGCTGATATGGACATGTTTGTTGTGGCAGCAGCAGCAGCTCATCTGTTCTGCATTGATGAGAATTGGCAACAGGGCTGCTGGGAGTGCTCTGTAGACAGGGAGTGTTTTTACTAAAGTACTATTAGGTGCAAAGGGGAAGCAGATATTCGATACGCTAATACTTACACTGATAGAGAAAGCATTAAACTATAATAGTCGGGCTACGTCACTTCTAATGAAAGTTAAACTTGGAAGGATCAAGCTTTTCAAGTCCATTCAAGTCATATAAAGCAATTATTGGCAGCGCCTTGATTTGTGATTCAAATGAATGCAGTTAAATGTTCTTTAAGATCATTACTTTTAGATTTATTGTTCAAATTAATGCTGTGCTACTTTGCCAGTGAGGTCTGAAACTATCACTTAGACACTTCATAGCAATAGCAAGGCATGACTGGCCAAAGCACTGCCAATTTTTGGACATTATTTAGAACTGAGCAACACATCTGTGGTGATTCACACATTAAAATAACAACGCTCTGCTGGCTTTTATGATGCAGACATCATTCTGATTAGTTGCACTTGTATGCTTAGCTCATGGGTGTTTGCTCAAACTCAAAGCACTTCTGAGATAGTTAAGTTCAACCTGACATGAAATGCACATCACTTTGGACAGTAAAATGTGAAATTCAAACATGTAGAGGTGTTCAGTGGTTAAAAATGAAAAGTTGTTACGCAATTTTTTATTGCCAGTTTTGACATCACACTAAAACTCTGGCCTGGACTGAGATCACCAAAAGGTCGAAATAATTCACTTTTTTCTCTCTTTGAGCAGTACCATGTATATCAGTCTTGTACCCAATGGGGAACAAGACTGATTCCTGTATCCCTGTATTAAATTCCTTTCAAACTATTGCAAGATAAGACTTTTAACACAGAATTTCTTGCTGGTTATTTTCAATAATCAGAATATAAGAGGCAGGCGGTGGAGGAAATACAGTGAGAAGTTCTTACACTTTACAAAATGATTCCCATGCACTTGCATCAGGAGTACCATGGGACAGAACAGTGGTTCTCAATTGGTCTCACTCTGGGACCCACATTTTCCCATGGTCCTTAAGTCGTGACCCACTTTTACAGAATTCAAACCCAGCAAATTTATTTTTTATTAAAAAAAACCTTTAAAGACTCTAATCTTTAACAAAAATCCACTTGTTTTATTGAGTAAAGTGCATTTCAGAGCACATGAAGGGGACAACATGAGGACGACAACTACTAAGGTTGCATATACAGAAAATATCTAATAAATATTGCATGAAATATTTACTTTTTTGACCAGCTGTTCGTAACCCATCCAGAACGTGTCCGTGACCCACTTTTGGGTCGGGACCCACCAATTGAGAACCACTGGGATAGAATATTTGTTCCTACTAAAAGTGCAACAAATCAAAATAAACGTTCTTTCAGTAAACTAATGCTTATTTTTTTTCCCAATAACCTTAATTTTTCTGAATTTTTGCACACTGAAGTGTTACAATCAAGAAATGAGCTACATTCTCCTGAAACTCAAGGTCAAATACTGCCTTCCAGAGAAGTGACAATTTATCTGACATCATAACCCACAGTCACTTAATACACCATACAGACGAGATGATAGAGTTCAGCTCCACTGGGACCAGAGACCACAGGATCATCTCATCATTGTTTGGAGGAAAGGAATCAGCTGGATTTTAAATATTCATTCTCATCTCA
Organism: Xyrichtys novacula; assembly: GCA_962446985.1. Classification (NCBI taxonomy): domain Eukaryota; kingdom Metazoa; phylum Chordata; class Actinopteri; order Labriformes; family Labridae; genus Xyrichtys; species Xyrichtys novacula. Next base: position 9,994,274 of record OY660879.1, on the reverse strand, counting down.
GAGTGACAAAAGCTTCCTGTTGTTTCCAGAGAATCTCCGCTGGAGCAAAGAGGCGGACACTGAGACACCCAGAGGCAGTGAGAGCTCAGTGCAGCTCAGCTGTATATAAGCAGCTGCATGCAGTCAGAGTTACAGAAGACATGCTTGTACAGCGCTACAGAGAAGCTGCTTGTTCTGAGGAGGAAGAGTTTTAACATATTTTCAAGAGGAGGAAATACTGAGAGAAAAGTACTTCTACTCTAATTCCACACAAGAAGATTCAAAGACAAGTTGGATTAATTTTTTTTTAATCATCTTAGTGATGAGTTGTCATCGAAATCAGACTGATCCAGATCATCTCCATGGGTTCATCATTGCAAAGGTAAGCCGGCAGTTAAATTCAAGGACAACTAATGCTCAGAGAGGTTATTATTGTGTGTTTTCTTTCAAGTTTTGCAAAATTGTACATTTTATTGTTGCTGTCATGGTTAAAAAAAGGAGTCACTTAAACGTATGAAAACACTGAACTTCAAAGGAAATTCTTCTTAAACTCTACAGAATAACAAACTAAATGTTAAACTGTCAGTATTACTGTTAAATCATTATAATACATGATTTTGCACATAAATTGATATTCATCCATTACTGAGCAATCTTTAAATATCTGTCACAATTTAAATTAATCAAGAAATGCTATTTTACCATAAATTCTCTTCTGTGGGTTTGGTCAAGAGAAATAAATCATGATATATAAATAGCTGCAGAACAAGTAACTCAAATTTTCTTTTACTTTGAAAAATCAGTGATACATTTAAAAAAAAAACACCCACCAGATTTCAAACAAGCTTGTGTTCTTACACAGAAGAGCACACAGATGGCGCTGTGTCTGTTTCCTTCCACCACTAATAATCCAATTAAGTCAAGGTAAATTTCTTTAAAGTGCATTTAGTCTAATACTGACACTTTTCTTGATAAATAAATGGTTTTGCACTTGTGTCTTGTTTTGACTGCGTACTGTTGACAGCTCCAACTTGCTGCTGCAGGTAATAATACCTGAGCAGGAATGCCTGCAGCAGCAGAGGTCAAAGTAGAGCAGAAACTGCCCGAACTTGTTCAAACTTTCCTTCTGTCGTGAGTGAAGAGGAAAGCAAGATGTCTGACACTGACATGAAATTTGAAACTTGTCTGGAACTGTTTGGAAATTCTTAAATGTGAAAAAGAGGAAATTGTCTATGGACTTTACACTGTGCATCATGTTATAGCTTAGAGTTACATAAAAAAAATCTTCATGAGTGTTATGTAACTTTGCCACTCTGCTGCTTTTATGAGAGACTGGCAGACAGATTTCCTACCTCTGACAGCAACTCTGATTGAGCAACTGGGATATTTTATTTTGATTGTGGGTGCGGTTGACATGTTACAGCTAAAATCCCTCATCGCCTCCATGGAAACACTCTGCTCCCAATTCACATGGAGCCAGACACAACAAGTTCGGGCACACAAGCTAAAAAAACACTTTGATGACATAAGCCACGTCGAAGTTGGCTGTCACACGTCTCTCATGAAGTTTTGGACTAACATCATTTTTAAGTGTTTTAGTATTTTTAAGTAAAGTTGTGGCTCTAAGAAAAGCATTGAAAGTTATATCAGGACTTTTCTCATTATAGAGGACCAATAAGATTTTCAACCCAATATTTTCACATTTGTCTCCTTTCAGAATCTCCCTTACCTGACGATGAACAACTGGCCCAGAGCTCCGCGGTGATGCTCGCCATGCCATGCTTTAACTCCTCGGGCATCCTGGCCCCCTCCCCTCCCTCTAACCACACCATCATGCCACAGACGCCTGAGATGGAGGCCGTGGCATGTAATGTCACCCGTCCAGCCAACAACCCCACTGCTGCCGGCCTCACCATGACTCTGGGGATCGTGTTCAACATGGTCGCCCTCATCATACTCGCCAAGGCTTATAACCGCTTCCGCCGGAGGTCAAAGGCCACTTTCCTGCTCTTCGCCAGCTCTCTGGTGGCCACAGATCTTGCTGGACATGTGATCCCTGGAGCCCTTGTACTGAGCAGATACTCTTCAGGCACTAAGTCCACAGCAGATCCCCCTACTGGTTCGAGAGGTGACCCTGCAGATCTGGATGCTTCTTGTTTGTTTCTGGGAGGATGCATGGTCTTCTTTGGTCTGTGCCCGCTCTTCCTTGGGTGTGCCATGGCTGCAGAGCGCTGTATGGGTATCACCAAGCCTCTGCTGCATGCTCGGCTGGTGACCACAGCGCGGACAAAGATGGCACTGACTATGATCTGGCTGCTGGCTCTGTGTGTTGCGCTCCTGCCCAACTTCAGCCTGGGTGCCTATACTTATCAGTACCCAGGGACTTGGTGCTTCATTAGGGTCATGGAGGGCACTGAACTGAAAGACTTGGCCTTTGTGGTGCTGTTCTCTGGACTGGCTCTGGGCTCTCTGGCCTTAGCCTTTGTGTTTAACACCATCAGTGGGATCAGGTTAATCAGAGCTCGGCTAAAGAACAAGACCAGCACCCAGCGCCGCTCAGCCCGATCCCATGACACAGAGATGGTGGTGCAGCTGGTTGGCATCATGGTTACTTCTTGTATCTGCTGGAGCCCTCTGCTGGTGAGTGTGGAGAAAAACACAGACCAAATATAACTAGCATTTTCACTTCTTCTTTCACCAATATTTGACAGCATGTTTTAAATTATTACATCATCCACACCTTCCAACACAACCAAAACTTATTTAAAAAGTTTGTTACCTTTATACACTGAAACATCTGTTTCCTAAGCAGTTAGCAAAGACATGTATTTTTGTCAAAACTGCAATCTATGTAAAACCACAAAGCCTGCAGGTTCCTTTTTTGACTTCCTGATATTAGATAAAGTCAGAGAGTTCATTTTGTTTTTCCTTCATATGGATTATTGTTTCGTTTCTCCTCTTTATCTGATCTAAATATTTTCCTCTCAGTCCGTTCTCACCACGTCTTTCACTTTGTTTGATTGGCTTTTTGAAATACATCAAACTTGCTAGTTTTTGCCTCTTTGAAAAATTAAAGATTTCTATTTTGATTTGAAAACTTTCTACATTAATTTCAATTAAGTTTTAATTGTTTTAACAATTTGAGGCTGTACAAGATGACAATGAGTAAAACCAATGATAAGGTAGTGTTGCGCTTCGATTACTCACTCCCTCTAAGATTTTGCAGGCTTTTTTTTGATTATTGCCTGATTCTGCAGCCGCTTTTCAAAAAGTGCAAAACCCGAAGCGAATAGAAGTATATGCAACAAATATCAATGAAATGCAGGGGGCCAGCAGAGGGCGCTCACGTTGCAGAACACTTGATTTTTTTTTCACTATCATGCAATGCGATAAATTGAAATGGTTGTGTAAAAATGAACTGCAACTCGTTTTCACGATTGAAAATAATGAAATTAATAGCATTTGCCAAATTTTGATTTTTCTACATCTTTGGGATTTATCTGTTGGAGGGGAAAATATATCATTTTAGAGTTATGTCCAGCTGAAATTTAAACATTTGAGTACTTTCCACTGCTGTTGTTAGTAGTCTAGTAGTAAGTCTAGTAGAAAAAGAGCCGTACAGCTTGCATAAATGTGTTCTTGTGAGTTGTGATCCAGCCTCTTTATATTTAATTCTTTTATGATTTTTTTTTTTTTTGCTTAAACTATTTTTTCTCTCTTGTCTTCAGATCTTTGGACTGATGTCAGCCATAAGGTCTTACAGTGGCACCCTTGGCAGTGACAAAGACACTTACAGGTGGCTAATGGTGACAGGTGTCAGGATGGCAACCTGCAACCAGATCCTGGACCCATGGGTCTACATCCTACTGCGACGTGCCATCCTCAGGAAGATCTACCGTATTACTAAGAAGCAAGCCAGTCTGAAAGGGAGCATGATCCGCTCGATACGCTGGGAAAGTAACTTCTCTCAGAGCTCAGACAAAAACAAAGTAAACAAGACTCAAATGCACTGAAATGGACGTGTCTACTGTCACTTTTAAAGGGGTTCTCTGTCACCGGCCAGTAGGATCAATGCTGAGGCCAGGAGTCGATTATCCTGATCATAATACAGTATAAATGTTAATATGGAAAAAAAATGTTTTCACTTGATGTTGAAAAAGAGAGCTATGCTGGTTGAATCATATGAAGTAAAAATATTGGGACTGAAATATTCCTAAGCAGCTTATTAGAACCTCCATGTTGTTGTATGTGGTAAAATTAAAGAGTAAAAAGAAGATGTTTGTGGTGTTAAACTGAATGCATCAAGAGCCATGGTCAGGTCATGTTTGCACCACAGTCTTAGATTTGCTCTAATATAACTTTCTGTTGACATGAAGTCTGTGTCCACTTTTGTAGCAAACATCTCATCGTTCAAGAATAGTTTGTAAATAAAGAGTTAATGACTTTTGTAAATGCTCTCATTATATGTGAGGAAAAAAAAGAAAAAGCTGTGATTTGACCTCAGCTTAAGATGTGAAAAAACATGTTTGTACATATGTCTGATTTAGTGCTGTGATATGAATGTGAATGTGTGTTTTTTGTTGCTCTTTTTATGTTTGTTTGTCTTGTTATTTGTTTGTGTGTAGCTGAGAATGTATCAACAGTATTTTCCCTGACTTTCCAGGGACTAAAGTGAAGCTATAGAACACGTTGCAAAAAAGCTAAATGAATGTGATATTGTTAAAAAAAAAATGGAATGTAAAATCCAAAAATAAATGTTTTCAACAATTTCAATTTTTGTGGTTTGCACCAGTAATGTATGCAATATTTTATACATTCTAAAATATAATTTTTCATGATGAAAGCAAACTGTGGACAACATTTGTGGTAACAAGTCATTGTCTTGTGTGCAAAGGGAGTTATCTCACAAAAAGCATTAAAATCGCGTGAAAACAAGTCAATAATGTTGTGCATTATATGATGGTACCATGGAAACAAGTAGCCTTGTGAAAATGAAAAATCCTGTATGCACATGATATTTATGTTATGACTTTTTCCTATTATGGAACTTTCCATACAATAAAATAACTTATTACCACAGTCAGTCAGTTATTGTGAACACATAGTATCATTATCTAATGGGATCAACAGAGAAAAAGTTAATTTTGTGTGCACAGGGTAGTAGGGGAGGGTGCTATTTTTCATGTTTCGGATCACTACATCAAGGCAATCATTATTTTGTCTCTAACTAGTGTATCTGCAAATATTTCAAGATGTTGTGCATCCCTGCAAACCAACAGAATGAGTGTAAACATAAAACACAGCTCTCGGTATTTCCAGGATTTTTCTTCATTTCCTCAAACCAGCACCGCGCAGTAGTGATGCGCGTAGTCACCGAGAGTCACTGTGATGACGCTCGGCTCAAACAGCGTATCCCCTGGGAAAGCTACGCAATCCCTGAACTCCCATAGGCTGTATCAGGTGTCAATCATAGAAAACATGAACCCCCTAATAACCTTTGAAAACGGAGCTGTACAGGAAAGGAAGACTTCAGCACAAACCAGTCTTACTGTAACTACATGTCAACACCACAAGCAGGGGGGAGAAAAATTTATGTTCTGTGTAATAAATTTCTAAAGTTTGTCCACAGCCCCATAAGCTTTGCTGGCGGAGGCGGGATTTATGACCTATACTGCAGCCCATCCACAGAGGGTGCTGTTCTCAGAGTGGCTTCACCCAGCAAGGAGGCAGACTCTGTCCATTCTTTATACAGTCTATGGTATGACAGAAAGAGTGAAAAATGTTTTTTGTAAATAAATGTCTAACACCTTCACTAATGTGCTTCTAACCTTCATAGACTCCATGAATTGATGCCCATCTCCTAAATATTTGGTCACATGATCAATTTCTTTGCCCATTTCCAAGTTACAGTGGGTGGCTCAACTTACCCTTTGGCTCAACTTACCCCTATCTCCCCTATACTTGGTCCCTCAAGATTATAACTTGTGCACACAAGATCACACACAAGATGGCTTTAAAGACATGATATCGTTAAATTATTGCTTTGGCTTTTTACAAAACAAATAGTCTTATTAGCAGAAACTAGTAACTCAACAACTCCTCAAAATATTCAATTAAGAAGAATTTGATCTTAAACCCTTCAATCACTGTCAATATCGATAGAAAACAATACAATATCATGTACCACCCGGTCGTGATCATGTTGATAAGTCAGTCTCCTAAAGATGGTTAATTAACCAACCAGCTGTTGAGGGCAGATGGCTGCCTTCGCAGCGCTCATCGCTAACCACGCCCCCACACCTGACCACGCCCCTTCCCCTCGATTGGCTGTTGTCCTAGTCACACGCAGCTTCCATCCAATGAGCTTACTTATCGTGGGCGGGTCCCTTTGCTCTCCTGCTGCCGACACCGGGGAGCTAACGTGCAGCACGGTCCGTTAGCAGCAACGACACCACGGTGAGTGAGATAAGACACTGTTGCACACCGTCAGGTTACCCCATTTGGATTTTGTTGCGTTTTATCTGTCAAGTATCTTTGAATGGTTCGTTAATGTACTACTGTGTTGTAAATTATGCTCGTTTCGTGGGTGATTGATTCGGCTGTGTTAGGCTAAAGCTAACCGCTAATTGTGGCTTAGCAGTCAATGGGGTCTCGGTCAGCCTCCTCGACCATTTTGGTGTCTGATAAGCAACAGACTAATATTCAATCACCAAAACGTCTTTTCCATCTTCTTGAGGACGTTTGTTTCGTGATTGGGTTGTTAAACGTGATTAAGTAGTGATGTTTGTTGTATTTTGTGGTTTGTTCAGCGTGTCGGCGCGGCGCTGTTTCAAACGATGGATGATCGGTTTTGTGTTTTTGTGGGGGATGTTCGCCAGGCTCTGGACTGAATTAAAATGGCGTCTGTTTTTAATTCCCCTGATGTAGCTTTTATGTCTGGATCAAAAACCGTTTGGTCACTTTTTGTACAAGCTGCTCTTCCCTTTTTATTTAAGGGTTTGGCGTCAGTGGAGGTTTAACAGGTGTATAATTACTACAATGACTGATGTTGGCCTGGTGCCTTCAGGAGCTTGTTGATTTAGACACTAAAACAACCTCTCTCGGATGTATCCACCTACTTTGCCCTATTCTTGAATTATATTATCATTGTAAGGCTGAATTATCTCTCAATTTGAAAACCTCTTTTCTATGCTCCTGACATGCCTGCCTATTCAAGTAGATAGGTGCAGAAATAGATGTACCTGAGGGATCCCAAAATGGAGAAGCAGAGTATTTTAGGAGATAAAGATTAATAGAAGAAGATAGAAAAGACAGAATGTGGTATTAAGATGTCCTTCTACCAGCAAAACAAATAAACCATGCAATTAGGGCTGGGCGATGAAAGGATAATGATATATCGAAAATTTATTTCCCTTAATATCAATATAAAACATGGTCAATATGCTTTTCAATAGTTTCTGCCATGTCTTGGTAGACTTTATGAATAGGAGGGCTTGGGTGATATGCTTTTCTCCTGATTCCATTTCTCTACAATTTTTTGGATGCCGATTCTGTTTAAAGTGCGATTCTACGATATTGTCGATTTTCTAAATTTTTTTTTAAAGGTCCTTACACACCAGGACCGTTTTTGGCGTGCAATTATTCCGGACGTCTACACTTTTTTTCGAATCCGTATCCTGTCAATACAAGCGTTCACATCAGCAATGTTTTCCCGATATTGCAGCATTTATTCTTTAGGATCATGGTCGATTTTTCTAAAGTTTCGCATACGGTGTCCACTTCTGACCAATCAGATTGCGTGTTATTGCAACGTCAGATTCACTGGTATATTCAACATGGCCGACCGGCTGATTGTTTACGTGTCTGAGAACAGAGTGCTTTATGGTAAAAGACACAAATATTACAAAGATAAAGACCTGAAGGACAACATAGCGTCGAATCTGTTATATGATGATGTTTTGTGTGCTTTAACACTTTGTGAAATGCTTTTGTAAGCTAACTGTTGTTACCATGGTTTCATGGGCTTATCTTATCGCCCCTGATTGGCTATATGTGCTGACTGTTTGGCTTGAGTGTGTGATGATGTTTCCAGCTTTTCTAGCCAAGCAGAGGCGAAGGAGGCGGGACTTTCCCCGGGAAAAGTCTGCCCTGGGACGCGTCTTTTCCCCCCTGGAAAGTTGCAAAATTGCATCAGGCTTGATGTGTATTGTCAGGCCCATCAAAATTCACCTCAGAGAACTTCATAATTTCACATTCTATATTCGCGTCGCGTAAGGACCTTTAGTCTGCACTTTAAACACCAGTGAAACAGCTGAATGATTATGATTGTCTACTGACTACTGAACTGTACAGGAACCATATTGGCAAATATTGGTGGTTTAAGTTTAAAGGTCCTGTGAGTAGTTTTTTTAATGTTTATGAAATGGACTGAATTTAATATTGATTGTTTGTAATGAAATTCAAACGCAAACATGACCATGTGATGATATTTATACTGGAATTTTCAGTCCCCAAACCAGTGCAGCAGGAATGTGTCAGTCGAGCAGTTAAAGAAACAGTCCTGTTTTTACAGTTGTCCTGTACAATGTGTATAATAAGTTATCAGTTTGGCTGTTGAAAGTCAACAGGATGCGATTGTTCATCAAAAGGGACTACTTTGTCTATAGGAGGAGCCAAAATTCATCACAAAATGAACTTAAAAACTACCAGTATGATGAGGAAAGAGAGATGTTAAAACAAGAAAAATTATCATTCTGCAGAAAAATACTGTGGAAGAATTAAAGTTTAGAGGAATCTAAGGAGTAGAGAGCAGGAGAAGACATTCAACAAACGGTTGTAGCTGGGAATGGAACCAGTGACTGCTGCGATACGGTCTATATGTGGGCACAAAGACCACCATCAGTGCCCTGTTAATTTTCAACAAGCTGTCACCCATTTCTGAATTATTTGACAGAACCATTTGAAGACTGCTTTTGCGTTTTCTCAATAGAAGTATCCGCATTTTGCATGTGGGAAATGGAATTCGATTGCGATTGAGTCAGATTTGACATCAGGCATCACACATCTGCTTGTGAAAGCGGGGTTGAGTTTTGTCCCTGAGAAGTGTGAGGAGTTGTGTTAAAAGCTTTTCTTTGTTGGTTCACCTGGTGACCGTTTTATTTTACAAATGGATCAGCTATCTTCAGTGCCGGTGGCCTCAGGGTTGCTTGTTAATTCATTTCATCAGAGTAAATTTAGCCTGCCCTCTGTCTATCCGTCCTGCATTTGATTGTGCGGCGACCTTTTAAATTCTGGCTTTCCAGGTAATTTTTGTGTGTTTTGCATGTGTGTTCTGCTGTAGTGACGGACTGTACATAGTCACCTGCTGCTGAGCTGACCATCGCTTTTATTCGCTGGACACAGACGACACCAGTCCTTAGATCGACCATGGTAATGGTAATGGAACCTTTTTACTTCTTATTTTCCTTCGCAGCTCGTCGTATTTGTTCACGCGTGGCACAGAGAACCTGGTAGTAAAATGCCACTGTTACCAGGACAAACAAATGTGTCACATCTAAATTAAGCCACAGGACTGGTGCCAGCGCTCAGATACTCCAGCCTGCCCGGGGCTTTAGGTGCACATGCTGTAGCTTCCACATCCCTGCTCTCCTCTAAATTAGCTTTGGCTGCCCGTGTGCGCTCTGCTTGTGTAATCATTGGCATAAGATGCTCGGCCTCGACTAGAGACCTACTTTTGTGATATTCAAATTAATCAAATATTAGCATGGCAGAAAAACTAGGCCTTTAAACTTGAGTAACACTTTTTTTTTTGAATGTTGGAAAGAGTCTGTGTCACGAGGCGAATCAATGAAGTTAGCTTCATGACTAACAAAGTCAGAGCAATTCAATTTAAACGAGTTTTATTCTGTTAGTTACCCAATAATCCCGTAAGGCCTCTCTGCAGTCTAAACAGCAATGACCTGACATGCACCAGACATGTGTGTTGTCCCCTCTTGAAGCTTTGAACAACAAGAAACTATTCATCTATTTCTTGAAAATCTCAATCCCTTTTTTTTTTTTTTTTTGTCATGCTGATATTTTGTAGAAGAGCAACTGAAAGCCTTTTTTTCTTGATACACATTCCTGGTATATCGTGATACAAAATGATAAATTAACATTTCCCTTATGCTGCATAAGTTCATTAATTTAGGGTCAAACACACCTTAACACCATGTTAGACACCCCCTTCAGAGATGAATGTTGCCGACCGCTTGCTTCTCTAGTTTTACCAACTTTAGTAATGAACGCACAATAGCAATACACAGTGGTCTGAGGAGCCATCAACAAACCTCAACCAAAACACCTCTCTATAGCCACAAATAATGCTCAGAACAGCACCTAACTCCATCAACAGTACATATAGGGTCCTCACCATAGTACTAGCCACCAAACATCTTTTTAGCTTTGCCTAATTTCTTTAGCAAGGCGAGTGAACACAACTTACCTACTCTCTTCCAGCAGCCACTTGTTTGCAGCAGGACCTCAGCCCAGTCCATTACGGACTACAGCGGGGCGACACAGCTCAAGGAAGAACCTTTATGATCATTACTTTATCATTTCCTTGAATTAATAATCACCATATTAATCATTTTGCACTGCAGACGCGGAAGTTCTTCCGCCTTAGCGTCTCGGTCTGATTGTATTTCAATAAAGAAATACTCCTCAGACCGCTGTGTATTGCTATCGTGTGGTCGTTACTAAAGTTGGTATAACTAGAGAGGCAAGCGGTCAACATTCATCTCTCGAGGGGGTGTCTAACTCGGTGTTAAGGTGTGTTTGACCCTAAATTAATTTTATGCTGGAATATCCCTTTAAGAAACATTGGTGAGTAACAATCACAGTTAGGGCGATTTCAGCTGATTTAAAGCTGAAACTTTGAGTATTGCCTGGTCCTGACCATAGACTGTGTAATGGTCCCGACAGGAACATGGCATGATGGTTTAGCCAGGTAAAAAGAGAGACTGATTTGTGATACTGAAAACCAACAGATCTAAATTTCCCTTCCAATGTTGCTCCACAACACACCTTCAACCTTGAATTAAGTTGATTTTTCCTTTTGCTATAACTAAGTAAAATCATCCCTTTTGGAGTTCCATCACTTAGTTAATCTTACATCTTCAATAACTCAAGCTCCTTGTCCTGTCCGGTCATGAAACCTCGAGCTTTTCTTGTTTATTAACATGTTTGTGTCTTTTTTTTCTCCAGCGCCATCGCAGCATGCGAGTCTTCATGAACGATGACCGCCATGTCATGGCCAAACACTCCATTATCTACCCGACTCAGGAGGAGCTGGAGAGCGTTCAGAACATGGTGTCTCACACAGAGCGAGCCCTCAAGGCTGTCTCTGACTGGCTGGATAAGCAGGAGAAGGGAACTTCCAAGTCTGACTCTGACAGCCCCGACACTGATAAGGAGAGGTGAGGAGGTGTAAGGAGGTGTGAGGGAGTCAAATCTGCACAAGAATAATTTAATCCACCTGTCAGCTCACTTCTAAGCTCTCCTGTATTTCTCTGTTGGACAGTGAGCCCAAAGATCAGGCCACCCGTTCTCTGCGAGGCGTGATGAGGGTGGGTCTGGTGGCTAAGGGGCTGCTGCTAAAGGGGGACCTGGACTTGGAACTGGTGCTGCTCTGTAAGGACAAACCCACAATTAGCCTGCTGAAGAAAGTGTCTGACAACCTGGTTACACAGCTCAAGGTGAGAACTTGCCGCAGCACCATGTGCAGGCAGGCAGGCTTTTTAGAAGGAACGAATATTTGATTTGTAGACGCCTCGTTTGTTGCTGCAAACAACAAACATCTCAACCTTCTGGTTTTTGCTTCTCTTCAGGCAACAGAAGAAAAGTACGTGGTGACTCAGCACATCCGCGAGGCCAGCATCGTCATAAAAAACACCAAGGAACCTCCTCTCACCCTCACCATTCACCTGACGTCCCCTGTGGTCCGAGAGGAGATTGAGAGGGCTGCAGCTGGAGGTAAGCTCCTTCACCTGGGCCTCAGTCTCTTTAACACCCCCCTCCACTCCTCCAGCAGGGAGGCAACCAGGCTAGACAGATATTGTTTATTGGGCCTTCAATGGAGCTAGGGGACATGAATGCACTGTCACATAATGAAACCGCGCTATGCTTATAGCTCTATAGACTCTCGTAGTTCCATGTAATGTAATTGTACATTTTTGATGGCCCAATATACAGTATAGGGCAGGTAGTTCACTGACTGCAGAAGACATGGCTTTCTCTTGGATACCAACGAAATGAAGGCTTACTGAGAATTTAACCAAATATTTAAAAAAAAAAAAAAAAAGAGAGACCACTTTGTTTGCATGTGTTTTATCATTGATGATGACCGGTTTGCATTGCAGCAAAACATGCGACGAAACTGTCCTTGGTTGTTTGACCCAACAGTGGGCTACTGAATGTCTCTGATGTTCCTTAGCAGGGCAGCTCGGGGGTCACAGATAACGACTACTGACTGTATGTATAGATGGACAACCACCTCCTCCTGTCAGACAAGAGTGAAGCCAAAATACTCAAGACACGCAAGTCGGGCATTATTTTCCTGTAGCAAATGTCTAGACGCACACACAGTTATGGAGAGCGCAACATGTTGGGCTTCAGTGTCAGTGAACTTATACGGTTACATCAAGCTGTGTTTGTAGTTTAATTCGACAGCTCTCTAAAGTATGTGACAGTGTTCCAACTTTCAGCTTGTTTCTATTGGGTTTTCTTCAGTTGACCTGTTAGAAGAGAGAGCAAGGTAGGAAAAGGGTAACTAGTTGTAATTCGAACATATTCTGTCGTCTCTCTGGGTAAAGGTCTGGCTTGCAACTGTTAATGTGCAGAATGCCAAGAGTGGTTTGAGGTGTTCTCATGGAAGAGAAAATCCATGCTCATCTAAATTATCCAAGTCTTTAAGTCTGACCTGGAGAAATTTGACTTTGCTGTTCTAGTTTAACGTCTATATTTAGATTAAAACCCCACTTTCGTAGAACATACGCAGTAAATAGATTACATTTTTATCATCACATAAACGCACAGTGTTTATTTCTCTCTGAAGTACTTCCTCAGCTCAGCTTTGCATATCCCGTGCACACAGCGCTGCAAGAGCTGCATTTGCAGACAGTCGTCGATCATGGTAGCATTTCCCCAAGTAACAGGTTAAAAGTCAACATCCCAGGAAAAAAGAAACTTGGTGGAGGGGGTGTTGTCCATCATTTAATACAGTCTTTAATGACGACAATGAACACTTGGAAGATTCCAAATCCACGTGGTGATGCACATATTTCACAATAGATTGTATATCTTCTTAAATTAAATTGAAGAGAGATAATCTTGTGTGTTTAAAAACACTTACGGGTGTGTTATTTTTTGGCAGGTGTTGAACCTTCAACCTTATCTGTAGCCCTGAGCTCCCACTGATGCCCGGCTTGGGTCTTATATTTTGTAAGGCATCCGTTTTGCTGCAGTGTGGACCTGTTTTGATACCCACTTTTTGTGCATCTGATCATTTCTGCCTGTGGTTTCAATTCTGATTGTCTCTGTCAAGCCTTCTAGTTTGTCAATTTTTAGGGACGCTGGACCTTTGACCAACTGGCCGCTCTCTGTCTCGGAAGGGGCAAAGTGCAGTGTACCCAGTATAGGGGTCAAGGGGAGGGGCTCTACCTCCTGATAACACCAGAAAAAAAAATTGATACTCTTTAAGCTTTCATTAAAGACAGCCTCCCATTTGATGCAACCGATTATCCCTCAAGAAATGCACATTTTTCATTCAGGGATTTAAAAAAAAAAAGACTTTTATTATTCAATTTTACATTCTGTTGGGTTTTTTAAGTTAAATCTTAGCAAGCCAGGCTGTGAAAGCCCAAATAACCTGGGAGGTTGAGAGTGTTTGGTTTGGTTCTTCTGTGGAGGGGCCCCCTCCCCTTCCCCCTCCAGCCTGTGGTTTGGGAAGGCTGCCTGTGTTCCCCCTGGCCGCCTGACAGAACTCCCCTTGGTCAAACTGTACCTTGTCTTCTTATTCCACCTGCCAATAGAATCGCTTTCAGTCAACGATCCCCCGGATGTTCTGGACAGGCAGAAATGCCTAACTGCCTTGGCGTCTCTCCGCCACGCTAAGTGGTTCCAGGTTTGGATCTTGTCTTTATTTGTCTCTAAAACAGAAGTAGTCTTGAGTTTGGTCTTTATGCTGTTCGTTCTTTTGTCTTTTCTTTGGATGTTCCTGTGTTTTATTTTCTTTTTTACTCTTTGAGGTGTTCTTCCTGTAGTGAGACTCAATGATTTTGATGTTTGTTTCTTAGGAAACCTTTGTCATTACTCTGTTGTAGAGCTGCTTTGCTCAAATTAACACACATTACTGTGATGTGCCATTTAAAAAAAAAAATCAGTGCTGCTCTTTGGAGGTATTTGGTCTCCTTCACAGCTGTTTTCCTCAATCAGCAAACAAATCTGGGATTAATACACTGTGCGTCCAGGTGCAATATTTCTAAAGTGCCAGTGTTGGTGTGAGTGAGATGTTGTTGCTGTTTTCATATATGTGCAAGCTACTCGTAGAGCACCTTCTGCTGCCACATCCTGCAGTATGGCTGGGAAACATCTTAAAACTTTATTTTATACTGATCTATATGTTATAAAACTGCCAGTTATATCAATATCTTCTTTGAGAGAAGCTTAAAGAAACCAGTTCAATAGTGAGAAAGTTTTATATTTCATGTCTAGTTTTCAGACACCAAGCTTTATGACTTTTTCTTTGATTACAGACATCCCAAAAAACCTTGTTAAAATGTTGAATAAAGCAGCACCATGTCAAAACCAATGTCCCTTACACTTTTCACCAGCCAAAGGCGTGTTAGTAAAACAGAGGGGGAGAATGAGCACGATGAAACAGATGTGTTAATCAAATTCAATAAGTAACTTTCAGCAAATACAGATGTGTGTTAGTGATGCAGAGGGGGAGAATGAGCATGGTGAGACAGAGGTGTTAATGGAAGTTAATCAGCAACTTTTCTACAGACTTGTTAGTAAAACAGATGGGAAGAGTGAGCATGAAAAAACAGATGTGTTCGTTCATGTCTATTTGATACCTCTCTGCTGACTTAGTGTGTGTTAGTAAAGCAGAGTGGCAGGGGGAGCATGCCCAGATAGAGGCTAAAATCAAAGTCCCTTTTCAGCTTGTTACATTAGGATTCCTCAGTGTTCATTACTCAAACAGTTTTTACCTCAAGGACTCCAAGTGCTCCTATTTGCATTCATGTAACCTGTTTGTGGTAGGTTTGTAGTCTGGGTAGTACTGACTAGTCACCTCTCAGAGGGCTTTGGTACGCAGGAAAAACAGTCTTATTAGAGAGGAATCAGCAGTGAGATTTCCTGAGTTTCTGGAGGCGTCAGGAACAACAGATCTGACCTCCATTTAAAAAGTTACACTTTAAAAAGTAGTTTTTCTGTCCTCTCGAGGACAGAGTTAAGAACCCCAAATTTTTTGCTTTTTAAAATTTGCACCATAATGGACTGTCTCTCAGGGTTTACACTGTTGTAGTGAGCTCAAGGGAAGCCTCTACAAGAAGCAAAACTGAGACTTACTGCTAACTGATGAAGGGGTACTCTTCAGAGGGATGTAATGAACCAACAGATGATGATGATGATGATTATGTGTATTTTGCAGACATATTTGTGCGGGCAAATTTTGCTTCTCTTTTTAACCTTATCAAATGGTCACTGCTCAATTTGCTAATTGGACTGTAAACAATGCAGCACATGAAAAATGAGGTTATGGCTGAAGAGTTGGCCATTGTTCCCAGAGGCTCACGTTAACATTAGATGGTAGCCGGTGGGCTCAGAGATTGACATTACCACTTTATCCTCATCCTTTGACGACAGGAGTTCAGTAAATCCCACTTAAGGTTTGTTTTGGTGCCTTGTTGAATATTAGATATCCACCGCTTCACTTTGGTCTTTTGAGTCCAGCATTTCTTCACCATGCAAGCAAAAATCAGCAGACTAACCATCATTTGTCTATTAGTTTTTTGTTTGCTAGACTGTTTAGAGTCGGATCTATCCAGAGGGTTTACTCGCCCAGATAGCTTTTAAAAGTGTTTTTCTGTTTTATCACTTGTTATTTGAGCACTTTGTCATCCCCAGCTTTCACACTTTAACAGTCATCGCTCCATCTCTGCAGCTTTTGTAGAGTATGTCGCCTCAACTTCTCCTGCTCTCTGGCTGCTTCTGTTACTCTGTGTGCCACAAAATCTACAGGAATATTGCACCTTTAGAAGTTTGTTTCGGCTCTCACTGGTTTAATGTTAATAGGCACCTTCTGAAATAGCTGATTTTGTTCTGACATTGTAGCTGGTGTTACGTTTCAGGTGGCTTTATTTAAACGTTTGTACCAAGAGTAATTTGTAAGAATACCTTCTCTGTGAACTTTATTTTAATCGAAATCATGTCGGCCATTGTTTTACAGTCATAAATGTGAGGTATCATAAACAGACCTTTCATCTATAAAGTGACCAAACATTGTTCTCCCTTGATAGATCTATCATTTATAATGACAAAGCTAAACTGTCATAGTCTGTGTGGCTTCGTTTTTATTTTCCTGTCGTTTATTTGGATGTTGTTGATGTTGTTGCTGAGAGCTTCATGTTCTTCCTCTTCAACTAAGGCTTCTTCTCCACATGCCTCTCCTTCCCTCCCCTTCCCCGTTTGTGTCCACAGGCTAGAGCTAATGGGCTGCGCTCCTGCGTCATCGTCATCCGGATCCTGAGGGACCTGTGCGCTCGAGTCCCGACGTGGGCCCCGCTCCGTGGCTGGGTGAGTGAAAGCTTCGTAAACCTGAGTCATCGGAAAAGCTCCCGTGAAACATCATAACTGTTCCATATAAAGCGTTTAAAAGTCGTAGAATCTTGTTCGATATTCACGTTTTGAACTGTTATTTATATGCAGGCATACTATCATTAACTAGTTAAGAACTGTCAGTCTTCTAGAATAAAAAGTTTCTAGTTTTTTTTTTTTTGTTGAGTTGTACGAGGTAATTATCTGTTGTAAGTACGCTGTAAATCTCTATGGTTTCACAGCTATTTATGAGCGTGTGAAGGTGACCTAAAGATCAAACTAGAGATGCACTGATCCATTTTTCTCTGATCCAATCTGTTACCAATACTTGGGCTCAGTGTATCGGCCGATACCAATCTATTACCACTGTTGAATGAATGAATGAACTGTATACCTTGCCCTGTGAGTGAAGTCATCGGACTTGACATTAGCCTTGTTATAAAAAGGTTACAAATGAACAGATATAGTTTACTTAGACTGCATCAGAACGCTGGATCGGCGTTATTCATCAGATATTCGATCCAGTTAATTTGTCAATATCGGAGCCGATATCCGATCCAAGTATCGAATCGGTGCATCCCTCGATCAAACCTCATCACTGTCACTGATTTGAACCAGAATATCTTGCGGGTTGAACTGATTTTTACTATATGAGGTTCAAAAATGTCAGTCCCATGTTGTCTACTGTAGCTTTAGTTATCGGTCACTCATGATTCTCTACTACCTGGATGTAAACAAGCACAGCTGATAGATGGTATCTTGTTCACCAGCACAGTTTGGCAAAAATTTTAGACCGGCCAAGTCCTCAGAACTTCACTGTTTTTTGTAAACAACCAATACATAAGGTACCGCTAAATGTCAACCACCCTGTTCTCTTTTTGTTTTTTTTTACTTTATTTTTATGATTAGATGTTTTTACCTTAAACGAGGAGCGAAAGGAAAGTAACAAAGTCTTTTGGCCTCAAATGCAATAACTCACAAAAATGTTTGTTTCCAAAATGTAATAAAGCTGGGCCTTGGGGACATTTCATTTATACATCATATCCAACACAAATTGAAGAATGTGACATCTGCACAGGATAAGACGAGCACTTTCAGTTTGTTAAATTTGTATAAGATTTCCAGGGTTCCCAATACCCAATCCCAAATAGATTGTGGGTCCTTGCTGAGCCATTTTCTGGTTATTGCTTTTTTGCAACCAACCAATAGAATCTGTATCAAGTACCTGTCTTGTTTCCTCACCACCCTGCTCTCTTGAACTATGCTCACATGCTGCAGTTTGTCTCTGGCAAACATTTGGAAAATAAACTTGTGTGTAGTGTCACATGCAGTCTGCCGTTCCTCCAGAGCTGTTTTTGTAGCTCTGCTGCAGCTTCACGAGGGTTTACATGTGTTGCAGTTTTAGCAGCCTAAAGTGAACCCCGAGCAACATGTCTGCCCTGCTTATGTTTAAATCAACCTCAGGGTCAGGGGCCACTGCTAATAAGAAAGCTTGCCATTGTGCTGTGTGTTACTCCAGAGGGTGCATTGTGTGCTTGTTTACAGACAAGTAAACCTGCAGACTCAACATGCATCACAGTCAGTTCCTGTGTGCTTCGACTTAATCTTACAGCTTAGTCAGGGAAAATGAGAACTTGTCGAGTTCCACTTTTATTGCAAACAGCTAAAAAAGTATTAGTATGACATATTTACCTCACCATCCCTCCTCCTGTTGCACATGTGCACGCTGCAGCGGCGACGCTGAGCCAATTTATTGTTCAGCTGTAATTCTATCTAATGCTGTGACCTAAAATCTCTACGTGGAAGTGACCGAGATTAAAAATAGCACCGTCAAAGTAATTCCCTCCCTCTCTTGCTTCACAGCCTCTAGAGTTGATCTGTGAGAAAGCCATCGGCACTGGGAATCGGCCCATGGGGGCAGGAGAAGCTCTACGGAGAGTTTTAGAGTGTTTGGCTTCAGGAATCCTCATGGCAGGTATGTCTGCAAGGCCTCTTCTCCAGAGGTGTGAAGACGGTTTTATGTTCAGAGGGTTCAGCCTGTTCTTGTTCTTTTGAAAGTCAGATCTGCTGTTTGCATGTGTTGCAGAAGGAGCTGGAGTCTCTGACCCTTGCGAGAAGGAGCCCACCGATGCCATCGGTCACTTAGACCTCCAGCAAAGAGAAGACATCACAGCAAGTGCACAAGTGAGTGAAGAAGAAAAGTGTGTCCATGTTTATTTTAAATAGACCTGATGTGTGATTGACTTTGTTGGTCTTGTCTTGTCAGCATGCCTTAAGGCTGTCAGCTTTCGGACAGCTTCACAAAGTGCTTGGGATGGACCCCCTCCCTTCAAAGATGCCCAAAAAACCTCGCAGTGAGACCCCCATAGATTACACAGGTAAGCCCGACACCTAAGAGAAGCATATTTAAGCGAGTGCAATGACTACTTTCAAAAAAATACTCAAAATAAAATGCACATTTTGTATTTTTCAAAATTCTTTTCTGCAGTTCAAATTCCACCGAGTACAGCATATGCCCCACCGATGAAGAGGCCCATCGAGGAAGAGGAAGGAACTGACGACAAGAGTCCAAACAAGAAGAAGAAAAAGCTGCAGAAAAAATGTAAGTGGAAGAAAAACCTCAACAACTGTCTGAAAAATGGATTGTTTAAAGTTATGTGCGTTTTGGTTCAAAGAAAAACTGTCAGATTTAAAATGTGACCATATAAAATTTGTGATTTTTCCCTTTTTTGTTGACTAGTTGAATAAAAGGACCAATGAAAACATTTCTGGCCTCCATAATCCCTGTCTTTATGCTTCCTGTTTTCTCCTTTAGCTGCAGAGGAGAAGGCCGAGCCCCCGCAGGCCATGAATGCTCTGATGAGGCTCAATCAGCTGAAGCCGGGTCTCCAGTACAAACTGGTCTCTCAAACAGGCCCGGTCCATGTCCCCGTTTTTACTATGTCTGTTGAAGTTGACGGAAAGTCCTTTTACGCCTCCGGGCCATCAAAACGCACTGCCAAGCTGCACGTAGCTGTAAAGGTGAGCCCCGTATTCAGTTTCTGCTATAATTAAAATTCAGTTCATCACCTGATTTTCCCATTTTACCAGGTAATGAAAGTTCACATTGTTTGAGTAGTAATAATTCTGTGTGGGTGGTTACAGGTCCTCCAGGACATGGGTCTGCCCACAGGAGTGGAACTGAAGACTGCTGAGCCAGTGAAGGCAGAAGAGACTACTGTAGCAGTGGATGAAATGAGGCCAGTAGTCACACCTGTGGAAACAACCACTGCCACTACAGGAACAGCCAACACTGAAAACGCTGACGCTGCAGAGGTACAGAGCAGCACGCCGTGTACACAATGTCATGTTTGTGCTTCTAATTTCACTAACCGTCCGTCTCCGATTTCAGACTGCCCGCCAACAGGGACCAATTCTCACAAAACACGGCAAAAACCCGGTGATGGAGCTGAATGAGAAGCGCCGCGGCCTGAAGTATGAACTCATCTCAGAGACGGGCGGCAGCCACGACAAACGCTTCGTCATGGAGGTGGAGATTGACGGGCAGAAGTTTCAGGGGACGGGGTCCAACAAGAAGGTGGCCAAGGCTTACGCTGCCCTGGCTGCTCTGGAGCGACTCTTCCCTGAAGGCTGTGTGGCCGAGGCCGCCAAGAAGAAGAAGGGACCACCGATGGTAAGCTCAGGGAACAATGGAAAATACTGGTTTAAATTAAGTCAAGGCAATCAGTTTAAACGAATAACTTATAGGGATATTCTGGCATAAAATTGATTTAGGGTCAAACACTCCGTAAGAACGAGTAAGACACCCCCTCGAGAGATGAATGTTGCCGACTACATGCTTCTTTAGTTAGACCAACTTTAGTAATGACCGCAGGATAGCAATACACAGTGGTATGAGATGATAACTTTTTTGTCTCCTCATCAGCACGCTCCAGGCTTTGGCATGATGGGCGCACCTGGAGTCGGGGACTCAGCTCCACCCAGGGGTCGAGGAAGAGGAGGACGAGGTCGAGGAAGAGGGAGGGGCTTCAATAACGGAGGAGGCTATGGTCAAGGAGGTAAACGGATAGAATAGCCTTATTGTATCTGTCGGTTTGATTCTGTATTTATAAATGAAAAACAGGATTTCAAGGCTGTCATTTCAGCACCTTAACTCTGAGTTCTCCTCTCAGGGGGATTCGGAACATATGGATACGGGAACAACACTAACTCTGGATACAGTGAGTATATGTTTCATCTATTTTAATCCTGCTTTCACTGGATATGTGCTCTTTCTCTGGGCTGCAAACAGAATTGGATCTATCATGCAAGAAAAACAAAGCGAAGCTGTACAGTTTGTCAACATTTTTTCTGTGTCCTCTGGCAAGATGCTGCATTTGTCAGGACTGTAAATCAACTCGTGCTGTAATAAGGGAATATTTAGGCTGTTAGAGGAGATGGTTTCACTCCTCAAAAGAGAGAAAATGGTGATGAACATGTCGGAGTGTTCCCAGTTCAGTGATTTTACATTTCTCTGCTTTAAGCCACAGGATTGAATCTGTTTTTTGACAAACTCCTCTCCCTTTTTTGAGAACCAGTTTTCGTCCTTCTGGCAGCCTGTCTGAGAACTGACCTACCTGAGCGTGACAGGAGCAGAGAAATCTAAAAATAAAAAATTATAGTTTTTTAACAATCTGACCAAATGACGTACTCAACTGCCTCTTTATGGCAGGAAAAAAAAATCAAGTAAACATCTAATTTTGATATTTTTTTCCTTTCTCTGCCCTGTCTCACTCTTTAGGTGACTTTGTCTCAGACTGCTATGGCTACCACGAGTTTGCGACATAGACCCTCCCCCTCAGTCTTAAAAAAAAATATCCAAAAAACAGTCGAGTAGAGACGATTAAAAAAATGGACAAAATACTCAGTAGTGTTCCTGCAGCATCATGATCTCCTTTCCACACCGAGTCTACAACCCCGGGAACAGACAACGACTCCCCCCCCACTCCACCTCGTCATGGAGATGATCTGCCTCTGCATGCATGTAGCCTCAAATCACCTTCTGTTGGATGAACCTGAACACCCGGACCTCCCACAAACCACAGGGCTGATTCTTTGTAGAGACAGGGCACAGGGATTTGTGTTCACTCGGATCATGATGAAATGAAAGCCTGCAGAGGGCGGACAGCACACTGCCTTTGGGATTAAAAAATCAACAGCCTGCTCTGTCCTCTCTCCCTATCATTGCCTGTATATAAAGATGGACAACATGCCTCCTCCTCCTGATCCTGTTTGACAAAAGTGAAACCAAAAAACACTCCCAAAGATAGACACTGACTTTTTGAGTTTCGATGAATTAGATGTTTAGTTTTATTTTAAAGTTATAAAGCTGATCATGTTGCATCCAGTCAGTAGAGGGAGCTTCAGATATTTTGGCTTCACTTAAAGGAAGCTGTCATGTCATCCATCTTTTTATACCTTTCTTGTCTCTTTACTGTTTACTGGAATGATCAAACTGTTTTTATTTTGTTCTTCTACCTTTTTATAAGACTTCCGACTTGATTTCAGCATCTTCTATTCTGCTTTTAAAAACACAGCATCTCTTCTTCTGTTTTACCTGATTCTATTGTGTTAGCAGCGTCACTGAATTCCTCATGGTCTGACTTTAGAAGTGTTCGGATGTTACGGTTTTCTGTCCAGCAGTATTAGACACTGATTATCTGAGGCTGTTGACAGTGAGTTTGCACAAAGAGACTGGCTGAAAAAGAAAATCAGAAGTATGTTTGCGATGAAATGATTTCTTGCTCTAGCTGTTTTTTTTATATGTCTTTGTTTGGTTATTTTTTAATAAATGTGACATCTCCATACATAACTGCGTTCACTCAGGGTCTGGATTTAATTTCTAAACACAATTGATGTTCCAAAACCAATTTCCTTCTCAGATGTGACAGAGATCCCCTATGAAGAAGACAAAGTGGTCAGAAAAATTAGATTTTGCCAGAAAATGTTTATTTCTACAACACATTCACAAACATTTGGTAACAAAGTGCTTTAATGTGACAAACTGTCAGGACAAAGTTCAGATTATTTTGGGAATAAAGGTGTAATATTAGGGTATTTTAATGCTGACTATGAACCTAACCCTCTATTTACATTATATTGAAAAAAAATGGTTTGTTTTGGGCCGAGTAAAGCTGGAAATGTAAACACGTTTGCCCCACTGAAATTCGACTCAGTTGAATTCAGACGTGTTCTCTTGCACGTTCACACCTCAGTCAGACTCAAATTGAACTTGGTGTTCTGCACGTGTCCACATTTTGCATGCTTGGCTTTGATCTGAAAGTGGGAAATCATCCATTCAATGGAGGAAGTGAGGTAGTTAAGAAAACCTCAACAAAAATAAAGAAGGGGAGAAGAAAGACAAAGCTGTATTGTGTATATGACAGGGACAGGAGCATTTAAGATGTTTATATTTAAAACCAGTTAGCCTCTTGTTGATTTGCTAGTCAGTTGTTTTTGCACATGAGGTATTAAGTCAACCAGGAAACAGCCCAATAGTTATGAGCTAAAAGATGACGTGGCTACCTAGTGCAGTGTGGGCGAACACAAGGCGTCAATAGATCTGGTATCTGCTGGATTGTACTAGTCCAGTTAAGTTGCCCAATGGCGATATAACATAGAAAAACTGAACCATGCCTGTGAACATATAGAACTGACTGATTTTTATTCTATTTTTTGTAATTTTTTCTTAGCCCTGATATTAACGATTAAGTGGTTCTGATGTTGCTCAACACTAAGTATTACAGTTTGTTTGTGATGCCTAAACTCAATTGTAATTTATGATATATTCAGGGGCTGTTTCCTATACTGCTGTATTCACACACGGACGAGTTTCTGTTCTGACCAGTTCAGCAGTGCAGCCTTCAGTGTTGTCTGATTTCAGTTGCTGCGCTCTTGCTTTTAGAGTAGTTCAACTCATCGACCACCAATGCACTCCTTGTTGTCGCGTCTTGATCACCGACCAATCAGAATCAAGAAGTGGTGAGAGTTATAATGTCAGGTTTGCCAGCAACAGTGATAGAAGTCTGAATACACTTGATTTATGGAGGAACAACTTGCCTAAATCAAATATATAGACTATAACACTAAAAACCTGCTTTTACAGCTTTTAGTGAAGAAAATCCGTCTTTAGTATCTTAATTATAGCTTGTATTTTAAAAACGTGAGACCTTGAAAATTGTGGCTTTTCCTTTTTAAATATTCAAACATAATTTTTTTAGATTTGTCTTCGAAACATCAAGACTGCTTCCACATGGAAGTTTAGATTTTATTCTCTCAATATTACAACTTTATTCCCATAATATTATGACTTTATTCTCATACCAACAATTGTAGTATTATTTCAACTTTCCCATAACCTCAAAATTAGACACAGCTATCTCATGACTGTCTTGAAAATATCTTCTAGCTTTGCTCTCTTAAATTATAGCTTATTTTTTATAACAAATAAGTCTTGTTATGATATGTTGGATGTGTTCTGTCCATGTTGTGAATTAATGTTTTTTTTAGTGCAATTGTTCCTCCTACACTTACTTATTATTTAGACAAGGTAATCACAATCGTACAACCTCGCTTTTGCAACTACGAATCTCAGATTTATCATCTATGGGCCTTTTTTCTCTGTCCAATCACACAAACACAGGACTAAGAGTTCATCAGAAGTAGTAAAGTTTCTTTAAAATTAGCTCCACAACTGCAGTATAGTTGTTAGTAACGTCACACACTGTCAGAGACTGGTCCTGGTATCAGAAGAACTCCTTTATTCTTGTTTCTGTCCTTCTGTCGTTTGAACACATTTAAAGATTGTCACCATCCTGTTGTTTCCCAGATTACTACAACAACGGTGGCACAAATGGGGGAGCAGGAGTGCCAAGCAGTCCCTCAGGTGGCCCCCCAGCTAACACACCTCCAGGATCAGCTCAGGGCTCATACGGCTCGTACTACCAGAACGACGGAGCCTACACTGCCACGCCCACCACCAAAACAGCCAAAAAGAAACCCCCCATGCACAAAGGAGGGAAGGTGCCCTTTCCAGGTCCACCAGGAGCAAACGCTGGATCTGTAGGGGGGTACCAGTCCAGCAGCCCCCAGGGCCAGGGCTCCTACAACCAGTACGGGCAGGGCTACGGTCAGGGGAAGAAGAGTTTCAACCAGAACCAGGGAGGATCAGGGGGATACTCATACAGCACAGCCTATCCTAGCCAGGTGACAGGGGGCTCAGGTGGAAACCAGGACTACAGCTATGAAGGTGAGTTTGATTTCTTTTCAAGAACAACTTAAGATTTTTTTATAGCAGAAATAATTTTACAACACAGTCAACAGGTTCAATTAGCAGTAGAGAAAAGTTGTGAAAAACATTTAAACTATAAAAAAAAACTCACGACATTACGCTGTACATGTAGCGCAGGTGGAGATGCTCAAAGTAAACACTGTGGCAATATGCATAGTTACCCATGATGTTACCAAGCATGAGGACAAGATATGAAGTGCTCCTGCTTATTTGAGCATTTGCTGGGGTGTCTGTGACAGTCAGGGAATCTGAACACTGAGAGTTTCATCGACTTCGAACAGAATTAGAGAGTTTACTTTGTACATTTTGGTTTTCAGTTTGCTTTTGGTCTGATATCGTCTCTTCAGTAGGTTTGAGCCCATCGTATGGTCAGAAATATAACTCTAAATAGATCCCATTGTGATTCAGTAGCTGCTGAAAATGTTTGCTTTTTCAAACCTGTAATTGTTTAAGGAAATAGATCCTTTTTCTGGTTTTAGCTTTGTTCTTTTAAATTCAAAATTCAAATTCAACTTTATTTGCATGGCACTTTTCAGACAAAAGGATGTTGTTTAAAGTGCCTGACAAGCGCACTCAAAGTGAGAATTTAAGTTATATTGTTAAGGAGACATGGCATGACACTGAGACATTACGTGAGGAAAGAGCTACCTCTGGGAAACACTGGAGATAAAGATAAAAATGGTAAAGAGAGTAAAAGCTGATGGACAAGAAAACGGTATTTAATGAACAGATAAGTAAGAGCTCTATACCATGTTAAAGGGGTAAAAGGAGTAAAAACCTCTATGATGGGAATTAGAAAAAGACTAAGAACAATAACTAATAAAATGACATAAAAGAAACATTAAGAACTTAGATTAAAATGAACATTTGCAGTAAGAGAAATATAAAAAGGCAATAAATGAGAAGCCTGCTTAAAAAGGTGAGTCCTGAGCCTCTTCTTAAAAACATCAACAGTCTCTTCTAACAGACGCATACTTGTTCTGCAGGTTTCAACAGCCAATCCAGCTACAGCTCACAGGGAAGTGGAGGGGGTGGAGGAAACCAGGGCTTTGGAAACAACCACTCTCAGTACCATAACCAGTCTGGGTACGGCCGGGGTGAGGGCAACATGAACTACCAGTACAGATAGACTGAAGCGCTCCGTATGCAATCACCGGCGTTAGTGTCTCCAAAGAAAGCGATCGACGGCCTGACTGTGCTCTCTGCCTTCTCCATGTTTGCTTCTGACGTGTTTTTGAGTTTCACTGTGGGCACAAAACGAGACGTGTGGACTTTGTGAGTGTCAGAGCTGAGTTTAGTCTGTTTTAGTGCTTTGTCTCGTCCTGTTTTTAGGTTTATTTTTATTTTCCTTTAAAATCGTTAACTCACTCACTCTGACTTTGTTTCTTTGTTTTGTGGTGACAGATCATTTCTCTCATGTGAGATTAGTAAATCTTGTAGTTTTGAACTACAAAGGCTGATGTATTTTTTTGTATCTATTTAGTAGACCCAGATAGCTCCTTCTTTTCCGCTTTGCCTGTAATTTTGGCTTATTTTATTAAAAGTGTAATAGTTATTTTAATAAATGTTTTTTGAGATTACTGGAAAATACATTCTGATGTTGACTCCACCTTTCCGCTCAGTGTGTCTCTACAGCTGAGTGGGAGTTATCCTGTTCATGTATAACAAACTGTGTTTGTATCAATAAATGATTTTTATTTTGAGTACAGGTCTTAATCAGAGTCTTGGCTTCTTTCCTGTCTCCTTTTGGCTTAAGATTTCTAAAACTAACAACTTTTCTAAGTAATGGCTTCAAACTGCTACACAACAATGTAAAAAGCATTATAATATCTAACCCCCCTAATTCTTTACTTAACAGACCTTACTTTGAAAGTTTTAGTCCGGACTAAGTCTTACCCTCTGAGTAATAAACAGCTAGTCTAGTTGCTTTGTAGACCTAATTTCAACCGTCTAGATTCTGTGTATTTTTAGATGGAATTTAGATGTTGCACTTTAAACTGTTATTCAATAACTATTTATTTCAAAAAGCAACTGTGAGTTGCATAACTGATCTCCAAGTACTTAACCAAAATAATTATGATAGCCGTTGAGCAATATACAGTGTAGTATAGATATAGCCCAGATTTAGGCTTGGTCTAAACTTGGTCTAAATTTAGACGTCTAAAAAACTTATTTTTAGACCTGTGGTAGCCTGATTTTAGACCATTCGTCTAAGCTACATTTAGACGTCTATTAGACCTCTATTAGACCAAAAACCGCTCAGTGGGCAACTTTCGCAGCTTTTTTCTAGATCAATAAAACGATCAGCGTTTAATTCAGGTCTTCTGCCATGTACCTATTACAGCCTGTTGACATTTTTCACTCCAGTGTAGCATCATGAATGTCTCTACATTGTCCAGTGAAGCATTTGCCCAGTTTTCTTTAATTTGGCTGATGTCTCCTCCATTCAGTTCTCCCACTATCTTCACCCTCCTTTCTTTTGCAGTGATTTTCTCCTCCCTCTCAATTTCTGGTCATGGAGTCACCAGCAGAGGGCACCACTGCCCTGCAACAAGTAAAATCCTACAGAGAGTAAGACATTTAAGAGCCTCTCTGTGACTTTCTAATTTGTTGCACAGGACAACTTCAGATAATGAAAGAAAAAAAAAAAACTTTCCATGATGAAGGAGAGTATTTGTTAAACACTGATGTTGTATCCTGTCGAGAAAATTTTAAAAAATCACACCTTGAGTTGTTTTCTGCTGAGGTATGAATCACATGATGTAAGGCTGTGAAACTGAAGACCTTGATTAAAATGTGCAGGACCTTACTGGATATTTTAAAAACCATTTATCTATGTCCTTTTTCCAATAGTTAGAAGAAATAACTGAATTAATGAAAAGGGGTCATAGTCTAAATTTGGCAAAAAAAAACCTATTCAACAAAGAATCACACAAGCCTCTTATTATACGGACTCAGTTTATGGCTCTTCTTGGTGTCACTTCAAACTATTCTGCTTGACTCACAATCAACAAACAGCAACATTAATGAGTGATCAAAGAGACAACACACTTTGTAGAAATTCATTTACATACTCATCAGTATGTTCAAACGAGTGGAGTTGATTTAGTCTTGGGTTTTTTACAGAGCTGCTACGTCTGATATCAATAAATCTAACAACATCAAGGCTTTGCCACATGAGCACCTTTCTCTCCTCTATCGTCTATTTGTCCGCGTTATCAACTTTGAACCACCGTGCCCCGTTAGAGCCACCTATAAACAGTCTTTCTGGGGTTCCTCTGGATCGCTGCTGCAGACGTTTTAGTGTTGTGGATCTGCCTGCTTCCTAGCTGCCTCAACTACACGCATCAATCTCACCTCTGTCCATCTCTCTCTTTCTGCATCTCCCTCTATCCTCTCTCTACACTCAGTGCAGAAGCAGCAGATGACTGTCTATATGAGTTATGCTAAAGATTTCTGCCTGTTGAAGGAAGTTTTTCCTCTCCACTGGAACTCTCTAAATGCTGCAAAGTGCTACACTCATGGTGGAAGATGGAATGAGAGTGAGTCTAGTCCCATCTTTACACTGGGTCTTTGTAAATAGAGTCTCGTCTAGCGTCTTGAGATAACACTTGTTGTGAAAATGTGCTATTTAAATAGAGATTGATTGACATGTAGGCGGTTTTCCTCCTCTGTTTTCCAAAGATATGCTGTCTCCCACCAATAAGTGGTGATAATCTGTCTCTGTGGTGATAGCCTGTCTCCGCACAATGTATGTTACAATGTCATTAACAGATGCTTTTATCCTAAGTGACATAAACTGTATTTGAGAGTAAGAACAACACAAGCAAAGACCTAAACAGAAGGAAACAACATGAGTAAGTGTCAAAACAGCTCAAAGTGCACTTGGGCATAGTGCTGTCATGCACTGTTGAAGGCGATGCACTTCCTTTTGTAGTAATGTGTCATCATCAACATCACCACCCCATCAACTAGAATAAAATACCGTCCGTTTAAAGTCACAATGACCCTGTCGTCATGTACAGAATAGAGAAAATACAAGAGACTGAGTTAGATACACTGTAAACCATACTACTTATAAAGAACTGCACGTTTTTCCCTTCATCAGCAGCCTGCTCATGTGCACAACGAACAAACAAACAAAAATTCCCAAGTGCAACTTAAGTAGTGAAGTCAGCATCTTCCAAAACGTTCATTTCTGCTGTCCCCACAAACACACAGAAAACAGAATTTCAAAAATGCACGGTGTCAGTAACTCCACACTCAGTTTACATGTGTATAAAAGGTCTAATCACATCTAAAGAGCTACATCTTTATTTTTATACTTTATTTTTATGATTAGATGTTTTTACATTAAACGAGCAGTGAAAGGAAAGTAACAAAGAAGGTCGCAGACAGGGTCGTTACAGGCTTCAAATGCAAAAACTCACAAAAATGTTCTTTTCTAAAATGTAAATCCAAAGCTGGGCAGTGGGGACATATTCATTTATACTTCATATCCAACACAAATTGAAGAATGTGACCTCTGCACAGGATAAGACGAGCACTTTGAGTTTGTTAAATTTGTATAAGATTTCCAGGGTTCCCAATACCTCTCAAAAAGTCCATGTAGATTCTCATTCATCCAGGTCATGGTTTTCTTGAATAAGGTTTTCTTCAAGAAAACCATGACCTGGATGAATGAGAATCTACATGGATATATTGGATCACACTTTGGGTTGGATACCCTTCAGCTGGTCCGGGAGCACGAGAAAACTTGCAGGATAAATATCTGCTCCTCACACTAGCAATTTTAGAACTAAAGAAGAATCTTGGATAAGAGGCGGAACGTCTTCTCAACTCTACACAGTCCAGTTGCCTGTTTTTAAGTCTTCAAGAATACCTCTCAAACTTCTTACTCCATAATATAAATCTCCCCTATGATCTCTGTACATTTCAAAATAGATGGTGGGTCCTTGCTGAGCCATTTTCTGGTTAATGTTTTTTTTGCAACCAACCAGTAGAATCTGTATCAAGTAAATGTCTTGTTTCCTCTTGGTTTTTGGTAAATTTCCCAAGTTAATAAGACTGAGAGAGCGCTCTATATCTGAACCTAGGATTGAAGTGATTTCTTTTATCGCACATTCCCAAAATGGTGAAAGTGCAGGACACTCCCAAAAAATGTCCAGCAGATATATTGCCACATGTCCTCCAACAGTGACCAAGCTCGGGCCAAAGAGCTACATCTTTAAGAACAACCGTTTACATGTGGACTAGGCCTAAGATGACCAGTCTCAGTGGTAAGAACAAGGCCACAATCAGGGATCCAAAGAACCAAGTGACTTTAAGCATGGAGAACATCTGCAGCAGTGCTCTGACCAACAGTGACTGATCTACCCAGCTCCTGAACTGACTCATGATGAATGATGGTGGTGTAATGGAGGTAATCGATGCTCTGGTCCTTTTTTTTTTTTGCATACGGTCTATCATGAGGACTGGAGCATCTTACCCCTATCTGCCAAAAAGTATCAATAACCGCTGATTGAAGCTGTTCTGGAAAAAGATAGTCATGCTAAAGATGCTCTCAGAAATATAGAAGTGCTTCAAACTGAAACAAATCTCAATATGACTTTGAACACTTCCTGCAATGCTCGCTCTGTGCAGAGGTATCAGGATGAGTGATTTTTCTTTGCACTTTGCTGTACATTTTACACACTGACATCACCTTCATCTTTATATCTAATCTCAATAACGACGCCTCCTCTGGGTATTATATCTATATTCATGGGGACTGGACTTCCTAGTTGCTCCCCTGAGACCATCCATCTATTCATGATACGGAGCGTGAGTGTGAAAGCAGCAGGCGATCTGTCATTCATGCTATTAGTTCATGGTTATCATCCGCGGTGGCCAAGGCCATTAGCCCAGAGACATTAGCAGCAGCCATCAGCAGAGCCATTAGCTCCTCTGGCTGCTAAAAGGCTACTGTCCCTCACAAAGACTCATTAAGGAGAGGAGAGATGGCCACGAATGAAGACGGAGGGAAGAGGAGGGAACACGGAGACACTAACAGAGAGAGAGAGGGCAATAAAGGATGGAAGTGAACACCTATATCATGTTAATTGTTCACTGTGTCATTTCTCTCCACTCTCCATCTGCAGTTAGTGTAGGATGTGCACACATTTAATGTTCCTGCAGTGTTTTACATTCTTCAGCACGGGTTTGGCAGCGTTTGAAAGGGCATAAATTTAAATTGAGGGTGTCAGTCCCCTATAGATACACCTTATACCTGTGTTTCCATGTAATGAAAGAAATCGGCACTCCTAGAACTTGTACTGACAATTCCTGTTTCTAAGAAATATCAAGAGATTTTACACAGAGAAAGTCATCAACATCAGAGGAATAATTAATAAATAAAGATATATGCTCATAAAATGCACCATCCCCCTGATGCCCTGAGAACTTCTATTGCAATAATTTATAACTACAGATTCCTTAGGAGTAAAATACTCCAGTTTTCCTTTGTAGTATATTTATAGTATATTTTCCCCAGTGTTATTTGTGATCTACAGTAAAACTGCGATTTACAGGGAGGGATATGATAGAACTGATGGAAGAATGTAGGGGTGCACTGATCACAATTTTCTGGCCCATCACCAATCTTTAAAAAGCTTGACCTGCCGACCTGCACACTCCATGTCCTCCAATAACATGCACAAGCCCAAACAAACTCAGCGTGCTACAATATTGGACAGTAGAAACCAACCAGAAAATACAGAAAACACAAGCAAGAAAACGAAGTAAAAACCGGAGACTCTGGCGGAATAACGGCGCTTAAAAAGGAGGTAGATCACCCGGACAAGAGCTAAGAAGCCGGGTCAACGTCAATGAAGCTTAAACAATGGGGGACGCTTTAGGGACCCTGTGACCTTTCAGCTGGACAGGTAAACCGCTGTAACAAAGTAAGCCAAGTGTCTGTAACAGAAGTGGTTCTTGTCAAACGGGACCTGGGGCCTATTCTACGAACCATGATTACTGCTTAGCGAGGTAACTTTGAGGGTAAGTCCAGGGTTTCCTGTTCTACGACGCGGGTTCACTTCTTAGTGAGGCAAGTCTCCATGGCAACGTATGCTGAAAGGCTAACCTGCTCTGGGGTAGGTTAGGTTCCAGATTGAACTCACCGAGAATAAAAACCCCGCCCACTGACCAATGAGCTCTCTCGAAAAATGGCTTGTCCGTTCTTGGAGGATCCTATAGACCTCGGTGCTCGCATTGTCCGAGGAGCGCGTGAGAGTTTTCAGGGACCGCATGGACCCACTTACTTTTCCAGATGACCACCTTTATGAAAGGGTTATATGGCCGACATATCACACAAAAAAATGTAAAGATGATAGGAATGAACAAATGAAAGAATTCATCTTGGAAATGAATTAGACATGTCTGGTGCATGTTAAAAGCGCATGTTGAACAGTGCTATTTCAGGGTGATAATGGCATCAAAGAATTTTTGCGCACTATATTTACGCATTGAAACTGTCTGCATTTTTCTGCCAGCATTCCCTCCGTGCTTTTGCAGCAGCAACGGTGTTGCTTTTGAGGTTTACGATAGACTTGAATTCTTCATACTTTCTCATGATCGTCTCCTTTATAAAGTACGCGGTCCTTCGCTCTCCGGCCTGCTCTGACGCTCCAGACTGGTCCATGTTCGTGATTGGTCAGATGCGGCGAGCTCCGCCTTACATGCGTGCACGCGCTCATAGCAAAGCTGGATCCACTTACGAGGTTGATAACCAGCATCGTAAGATCGTTTAGCGAGACCGCTGGCTACCGCGCTAAGTTGAGCGAGGTAGCTCCAAGGCTACCTCGCTAGGTTGAACTTGCTTCATAGAATAGGCCCCTGGTGCGTGTTGTAGCGCTGCTAAACTGTTTACCTCGG
Organism: Xyrichtys novacula; assembly: GCA_962446985.1. Lineage (NCBI taxonomy): Eukaryota > Metazoa > Chordata > Actinopteri > Labriformes > Labridae > Xyrichtys > Xyrichtys novacula. The sequence goes on along the minus strand of OY660879.1, from coordinate 9,961,192 downwards.
GTCCTGGACTATGTCACTTTATCCTAGTTGCAGAAGTCCTGCAAACATTGTGTTTGCTGGTAGTCTGTTGACATCTACAGTAGTACCAATGCTTTTTACTTTCATGTTGACTTGGCCCCATTTGTAATTATCTGCATTATATCTGAATAAATACAAGCAAGCGGGAGCGTCTGTTTGTGGGCGGGGCTTGCTGGAGCAGAGAGAGGAGAGGAGGAGTTGAGGGGAAAACTGGTCGGGAGAGGTAGTGTTTACATTCAAGATTTCTCCCAAAAACAGGCACTTCCTCAGATCCTGCCTACTCCACCTTTAACAGCAGCACCTTCTTTATTTCAAACATTTTTTACATTTATTGTCAACTTTTGCATATTTCCAAGCCTGCATCATTCATAACTTTGTAGGTTGTGACGTCTAAAAGTCTTAGGTTGTTTTTAGGCCACTGTATTAGACTGAAGAGAGTGACATCACAAACAAGTCATTTGAATGGTAATGCTAATTTGCTGCTGCTGCTTTCAAAAACCTATATGCGTGTTTTTATGCTTTTCATAACAGGACAGCTGTTGCGTATTCGTACACCAAAGAAAAGACTTTGACAGAAAACAAAAGAGAAGGAGCAAACCAAAAACAGGATATGAGAGCACTACGGTTTGAGCATTACACGCAGAATAGAGATGAACAGAAATGATGGAGTGAAAAAAAAAAAAAAACAGGAGAGCGGGAGAGAAAAAATGAGGGAGGTGAGTTTACCCTTTGACCCAACGTTCCTGTCTACCCCAGATACTCGGGGGCCCCTGACAGACGCTTAATGCCTCACATGGACACACATGAATGTATGTTACACACATATACACACTCATACACATGGACACGTACATGCACTGTAGCTGATTTCTGCTGTGCCTGTGTGGGCGGCTAATTTCATTAGCAGAGAGATCAGGGTGCTAAACCATTAGCTCTCATCTCTGTCCTTTTGTACTTTTTCTGCCATCTTTCTCTTTTTCCTCTGCATAGGTTGACTCAAAATGAACTGACATATGGATACACCCTTGCACACACACACGCATACACATGCACAGACGCAGAGACACAAGCTGGATGTCAATAGGTTTGTTTTGGAGCGAGGATCAGGTGGTTCACTATGTAGGTCAGAGGGAAAAGAAAAGGAGAGTGAAGCCGTGTCTCAGTTTCCTCAATAATTAATCAATCCTTTTCTCTCTCCGCCTGTCTCTCACACACACATGCACACACATGCGCACAAACACACACACACACACACAGAGTGAATGGAAAAGCTGGGGGGCAGTCAGGCATACAAATATGAGCCGAAGAAGAGATAGACAGTCAGCCGCATATGAAGTTCTGCAGTTATTCGTCCTCTGGGAGCCTTTAACTGTGATAATCACCTCCAGGAGCTCTTAGCAAGCTGCTGTCATCACCCGTGTGTGAAATTTCAGATTATGTGCTCACATTTAGGGAAGTTTTCAGAGAGGACGGTTGCACGTGCGAACACCTGCACAGCCGCTCTTGAGGAACCACGCTGTGTCCTTGTGTTTCGATTTACATGTGAAAAAAAAAAGGAAGCTGGTGCAGAGTGAGCTACATCTATCACTAAGTGCATACTCAGATGCAGGCTGGTGACACAGGATTTCCTGCTGTAGGCGTCAGCTCAGGGAAGAAGAGGAAGTGCAATCTGCAGAGGCTCATGGTAGGGAAGCTTTGGTGTGTTTTATATTGTAATAAGACTTTAATACGAGGAGAGAAGCACCGCATACACAACAACTAAGACAGACGCAAACAGCACTAAATCCATAGATGAGGCTTTGAATAATTTAACAGATTTACCAAATAACTAAAGGTGACAGTTTTTAGGGCTCAGTCTGTTTGTATCTGAGATTCTGGTGAACCATCTTTCCTGACACAGAGTCTGATACCCAGACTGCCTCTCCGAAAGCAATGCAATTATAATGCACTCATAAATTTTAGGGATGCACTATTTTGACCATAAAGTCACTTATATCCCACTGAGCATTTTTTGCTCTAAAAGAGGTCTAATAGACGTCTAAATGTAGCCTAGAAAACTGGTCTAAAATCAGGCTACCACAGGTCTAAAAATGCTCGTTTTCTAGACGTCTAAATTTAGACCAAGTTTAGACCAAGTCTAAATCTGGGCATTATCTATACTACACTGTATATTGCTTGATGGCTATCATAGTCATTTTGGTAAAGTACTTGGAGATCAGTTATGCAACTCACAGTTGCTTTTTGAAGTAAATAGTTATTGAATAATAGGTTAAAGTGCAACGTCTAAATTCTGTCTAAATATATACAGAATCTAGATAACTGAAATTAGGTCTAAAAAAAACACTGGACTTCTAATAGCCGTCTATTGCTTAGTGTGATGATCTGCTTTTAGAAACACAGAGGAACCAAATGGTTAGAGAGTAAAAATGGTGTCACTGGTGTGGATTATTTCACTGTTCCAGAGCAGGATGGCATGACTGCAGTAAGCGAAACACGCCACAACTACTAGGAGAAGAGGGAAAAAGTACAAGAGTTTGCACAACCGATCTTTCAAGTCAACTGAGTCAAGTCATCATTGCTATGAAGATGTATTGAAGAAACATGGAGTAGCAGTAGCCACAGCTAGCATGTGCACCGGTAAAACAGCAAGTGCCATTATGTAGATTTTAAAGTAATTAAGAAAGATTTACAGAAACAACACTAAAGCGCCAAGATGAATGACTAACTGGGATTTTCAGGATTGACAACCAACTCTTTTCTGAGGTAGAAGACCAAAGATTTCACCTGCTCATGTTGTATTTATGTGGTATACCGAGCTGTGGCTACTTTGCAGACATCTCTTTACCTGCCTTGTATAATGTGCATTCTACACTCTTACATGGTCTGATCCATAGGATGTGATACCACATGGTATAAAACTGTACGATATGATATGAAACAACACTGTTTTGACTGTTTTGGTATGATACAATTATTGTCAATCTGATGTAGTTTGATACTCTACAATACAAAACAATGCAATATGATATATTATGATAAATGCAATCCTATGCTATGGGGTACAATTAAATTTGCCAAGATACAGTTATGTTACACGATATAATGGTTTGTTTTTAGTTATTTGTGTCTATGTTTTTAAATTAGTTTTCAAAAACATTGAAACTATATTTTACTTTTTAATTCTGCTTTTATTTTATCCATTGTTTTAATTGTTTTTTGATAGTTTTTTATGTCTAGTTGTTTTGTCTACTTATGCACAGCACTTTGTTCAGCTGTGGTCGTTTTAAAGTGCTTAACAAATAAAGTTGAGATGAGTTGAGTTGATATGTTATGATATGATGCAATAGAATACAGTCAAATACAAAACAGTTTTGTATGATATAATACTGCATTCCAGTTGTACTCGGAAGTCGGGATTTCCAAGCTCTGAGTCGGAAATTCATCTGAAACGCCCCCCTGAAGTCGGATTTCTGACTTGGAAAGTCGGATGATCCTTGCCAACCCTGACTTGATGATGTCATAATCCAAGATGGCATGCCATGGTGTTTGTAGATTAAAATACTGTGTTGTGTGTTGTTTACAACTAGTTTCGCTAACAACAACTAACAACCGCTGACAACCGCGCACAACTGACAACGGCCAATGACAGCTGACAATTGTTAACAACAGCTAACAACAGGTAACTGTAGGCGTCCATCTTGGTTTTCCGACTTGTAGCTTCATTCCCAGTTCCAACATCCGACTTCCGAGGTAACTGGAATGCAGCATAATTTAACTAGATTTACATTGGCTATGACTCAATACAATATGGTGCAATAAGATGTGATTTTATTACTACATTTGTTTTGTGCCTTTGCAAGCTCCAGCAGTATGAGTTGTAACCATCTGATGCTAAGCTGAGATCTTGAATTTGGAAACTGACCATAAAACAGTGTGAATATACATGTCAGCTTATGGATTCTCTATACAAACAAAACTAAAAAAAATGTTGCTGTTATTGTCATGAGGGGAGTTTTAGAGGAAGATAAGGTAGGAAACAAGGAAGAAGGAAATGACGGGGATGAGCAGGGAGGTAGGGGTGAGGGGGGAGGGGGGAGGCGGCTCTGAGCCTGAAGCAGATGGGGAATAAAAACAATGAGGGAGCTGTAACATGATGGGATTCCCCTACATTCCCCTGTTTGTCTGAGAGCGAGAGGCCAGCAGTGACAGCAGAGAGCGAACACACAGCCGCTCTGTCATCTGCAGACATGACGACCGACGCACACATGTTTAAGTCCGTATACACACATTCACACACACAGAGGGTTAATTGTCATGGGATGTTTCTGAATCATAAAATAAAACCTCCTGTGAGAGAAGGAAAAGCAGATCCACCTCCTCTCTGGTTTAGAGGTGCAGGAGACTCTTTGTTTGGTTGGACTGGGAACACAAAGCTGCTGATGAGATGAGTGAACACAGTTATGAACACATTGTGTAACTAGTTGCGCAGTGCAGAGCTGTTCGACCTTACACAACAGACCCAAATAGTTCCCCTGATACACACTTACTCACACACACACACACACTCTCACAGGCATGTTTTGGTCCAGCGCAGTAATGGGGTCAAAGCAAGCTGGCTCAGAGCTCTGCCTGTGTGTGTTTGCCTTCAGGCCTGATGCTCCCCCCTTCCTCCTTCTGCAGCCTCAGGTGGATCTGTTCACTTTCACATTTTCACTGAGCTCCTAAAAAGTTCTCGACATCACCCGGGGGGCATGCATGTGAATACACAGTTGTCTGAATCCATTTCTCCAAACTTAAATCAGGTTTTTATCCACAATCCTTCTGGTAAAAAAGTCGCTTTAATGCCCGAGTGAGCCGATATGGCAGGTAATGGTGTGGAACACATTTCACGGGTGAGTTGGTAAGGTCATGAGGTGGCTTTCGGAGAGTTAGTTTCTCTTTTACTAACTTCTCCCTTGGTTGTCTCAAATAAGGTTTTGCCATCATAGTTACATATTCTCCCAAAATCTCTTCAAAGGAAGTCTTAGTGGGTGTTGATATTAGCGCCCCCCTGTGGACAAAGACTGAGCATGGTGCTTGATCACCCAGGACTTGAAAGACAAGCTCTGCCACCAGCACATCAGCTGACAGCTCCAATCGTGGAGTGTTAAAATGACTTTTTAAACGCCCATTTCAGCCAGCCTACACTTGCTGATGCTCTGTGACCCCTTTGCAGTCCGCCTCCACCCTAGCTCCTCTTTTCTATGCTGTGTCTGTTTTTATCAGTGTCATGTATCCGCTCTGTTCTGTCTGGGGTCTTTGCTGCTGCTCTCCCTGCCTTGGCTTTTTACATATGCACATGAAACTGAGGAGAGGGGCGCTCTCTCTGCTGCAAATTTGGCGTTCCACATAAGCATGAAGAAGGGCGGGGAGCTCATAAAATTGAGCCATACCTCTGAATATACCATTGCTTATAAGTTATTTATTCTTTTGTCAGTAGTTGTCCTGACTAAACTGTTTTTAAAAAAGAGAGGATGTCATTTTCTTCAGTGAATGCAAGTAACTTATGTAGCTTTCTAGAGTCAGAGTGCAAAATTTTTCATAGGTACTTCGGGTGACCATATTCTGACTCTCCAAAAAGAGGATGTGACTACACGGGGGCGGAGTAACAGAGTCGCACAAAGTTAATTTTGAGAGTTTTTCGGGTCGAATTGAGTGTCTTTTATGTGCTTCTAACTCAGTAAGTCCACTTGACACAAAATTGAAACTCTTATACAAAACCGTGGACATTTGAAGGATTTTATAAAATTCCATGGACAAGCCAGGAAAACAAGCCCCCCAAAAAGAAGACATGTCTGGGTAAAAGAGGAATATGGTCACCCTATAGTTACTGAACTTTCGTCTGACACACAACCAGGCTTCCACCGTCCTGAGACAAATAAATAATATTGTTGATTCTCAAAAACTTCAACTCTCAGGAATTACCATATAAGGTCGATGATTAGACGTGAGTTCTTGTTGGTTGGCCCTGATGTACTGTATGTATGTCAACAACAGACTAGTAAAGGTTTATTTATCTGGAAAATAGAAGACAAACTGAAAGTGATGGTGTAGTTTATCTGTCCGGAGTAAACAGGAGTGAAAAATAAATTGTGCAAACACTATAAATCTTCAGAATGAAGTCAATCTCAACCGTGTTTGATGTAAGCTGACTGAAATGGCGTGGAAGAAATCCATCTGTTTTGCGTTAATTTACATCTTTGGGAACTAGTGTGGATGCAACCTGGCATGTGAATGGAGCAACTTATTATGAGATGAGTAAACACTAAACAAGGGTCCAAATAGTAGGGAATAAAGCAAGTTAAAAATGTATTCGTGCTGATGAGAAAACCAGATGCAGTTAAAATCATTCAGTTCTTCATACTGTTTCAGTAGTTTGAGCAGAAACACACATGTCGTACCTATTATGTTCAATACTGTAAGATAAACGTTTTCTTGTGTGCAACCTGAGCTCATCAGTCACACAAAAATCACACAGACACAGATGGGCAAACCAGGACCACTGCATCACAGAAGATAGCTGTGGCTTTCTCGTCATGTTTAATGAGTAAATTCAGCTTGACCTGGTATTTGGCTCTTCTCACGCAAGGGTACTACACGCACGCACGCACGCACGCACGCACGCACGCACGCACGCACGCACGCACGCACATGCGCGCACACACAAGCACACAAACACACACTTATTGCAAATAAAAGTTAAAAGAGTAGCTTGTTTTCTGTGCACTTGAATGTGCGCTTGTCTGTTGTTGTACGTCGTATGTGTGGTTACAGATACACTGCATGCATTCATAAGGCCGAAAGTATTCTGACTCAGTGACTTTTGATTATTTTTTTTGACCGAATTGCTAAAAATGTGGTGTAAAACAGAGTAATGCTCTTCTCCGTTATACCAATTCCATATCAGCTGTTTTCTAGAGAAGGTTTCATACTTAAACCCAATACATGGACTTTTTAACTGGTCAACTCTACAAAAAAGTCCTATGTATGTCTGTACTGAAACTTTAAGTGTGTCAATTTAACACAAGAAAGTTTCTTATTTGTCAAAAAATCCAAGTAGGGTTCTTAAAGCATAATTCGTTTGTTTGCATACACTTAAAGAAAGATAAAGATATTATAAAGATAAATCCCTGATTTGGGAATCAAATAAATGCATTTTAATTTACCTTGACTTTTAGATTATGATTCAAATAAGCGCTAACCTGATACACCAGTATGGTTGGAAACCACAACTTGGGAGTAAAAGAGATTTAAGTGCTAATTCTGTGAAGCAATGCGCTGAAGTTCTTCAATCTGAAGGTGCCAGATGTGCTACACACTGTGATGGGCTATACGTCACCTGAGCACATCTGTTATATACTGTACTAGCAGATACAGGACTCTGAGCTGATCTCAACACAAGCAATACTGAACAAGAAATACTATATTTTAAACTAAAAATTCTCTATGGCTATTTACTCTCCAATAACTTACATTAACCCACCAATGGACAGCCAATTACAACATGAAACATCAAGCAAAACATACAGCCAACCATCATGTGTGAAGTTTCTAGAAGGTTCACCAAAGTCTGCCACTCTGACTAGATTGCGCATTGTATCCAATACAAGTGAATAATGAAGTAAATAAACAAATAAGGGAATAAACAAATGTACTCTTCTATTCAGCCACAAATACAAGAGACAGAATGACGTAAAGAGAAGCTGAAGGCAGACAGCACCCTCAAGTGTTAAAATACATTTTTTGGATTTGTTTTTCATCTATTTGGTTTGAATAATTATTTTCTAGGTACTGATTTCTAACTGTCTTGTAAGCTACTTTTACACATCTAGAAGATCTATTTCTGTTAATTACACTGTTATGCACTAACTGAGTCCACTGGCTGGTGAAAGAGATGGTTACCTTCATTTTGTGAAGGAAAAACAAAGTTTTACTTCAGTGTCCTCGCTGTGTGTCCTTAAATAATTTCTTTTTTTCTCCCTTTTTATATTTATCCGAGCTTAAACTAAAAGGTGCAGGGTAAATCGTTCAAGATACTGTTTCCTTATTTCTTTGTGAGGATATAAAAAATTTAGAGCTGAGTTATATGGCTTCGTACGTTGCACTTTTTACATCGGAGATTTGCTTCTTACTGACCCGTGAATAATGACAACAAAGGGATATCCACCAGCAGGGCAGAACACCCACGCACCCATCCACCCATCCACACACCCACACACACAAATACACACACACACACACACACACACAAACAGGAGCAGCAGCATCATGTACTTTATATAAATAAGGCATAGACCCATATACACACAAATCCCCACCACCCCCCGGTCATGACATGCAGAAAACACGCAACGCTTTACGTCCATGTTACACAAAGTTGATGTATCTTTATATGTTTGAACACACAACCCCCCACATGCACAAACACACACCTACTTACTGGATGTGGCTTGCATGTCACACGCGATGCCCTGAACTGTGTGCCCTCCTGCTGTTCACTGCATTATCAAGTGTTAGTGGGGCATCTCCCTCAGAAAGAAATTACTGGAGTGCACTGATTTATAAAAGGGACACAACTTCATGTACAGGCTGCAAAGATGACCAAAAAAATGACTTAAAAATAGAAATGGAACAGGTGGTGTTAATACAGCTTTTTCAGATATAATTTTGAGTACTTTTAACGTAGTAGGGCTTAAAAAAATAAAGGATTTATTCTGTAAACTGGTCAGGATGTGGTTAGACCAGTGTTCAGCAAGTTACTGAAATAAAGTTTACAGCTACAATCACTAGATAATACAGTTAAAAAAAGCAACCAAATCACTGACTTTCTGTTATATTAAAGTAACAGGCCACTCAAAGGGATATGACTTTATCATTTTCTTGAAGTAATAATCATCATAATAATCATTTTGCACTGCAGACGCAGTAGTTCTTCTACCTTAGCATCTCGGTCTGATTGCATTTCCATGAAATAATAATCATAAATGTTCTTCCTTGAGCTGCATCACCCCACTGTTGTTGATAGACTCGCCCAGAGGTCTCCGTACAAACAAGGGGCTGCTGGAAGAGAAATGGTGAGTTGTGTTTAGTCTCTTTGCTAAAGAAATTATGCAAAGCTAAAACGATGTTTGGTGGCTAGTGCTATGGCTAGGACCCTATATGTACTGTTGATGAAGTTAGGTGTTGTTCTGAGCATTATTTGTGGCTACAGAGTGGCTTTTTGGTTGAGCGCATGGCTCTCTGTATTGCTATCTGCGGTCATTACTAAAGTTGGTATAACTAGAGAAGTAACATTCATCTCTCGACGGGGTGTCTAACTCGGTGTTATGGTGTGTTTGACCCTAACTTAATTTTATGCCAGAATATCCCTTTGAGAAAGAAATGTTTGGGTTACTTCTTACTGCTTTGATAGTCTTATCAAAGAGGACCAATTATATCATTTTAATCTATTGTTATGTTTTCTGGAACACCAAAACCCTAACCAAAACCACAGTTGACTTGTAAATCCCAAAGTCAGGTCTGTGGCAGTGGTCATCATATAGTGATTTAATTTCAGGGCCTAAAATCAAGAACCGTTTTTTCTTTTCTGGAAAGATTTGACCTCGCACTTCAAAATAAACTGATTTTAAAGCTGGTGAAAAACGCTTTCACTTATCTCACATCATTCTGTACTTCTCTGAAGAAAACCAGGATTCAGCTTCAACAGGAGACCCTGGAGACATCCAACCTAAACAGAACGAAACACTATAAATGTCCAAACACACTTGGCTTCACGTGGCATTTACAGCACACAGTACAGTTCGAATGTTCTGCTTTCATTCAACATCGCGTGATCACTTCTGTGTGATGTCAACCATAGTGCAGCTACATTTGTGTGCGTATACATATATATTTAAACATATATATTTCCTCTATTTCACCCGAGGCAAACAGCAGCACAGCCTTGTCGAATCATGTTTGTTTGCCTTCTTGTAACCATGTTTGTTTCCCTCTGTCTGTTTGGGTTACATTTCTATTTTTACCCCTTATGAGTGTGTTCAGCCCGCCTTTCTCTTCATACCTGTCTCCTTTTGCATGTCTCAACCTTTCATCCCGCCTGTGTCACTCCATGTGTTTTCCTTGTCTATAAATCCTCATCCTCCTCCCCTTTATTTCCCTCATTACCCCTCAGTTCAAGCCTGTCTGTCTCCCTGTACTCGTCTTCCTCTCTCCTCTGAAAAGAGTAACCTACTTAGAGCACAGCTGTCTGATAAATAATGGAGAAGAGACAGTTACTATCAGCGTCTCCATCAGCAGGAGCTCTCTTTTGATCTCTGCTCCTCTCCTCTTCCGTATGACTTTTCTCCAAAGTTCCTCCTCACCTCCTTTCAATCCCTTTCCTCTATTTAATTCCTTTTGACAGTTTGTGTCAGAAAATTAGGACCAAGTATACCAAGAAAAATAAATAATGCAATATGTGATTTTCATGGTTTGATTAATTTCTCACAATTCCGACATTTCATCAGGAAAAAAAAAAAACATTTTAACCAGATCTCGACTATACTGCAAAAAGGAGAGCTGGCTTACGCAACCTCAGACTCAGATATCTCCATTTCCTCAGTTGTACATCATATTTTGAAGGAGTATAAAGATTTTTCCTGTACGGTGGCTCAGGTCTGTTAAGTCAACAGAGCGCAAGATGCTAATCGCCAACAGGTGTAACGTAGAGTTTCTTCTCACAGAATGCTACCACGACGTAAATCAGTAGAGACCCACGAAGAATCCCAAATTTGTGTCATCTGACTTAAAAAAAAAATGGTCTGATTATTTCTTTCACAAAATATCTTTCACAGCGTTTGTTGATGGGAAAGGTACATTTGATTCGTCTGCCTTCAGCTGTCTGTTAACATTTCTGTTAGAAAGCAGAATAATGTATCATGATCAGGTGGTTATGCAAATTATTATTATTCGAAAGACCATCCAAAGATAATACATTGCTTATCTTGAGGAAGTCGGATGTCGGAGCTGGCAATGACGTTACACCCAAGTTGACGGCATTCCAGTTAACAAGTCGGATAACCAAGATGTTACTGTTACTGTTAGCTGTTGTTTACAATTGTCAGCTGTCGTTAGCCGTTGTCAGTTGTTGGTGGTTGTCAGCTGTTGTTAGTTGTATTTAGCTATAACAGTTGTAAACAACGCACAACACAGTATTAACTCTAGAAACACCATAGCACCGTTTTCACAGTTAGACGTTGAGCAGCAACATATACCACTTATTAAATTTCACAAAAAAAACAGAAGTGCTAAAAAAAAAATACATCACTAGAGCTTTGACTGTTACTCTTTACTGTTGATGCACTGTGCTGCCATCTTGAATTATGACGTTGTCATCAAGTCGGGGTTGGCGAGGATCGTCCGACTTTCTGAGTTGGAAATCCCATTTCAGGTGGACTTTCCAGTTTAATTTTTGACTCAGAGCTTGGACTTCCGAGTACAACTGGAATGCAGCATAGTTCTTATCACCTCCTGCTTACTATTCGTTTTCCTTTACTTAGTGAAGACACTAGTAGTTTGGATTTAAACAACATATATTATTAACCTGCTTGCTCTGTTTAAAGTAACATCAGTTACAGAGCATCTGTCTATGTTTCACAAGTTCTCTTAGCATCTTAGATCTGAAAACCAAACAACACCACTCAGCTTCCATCAAAAATAAAATCTAAATTTATGAGAAAACACAATGGTTTGTTAGCATCTTCACCCATAATGAGTTTGCCACAGACACCTTGTTTTCAGAATATGGTGACTACTGGCCCAAAAAATCAACATGATGGAGGAAGTTCAACTCAAGCTTCAAGCAGCAGTCAAAAAGAGAAACATGTGATTCAGTTTTGCTCCAAAGAAAAAAAACAGCGGGAATGCTGTGAGATCTGATTTGGTAAGTTAGCCTCAGTTTGCTTTGCAGCTAGATAATCTTTTCACAAAGTGGTGCACAGTGAAGGTGGTTGCTTTTGTTCTCCTAAGCTTCCCAAAACAACAAAACAGCTCAAACTTGGTCGAGCACTCTTCAAAACACTTCAGTATCTTTTTGCATACTTCCGTGAAAGTCAACCACAGTTCATCTATTTGAACGTCACCCCCCACACCATTGCCTGTCAGTTCGTCTTCATTGAGCTCCTGGTGGGGGATTTAAAAGTCGGTTTTATGTATTCAGGCCTTGTGGATCCCCTGCTGCGTTCACATTTAGCATACGCTCACCCTAATCTCCATTTTCCGCTTCATCCTCCTCTTCCCCTTGTTTCTACTCACCCTCCACAAACCCATTCTCACCTACCTCCCGCCTCTGTGGTTTCCATAGATTTAATGTCCTGTATCGATTAACAGGCAGCAATGAATGTGATGTGTTTCCCCTTTCTCCACTCATATTTTAAACAGCAGCTAATCAATACAGGGAGGCCACACAGCAAGGACATGGGCTCATTTAAAGCAAGGGATTCAAAGGCAGCTCTTTTGTGTTTTTGGGGATGTAATAATGTTGTGTTTTTGGTCCCCTTTTTGTGATGGGTCACTGCAAATAAATTCAAAGACATTGTCTTTATCACATCATCAATCCATCAAACCGTCACGATCAAACCACAGCTACAGATTTCCATATCACAGATCACAGTCATTTACTCCAGAAAACAACCGTGTTTGATTTATTCTGATGGAAAAATACAGCAAATAAAATTCATGGATGTGTGTCTGCTTAGAGCCTCTGTAGTTTGCAGCAAAATGTGAAGCTGCTGGGATAAAAGTCAGTCCCTCTGAGCCTGAGGCAAAAGGTAGATGGACAGTACTTTTCCAGTCATCAACCCACTTAAAGCGCTTTTGCACTAAATGTCACCTTCACCTTTCACACAAACATCTATGCACTGAAAGATTGAGATTACAGATCAAGTCATTTATACACATTCATACCGTTCTTTTGGGATGGGATTTTTATCCTAACTTGTGCAATACAAAACTCCAAATGCTGATTTACAAGAATATTTCAATTTAGAAATTAATTTGCACTCCAAGCAGATTCCCCTTCTAATGTGACCTACTGTGGCCTCAACATCAGGACTCCTAAAGGTGATGCTGAAGACATCAACTAACCACTAATGCCACTTTTTTCATTGACAACGCTTATTCCTACAGTTTCAGAGCACTTTTTACTGGTACTAACTGTTGCTTGGAAATCAAAGATGTCCGAAAATCCAAGCAGAAATAAGATTATTTAGCAATCGGATTTAAGATTGAAGTGCTACCTTGCTCACCCCTCCTGTTGGTGAAGCAATGTTGGCCTTCAAGGACAAGAAGCTTGTGATGCCAGATTAAATATATGTACATGAAATTTTTATTAGATAGTATCATAGACTGTATATAGAATGGACTCCGTCTGCCTCCTGGGTGGCTGGGTGAGGCCACTCTGAGAACAGCACCCTCTGGTGACAGGCTGCAGTATAGGTCATAAACCCCGCCTCCGCCAGCAAAGCTTATGGAGCAGTGGACCAACTTTAGAAATTTATTACACAGAACATAATTTTTTCCCCCCTGCTTGTGATGTTGACATGTAGTTATTGTGAGACTGGTTTGTGCTCAAGTCCTCTTTTTTTTCTGTACAGCTCCGTTTTGAAAGTTATTAGGGGGTTCATGTTTTCTATGATTGACACTTGATACAGCCTATGGGCTTACAAGTCTTATATATAGTCTATGGATAGTATATACAACAAGTTATGAGGTTAACTGTTTTAGCCCTAATGTAACCAACAGTTGTTTTGCTATATTTCATAGTGTGGTTCATTTTCTTGTCTCAAAATGATGTTTTGTTGATGTTATAAATATCTATGTAAAACCCAAGAATATAACTTACAACAAACACAAACTATTCCACTTTTCTCAAAGTATTCTCCGTTTTGACAGTGACTGCAACAGCACTGCTAGACTACCATAGGTCAAGAGGAGTCAAACAGCTCTTTGAAGACACGCGCAGGGCAGGTAGGTGGAGCTCGTGCGCAGCTGGTGTCACTCATCCAAGTACAGAGCGAGAGAGAGAGAGAAAGAGAGAGAGAGAGAGATCGTCGGGTACAGATCAGGGGTTACCACAGGACACTGCTGTCTGCTCGGCTGCCGGACATCAACAACAAGCAATAAGACGCGTTCAACTGCCCCTGATACCTCGACCTACCTCAATTTCAACCCTGGACGTTCACCTTTTTGGACATACAGCACCGACACATCTGTGACAGCGCGTACTCAGCATTAGTGTTACCGCGTTTCAGTGTTTTACTGTCGTCTCTGTGGACTGGAGCAGCGCGTTTCTTTGCACGGACTGGACCTTTCTACTTCTCCTTCACGACATTCATTCCAGCATACAGGGATTTAAGGACAAGCAGTTCCAGTTGTGGCATAAAGGAGCAATCTATCAACGAAGTGATAGTTCGTCTTCCAGGCTACATGGATTAGCAAGCGTTATGACAATTACATAATATTATTTGAGTTAGCGCAAAACTGCAACGACGGCGACCCATGACTTCTTCAACAGAGGCGCGGACGTCGAGGTCATTCTGAACTCTTCAAAAACTACAGTGTTTTAGCACGGTAAAGTAAACGTTACAGCATTTATTTGCTCTCTTTAATTACTGTTGCTTAGTAACGAACTCTTCGAACGCAGCCGTTAAGTTAATCGAACACTTGTAGCATTCGAATTGTAACGGTCAAAACAACGTTCGAACAGCCATTTAGCGCGTTCCTTAACAACAGAAAGGACGTTATCGACAAGGAAAACTGGAAAACTGGAAAACGGGAGATAGTATCCGAACTGCGCTCCTTGAAGAGCTGAAAGGTCACCGGGACCGGTCATTCCTTCTTCTCCTCCTCCTCCCGTCAGCCTGTTATGAAGATGTGAACTCTTTCCTCCCTCCCTTCCTCTTTCTCTCCTCACCGTCCACGAAGCTTTGATCTTTTTTTCCTCTCTATCTGCCACAAAGAGATCAAACGCGTCCCCCGCCTCTCGGGGATGTACGAAAGCGTGGATGTTGTGGGTTTTAGCCCCAGCCCGAGCAGCCCCAGTCCTGGTGGCTCTTTTCTGAGCATGGACTACTACCACAGACCTCCAGGACTCGGTCCTGAGAAGGGACTCCTGTCCGGTGTTGGAGGACTCCAGCGCCCTTTTGGGGGATCCCTGGTGACCGGCAGGCACTGGAGCGGATCCAGCCACTGTAAGTCCCGTTGATATTCATGATAGACTTGCACTTATACACAAAACAACAAGCGAGTATGCTACAATTAAACATGACAAATATTTCAGTGTTGCTGTTGAGATTTTTTGTCGCATTTTCCAAAGCAATACCAAGTTGAATTTTGGATGGCAATATCAACATGGGCTAAAATTAATTGTGAGGTAAAGGTGTGTTAGAGTAATCCAAGAATGAGGCTACTGCCTGCTTTGAACAGCTTGTTCAAGTAGTCACAGGAGACCTTCATGAGATATACTCAAATTGTGACATAAGTGATCACTTGGCTCCTCAAGTGAGCGTTAAAACATGTCTTACAAAGATTTTTTTTGTCGTTTTCCAAACTTTGCAGTTCAGATTTGGGGTATAAATTTATTTAGCCTATAATAAAAAAAAAACATAAATGAACCCAAGGAACATAACCTTGTAGCATGGCAACAGTGAAGGAGGGTTAACAAAGGCTTAAACGTGCCTTAAAGCTTGTGTGAGGAGTTTTTTTACATTTATGAAATAGACAAAAATGTATTTTGATGAAGACCATTAGTAACAAGATTAGCACTTCTTACATGGTGTTTTTAATGCCTCAAACTCTTGTGAAGAGGTGAGTGTCAACCAACCAACTTAAGAAACCTTTAGCTAATCTTTGTTTACTATTTCAGCACCAATATTCAGAGTACATTATACCTATGTCTGTCAGAAAACAGCTGAATGAGATTTCTTGCCTTGAGACACTACTGAGGTATGGGTTAAGGACAAATAAGCAATAACTTTTTTTTAAGCAGGGGTAACCAAAATTGACACAAACTCAAAGTTTTCTACAGGAGCTTTGAAGAGACAGTAGCTGAAATCAAGCACTAGGGACAGAGGTTCAAGTCAGGGTTTGCAAAGACACCTTTGAGGTTAGTAAAGAATTGTTGAGCTGTAAATTAGTTTAGGCTACTCCAAAGCTAACAGAAGGCTAAATATGCAGCCTGAAAACAAACATTAACCCCCCCCCTTGATTTGTTGAAAAATGTCAAACGTGTGCTGCGGGTACAATCATTGCTCTTTCTTTGATATTTGTTGTCAGCTTGAGGGATGAATGGAAGATCTGACTGTTTGCAACTGGGACACATACAGCCCCCTTGCTCAAGTATCAAGTGCCTCCTGGCACTTCATTTAGCCTTGTAGTGTTTTTGATGACATTCACTTGTACTCAGCAACCTGAGGATATTTTCTTTCTTACTTACAGCACTTGGAAGCTGTGATATTGCTGCTGATGGTATCCACAACATTAAAACCATCACAAAAAGGCATCTTATGTGCACATGATGTTTGACCTCTCTGTGCAAATTTGACAAAGAATAATTATAAAAGGAACCTGACTTTGGAACAAACTGATACAAAAGGGATTCATATTGAGGTTTCATGTTTGTTGCTTGTGATCACTAATAGGGACGCATGCAAGGATGTATGAATGTATGAATGAAGTCTGGATAATAACCAAAGTTTCACAATTAGGCCTAATGCATTTATTATGCATTCCTTAATTTCAGAATAATACTTATCCATTAAATTACATGAGAATTCTTGAGATATTTACGGGTCAATTATTGTGACTGTTAGCACAGAAGGTAAACGTACTTTCTGGTACAGTATTTTCTCTTTATATTTGATTACCCAACAAGTGAATGCTCTATTAAGTAACTGGCCACCAACGTATCATGACTTTAGTGTAGTGAGTTTGATGTGTTGATGTGTTTGACCCTTCGGCCCCATCTTTATGTGGCATGTTGGCAGACAGATGATTTTTTTAATCTTGAATAACTCTTTGGTCATACTTGGTAGACTCAGTGCCCCTACACCGTTCTTTGGCGCATACAAGACTTTGCTGCTTGGTCCCTCTGCTTTAGTAAAGCTAACATAGCATTGTCTACTGTAACCTCTTTGGCACAATAAGCTGGTGCAACACAGGTGTCACTTTGTCGATGTCCGATTCAGGTTGCTCTTGAGGAGTCCTTTGAATTTGAGGAAGTAAAACCTTCTTGATTTTATAAATTTAGCTTGAGGACAACTATTCAAGAAGTTTAACATCCTTTTTCATTGAATCTGACATATTTTAGAGCTTTATTTACTGCTGTGATTTACACAGGAAAGCCTGAATGGTTTGTGGAAGAGCAGTAAGAACTTGGCACTCTGCTCCTAAGGTCAGGAGGGTTAAATTTGGTAAATGAGTGCAGGCAGTTGATGACCTACTGAGCCCTTTTAGTCACATAATACACAGCGTAACACACCAACATGGGCAAGAGCTCTAATTCCCCTAATAACACTGCTTCAAATGTGGGCCCATTATACAACAGTTTGTTCTGAACAAGTAATCTGATTGGACAAGAAGCTTTCCATGAACACTCATGAAGAGTGTAACAGCTCTGAGACTTCAAACTTTGCCTGTCTCTGAACCACCAGGATTAAAACAGAAGCCTAGGCAGACATACTAAAGACTACAGTTCCTCAATGTTAACATGCCCAACTTTACAGCAGAATTAAAAGTAACAGGCTGCAGAACTAGTTGTGATTGAAAAATTCACTTAAAATATATTATAAAATCAGGAATAGAAATAGTGGGAGGAAGCAAGAAGTGGTATAAAATTATGACTGAGGGTTGTGATGGAGAAATCTACTAAATCGACAATGATGCATGAAGTAAGCACTTGGCAGGGTCTGAAATTATCCTTCTGACCCACCAGTATAGTTTGCAGGTAGATGATAAACTTTACCTGCAGAGCTTTTTCTCACTGGCCAAAATAATGAAAATGAATTATTAGATAATCAATTGAGTTTTGTGATACACTGTTGTTATTATAGGATTAATTTAAATACTGACATGTTAAATAACTGAAAATGTGGGTGAAGCAAAATTATCGTGTTTGATCCATTGTTGATTAATCAAACACAGTTTATTTAAAGTCTTGAACCAGACATAAAAGTGGTTGCATATGGGCAACTATGATACACAGTTTTTAATAATACTACTTTCCTGTACAAGCACTTTTCCTGCACATAGCCCTCTGAAATCCACTGGCCTTGTGGAAAATCTACCCACATTGGTGCTTGGTGGGTGTTAATTCCAGGCCCTGACTTTGCATATCAGGGTATGGGATACAATAGCGTTTAAGGACTCATGAATGTGAAAGAAAATGACTGAGAGTGAAAGGGCAGAAAATCTTAGTTTTGCGCTGTATTGAGTAACTTAACTGTTAGTGGAATTGTTAAGTTAAACGTGAATAATAAATGCTGATTATATAAAGAAGACTTGTTGTGAGGGTCCTGCTCACCCTGTCAGGGTTACAGTCTGTCATAACAACTCACTCTCTGTACACTGTGAGTCACTTACTGTTTGCGTTTTTTTACAGGCTACTCGTACAATTGTATTATGAAAGCAATGAGACTCCGATGACCATGTTGTTCTGTTGAGTATCAGCTCAGCTGTGATTAAATTCAGTGCCTGACCCGATGACCATATCAGGACCATCCAGCACAACAACACCCCATCTCATGAGATGTTACTTAACCATATTACCGTGTTTTCATTACATGTAATTGCATTATCAAGGGATTATGAGATGTACTTTATCAAAAAAAGCTACAACAAAGTTAGTAGTCTTATAGTAGTAACAGTTCTATGGTCTGTGATCGTCAAAAACCCACAGAGCATATTTTTCAGTAAGTGTGGCACCTTCCCACTCATTCTGACAGAACACACTTGGTGTTTGAGGCAGTCCTGATGAATAGTGGCATGACGCGGTGAAGGCGCTTTGTGGCAGTTAATCTCATCTTTGCTCAGTTATAAATCCAGAAACATAAACATCCTTCAAAGGTACTGGCAAATAGCATTTTGTGGTTATAAAATTTAAGATGTATTCAATAATAGTGACAGAAAATCAATAAGGTATCACAGAGATTTGCACAACCAGGATTACACAACTCAATTCAGTTTTTAACTTTTCTAGTTATTTCCGGTGATCTCATCATCATGTTTCAGTCTTTTTTTGCTCCACTATCATGTATCACATTTAAAAGATGACACCTCAAAAAAATAATACGTCAGTCTTAGCCAAGGTGACAAAACTACACATTTAACGACTATGTTAATGTGAATTTGAGTTTCTGATTACTGCAGTGCATGGACAGACTGTTGTGTCATCTATTTTGTAAAACACAAACTAAAGCATTTTGAAATCAGAGTAAAATGGGATCACTTTGATTCGTTGCAGGTTTAGCACAATTAAATACAAAGGATACACATTATCACCTGCATGTTATCAGTATTGGCAGATTAAAAATTATATAATCTGTCCATATAATCATTGGCCATAAAGATGACACATTAGTAGCACTGAGATGATGAAAGCTTGTGGGCTGTATGTAAGTATGAAGTGTAACAGGCAGCAGGCACATATCTGAATGTCTGAACCAGTCTATCTCTATTATATACCAAAACTGCATCGCAGACATTGTGTAATTAATTTTCAGCAACAGAATAAGAGTGACAGCAAATATTAAATACATCCTCTACTCTGACAAGTGTCAGCCTGTCACTGCAAGATATATTTAATTCTTCCATTATTGTGAGACAAAACTCAGTTTCTTTGTCTCTCTCCAAAGGGGAGACATCCTCATTGCTGCGGCCATTTGACAGCTAGCTAAAGCTACATCTGCGCATATAGTCAGGTCTGTCCGAAACAGCAGTTAGGCCCCCTACCACGGTTCTTCAAAACCAGGATAAGAGATATGGGTACAGTGTTTAGATTAGGGCCTGACCAATAGGGAATTTTTGGGGCCGATGCCAACACCTTTTGTTAGGGAGGAAAAAAAACCCAATTACCGATTAATCGGCTGATTTTTAAAATTCTTTATGAAGTTTTAAAATTTTGTAATATATCAACATATTTACTTTTACTTTTACTGCTGCTTTTGAGCCTTTCATGCACTTCTCAGTAACATTACCTACAGTAATATTTCACATATTTATCATGAATCAAACTCAGACCAGAAAAGGGTTTTCAACTAGTTCAGATGCACAAAACATGAGATACTTGAAAAGAAACAATCAAAAACCAGGATACCCTAATCCATGTAAATGAATCAGAACCCAAACCTAGCTGCAATTCAAAGCGCAGAGATTTTCCTGCTTTCATTTAAGTTGCATGCCAAACATATGCATTATCATGAAGAATGGTGCCAATCCCAGCGTGCACTTGGAGAGAGGCATGTGCACCTTGAGCAGGTCTTTGGTCTATCACAAGACCAGCACACAAACACATTTGACTGCATGCTGTGAGCTGGTGTTGCCACCCTGCTCCAGTGTCACATGCTGCAGACAGTCAGCCTCAGTCAGACAGTGACTGAAGTGTGATGTCACTGTGACATCGCCCTCGCACGACCGGGCTGAAGTCATAAAGAGAGAGAGCGCAGGGTGGTGAGAAACAGAGGGACAGAAAGATAAATAGAAGTAAGAGGGAAGTGCTCGTAAATTCAGGCTGTAAAGATAGGACTGCCCCCAGTGTGTGTGTGTGTGTGCGTGTGTGTGTGTGTGTGTTCATGCATGCCTGGAATGAACAATCTAACAGGTTAAAGGTCAAAGGTTATACTCCAACGCACAGGCAAGCACACATTCAGTCTCTGCTTCAGCAGCATGTACACAGTGGCTGGGGGATTGTGCTTCTCTTTTTTGTTTGTGTGTGTGCGTTTGTGTGTGTTTGTGTGTGAGTGTGTTTGGGTGTGATCCAGAGCAATGACTCACTGACAATTGGGAAGTGACCTACATCCCTCCCTCTCTTTATTTCTTCTTCTATCTGCCTCTTTCTTTCCTGTGTCAGCTGCCCAGTCATCATTTCCCTGCACTGAATGACCTCTCTCTCTGCCTATTGGACGAACACACACACACACACATTGATGCACACACACACACACACACACACACACACACACACACACACACACACACACACACTCACTCTCCCTCACACTTTGTCTGGGAATGTGAGGGTATACTGACTAAGTTTGACCTGAGTGTGAGTGTGTGAAAAGGGGAGGAGGTGGATGGTTGTGTGTCAGGGTTTGTATCTGTAAGATGTCTGTGTTTCTGAGGGGTTGTGTGACTATTAGTGTGTGTGTTAGTGTGCGTATGGGTTCACACGGCCATCAGATAAATATTAAAAGAGTGGCAGTGGAAAGCTTGTTATTAATTCATTCCTTTTAGAAAGTCCTCTGGCAGGCGGGTCTTTGTATGTTTTCCACCACACAGTGCTCATGTCACAGTGAGCATCTTTTATATTCATTAGAGACACGACAAAGAGGATAGAGAAAATACTAACAAAGGAGGTTGAAAATCTGTACACTTGAGATTCTAATCAAATCAGTTCGAGAAAAAAGAAAATTGGCACCTTTTATAGGTCTTGAAGAATGACTTGCAGGATCTCTGACTGCTGTGGCTTAAAAGAAGTGTACAGACAACACAGTTGAGGATGTGCTATCAGCTCTTTCCCATCCAGATATGATACCTGCCTGGCCTGCCAAAAAATAATAGCTAACCACTTGCGCTTTTTTAATTTTAATCAATAAACGTAGTGATGTGCACATGTAGATGACTAAACATTGTCACCCATGCTAGTTTGTACCAGAATTACTGGTTAGGATTAAGCTGCACTCCAGTTGTACTCGGAAGTCGGAATTTCCTCACCAATCCTCGCGTGGAAGCTAACCTACAAGAAGAACTGATGGCTGGTGGTACGAACTCTGCTTGTGTTAGCCTCACTTAAAGTTATTTTGACTCTGAGATTCCATCTTTGGCCAATCAACAATTCTGACTGTTAGGCTCTTATTTAACTTATGCTGCATTCGAGTTACCTCGGAAGTCAAATGTTGGAGCTGAAAATGAAATCACACTCAAGTTACCAGCGTTTTAGTTACCAAGTCAGAAAAAAGCAAAATCGGAGGCGGAAACAAGATGGCTACATCCATCCAAACGCTGGTAACTTGGGTGTGATTTCATTTTCAGCTCCGACATTTGACCTCCAAGGTAACTCAAACGCTGCATTAGCTTTAAACAAGTTGGTCTGTTTTAGGGAGGAACTAAAACCTGGTTCTATGAAGGATCAGGTTCCATGTTTTTCCAAACTTGGAAATTAGAGTATTTGAACTGATCAATGATAGCTTGTGGCTCATACAAGGTAGCATAATATTACAAGCTGAGTCAATTAGATCAAACCACTGGTGCACAACCACATATTGATTGCCTGACAACATTTGAACATAACATATTGTAAGGCAAAGGCAATTGAACTACATAAAGAGGAATTTTGGTGCTTGCAAAGATGGCTAAAGTAGGATGAGCTTCAAAGGTTGGCTACATTTTACCAAAGCTAAAGATTAAGTGGAAGGCAATTGAAGTTAGACTTGATAACGGCATCAGTATCAATACAAACAAATCCTCATCCTAAACACGGCATGTTTTGAAGATGCAGAGTTCCTCTTGAGCTTCGTTACCCCTGGTGTCAAAGTGTCCTGTCTAATTAGGGTGTCCTCCATCTGTGCAATCATGTGATACATTATGTGTTTTGTCATCAGTTAATCACTTGGTATTTGTCAAGCACTGAAGACGACTTCCCCCCTTCAGACAGAGCCACAAAACGCATGTGTTTTCAGGAATTAGATGGAAATGTGTGTGTTTTTGTGTCAACACAGGCATAACATCGCAGGTCATGCATGCATGTAAACTGGTGGTAAAAGATATTTTTGTATAACAGTAAAAATGAACATGAATGAAGTTTGGGCTGTTGTGGCCTCGACAGAGGATTGCAGAAAGCTTTGACCAAACTAAAGGTAGTGTACGAGAGTCAATCTCTCCTTTGTCTTTTGTTAACTCCTTTAGAAGAGCTGGTTACAAAGGTAGTCCTCATTTCATTTGCTGCAAATAAACTCCTAACATTGCCCAATCGATAACGTCCTATGCACTAAAATCCTGTAACAGCGCTGGAACAGTCCGTTGTGATATTGGTGTCCCAGACTGTTATTACACATTGCAGTACGTGATAGTTGAAGTAACACACATTCACTCGGACATGCATGACACCCACTAAGATGTTCCGCCTGCTAGCTCCGTCACTACACATCGCCACTTTCTTCCCTCTAATCTGCCTCTGTTTATACCTCCGAGAGTCAGAGAAGGAACCACTTCGCCCCACCATTACGCATCCATGCAGTGCACATTGCAGAGGTGCAAATATCCCTCCTTGAAATGGCAGAATGTAGACACCCAGTGTAAATACTTCATTTCTTCCCATTTTTCTGCTGGTCTTTAGCTTTCCTGTCCAACAAAGAGTAAAAAAGATGAAATAATAACCTTGCCAAAATGAAATCAGCCCATCTACTAGTCATAATCAACCAGCTGTGTTCTCCAGCAAATCTCACCACATTAACTTTGTTGATGGCCATAGTTTTCATCTTTAGTCTGTCTTAAGTTAACACACTGGTGTAGGATCCCAAATTTGAGGGAATAACAGGTAGAAATGTAATGCAATAAATTACATGTACAGCCTTTAGTAACATTTGATACTTCCGAAAGATTTCCTATTAAAGGATTACATCACAGGTCATGACACAGATGCATTTGTTCTTGCGATATTTCATTGTAACAGCAATCTAATACCAAAAAACATGTTTAAAACTTGACAATTGCAATTTCAACAAAAAGCTAATGCAGAATCAGACACTTTTGTAAGTAAAAACCTCCAAAAAAGCTAAAAGAGCAGGAACTGATCATTGTGGCTAAGCTGTTTGTCCTCAACAGTAATGTGAAAGAGATTTTTTATTATGTAGTGAACTATCAAGGGGAGTGTTTCACTACGATGATTAGAGGCTGGTCTCTAAGCAGATGGAGCACTCCCTCTATTCAGGAATTGTCTGCTGGCATAAATCCAGGACCGCCTGGGGAGACCACTGAACATTATTCTACATCAGATTTGAAAAACAGCTTAACCCGACACTGGCTAACATTCAACTGAAGTGACCTGAGGATGCAGTCTGGCCGCTCTGCCTGGCCGAGACCATGCAGTGAACCTCAGGATTACGGTGAATGTAGAGAAGTATTTTTCTGTTTACCTTGTTTTCGTATGTAGGAACACAAGGGAATGCTCTTAGGGTTGCGTGTCTTTTTCATTACTCTGCTAATAACATAAATCTGTCCTTCCTGTCCACCTTGGGAAGGCTTAGATAGAAGATCCAGACAGTGATAATAAGAGCGGCGTGGAGGAGGGGGTCTTTTACTGAAGATCCATACAACTGAAATAGTGCTCCACAGCTTGCTGGTGACTGGTCTTACTGCTCATATTCAGTCATGATATGCTCTGCCACATCTCTACTTTCTAGCTGCTGACAACACTGTCAAACAAAGAGTCACACACAGTGAACAACAACAGAACAACTCATAGAGTTACAATCCTCCTCTACACCAACTGTTAAACAGAATTCAGTAGAATTATTTTGTGTAATAAAACACAGTATAAAACATGGTCAATATGCTTTTCAATAGTCGGCACTCTGCCATGTTGACTATATGAATAGCCAATGAAAAGGGTTCACTCTGAACCAATCATTTGCGGAATTAGAACCAAGTCGCAAACAACTGCGTAGTAGCAGGCTGCAGCTACACGCAACCATAGCACTTTAACAGTCTACCATTCAGTCCGCTTTCACTAGCGCAACACCTTACGACAAAACGTAGAAGAGACACAGAGACCTCACAGATAGCTTATTGTATTGCAAAAGACATGCCACCAATAAGCACTGTTAAATTTCATTTTTTTAATCTCGTGATATATATAGATATGAACTGATATTAAAAAATATATCGTGATAAACTTTTTCCTATATCACCCAGCCCTACACAACACTGAGTTACAAGAGGAGTGGGGAAGACTGCTTTTGCAGGGTTTATAGGGAGAAATTCACATTAAAACAACAATGAAAACAAATGCCTTTTCCCCATCACTTAAGGGGTATGACACAGACATGCATAATCACTACAAATAACACACAAAGTGAAATGTTGTGACGGCCCCCTAACTCTACACACAGGGAAACAGGTAAATAATTATTTTAACAGGAGTCTCTCTCTCTGTGCAGCAGGTTTTCAACGATGTGCTGTCTTTGTCACTCCTATGCACAATCATATAATAATAGCAGGCAATTTATTTAAATTTTTGAATTAAAAACTTTGGTTTAAAGGGATTGCTAAATTAATTTAGGGTCAAACACACCATAACATCGAGTTAGACACCCCCTAAGAGATGAATGTTGCAGACCGTTTGCTTCTCTAGTTATACCAACTTTAGTAACGACCGCAGGATAGCAATACACAGCGGTCTGAGGAGCCAAACACAAACCTCAACCAAAACGCCACTCTATAGCCACAAATAATGCTCAGAACAGCACCTAACTTCATCAACAGTACATATAGGGTCCCAGCCACAGTACTAGCCATCAAACATCTTTTTAACTTTGCCTGATTTATTTAGCAAAGAGACTAAACACAACTCACCTACTCTCTTCCAGCAGCCACTTGTTTGCTCTGAGACCTCGGGCCAGTCCATTACAGACTGCTGGGGGATGACACAGCTCAAGGTTAGATTCATCAATAAATGTAATCCCCAGAGTGGCCCAAGGTAGCATCAAGGCGGCCTGTAAACTTGAGGTGCGCACTCCATCTACAGGTTGCAAATATCAAAAGAGCATAAGCGTCATCAAAGAGCAAAGGAGCAGCCATCACATTCTTCAATGACAGTTTTCACAACAATGAAGCACGTGCTCTTTCTCTTGATTTAGGTACCTGCTCTGTTTTTCTAATGCTGTGTCATTCACACCAATAATGCAGCCAATGACAAACTCAGTCAACAACCAAACCCACTAACAAGCACAACTCTTGAGGATTAATCTGTTGTTTTTTTCTAAGGTAATTTGAGGTTTTAATACTCAGAGTTGAATTAATTTGTCCTCAATTAAAACTTGTTTTAATTTTTTTTTTGTCAACTAGTCATGCTGTTTCTCTGTTATATGTGCAGAAAACGATACCCTCGTCCGTTATGATACTTCACCAGACATCTTCATATGGCCGACTTTCAGACAAGCCTCAGCCCTAATCTCTCCTCCTCATTTCTTTCTCTCCTTTTCTGTGTAAACAGAGCAGAGCAGCAGAGGGGAATGAGTCTCCCCCATGGAGGAATGTCTGGTATGGCTACTAAAGCAGGGGGAGGGGAGGGCTGAGCGTGTGTGTATTGGTGTGGAAGTGTGTTAGGTTAGAGGTTAGAGGGGGCAGAGTGAGAGATAGAGAGAGAAGCAGGGGAGTTGTGGATGTTCCTGGTATCTTAGATTGAATGAATGGGGTGTTAAAACGCTTCAGAGTCAGGTCTGTGGATAAAAGGGACTGAATATTATTAAATGGGCTCTGATGTAAAATTAGCAGCTAGATGTTATGTGTTTATGTAGCACTAAGCTAGTATAGGCCAGCTAACTCTTCTCCACTGTTAAAGTTAAAGGTACAGTTATTAAAAAGAATTATAGCTCTCCTTACCTGATTTTATTTGATCAGTAGGTTGTGATTATATCATTTCATGGATGTTTGAATTCTTATTAGGGAATGCATGTAGGTGATATAAGCTGTCAGGGGCTTAAAACTGCTGCTTAATTCCCGTACAGACTCCAGCTGAGCAGGGATAGAGATGGCTGCAAAGGGAGAGATTGCAAAAGATGAAATATTTCCTGCAGCCATATGATGAATCACAACTTAATTTTTTTAGCAAAAGTTTTGTATATGTAGTTCACGTTACTTCTACACCAAAGTACTCTCCCAGACACAACTTCAAAATAAAAGTATTGTGTAGAAACAAGAGGAATCCTACCAATGAAAAAATAGATCAGGCTTTTGCTTTGAAAAGCTTTTCCAGAGGTACAATCACAATAATTTTTTCATGGCTAATACCATACATAGTTACATCAGCTGTGTATGCTATTAGCTACGAATAATCTTAAGGTTCATACTGTTCTTGTTATTAATGTTATTCCCAGCTCCGACATCTGACTTATGAGGTAACTCCAACACAGCTTTAGTTCATCTTTTTTGGTGTGTATTTGGTTGAAATCTGTGAAGATCTTGGAAAAAATCTTGCAAGACGTGATGCTCATGCTATATTGTGCTACATGTGCATCTAGAACCAAGCCATTCCAAGGCTGTGATGCCGACAAGATCCTTCCTGTGTGAAATGCCATGGTAGGATACAGTCTGCTGCGGATACACAACCAAGATCAAGGTTTACCATACCAAACTGTCCTGAACTAAACCAGACCACTTGTTGGAAACACACCAGAGGCAGTACAGAGTCCGAATGGTATGCTTACCCAAACAGAAGGGTGCCAATAAAGGAGGACGCCATGGCTCTGTTATCCTAACATTGGTGGATAATGCAAATAGTTGTGTACTCTATCACACCAAACCAAACCTGCTACTTAGTGGAAACAACCATGAATGTTTCTGTAATCGAGACCAGACTGATAAGATCACTGCCCAGATTTTTCACATCACAAAACCAACAAGTGATGCAGAGATTAGAGCTCAAAATGGTGTTAAAGGCATGGATTAAAGTAGACATGGAATTTTTTAAAGCAGATGATGAAGTCAGGGTGTAGGAGGGAATGCTCCCTGCTGGTTGTGACGCTGTCACACACTTCATGTAGGTCAGGAGTGATAACTGAGAGGGAGTACTTGCATGAGTTAGACCGGGAAAATCCTCCTTTTTAATACGTCCACAAAAAAAGTCAGTATTTCAAAGAATTAGTGACATCTTAGTCACCACGGTTACATAAGTGTGACCAATCCCTGTGCACTCTGTGCAACCCCAGTTTACCCAATCACTTCAACTTTTGATCTGACTTTCAATCATTATGAACATTTAAGGCTGAATGGTAGAAACGTCTGCCAGTGCAGATCTGAGAGTGTTTCTGCAGTGTGATAGTTAATCTCCTCTCCTGTTGTCACTGGTTTTATAACAGCACAGGACTGTAATCATCACGTCACTCTAGGACTCTCCTCTTCTCACTAGAACCTTGTCAGTGTCAGGATTCAGATCACTTATTTTTAAAACTCTTCATGGTTTGACACCATTGTATTCGTCTCAGTTGCTGCACTGACGTGTTCCAGCTCAACAGGTCAACAGGCGAGAATCTCTTGGATACTCAGAGATTCAGGCTCAAAACCAGAGGTGACAGCACTTTTGTAGTAGCCACTCTCTGCTCTTTCATTGTAATGTCATTGCAGCATATCAACCAAGAAAATAAGCATTTGAAGTAGAAACTTATTCACCTTTTCTGATAAAGACATCGCTTCTGGGGGAAATGGCGAAATTATAGGGGTCTTTGGGGGATGCAACCAGCTAGAAGGATCCCAGGTGATCAAACATCTAAAGCAGACTATTAGCTGTACTTGTATGTCGGTGTCTCGTGTCCATAATTGCACTCAACTTCCATAGCTCTTGAACACACAAGGCCATTGCCTAGTGAAACTTTTCCAACCGCACAAACTGTACTTTTCTAATACTCTAATCTAATCCTGCATATAGATTCTTGTGTTTTTGTGCAGAATCTTAAAATAGAGATAAGTTCGGGTGGCAACAATCTTTAAAAAGCCCATGAAAACCTGGAGGGGATAATAAGTGCATTTTAATCTTTCTCTGCAGCCAGACTTGATGTAAATCTCTACTGTTCCTCCCCCTGTTCCCTCTGTAGCTATAGAGACGGAGAGCACGAGTTCAGGAGAGGACCTGCTCGTCCCCAGCCCCCCCTCACCTCCACCTCCACCTCGAGTCTACAAACCCTGCTTCGTATGTCAGGACAAATCTTCAGGATACCACTATGGGGTCAGCGCCTGTGAGGGCTGCAAGGTAGGGAGCTAAATTTATACAAAAACAACACACCCACGCTGAGCGTACGCTGCTTCACTAAGCAGCAGACAAATGCGAGCTTACTTGGAACACCTGAATGAGAAAGAGCTGCAGAGGGTAGAGCTCATTTAGTGTTTGCATAATGTTTCAGCCGAGAGGTCACAACCTTTACACCTCCCCCAGGATCAGTAAGCCTCTTTGCTTCATTTAATCCCACACACACACATAAATCTACACACACACAGATCTCTGCATGCAATTAGTACACCGTCTGATATTTGTGTACGGGACAGTGCAGACCATGACGCAGACAGACTCTCCAGGAAGGTCTGCTGCTTTTACTGCAGGTTCAAAGAACAGCTCCTGTGAAAGTTCTCTGTGCTGTGTCCACTGCTACCACCTTTTAATAATCCACATTTCTTTGTCTTAAGGGTTTCTTTCGGAGGAGCATCCAGAAGAATATGGTATACACGTGTCATCGAGACAAAGTCTGCATCATAAACAAGGTGACAAGGAACCGCTGTCAGTCCTGTCGCCTGCAGAAATGCCTCGATGTCGGCATGTCGAAGGAGTGTGAGTAGATTTCCCCCAAACACAATCGAGCACAAAGGACACGGAGTAACTTAGTGAAAGCGGTTTACAGAGTAGGTTAATGGCTTTTTAATTTCTAGCAATAAAGCAAAACAGAGCAGTCAGCTCATTTTCTGCAGCAGGAGAAACTTCATAATTACTGCTTCTCATTCGCAGCATCGTAACATTTTAAACCTTAATATCTGTCTCCCTCTAGTGGCTGTATGAAGTTAATACCTGCCATAAAAACCCAACATCAAATCCCTTATCACTAAACCCTTGGCTTTTTGGGAACTTACTGTTGTGTAACCATATTTTGGAGAAAAATTAAAGAATATTGAATCAAATTGATGCACCAGAGCCAAAAAATGGTAGGCTGTAATTTCTTTTCACTGTAACCTCTAACACTTTGCAAACACGCTGAAGCCCTTGGACAGAGTCACACCATCACCATGCTACTCTGCTTACACATTGAATCCTCATGCACACACACAGCACAGTTCCACCTTGCCTTCCAGCTTTTAAACCCGACTTAAACTTTTGTGCCAAATCAGCCAACACCCACTCTGTAGGTGCAGGTAGCCCTGTACTGCAGGGCTGTACGGATGTGCACCTATATACAATTTAAACTACCTTTGTAAATAATGCAAACTGCAAGCTTTGAGATTGTTCTTCTGGGTAGTAACATCCATAACATTTCTGGTATCTGCCGTTTATCCCGATTGAGCAGCGGTACATCTAATTTCCTCTGACGTCAATGATTGCAGTCTGATCAGTGCTGCTCAAGATTTATCAGCTCCATCTCCAGCGTAACATATTCAGATCCAGCCGTCATAGATTCCTGCGCACCAAGAGGCAGAGAATGACTCGCATTGCAATTGCACAAACAACCGGCATCTTAATGGAGAATTGCAGAGTGGCAAGGTCACTTAAATGCACAAGCAGAGTGTTAAGCCAAGGCATGAAGTCTCCACATGAGTATAAACAAGGCTTTACACATTGCCAACACCCCCCCACCCCCCTCATTACAATGTTGTCTACGCAGAGGTGGGGCAGCTTCACTCCACCATTACACCTCCATGTGTTACACACTACAGACGAAGAGTCACAGGGGTGTAAATATCCCACTGAGAACAGAGAGTTCTTTGTTTGACTGCAGAGGAGAGACAAATTCATGCAGGCAAATAAGATGCGACTAAAACTGCTTTGTTTTCAGATCTTTATATGATCTTTACACATTAAGTCAAGCAATCAAAGGGAGACGGATATGAAGATCCAAAGTGTGAGATTCCTGTTAAAGAGAAGTTGTTTGTTTGTACTGTCTTGTTTTTTCAAGCTTGCAGAATAGAAGTCAGAGACTTTCTGCTCAGACATTTTTCAAGCTTGAAAAAACAAAAAGGTTAAAAATGCAGAATCCCAAAACTGGCAGTAAATTATTGCAAAATTATAATTATGATCTTCTTTGATTGGCTGTTAATCTTCAGGAAAAGTAAGCAAAATGAAAAGCAAAAAAAAAAAAATGTAACCAAATTGAGATGGCTCATTTTTTTTATCATTGGCAATTTTGAACTATTGTAGTCTTCTTCTACTAAAAAGCAGACAGTAGTTTTCCGCTGAGAATATGTACTTTTATTTAAAGAAAATGGTAAAAAATATTCACAAAGAGGGACTAAAACACTCAGGAGAAAATTTAAAGAGTACCCTCTTTTTCTTGTAAGATGTTAAAAGATGAGTATGAATCTCTGCTGAATGAGATCTTCCTGTACTCAGTGGTGCGTAACGACAGAACAAAGAAGAAGAAGGAGGAGAAGAGGCAGCAGGGAGAGGTGGAGATCTACGTCCTGTCAGCAGACACAGAGCAGATGATTGAACGAGTCCGCAGAGCCCATCAGGACACGTTTCCCTCCCTCTGTCAGCTGGGGAAATACACAACGGTACTCCACAAGCCCTGATATTCAAATTTTAAAAAACAAACAAATTAAAGTTTGTGAGCTTCATGAAAAAAGTCTCATATTTTATCCTCCGCCTGCAGAGTAACAGCTCGGAGCATCGCGTCCCTCTGGATGTGAGTCTGTGGGACAAGTTCAGCGAGCTGTCCACCAAATGCATCATAAAGACGGTGGAGTTTGCCAAGCAGCTGCCGGGTTTCACCACGTTATCCATCGCTGATCAGATCACGCTGCTCAAAGCCGCCTGTCTCGACATTCTGGTCAGTTCATCACTTTATTTGTCTTTGGTGTGAGACATTTCAGTATCATCAGCAAATCCTATATATAAACATGATGTCATTTCAAATAAAAACAACTCAGACTTGTAAATATGAGGAAGTCATGCTTTTCCAATGAAAGCAGAAGCAAAGAAGCTTAAACTGCACATTACTTAAATGGATTTTGAATCGACAAGTTCTCATGCGACCACAAGACATCACCGAAATCTGAACTCTTTCTGCGGCACACTTATCTTAAAAACTTAAACTTCTCAAATTGCAGATCTTTCACAAGAAGAGTTCACTTCTCTTTTTGTCTAAACATGCCTGAAGTTACACCTAGAAATTCCCCCTAATGTCCTCCTTATCAATTACAAAATATTTCCCTTTTTGTCTCCAGATTCTCAGGATCTGCACTCGCTACACTCCGGACCAGGACACCATGACGTTCTCTGACGGTCTAACTCTAAACAGGACTCAGATGCACAACGCTGGATTTGGACCTCTGACTGATCTGGTGTTCTCCTTTGCTAACCAGCTGCTCCCTCTGGAAATGGATGATGCAGAGACAGGGTTACTTAGCGCCATCTGCTTGCTCTGTGGAGGTACTGCATTTTACTTCTTAGGACTCTAAACAGTGTACGGCTGATAAATTTCTCTAAGCTCTGAGCATCATGGTGTATCTTGCGCTTTTGCAGACCGACAAGATCTCGAGGAGTCCGATAAGGTGGAGGTTCTTCAGGAGCCGATCGTTGAAGCCTTGAAGGTTCGACATTCAATGATTTTTCCAAAGGGTTCATTTTTCATGGCAGCGAATTGTGTCATTTAAACAGTTCATCAAAACGTATCGAATTTGCCCTTGCACAGTTAATCAGATAACTATGGTCATCAAATGAATATAACAAAGTCAATGCAGTCAGCAGCCAACCATCTAGCAAATTCTGTTGTAAACTGCCTTGATTTTGTTTCATCTACCGGTAATGTCTGCCGTCTGACAGTTTTCCAGATTGAAATGTGTGATAGAAAAATGCAATGGCATCAGGTTTTTTCATAACAATGGCAGAAGGAAGCAAGAAGACACTGGGGCAGCTTAATAACGGTGTGCCAAAGGGGAAAAAATGGTGCAAAACAGTTGTTTTTGCATCACAGATATTCAAATTATCAAGTAAACACAAGAAAAAAGACATTTCACTAGATTTTGCTACAGCAGTGGAGTTGCATCCAATTGTAGGGAAATCAGACAAGAGTGGAATAAATTTGAATCTTTCTATGAAACACTAAATAACATGTACTTTTCTCTGATGTTAATGCGCAGATTTATGTGAGGAGGAGGAGGCCTGATAAACCATGCATGTTCCCTAAGATACTG
The DNA here is from genome assembly GCA_962446985.1 of Xyrichtys novacula. NCBI lineage: Eukaryota > Metazoa > Chordata > Actinopteri > Labriformes > Labridae > Xyrichtys > Xyrichtys novacula. The sequence continues at coordinate 9,927,778 of OY660879.1, read as the reverse complement.
ATGAAGATCACTGACCTCAGGAGCATCAGTGTCAAAGGTGAGACGTGCACAGAGTAGACTGATTACTTTCTGCTCACACTGAGTTGTTGAGTCAGATCCTATTGACTTAGTTGGCGTAAGTAGCACTTTAATGCCTGAAACCACAAATTTTAGCCAGAAAATTCAGAAATTTTTTGAAGCTGAAATGTTCATTTCATTTATTACTGAAAACCAAAAAAAATAAAATGTCCTCAAAATTTAAAAAATATATTTATTTATCTTGTTTGACACATCAGATGTTTTTGGAAACTGATAAACTACAAGAGAACATTTTTATTATTTATTGGACTGTATTCAGTTGTTTTTTTAGTAATTTGTTGATCATACTGATTTGATTGAAGTATATAAAAGTATCTATCAAACATGATACAAAAGGCATTAAAGGGTTAAATTATGATGTATAATATTTGGAGGCTGACCTCTGCAAACACAGCAGTGTCTTAAACCAGAGATCGAACTATGTGAACATGAGAAGGATGTCTTCTCGGTTCAGACTTTACCGATAAGTTTATGATCTCTCCATGAGTTGGTCGTCTTCTTTAACAGGGAATTATTTTCATTTTGTAACTTGTCTTGATGTTGAAACACTCGATTATGATCCAGTGTTGTAAAAACTGCATCGTAGTGATAGTTTCACATATTTATCCTCCTTGTGAGATTGTGTTTTGAAAATTAAAGGCTTGTTTTCTCACCTTAACTTCTTCCCTCTGTCTCCAGGCGCTGAGCGAGTCATCACACTGAAGATGGAGATCCCCGGCTCCATGCCTCCGCTCATCCAGGAGATGTTGGAGAACTCTGAGGGGCTGGAGGGCCATGGAGCTGTGGGGATGAAAGGAGGGGGAGGGGGGAAGAGTAAAGGGGGAGACAAAGAGAAGGAAGAATCAGAGCCACCGTCATCGCCGGAATCAGTCCCCTCTGCAACCCAGAGCCCTGCACCCTGTTCGCCCTCTTCTCCCTCTGACTCCACCTGAGGTTATAGGATCTGCATATTTTCATACAGGGCCTCCCCCCTTTGGCAGAGTGTGGTACTGCAAGAAAACTACCAACACAGCAGATTCAGAGCAGATAAAAAACTAAGAAGAGACTATCTGGACGACAGAAAAATTAGAAACTCTCTGAGAGGGAGGTTAAACCTCTGTACAAAGCTGCAGAACTTAACTATGCTTTTGGACTGAGTGTGGCTCAGACATCCTGGTATCAAACATGAAATGCAATAACACACCATCACACATTATTATTATTTTTAAAGAGCCTGAAAGCTTTATTGTATGCAGCTTGTGTGGATCTACATGAAGGATTATCAAAGATGTGTGAACTGCAGACAATCAGGTTTGGACAGTATCCAGATTTGAACTTCTACACGTCACAAACAGCAGGGGATTTTCTGTTACACATTCTCAACTACTGGAAAATACTTGGTTTGGTTTGGCTCAGGAGGCACCTGGAGAGTTTGCAGAGGAAGGATGACAAACATTTCTGCACTAATTATTCAGCAACATGACAGAAGAGCTAGAGATGTAACCGTACCTCGCATAACGGTTCAAAATCAGTGCACAAAATACACTTCTTAGGTTTGCGGATTCAACAAGGCGCATACATTTTGGTTCCTAAAAGCAGCATAAGTCTTTTAAGACAGTTTTGCAGTCCACAAAAGTCAAGTACAGCCATGTGTAGAATCTATGAAATTGAATTGGTATGATTCTTATTGGTGATAAAGAAATTGCAATACCCTTTTTAAACAGCAGAGGGCGACATCCACCCTGTCCCTGGACTCTTATGTTACAGCAGTGGTTCTCAAGTCCAGTCCTCGAGGCCCACTGTCCAGCATGTTTTGGATGTTTCCCTGCTCCAACACACCTGATTCAAATGATCAGCTCGTTAAGAAGCCATTACAGAGCTTGATAACGAGCTGATCATTTGAATCAGGTGTGTTGGAGCAGGGAAACATCCAAAACATGCAGGACAGTGGGCCTCGAGGACTGGACTTGAGAACCACTGTGTTAGAGGACACTGCTTATAACACTTGAAGCTGAGTCATTGCAGCACCAGGTGAAGATTTTGCAGTTGAGGATGTACTATCAGTGTTTCCCACGCATAGATGAGACCCAGCCAGCCTGCCAAAGTATAATAATAACTACAATGTTTATTCATATATCCATAGACGACATAATGTCTATGGATATTATGATGTTGTCTTAATGACAAAGTGTTTATGTCTCCCTGGGGCGCTAATACATCCAACAGATTACACTGTCAGGCATTCCTTTGGCGAGTTTAGTTGTTTGTTACTCAGGTTTATTACTTGAAGCGCCATTAGCCCCCTTTCAAAATAAAAGCTTGCTGCCAAAAAATAAAATAAAATAACCCATATATGAGGCAATAAAAACAAAACGAAAAAAAGCATTATAAACTTGTAGCAGTTTTTTTTAGTGTAAAACTTTAAGAAATTGGTATCATCAACCCAGCATCTGAAATTGCATTGTATCATGACTTAAGTGTCTTGTGACATCTCTAGTGTCTGTGCTGCAATAAAATAACAAAAAGATAGCATCTAAGTTCAACAGAAAAGACACAAAGCAGCAAAACTCTATGCAACGTGAGCAGTGTCATCAGCACACCTCTTCTCTCTAACCAGCCAGAAGTATTACCTGCTGCAATCCTTTGAACATCATCTCATCTGTCATTAAGAGGTCTTCTTACTACGAGGCCAAAAGGTTTAGATCCATTTAAATGTCTAGACCAACAGATTTAGACTAATGCGGCCCCTTGGGGTAATTTGCAGACATTTTCAGGAGTGCAGTTTATGTGAGTGAAGGATTCCTCTAACAGTATGTTAAACATCTGCTCCTCAGTGAAAAGTCATGTACAGTATACAGAATCATTGTAAAATATTGTATATAAAACAACGCTTTGAAAGCTGTCAGACAGAAAGACTGATAAAAGAAGTTATTTTCCTAAATGCACATGTGTAAATACTATATCTCACCTGAACAGATCTTTAGCTTCATTTTCTGTTTTTGATCCTTTTATTGAAAAATCTGTCTATTGAGAATACACGCACAGCTGCCATTTCCACTGATCACATGTCAAGGGTTAGACCCGTAAACTCTGTTGTTAATTGTGCAGATTTATGGTATTGGAAACTTTTATCAGTTCACTGTTTCCAAAATGATCAGTAACTAAAATGTACGTCTTTAAAACAAATTATGCGTGCTCTCGGTCACTCTAATTTTCTCATAGTCACCCTGGCTAGTTGGCACCATAATCACAAGTCCGTCATCAATCATTTTTGTTCCTGGAGCTTCTAAGTACCATATTTGTTTCCAAGCTGGGACTTAAAGCTTAAGTTTACAGCTACTGCCAGATGCTGTTACCTAGATAAAAACAGGCACCAATGAGAGATGCCGTCTCATTGCGCGGCATACTTTGACAGTATTTTAATCTGAATGCATGTCTAGTCAAAGCTACAGCACATAGCTAAAGCTGGGGTCGCAGCTCCAGTTGATGGCTTAATATAATTCTTTACTACCTGGATTTAAACAAGCATCAATGAGAAACAGCATCTTGTAGCCTAAAAGGGTTTGCACTCATTTTGATTTGTAGGTTGTGTCTGATTAATCTGGTGTTTAACTGAATGGTCATCAACTAGCAAGGTGGATTGACAATAAACAAAAATGGCTGCTGTGTGAATAAACTGTCACTGTAAATGTATTTCCTTGTGTTTCTATGCATTATCCTCTGCAAGAAAATCCGTATTTGATTTGTTTTAACATGCAGGCGAGGCTCAACAAACTGTGAAACACTTTTACTCAAAACTGATCAAATATTGAGGTTTCCCATCAGTGGACACTTCCAACCAAAGCAAACCAAATACCAAGTGAACAAACTCCCTGTCCAAGTCTTTCCCACCTGGTTACGCCATCCTCGCTGTGGCACAAGAACAAGAACTGCTGACCACGTGTTGATTTTCATGCAGATGAAATCTGCGGATGTCAGGTTCTGCCAAAACATGTTTCAAAATGTACAAACCAAGTCTGATTTTTATACTCTGCACCATTTTTCTCTCAGTGTGTTTACACAGTGCCACTGCCTCACCACAGTAAACCCTGTCAGGTACAAATGTTCTCACCGTTGTCCTTTATAATGAACTGTGGGGTGAAACCCGTGAAAAAATACAGGGAGTTGAATAAAAAGGTATGATTTCTCTCTGCTCTTGAATACTGTATATTTGGTCTTTGATTCACTTTCAATCAACAGATTCACTGTGAGATCCAATCAGGTATTCATGAAAGAACTTGGCCAAGTATACCTATGTTCACCAAAGTATATTCGCCAACCATTCTTTCCTTGTTTCATTACTGCGTAGTTACGATCTCCACCTATGATTGGTGAACCAGGGAGGACTCACTCTTCACCCTTGCTTATTTCCCTGAGTGGTGTTTTTATTCTCAGATATTGAGTCTCATTTATCATCTTGTTTGCTGAGTGTTAAAGATGAATCAACAGCTTGTCACCGTCAATTATATTATTACTCAAAATACAGTAGAGTCAGTTGTAATCATTGGCAAAAGTTTTTTCCAACTGGGCCAATTAATTAATTGTGAGATTTTGTTGCATTAGTAAAGTTCTTAAAATGGCAAACTCAAGACAGGTTGATGTGCAAATACAGCAGTACACTCAGAGCCGATCCACTGGAGAGGAAAGCTCTGTGCTTCTGCTTTAGTTTATTGGTAGGGTTTCTTAGTTCTTAGGGTTTCATACTTTTAAAAAATCAAACTCTGTTTAGATAAAAACAAACTAAGGTTTTACATTTTTAAACTCTTTTTTTTCCTTCCACTAGTTAATAACTGGTATCTAAAAGTGTTTTATTGAATAGTACTTTACCACATATTTGTAATATATTCTTTAATTCAGTTCAAATAATTGAATAAGAATTTAGTTAAGTAATTCATTATGATATATTTATATGTTCTTTAATTCAGTTCAAATAATTGAATTAAAATTAATTCAGTTTTAGTTTGCTGTTCAAACATGTTGGTGACGCTTATGTACACTGTACACGCTGTATGGTTGGATCAGCACCAAAGTAAACAATCAGATAACAGCAAGTGCCAAACATTAAATATTTGTGAAGTGAGTGGCTCACCACCACCTAAGGTGGAGACATGTCCAGTCACTGTCTAATGGTAAAGTAAGGGTTTTATTTGGCTCTGTAAAGTTTCCGAGGCTGTAATGTAAATGTTATTTCAAATAATGAAACAATCATGCTCAGTGAAGCATTACAAATCTTCCAGCAGCTTTATGCAGACAGACAGATCATCCTGAATGCTGGACACTGAACGAGCTCCTTACATCTTGACCACACCTCATCATACACTGCAGCTATGGGTAAGCTTAAATGACCTCTTTTTCCACAATTTCTCTCTCAGAATCTATTTGTGAACATTAACTAAAAGAATGTTAAATGACAACTTAAATACAGTTAAAAATTTAAAATAAGTAAACATCAAGAAATTAAAACAAGAAAGTGACTTTCATCTGCAAATTATTAAGCATCTTAGTTTGCATGAGTGAAAAGGAGTAAGAAGTTTGAACTTCTCTAATCCTACCCCTTTAAAATTTTCTATACCTCCAAACTGAAATCATAACTGACTCAAATTTACCAACAATTTTTGAAACCTGTAATGTGATAAACAATTTATGACTCACATGGAAAGAATTATTTTTCATTAGACATACCTACTTTACAAATATATGTACCATACCATAAATGCAACATTTTAATCCAAATAACAATCAAGAACCTTGTGGTAATTATTTTTCAACATACCTCTGAAGAATTATTTCTTTATGCCTTTTTTTTTTTAAATAGAATTATGCCTAATTTTCTTTTTATTTCAATACTCTGTCTGTTCCACAGGTGGTGATACAGAAACTTTTCATTATTGATTTTCCTCTAAAATTATAATCTCCCTCTCTTTCACAAAACATATTCTGAATGTTTTTGGTAGCACGTAATTCCTTGCTTTAAATAATACTTGAGCTGTTTTACAGTCCTCCAAGTCATAACATGTTAGAGTTTTGGGTTTGAAAAATTAGTCATTTGTGTGTGCCTGAAAATCAACATTATTAATGATTCTGATCGTTCTTTTTTGCAGAATGAAAAGTGGTCGGAGTGAAGTTTTGTATGTTTCTGTACAGTAGTCTAAATAAGGAAGAATGAGTGAATTTTGGAGAATGTGCAGTGATTTCTGATCTAGAGCATGTTTTGCTTTAGCCAGGATTGAAATGCTGCAAGACAGTTTAGATATGATATGTTTAATTTATTAGATAAATAGTTTTGGTCTCAACACTCACCCCTGGGGGACACTACACACAATGTCCAGGCATTCTGACAAACACTCTCCCATCCTCAGGTCTGCTGAGCTGGCTGAGACAGGAGGCACAGTTGAAGAAGATGGTCCTGGTTGTTGTTTTTATCTCCTTGTTTCTGGATCATATGCTGCTCTCGGTGGTTGGTAGGTTAACTCATGATTAATGAGTGAATTGTTTTTAAAGACATTTCAAATCTGTATTTCACATTCATAAACATGATATGTTTGCATGTGTGGTGATAGGCTTGTTGGTGTATTATCTCAAGTGACCCTGAGACTTGACGAAAATTGATTATTTTTATAAACAAAGGATTTTTAATTTTCTTTCTCTGGCAGCTGTGTTTTTATCTTTTATTTATTCTGTACTTTGTTTTACTTCACTTTGTGGACAGTGCCCATCCTCCCCAGTTACCTGTACAGTGCTGAGCAGGCTGAAATCCTCTCCTCTGAGAACAGCTCTGACTCTACAGTGGATTTGACTTCTCCACACCAGAGTCCACTTCCCTCCAGGAACTTCACCACGGCCCAAAATTCCTCTGACTCAAACTGCTCGGAAGCGGGAGCTGAGCTGGAAGGAGTGAACATCAAAGTAGGCCTGTTGTTGGCCTCAAAGTCGACTGTTCAGCTCATCACGAACCCTTTTGTTGGACCGCTCGCTGACAGGTGAGTGAAACTGATCTGTGAAAGGCATTTATCAAACAATTTCTAAGCTCTATAAAACACACTGACTCAGTTTTCCCTACAACTACAGGGAACAAGAGATGCAGCTCCAAAGAGTTAAACAGTAGCCTACATGTTATTATTTCAAATTTTTTCAAGTGGAAGAGAACTAGTGGTGTCTGCCTTTTTACTGATTAGTTATGGTGATGTAGTGAACATCATAACTTATCTGGCTAATAGTGGTACATCTCTGGGCAATTTACTGGACTTCTTTTTCTTCTTTACAGAACAGAGTAAAAATAGACTTGACACTAAATTTAATTGGGAAAGCCAATAATTATGACAAATCTGATATATTTCATTAACAGCCTAAATTCTTTGAAAATAGCTTTGATGTAGCCAAACTATTTTGCTGTGTTGCTGTAGCTTAGCTCTCTACGTTTCTTTGAATGGTAGCCATAGATGCTAAATTTAATTTCATTTGGCTATCTACAGACTGATTTCAATCTGTAAAACTTAATTTAAAACCTGTGCCATAAATTTGAAAGTCAGGCTTGTTTGGATGTTTTTGCTATTGTTGGCCAGTGCTCCCTTAAAATAGAGATCTCTGCTACGTTCCAGTTATACTCGGAACTCCGAGTCGGATATTAATCTAGAACGCCCCCCTGAAATTGGATTCCCGACTCGGAAAATCGGACGATCTTCGCCAACCCCGACTTGACGACAACAGCTTTATCCAAGATGGCGGCGCAGTGTATCAGCAGTAAAGAGTAACACTAAAAGCCCTCGCAATGTTTTATTTATTAGCGCTTCTATCATGTTTATGTGAAATTAAATAAGTGGTACATGTTGTACTGCCCAACGTCTAACTGTGAACACGGTGCTATGGTGTTTGCCCGAGTAAAATACTGTGTTATGCGTTGTTTACAACTGGTATAGCAAACAACAACTCACAACGACAGCTGACAACAACCAACAACAGCTGACTACCGCTAACAACAACAGACAACGGCCACCGACAGCTGACAATTTTAATAACTGCTAACAACGGCTAACAGTTGGCGTCCATCTTGGTTTCCCGGATTGTTACCTGGAACGCCGTCAACTCGGGTGTAACGTCACTCCCAGCTCCGACATCCGACTTCCGAGGTAACTGGAACGCAGCATCTTCTGACCTGGCTAAATAAAATTTACATAAAATAAAATTTTGTATCAAATTAAAAAGTTTCCTTTTTAGCATATCATTTTAAAAAAGTTTTTTATATTTTTTTTTCTTACTAAAATCCCCAAACAACTATTGTGTTTTGTGTTTAAATCTGGTGGTAAACTATGTTTTAATTCTGAAATGTTTGTTGTACAGGATTGGGTATCACATCCCAATGTGTGCAGGATTTTGTATCATCACCTTGGCAACCATCTGTGAGTACATTTGACCTGTCTAGACATCGACTGTCTTGTGTGTGGACAACTTTTACACCGTCTCATGTCATTATACGAATGTGTAGCCAAATTACTTTCGGTATCTCTGGGAATTTTCTCCATTCCCCAAAACAGGCATTTCAACTGACAGAAGTGTCACTGTGATAACGTTCTCCTTAAACAGCTTATCAACATATTTCTAAAGTTTGTCCACAGCTCCATTAAGTTTGCTGGAGGAGGCGGGGTTTATAACCTATACTGCAACCAGTCACAAGGATACTTGTTTTTGTATTGAGTTAGGGGTGGTGAAGAATGCAGTGGCTGGAAAAGAACAGAGTTATTGTTTTGTGCGAAACAATTTATACTGATAGAAGTTTTGATGGTCAACTAATAATTTAACAGTCTTTGATTTTCAGATATTTTACAATTTCTTTACAATTTTACAATTTAAGAACTTCTTTATATCAGTGTTGTTTTTGGCAGGCATTTTAGATTTAGTTTTAGTCTTAGTCATTTTGACGAAATGCTTCTTCGTTTTAGTCCCATTTTAGTCATTTCTATCCTTGATAGTTTTCGTCTAGTTTTAGTCCGACGAAAACTCAAAAGGTTTTAGTCTAGTTTTAGTCGACGAAAAGGTGCCTTTTGAGGTTCGTGGTGTTCTTTCCCGACAGTTTGAAGCCGCAGCATGAGGAAGCTGTGGCTCCACAACTGTCGTCTGTCTCGTCTCCCCGTCCAAGACATTGCGTTTTATTGTCACTTGGACTGTATCTGAAGTAGGACCATAAATCATCCCTCTTTTTTCGGCCACCGGGCACCGCTGCTGTGCCTGCCGCCACGGTGTGTGTGTGTGCGCGCCTCGTCCACCTGCCGCTCTGTGTATGTGTATGAGTGTGTGCGCGCAGCTGTGCGCGAGCGAGGCTTTTGGTGCGTGTGTGATGGGGGCGTGACTGTTAGGACAAAAAAAAGCATGTTTTGAAACTTTGTTCGTCCACCTAATAACAATTTAGTCTCGTCTCGTTCTCGTCTGACGAAAATGAATACAATTTTCGTCACATTTTAGTCTTTACAGAGCTTTGGTGACGTTCGTCTTAGTCTCATTTTCGTCAGGGAAAAAAGGGGTCTGACGTCGTCATTTAAGTTTTCGTCCTGCCTGACGAAAACAACACTGCTTTATATTAATCAAAATCTGTCTATTTCTGCAAGTGTTTGCCATCTCTTCAAGCTACATCTTACTGCTGCTGGCAAGAGCAGTACAGGGTGTAGGTGGATCCTGCTTGTCTGTAGCAGGTATGATATACTCTATTTGTAATAGTCAAACACTTGCCCTAGGTTTCTGCCTGTTAAAAGGAAGTTTTTCCTTGCCACTGTCACTCATGTTAATTGAGATGGGTCAAATCCATCCCAACTTAAGGTTGGGTCTTGGTAATTCATCAAACAAAGTGTGTGGTGTAGACCTTCTCTTTTTTTAGGAAAGCGACTTGGGATAACGACTGTTGTGATTTGGCGCTATATGAATAAACTTTGATTTAATTTGATTTAATTTAAATCTAGTAAGCTCTCATCGTTGTTTTTACACAAATTTGAAATCCACCATGATATCTGAATTTCCCTCATTGTTATGACTGTTATTTGTGTTTTGCAGGAATGGCGATGTTAGCAAATATGTACAGAGATGAAAAGGAGAGGGGGCGTGCGATGGGAATATCTTTCACTGGTTTGGCTTTAGGATTGATAGGTCTGTATAAAGACACGGAAACAGAAGAAATGCTATTCAAAAATTTCATACACACACACACACACACACACACACATCCTGCTTTCATAGACCAGATAGGCTTTTTTAGACTTGTAAGTCTGGTGCTAACCAGTGAGGGTGATAATGTTTTGCTGTTTGATCAACTAAACATGCTCAGCATAGTTAGAGTAATTGATCTTTATGAGGAAAAAATGCTGTATTTCCAGTTGTGTTTGAAAACTGTGATACATTATACTGTATATACAGGTACTTACTAAAGTTGAACTTCTTTTCAGTGTTGAATTTGTGACTCATCACTTCTCCTCTGTCCCTGCAGCCGGTGCTCCTTTTGGCAGCGTGATGTATCAGTTTGTTGGAAAGATGAGTCCGTTCCTGGTTCTGGCGGCCATCGCTGTGCTGGGCGGAGGTATTGTGCAATTTTAGACAAAACATGGAACATTTAGTTCTTCATGTTACTTCAGTTATAAAAGCTTTTAAGAGCAGCTGTTACTTTGTCCACGTGCAGGTTTACACGCCCTCATCTTTCAACCTTCACATGTTCAAACTCAGGTAAAATTCTTTAATTCCATGGGTCAAAGTTTTCAGTGATCGAAGAAAGATCAATCCCCTTAGACTACCCAATTAAAGTCCATTGGAGTAGAAGAAAATTAATAAATCAGTTTAATTACGTTGCTTGTTTGTTATATTGTTTGGCAGCTTATTCTTAATTTTCAAATATAGTTTATGTTTTGCAAGCTACTACCTCTGAAAATCTGCTTCACTGTTTGTGCAGATGGAAAAGGGGACCCCTCTATTGACTCTCCTGAGAGATCCATACATACTTATTGCTGCTGGTATATTGAACCATGTTACCGTACCATATACAAAACAGTGCATATTATGTCATAGAATTAGGAGTCTGCTTTGGAAAAAGACATAAACTTGAAAACACTCTGTTGACTCTTTCAGGAGCCATCTGTTTCACAACTTTGATTATTGCTGTAATAGAGACTGCCCTTCCTATCTGGATGTTGAAGACAATGTGTGCAAGCAAATGGCAACTAGGTAACATTAAAAACATTTTTTGTACAAGTGCATGAGCTCAAAAACACACAAAGAGTTCATGGAATCAGCATAGTTTTATATTCATATTGCAGCTAAATCTAAAATTATGAAGTCCTATCAGCTGACTGCAGTCAATTGTCGGAAATTTAGAGGTTCTCTGATTGAAGCAAACCACATAAGTCAATATCATATCACTGAGAAACATGGACTCACTTTGACAGATTTGGGACACACACCGCCCAACTCTGCAGGCAGAGGGCGCTCATGTACAAATTAAAAGTCTCGGTTTAACCCAGATTACATTCACTCAACAAAAACTCTTAATAATGGCACATAACAGCATTTAATGACAGAAGATAGCTGTTAATGGTACATGTAATCATTACCACTCAGTAGAAATCAGTAGAACTCAGTAGAAATTCCCGAAAGGATTGGCCTCTGGCTACACTTTCTGTAGAAAAGATATAAATGTCAAAAATAGTGCCCAGTGGATAAAACTTAAGTGTCCCTGGATGCCTTTCCAGGATAAAAAGTGTAAAAAAAAAAGCCCTCTCGTTTTTTTTCATTGGATAAAACATCAAGTGCCCCATGGATGTCCTACCAGTAGACAATGAAGACAGTGCCCTCTGGTCACATCCAGTGGTTAATATTTTCTTTTAAAGTGCCCCTTGAATGCCCTGCTAGTTGATAAAGTGCAAAAAAAGAAGCCTCTGGGTTTTTGTTTCCCTCAACATGTTTGTTAAAAAACTATGTATATATGTTTGTCTCACACTGTCTGTGTTAGGAATTGTCTTTTTGCCAGACAGCATATCCTACCTCATAGCATCCAACATCTTTGGTCACCTCTCACAGAAACACAGCGGGAGGTAAGATGATGCAGCCAAACAGATTTTTTTTCTTCTGTTAATGCTGTCTGTGAATACAGCCAGGTTTTAACCAGGATTGGCAGAAGACACAGCTAAAGACAAACTGTGTCAGATCCACATCTTACTTATGATTATTGATACTGACAATATTGACAATTCAATGCTGCATATTCAGTGCTTTTTGTATGTGTTTGTCTCTTTGTCTCTCAGTTGGCTCTGTGCTTGTGTAGGAATGATCGTGGCAGGAATAACCACAATAACTGTAAGCCCTCTGGATAAGGTCACCTTCCATACTATTGACACCCTAAAATAACTCAATATTTAGGCAATGTAGTAATCCCAACTTTACTTGGAATTACAATGTGATCAATCTGTGAAACTCAACTCAGAAATACTGGGGCTGAAATCCAATCCAAGTGAATAATATGGAACATTGCTGAATTTCTATATTAAACATGTTTTCACGTTTGAAATTTAAAACGTCAAAACATTAATCCTCGGGTTGGTTGAGGTTGATTAAAATAAGGATGTCCATTTCTGTCTTTTGTGTTTCAGTTCCAATTTTCCCAGAATATCTATCATTTGCTTGTTCTGAATGCATTCATTGGCTTTTCAGTCGGTAAGTAATGCTTCTTATTTTTTACATATAGTTTAGTCACTGACCTTAAAAACAACATGATCAATCTTGTTTCTAACAGGCTCAGTGGACTCCTCAATAATGCCCCTCATGGGTAACTTAGTAGATCTGAGATATCGACCGGTTTATGGTACTGTTTATGCCATTGCTGATGTTGCAATATGCATTGGATTCAGCATAGGTAAGCATTTTAATATTACCATTGAAATAATGATGTACATGGGAAACAATCAGTGTGTGTTTATCATGAAAAAGTATACTAAAAAACAGTGTAAAGAGGCTGAAAAGATAATCTGCCTGATGACAGACCTTGAATCAGGCTGATCAGTCATGGTGTTCAAAGACTGACACCCACTTTAAATCAATCAACTTCAAGCTAATGACAGAGCTACAGCTTATTAGTGCTCAAATGTCTAGGTCTTTTTCTCTTCTTTGTTTCTTTATCTTTTTTTCTCTTCTTTTCAAAGGTCCAGCTGTCACTGGCCCCATAGTGGCATTGATCGGCTTCCCCTGGCTAATGACCATAGTTGGGGCAGTAAATATGGTCTTCGCTCCTCTCTGCATCTTCCTGTGCAGACCATCTCAGCAGGAGGGACATTTGGTAAGAGCTGGGAGGAAACTTAAATAAAAAAAAAACAAATCTTTATAATAGCTTGATCCTAAATAATGAAACTGCAGGTACTGTATATGTACTTATGCATGACGTCTGTTTCATCTCTTTCAGTTAATATCCAAAGGAAATTAAGGGAACTCATGCTGGACTGATTCATTAGAATAACTTAAATTCCTCTATCCTGACCTTCTCCATGATGTTGCACTTTATGAAAATAACACCATAACAGTTTTTTAAATGATGTGTCAAATCTTGTACAAATCCAGAGGACATAATACATATTTCTGCAGATGTCTGATTCTGCTCAGGACATTTACATTTAGTAAGACATTTTCTTTGAACTTCTCTCGTGCTGCTGCTTTTGTTTGTTTCCCACACAGTCTGTCTTTTAAAAAAGAGGGATGATAATGAGGGGAAAGTTCAAACTTTGTTTCCAGAACGGCAGGAATTGCTGCTATCGTCTGTCTAGAAAAGCTGCAATTTCATAATCAATGCTCCAAGCATGTCACATAACTGCTGTACAAGGCCTCTCCTTTACAAAGCAGTACAGTAGCACCGTCCATCTAACAGTTTCATCAGTTAAATGCTGTCGTACTTAGAGGCCTCAACCTTTACTTCCCTTCAGAATAAATGTACTTTTCTCATAGATGCATTCAAAGAAATGACTTTAACTTTGTAAATGTTGTCCATCTATCTTTGTTTGATATTCTGACATGGTGTTTGAGATTTTTGAATGAATAATGCACCAAGTTTTTTTCGCCTTGAATAAAACATGTTGGTACATAGGCAAGCCTGTATCTCCATAAGATGTCCATGCGAGTCATCACACTGAAGATGGAGATCCCCGGCTCCACGCCTCCGCTCATCCAGGAGATGTTGGAGAACTCTGAGGGGCTGGAGGGCCATGAAGCTGTGGGGATGAAAGGAGGGGGAGGGGGAAGAGTAAAGGGGGAGACAAAGAGAAGGAAGAATCAGAGCCACCGTCATCGCCGAAATCAGTCCCCTCTCCAACCAAGAGCCCTGCACCCTGTTCGCCCTCTTCTCCCTCTGACTCCACCTGAGGTTATAGGATCTGCATATTTTCATACAGGGCCTCCCCCTTTTGGCAGAGTGTGGTACTGCAAGAAAACTACCAACACAGCAGATTCAGAGCAGATAAAAAACTAAGAAGAGACTATCTGGACGACAGAAAAATTAGAAACTCTCTGAGAGGGAGGTTAAACCTCTGTACAGAGCTGCAGAACTTAACTATGCTTTTGGACTGAGTGTGGCTCAGACATCCTGGTATCAAACATGAAATGCAATAACACACCATCACACATTATTATTATTTTTAAAGAGCCTGAAAGCTTTATTGTATGCAGCTTGTGTGGATCTACATGAAGGATTATCAAAGATGTGTGAACTGCAGACAATCAGGTTTGGACAGTATCCAGATTTGAACTTCTACACGTCACAAACAGCAGGGGATTTTCTGTGACACATTCTCAACTACTGGAAAATACTTGGTTTGGTTTGGCAAGAGATGTAACCGTATCTCTCATAACAGTTCAACATCAGTGCACAAAATACTCTTCTTAGGTTTGCAGATTCAACAAGGCGCATACATTTTGGTTCCTAAAAGCAGCATAAGTCTTTTAAGACAGTTTTGCAGTCCACAAAAGTCAAGTACAGCTATGTGTAGAATCTATGAAATTGAAATGGTATGATTCTAATTGGTGATAAAGAAATTGCAATACCCCTTTTAAACAGCAGAGGGCGACATCCACCCTGTCCCTGGACTCTTATGTTAGAGCAGTGGTTCTCAAGTCCTGTCCTCGAGGCCCCACTGTCCTGCATGTTTTGGATGTTTCCCTGCTCCAACACACCTGATTCAAATGATCAGCCCGTTAATAAGCCGTTACAGAGCTTGATAACGAGCTGATCATTTTAATCAGGTGTGTTGGAGCAGGGAAACATCCAAAACATGCAGAACAGTGGGCCTCGAGGACTGGACTTGAGAACCACTGTGTTAGAGGACGCTGCTTATAACACTTGAAACTGAGTCATCGCAGCACCAGGTGAAGATTTTGCAGTTGAGGATGTACTATCAGTGTTTCCCACGCATAGATGAGACCCAGCCAGCCTGCCAAAGTATAATAATAACTACAATGTTTATTCATATATCCATAGACGACATAATGTCTATGTATATCATTATGTTCTCTAAGGCCCGGACTACACGTATATAGATATTTATTTATCAGGATATTTTTGTACTCCCGTCTCTATAAATGTATCTGTCCACACGTGTTAGTTCTCAAAATATCTGCGTCCACACGTAGCCTTCAAACTTAATCCTATCTGGTGCCGCTTAAACAAAGCTACCTGATTGGCCGATGAATCGTAACAGCATGATGCGTCATGCATTGTTTGCGGAAGCTACACCAGTGCGTCGGGTCCATGTGACAGACCATTTGACCAATAAAAGTATTGGGCGCTGCTGGTGGATGTACACGGACCCACTTATACGGATATTTTTTTATTTCTCCACTTGTTTTTTCGGATTCAGATTTATCCGGTTTGAGTGCTCCAAACTCCCGTTTTGGTGTGGTAGGGAGGCCTACTCGGACATAAATATGTGCGGTTTGAAATATATCCGCATTCGTGTAGTTCCAACTACACGAATGTTTTTCTTTGTTTCCCTGGTCTGGCTTGACTCTGTTTCAGAGCACCCTCCCCCTCCCCGGTCGCTGAGGCTGAGTGCGACTCCACACCTGCACTGCATCTGCATTCAAGGCCCTTTAAGAAGCCAGCAGCCCTCAGTCTCAACGCCTGAGTATTGTCTTCACTCCTCAGTGGTACAGACGCTTCTCCTGGCCTTCTCCTTGGATAAGTGCTTGTGACTTTTTTGCTCCCTGGGATTCTTTGTATATCTTCTCACTTTCATCTCCTCTGCCTCTCCACAGTGTCTCCAGCCCACACAACAGCTAGCCAGCAAACCGGACTTTCTCTCGTGCCTTTTTCCCTGAGTTGGACAATGAATACATCTTTAAGTTGCTATTTGCCTCTGTGTCTGCTTCTGGGTCCACAAGATACGCCACATGCCACATGGTGTATGTATACTCAGCTATTTAATCTCATTTATCATATTTCAGTCAGGACCACTTTTGTCAAAATCAATTATTTATTACAAGCAAACATTTTTACATTGGCGGTACGGCTCTGTTCTGAGAGTTCCCTGCCCTTCATATGCATACATGAAAAGCCAAGGCAGAGAAAGCAGCAGCAAGTAAATATGATTAAGACAAATAAATTAAAATCCCCCAAAACAACCATACCAGGCGACCCTCTCGGCTTTCATGTGCTACATGAATGTACCTACAGGGGAGGGAGAGCAGCAGCCAGTAGCAAGAAACTATGAAGCAACCTACCCACCTCCAAAGCTTGTGTTGTACAGGTTACCTGCAAAACATGATCGCAGGATTAATTTCATCCATACACATATTTATAATTGGGAATATCTAAAGAATACAATAGATATGGGACAGAATTATGGCGCAGCAGCATTTTTCAAAGCACTCATGGCTAATTGAGCGTAAGAATTTCTTGAGCCTCAGGCCTGAGGTATCATTCATATGCTGATGAGGACCATCGACCCATAGCCTTGAGCGTCGAGACATGGACAATGGAGGATGCCGTTGTAGCGCAGAGTTGCGCTTGGGTGGGAGCCAGCAGGATTGGCAGAGGTGAGCAGAAAACCACGATCTGGATACTGGTTTCCCTTCCTCAGTGGCAAAGAGAGGCTCTTGCTGGCTGGCCAGTGGCTGACCTCTCAGGAAGAGGGACATGGAGGACAAAGGACAAAGTCAGAGTTAGTTTGAGAAATAAAATGTGCGTTCCTTTCTCTTTATTAGTTTTTGAGTGCTTAGGAATAGAGTGAAATGGTAAGGCTTGATTTCTATGTCAGCAAGGGTGAGGTCATGTGTAGGATCGAAAGAATTAGTGCATGTTGTGAATTCACTACATCTGAGAAACCCCTAGAAAGCTGTGAAGAATGTTGTTCCAAAGCAAATCAGTATCAGTATTTCTGGAGTTTGTATGCAGAAGCAAAAACAACTCACTCGCAAGCAGCAGGATTACTACGTTACAATGCCGATGCAGACTGCCGTGCAGCAACACACAAAGCAAATGTAGCCTACATAAATTGCAGGGGTGAAAGTTTGCGTATCAGCTAACTTTCTCCTCTGGGTGTGAGAGAAAGGCCCACAGATTGTGCAGGAAAAAGCTTTATGCCGAGTGAAATGTCTACTGATTAGAACAAGGGGCCTGTTCTATGAAACAGGATTACTGTTTAGCGAGGTAACTTTGAGGGTAAGTTCGGGGTTTCCTGTTCTACGACGCAGGTTCACGTCTTAGCGAGGCGAGTCTCCATGGCAACGTATGCTGAACGGCTAACCTGCGCCGGGGCAGGTAAGGTTCCAGATTGAACTCACAAAGTAGAAAAACTCCGCCCACTGACCAATGAGCTCTCTTGAAAAATGGCTTGTCCTCGGTGCTCACATTGTCCGAGGAGCAAGAGTTTTCAGGGACCGCATGGACCCACTTACTTTTCCAGATGACCACCTTTATGAAAGGCTCATATGGCCTACATATCACACAAAAAAGTAAATACGATAGGAATGAACAAATGAATGAATTCACCTTGGAAATGAATTAGACATGTCTGGTGCATGTTTAAACCACATGTTGAACAGTGCTATTTCAGGGTGATGGCATCAAAGATTTTTTGCGCACTATACTTACGCATTGAGACTGTCGTCAATTTTCTGCCAGCATTCCTTCCGTGCTTTTGCGGCGACGACGGTGTTGCTTTTGAGGTTTATGATAGATTTGAATTCTCCATACTTTCTCATGATTGTCTCCTGCTCCTCGTTTGTAAAGTACGCGGTCCTTCGCTCTCCGGCCTGCTCTCTCTGACGCTTCAGACTGGTCCATGTTCGCGATTGGTCAGATGCGGCGGGCTCCGCCTTACATGCGTGCACGTGCTCATAGCAAAGCTGTATCCACTTCGGAGGTTGATAACCAGCGTCGTAAGACCGTTTAGCGAGACCACTGGCTACCACGCTAAATTGAGCGGTCGAACTTGCTTCGTAGAATAGGCCCCAGGTCAACTACGGACTAATTAAGTCTTTGGTTGAATCTTTGAATGTACACAGCAGCTTTGCTGAAAATGAGTTGTAATATTCCTAGAATAATGTTCCTCCATAAGTCATGGCTAAATCAAAAATGATGGCGAGATATGTGTCCAGTTCAGTTCTGTGTGCTGAAAACACTTGACACATGACATCTCCAAACAGGCCGAAAGGTACCTGACTTCAGCTAAGGTCGGAGATTTGAACAGCCGGGGATCACTATCTTTCAGCTCACAGACTCGTCTCCGCAATCCACAATGTGCCTGTCGTTGTCAGAGCCCAGCAAGATTAATGTCAATATCTGTGAGGATTTGGCTCCACAGATTATGTGTAATTGCAGCTGTGGGAGGGAAGTATGGGACGCCGGTTGAGACAGGGACTGCACTTCCCAGGGTCCTTTGCGCGATGCTGACACTGTCGTCGGTTGTTGCTGGAATTCAGCGCGGCGAATGCAGGTGAAGGCTGGGATGGAGGAAGACAGCACAGCACGTGCCGAACTGGATTCTGAGGCTTTGATCCTTGAAGACATGTGGGTAAGTGATAACTGGATGCTGGATAGTACGTTCAGGATGGGATTGTCGTCCACGTCCGCGGGTCTGGTAGCCGGGGTTGGGCCTCGCGCTCTGCGGGCGGCGGCGGTGACGCAGCGGCTGAAGCTGGAACTGATGTGACACTGCGGGAACAGCTTTCTTTTCTCGGTTGCTTTTCTAGAGACAGAGGAGGAAGCTCAGGTGGATGCTGTATGTGGATATTTTCCATAAAAAAGGTGAAAAGATCTTGTTGTAAGGCACTCATATATCCTTGTCATTGCAAGGACTGGCTTCCTTGACTTCACATTGCTGGTGTTGCGTTTCAGAAAAGCAGTCAATCTGCCATGGATCCTCGTCGTGGGCAGGGATCAACATGATGAAGAGCATGGTAGGAAAAGCAAAAACGCAGATCTGAGTGTTCTCGTGAGTGGGAGCATGCAGAGCGGATGCAGCCTTGAGGAGCAGATGCAGCCTTGCGGAGTGGTTGCAGCAGGCAGAGTAGGCAGGAGAAACAGTTTAAATAGGGCGCCATTTTGACATTAGCCAATAGGATGTGAAGAGGGTGACCACATGAGCTGTCAGCTGACTGAGAGCTGGCTTAAGATCAGCTGACTGTAGCCTTTAGCTTGACTCTGTGTCCTGCCTGAACTACCTCTATGCTTCATTGTTTGCAGAGTGGTGGCTAGGTAACAGACATTCAGAGGAGCAAACAAACCCAAGCAGAGTTAAAAAGAACAAGATTTTGGAAGTTCTGGGAAGGAATGAATGTTGAAGACAGGTATCAATCATTTTTGTCAATGAGAAAATCAAAAGAAAACCAGATTAAGTCAAATTATGTTACTTAAAATAAAATAGATTAAGTTATTATTGGCAAAAGTTCTGCTCCACTGGGCCAATAAATTTTCAGTAAGTTTTTTGTTATTAGGAAAATTCTTAGAATTGCAAACTGAAGACAGGTTGAATCTGATGCAGCATAAGTTTGTGTGCTGACATGCAATCACAGCAGTATACTCAGAGCTGATCCACTGGAGAGAACAGCTCTAGGCTTTTGCTTTATTTTATTGTCATGCACCGCTTGAAGGGTTTCTTTGTTGTTTCTTAACCTTAAAAAAAAAAAATCAAACTCTCTTTTTATTTTTTCCATCCACTAGTTACTATAATCTACACCGAGGACGGTGGAGACTATTCTAAAGAACATGGATCACCCACTTCATAACACCTTGATGGACCAAAGGGCCAATGGTGGTGGGCTCCTCTCTCTTCACTGCAGGACAGAAAGATTCAGAAGATCTTTTGTACCCACAACCATCAGACTTTACAGGATACTATTCAATTGTCTACAGACAATTTCATTTCTCTTCGGAGATAAAAGAAAGTTATCCTTATTCTTATTCTTAATCACTGGCATCTTTATTAAAAGTGTTTTCGATTGAACAGTTATTTATAAGTTAAATGCAGCATATTTACAGTCTTCTGCTGATTTTTAAAATTACTAGTTGAGTTTGTGAGTTGTCTGACTCAAGAATACAACACATATATTATTATTACTATTATTATTATTTCTTTCTTTCTTTTTTCTTTTTTTTTCTCTCTCTCTCTCCTCATGAGATCACGTTTCACTTAGTTTAGTGTAGAGACAGAGAAATGAAGTATAATTTGACTAAGACGTAAATGGAGAGAAAATATATATTTTGAAGTAGGAGAAGTAACTCTGTGTTTTGCTTTTTTGTTTTGTTTTGTTTTTTTTTGTTTTTTTTGTTGTTGTCTCTTGCTTTATAATAATGCTGGCTGTAGGCTACAGGATCAAAAGACCACAGATAGTGGGCTAAGAGGAACGGTTGACACTGCGGACATGAGTAAATTGTAAATTTATTTGGTATAAATTTCAGAGGCGACTAGAAGTACGCCAATACAATCATGAAGAGATACATGGTTGAAATACATTTATTTTCTGGAATTGACATTTTTAGGTACCTTATTTTGATTTGTTATTTTTGCATCTCGGTTTTTATTTTTTGTATTTGTAGGTGGGATAGGTGTGTTGCTTTCCTTTTTTTTCCCCCTCACCACTACATTACTGATAAACCCATATGTACTAATAAGGGGGAGAGGTCCGATAGACCCATGCAGTGTCACCTGATAAATGTGTGATCTGAAGGTAATATCGTTGAATGCTAATGGTTTGAACAATGCAGTGAAAAGAAAGAAGATTATGCTTCAGATGGAGAGAGACAAGGCAGATGTAATTTTCTTGCAGGAAACACACCTGAGGAGACAGGATCATGAAAAGCTAAAGAAAGAATTCAATAGTCAGGTATACTATAGCATGTATACTTCTGCGAGCAGAGGAGTAGTAACAATAATAAAGTCCAAAATAGGTTTTGAGAAAGAAAGCTGTACTAAAGACAAAGAAGGGAGATTTGTGTTAGTCGTTGGAAAAATAAATTGCTTGGATGTATCATTTCTTAATGTTTATTACCCACCAGACATAGGACCAGATTTCATGCTAGAATTAATAGAGTTAATGACTACAAAATGTAAGGGTATTGTTGTTATAGGGGGGGACTTCAATCTGGTATTAAATCCAAAATTAGATACATCTAATGCTAACACACATAGGGCAGAGAAAAAGGCGAGTATCCTTAGGAAAACGTGTACAGAGATAGGTCTAGTGGACATATGGAGAATGTTCCACCCTTATAGGAAAGAATTTACCTTTTACTCAGGGAGACATCTAGTCTACAACAGATTAGATTATTTTTTTATGTTTAAAAAAGATGTATCACTGGTTCAAAACTGTACAATTAGCTCGATAAATATAGCAGACCATGCTGCAATTTCACTTACAGTTAAATTAAAAAAGACAAAAAGAACATCAATTTGGCGGTTAAATAACTCCCTCCTGCAAGACAAAATCTTCGTAGAAAGAATGCAAAACATAATAACTGAATATGTAAAAATAAATGACACTGAAGAAATAGACTCAATTACTTTGTGGGAAGGAGCTAAGGCAGTTATAAGGGGACACATTATTGCATATGCATCTGCAAAGAAAAGGACAAGAGAAGCACAACAAAAACAGCTAATAGAACAAATAAAACATTTGGAGAATAGACACAGTGAGACCAAAAGTGACAAGGATTGGAAGAAATTGAAAGAAAAACGGACTGAATTAGACAATTTGCGTATAGTTGAGATTGATAGATTAATAAGATTCACACAGCAAGAAACATATGATGGAGGACCAAACTCTATGAAAATCCTGGCATACAAACTTAAAAGTCAAATAAAAAAAGCTTATATTACAAAATTAAAAGTAGAACAAGGTGAAATAAGAACAGACAAAGAAGAAATAACGGAGGAATTTGCTAAATACTATGAAACTCTGTACAAAGAGGAAGTCAAAACTGATAATGCTCAGAGTAAGATATTTTTAAGGAAGCTTCAGTTGCCAAAGGTACCCCCGGAAAAAAACAGGGATCTGAGTAAAGCAATTACTATAGAAGAAATTAATCAGCAAATACAAGGACTGAAAAGAGGAAAATCACCTGGTGATGACGGATTCACAAATGAATTTTATAAAGAATTTAAAACACAAATAGCTCCACTACTTAAGAAAGCATACAATTATGCGCTAGAAACAGGTAAATGGGCTCAAACATGGCAATCTTCAATTGTAACATTAATTTTGAAAGAGGGAAAGGATACTACAAAATGCTCATCGTATCGGCCCATATCACTGCTAAATACTGACCATAAAATAATATCAGCAATACTAGCAAATAGATTAAAGACCACAATTACTGATGTGATTGAGGCAGATCAATGTGGATTCATCCCTGGAAGGTATTTGGCAGACAATATTAGGAGAACAATAAATATAATGGACCATGCACAAAATAAAAACATCGATGCAATATTATTAACATTGGATGCTCAAAAGGCCTTTGATTTAGTGAGCTGGCCCTTTCTGTTTGAGATGCTTGACAGTTTTGGGGTAGATAACAGATTCTGCTCATGGATACAAGCAATATATAGTAGTCCAACCTCAAGAATTAAAACTAATGGCACTTTGTCAAGAAAAATTCGAATACAGAGAGGGACTAGACAGGGAGACCCTCTCTCTCCCCTCATCTTCGCTATGTATATAGAAGTATTAGCTGCTGCAGTGAGACAGAACATTGAGATAAAAGGAATACAAATTGGAAAAGAAACTCATAAATTGGCACTTTACGCTGATGATATTATTGTGTACTTGACATCTCCAGAAGAATCAATAAATGCCTTAATGAAAACAATTGCTGAATTTGGTAAGGTCTCTGGGTATACACTGAATAGGAGTAAATGTGAATCTTTGATAATAGGGAGACAACCCAGCCAGGCATTGAAAGATTGTTATAACTTCAAATGGGAGAATAAGAAGGTAAAATACCTAGGCATTAATATTAGTAAAGACTTAAATGAATTGTATGAGAACAACTATTGTGCATTGATTACCAAGATAAGGCAAGACTTGAATAGATGGGGATTAATGCCACATAGTTTGTTTAACAGAGTAGAAATTATTAAAATGATGGTTCTTCCACAATTCCTGTTCTTATTTCAGACATTGCCTATTGTTGTACCAGAGAAATACTTTAAAAATTGCAACAGAATTATTTCAAATTTTATCTGGAACAACAAAAAGCAGAGAATTAAACTGAAAAGTCTTTGTCAAGCAAAGGAGGAAGGCGGGTTGGGGCTCCCAAATTTACAGAGTTATTTCTTGGCTACACAACTCCTCACAGTAATGAAATGGATAGAGAGGGAAACAGAAACTAAATGGATTAATATAGAAAAAGAAACGGCAAGAATATCCATTGGGACACTGCCATTTATTGGAAGAACGCAATGGAAAAATTACACAGGGCAGAACTACTGCATTGACAATACATTGGCCAATTGGAAATGCGTTTGTAAAATGTTAAAAATAGACAATGAATGTGTGCTAGTGAGAGAAATGGCAGAGGATCCTGATTTCATTCCTAATAGAACAGATAAAATCTTGGTAGGGTGGGCGAAAAAGGGATTGACAAATTATTCACAATTAATTACAAATCATACAATAAACTCCTATGATATAATATCTAGGAAATACAAATTAGAATCAAAACATTTCTTCAAATATCTGCAGGTTAGAAGTTACATAAGTAGATTTTTAGCAGAGGAAACATCAGAGCATGAACTGATAAGATATATGACACAAAATTGTAATAAAAACAAAGGAAACCTGTCAAAAATCTATAAGATCCTGCAGAAGCACAACAATGTAGAGAGTAACATAAAAGAGAAGTGGGAAAAAGATCTAAAAATTAATATAACAACAGGAGAGTGGAGAAGAACATTAGGTAGAAACTTTACAACATCCCAATCAAAGTATTGGAGGGAGTTCTCATGGAAAGTGAGTATGAGATTCTTCATTACACCTGAGAAAGTTAAGAGGTATTACCCCGGACTGGATAATAGATGTTGGCGAGGATGTGGAGAACAGGAGGCAAATTATATGCATATGCTCTTTACATGCCCAGTACTAATACTGTACTGGGAAGGAGTCAAAGAAACCTTAAAGCATATATTTGAGTTTAAAGAACCTCTGCAGGTACAGCATTGTTTAGGTATCCATTTAGAGGGAAAGATAAGAGCAAAGGATATCTATTTTTTTAACATATTGCGAACAACTGCTATGAAACAGGTGACCAAAGCATGGAAACAATCAGATCAACCAAAATTAACAGCTTGGGTATCAACAGCAGAACAATGTCTAGAGATGGAAAGGCTAATGTTAATGAACAGGGAAAAAATGCATATTTGGAACAAGCTATACCACAAAGAAAGGTTGACAAAAACAGTAGAAATATTTAATCAAATTAAGGAGATGGATTAAAAGGTCCCCACCCCAACTCTAACATCCATGTACATACACACACAGATACACAAACACACATACATGCACCTACCCCTACCCCTACCAGTTTTCTTTAGTTTATTTAATTATATTTAGTTCATTTTATTTTATTTATGCATTTATTTTTTGTATTTTGTTTGCTTGTATGTTTTGCCTTATTTTTGGAGATATGTTGATTTGGTTTCTTTTTGGTTGTTATTTACTTTCTGTATGTTAAAAAAAAAAAAAAAAAAAATGTAAGGTATAATATTGTAAAATGAAAGCCTGATTTTGTTTGTGAAAGAAAGAAGCCTTGCAATAAAGTAGTAAAAAAAAAAAAAAAAGAATACAACACATCATTACAACTGAACGTGTTTTGCTTTTTATCAATTGTTATAGAAGAGTTTTAATTCAGTTCAAATAATTGAATTAGAATATATTTTTAGTTTAATGTTCAAACATGTTGGTGACGCTCATGCACACTTGTTTTTGCCATCAATTAATGGTGCATGCACAGTTTGAAACTGTATGGTTGGATCAGCACCAAAGTGAACAATCAGATAACAGCGAGTGCCAAACATTAAATATTTGTGTAGGGAGTGTTAGTATCCTCTATTTACGCCTTAAGATGATAAGGAGGGGCTGATTTCGGTATCACATTTCTATTGTGGACAAACAGGATATTTAAATGAAGGTGTCATTGTGTAAAACAAATTTTAATTGTAATAACAGTAATAATCATAATTTTTGGGGCTTTAACACTGCACCATGTTCATAAAAGATAAAGTCAAGGGTTCAGAAAAGCAATGGAATCCTATCTGGAAAAAAAGACTGACACACTGTTGTGTTACAGTACATAAGGATGAAAAACGTAAAATATAAGATTAAAAAAAATTAGCAATATAACATACTAAATTACATCTAAACACACAACTTAGTGTGTTATAGTAAAGTAAGGGTGTTATTTGGTCCTGCAAAGTTTTTGAGGCTGTAATGTAAATGTTATTTCAAATAATGAAACAATCATGCTCAGTGAAGCATTATAAATCTTCCAGCAGCTTTATGCAGACAGACAGATCATCCTGAATGCAGGACACTTAACAAGCTCCTTACATCTTGACCACACCTCATCATACACTGCAGCTATGGGTAAGCTTAAACGACCTGTTTTTCCACAATTTCTCTTTTAAAGTCATTTTTGGAATATTGATCAAAGGAATGAAACTAACTCTATACACTTTACTTTTCTAACTTTGATATAAGACCCTTCTGTTGCATCTTCAGGTCTGCTGAGCTGGCTGAGACAGAAGGCACAGCTGAAGAAGATGGTCCTGCTTGTTGTATTTATCTCCCTGTTTCTTGATAATATGCTGCTCTCGGTCGTCGGTATGTTAACTCATAATCAGTGGTGTAAGCAGTTGAGTTTGAGAGAGTTGTTATTCTACTTAAATCTTAAAGAGAGTCAATAACATTTAACAATCAATAATACATGTGTTGTGTACATTTTTATGTAAAAAGCCTCATGTAGCCTGTGTAAATAAGACTGCAGTGAGTAAATTGTTTTTAAATAAATTTCCAATCTATATTTCACTATCATACACTTTACATGTTTACATGTGTGGTTATCGACTTGTTGTAGTTGAATAGTGTACTTTTTTTCTATTCTACATTGAGAAAAAATACTGTCGCAACTGACCCTTACTTGAAAAAAAAACTAGATTAATTGATGATTTGGAATTTTCCCTTCATAGTTTTTCTTTCTCTGGCAGCTGTGTTATTATTTTTTATTTATTCGGTACTTTGTTTTACTTCACTTTGTGGACAGTGCCCATCCTCCCCAGTTACCTGTACAGTGCTGAGCAGGCTGAAATCCTCTCCTCTGAGAACAGTTCAGACTCTACAGTGGATTTGACTTCTCCACACCAGAGTCCACTTCCCTCCAGGAACTTCACCACGGCCCAAAATTCCTCTGACTCAAACTGCTCGGAAGCGGGAGCTGAGCTGGAAGGAGTGAACATCAAAGTAGGCCTGTTGTTGGCCTCAAAGTCGACTGTTCAGCTCATCATGAACCCTTTTGTTGGACTGCTCACCGATAGGTGAGTGAAACTGATCTGTGAGAGGCATTTATCAAACATTTTCTAAGCTCTATAAAACACAGTGACTCAGTTTTCCCTACAACTACAAGGAACAAGAGATATAGCTCCAAAGAGTTAAACAGTACATGTTTTATTTCAATGTTTTTCAAGTGGAAGAGAAACTAGTGGAGTCTGCCTTTTCACTGATTAGGTACGGTGATGTAGTGAACATCATAACTTATCGGGACAGACAGACAGTGACATCTCTGGGCAACATACTGGACTATCTGTTTCTTCCTTTTAGAACAGAAAAAAATAGACTTGACACTAAATTTAATTGGGAAAGCCAATAATTATATTAGATCTGATAAAATTACATTTCATTGACAGCCTACATTATATGAAAATAGCTTTGATGTAGCCAAACAACTTTTACTGTATTTCTGTACCTTAGCTTGTGACATTTTTCTGGACAGTAGCTGAAGGTGGTGAAGTTAAATTTAATTTGATTTAGGTATTCCACCCCATTTTTCTGGAACAATCTACAGACTGATTTCAATAAGTAAAACGTCAATCCCATGTTATAAGTGTGGGAGCCAGGCTTGTTCAGATGTTGTTTTTGCTATTCTTGGCCAGTGCTCTCTTAAAATAGAGATCTCCTATCTTAAAACGACCAACATGGCTGAATAAAATTTATATAAAATACATTTAAATGTCCCCTTTTCAATATACTTTGCTTATTCCTGACGGCAAGAGTACTCCTGCCCACTAGTAACAACTTACTATTGTGTTTAAATTTGGCAGTAAACTACGTTTTGATTCTGAAATGTTTGTTGTACAGGATTGGGTATCACATCCCAATGTGTGCAGGATTTTGTATCATCACCTTGGCAACTATCTGTAAGTACATTTGACCTGTCATAGATAATATTATTGAGAGAGAATCATAATCATATTTTAGCTGTGTACAGTTTTGGTATTTTATCTTCTACACCTTCCACAAAAGCTATTACACTGTGTAAAATGTTAATAAAGACAGGATTTCACAGTATACAAATCATTTGGTTAAACAATCTGAGGTTTAGAATCTTTCAAAGACAAATTAGATGTTGAAGTTGATAATCATGTGCTCATTTTAAACCTGATACCCATGACATGTGTTTATCATTGTGTTGCATCACTATTGTCTTCTTCCAGAGTACAACATTCATCAGTATGTTTTAATGATTGAATAAAGACCTGAGGGCCTGTTGCACAAATAGGGATAAGGGATTAAGCCGGGATATCTTGGTTATCCTGGCACAATTTATCCGTGATCCGGATGCACAAAAGCAGGATAGATGAGAACAGGATATGTTATGGTGTAAGTTACCATGGAGCTTTATCCTGTGGAGTTAGCCTGCTTCAGACCAGGCCAAATTCCAGGATTTATTTAATCTCATCCCTTACCTCAGCCAGCGGTCACCACAAATAGAAACCACTGCCCACTACACAATGTTATCATATTCAACTAGACTCACTGTCATTATCTAAACATTTGCGATATCACATTTTAATAGTTTTAGATGAATGATTATTTCAGATGATTTTGCTATCATACGGTAATTTATGGTTTCCCATATGTGCCATATGAATATAAATACACACCCACTAGAGTAGTATTAGGTTCCTTTATTGAATAAAGGATAAATTAAAGCAAGTAAATCATCAAAACTGTAGTCACACAGTGACTCTACAAGATTGAAAGCACAGAACCAAAGCCTATTATGTCAGGATAAAAGGCTGGCAGGTATACCCTCTGTCCCCCAGCAACACACCAGAAGATTCACTTATTAATACAAAATCTCATTATCACAACCTCATAGTAGAGTTATTTTTTTTGGCAACATCAGAAATTCTAAAGACATGTAAAGGATAAACGAATAGGAAGGAATGAGGAAAGGTACATATAAGCTAAATACCTTCAACCAACTCCTTTTCGATCTCCAAAAAAATAGAGAATTCCTTGTCTAAAACTGTACTGTATGTATATTTGATCAAATAAACAAAACAATACAATTGGTGACATTCCTGACACAGCCATGATGTAGACACTGGTTATTAATAGAGGTTGTGTGGCTCACCTTGAACAAGAACTAATTTGACACATGAGGCACAAAATCTGCCTCATGGGTCTGGGGTTCCAAAAATGACATAATTATGAATACACACACACACACACACACACACACACACACACAAACATACATAAATGCAGAAATAAATATATAAACACGTAATTAAATGCTTATATTTTCGGTTTTAATTCCATATTTTTTAGAATTATTTATTTATCTATTTCCTCAAGCATGCATGCTTTTGAAAATCTTTATTTTTGTTTTTATTTTGTATTAATGCATTTCCACATTTATTGCATGTATGTATTTATTGTATGTATTTGTTTATTTGCGTTGTTTATATATTTGTTTATCTGCATTTCAAAATTTATTTATTTACATAGTTCTGTGTCCAGTATATATGTAAATGAAGTGGACGGTCCTGGTTCCACTCTGAAGCAGGATTGGTTTCCTGGGCTAACCAGACAAAAGCAATCGATTCAAAATAACTAGTGAGCTGTTAGAGATTTGTGCATAAATAAGTGAAGACTTCAGACTGTGGAGGGCAGAAAATACACCACTGATGTGTCTAGCTTGTCTCCACAAAAGAAGAAGAAGAAGAACCAATCAATTCCACTCTACTCCTTTGTGATCCATACTGGAAACTTGATTCGCTCTGCGCGACACAGCGACACTCCTAGAAGTGTGCATTTGCAGATATTTATGAAGGCCATATCCACTGATGTCATCATGGCTATATTCTTTATATAGGCCAACAGACATTGCTTAGAATCAGAATTGATAAAGCACTGTTCATACAACGATAATGCAATGCAAAGTGCTGTACGTAAAAAGAAAGGGAAACAATACAAAGAACCTTCCTTCACACACACATTTCCCAATCGATATATGTAGCTAAATAAGAGCTGTAAAAAAAATGATAATGATAATATAAGTTTTTTTTTTTTTTTTTTAAATAAAAGAACTAAGAAAACAGAGAGAATATTATCACAAGGGCTCAATGAGGAAACACATTAGAAATATGTAGTGTATGTACATTAGAAAATTGTTATGAAAAAAAAAAAACAGTCACAGAAATTAAAAATGTATTTATTGAATAATTTTGTTGAAAATATCCCAAAATACTAACACACCTTCCACAGTATAACAGCTACATGGCTGCAAGATCACTCTGCAGTACATGAGCAGCTGCGTGTATTTCACCTGGCTGCAGCTGACACTCTGGCACGGTGATTTAGGACATTGAGCCTCTGCCTCGGCTCTACATCTGCTTTTAAGTTTATGGGATCCTGTCCAACCTCTGTTAACAAATTGCAACCAACCTTGTAGCTATGTCAGAACTGATAAACCTCAGCCTCTCTGTCTGTGTGTCAAAGAATTTTTATTGATAGAAGTATTGATGTTCAAACCTTGACAGCTGATTATTTGATTTTGAGATTTTTTGCGACATATTTTGCAAATACACCACACGCCACAATCTTTCCATAAAGAACCTCCTAATACTGTTTAAAATCTGTCTATTTCTGCAAGTGTTTGCCATCTCTTCAAGCTACATCTTACTGCTGCTGGCAAGAGCAGTACAGGGTGTAGGTGGATCCTGCTTGTCTGTGGCAGGTAAGATATACTATACTTTTAATAGTCAACAAGATTAACAAATTTTCTTAAAGTTCTTTTTGTTGTTTTTACACAAAAATTTGAAATCCAGCATTATAATCTGAATTTACCACAAAATGACTGTTATTTGTGTTTTGCAGGAATGACAATGTTAGCAAGTATGTACAGAGATGAAAAGGAGAGGGGGCGCGCGATGGGAATATCTTTCACTGGTTTGGCTTTAGGACTGATAGGTCTGTATGAAGACACAGAAACAGAAAAAAGGCTACTCAAAAATTTCTCATTCACACACAATGCTTTGAGTATGAGATAGGCTTTTATAGACTTGATTCTATTTATGTAACTGTTGCACAAATAGATACAGTAGTTAGATACAGTAGGTATAGTAAGTGATCTTTGTAAGGAAAAATTTCCAGTTGTGTGTGCTGATACATTATATATACAGTTACTTACTAAAGTTATACTTCTTTTCAGTGTTGAATTTGTGACTCATCACTTCTCCTTTGTCCCTGCAGCCGGTGCTCCTTTTGGCAGCGTGATGTATCAGTTTGTTGGAAAGATGAGTCCGTTCCTGGTTCTGGCGGCCATCGCTGTGCTGGGCGGAGGTATTCTTCAATTTTAGACAAAACATGGAACATTTAGTTCTTCATGTTACTCCAGTGATAAAAGCTTTAATGAGCAGCTGTTACTTTGTCCACGTGTAGGTTTACACGCCCTCATCTTTCAACCTTCACATGTTCAAACTCAGGTAAAATTCTTTTATTCTATGGGTAAAAATTTTCTGTGATAGAGGAAAAATCGATCCCCTTAGACTACGCAATTAAAGTCCATTGGAGTCGGAGAAAATGAATAAATCAGTATAATTAAGTAGCAGGTTTATTATCACGATGGCAGTTTATTCTTACTTTTCAAATATGGTTAATGTTATGCATGCTACCACCTCTAAAAATCTGCTTCATTGTTTGTACAGATGGAAAAGGGGACCCCTCTACTGACTCTCCTGAGAGATCCATACATACTTATTGCTGCTGGTATATTGTACATACTATAACATAAAATTAGGAGTCTGCTTCAGAAAAAGATATAACGCTGAAAACACTCTGTTGACTCTTACAGGAGCCATCTGTTTCACAACTTTGATTATTGCTGTAATAGAGACTGCCCTTCCTATCTGGATGATGAAGAGGATGTGTGCAAGCAAATGGCAACTAGGTAACATTAAAAAATTATTTTTCTTTTTCTTTTTATTAGTGTATGAGCTCAAAAACCCACACAAAGAGTTCATAGATTCTGAATATTTTTATTTCATATGTCTGCTACATCCAAATTCATTAAAGGCGGGGTATGCAGGATTCTGGTAAAAAGACACCTTTTTTGTGGTATACAAAAAAGATTTTAATATCAAAAACAGTTTTGATATGTTTTGCAAACTCTGTTTGCAACAATGACAGATAGTGGATAGCAGCTAGAGAAGTCTGAGAAACTCCCAGTTCCTGCTATGCCACGGCCGGCCACGCTCAAAAGACAATGAAGAAAATAATGAAGACTCAGGCATTCAAAAGGGAGGTAGACCAGGAAAGAAATGAGACCCGAGCAAAAATAATCATAATGCATCAGATTTTATAGAGCTTTTTGTTAGTGACCTCAAAGTGCTTTATATTGGATACATCATTCGTTCACTCACACAGTCACACCCATAGACTGTATATAAGATGGACAGAGTCTGCCTCCTCGCTGGGTGAAGCCACTTCGAGAACAGCACCCTCTGATGGTGGGCTGCAGTACAGGTCATAAATCCCGCCTCCGCCAGCAAAGCTTATGGGACTGTGGACAAACTTTAGAAATTTATTACACAGAACATAATTTTTTCTCCCCCCTTCCTGTGATGTTGACATGTAGTTATTGTAAGACTGGTTTGTGCCCAAGTCCTTTTTTTTCTGTACAGCTCCGTTTTTAAAAGTTATTCGGGGGTTCATGTTTTCTATGATTGACACCTGGTACAGCCTATGGGCGTTCAGGGATTCTGTAGCTCTTCCGGGGGAATACGCTGTTTGACCCGAGCGTCATCACAGGGACTCTCGGCGACTGCGCGGCCGAATGCGCACAACGCTACTGCACAGCTGTGGTTTCAAGGAAGCAGAGAAAAACCCGGAATTACCGAGAGCTTTTTGGCTTCAAATCCGTATACAGGCGGAAGGCGGAACCACGGTGTCCATCTTATATACAGTCTATGGTCACACCCTGGTGGCCGTAAACTACCGTGGTAGCTGCCCTAGCGCAGACTGACGGAAACGTGGCTGCACATCTGCACCTGCGGCTTCTCTGATCACCACTAAACATCACTCACGATCATACACCAGTGGAGGATACACTGGGAGAAAGGTGGGTTAAGTGTCTGTCGCAAGGACACAATGAACAGACTAGGGATAAGGTGGGATCGAACCGCCAACCTTCAACTTGTTGGATGACCACTCTACCGCCTGAGCTACTGCCGCCCAGTAAACATTGGTGTGGCGTTTGAACGGCGGAGGACCCTTCTAGATTTAAAAAAAAATCAATTCGGATGCTTCGCAACCCTTCTGCTGGACAGGTAACTCACTAAGTTTATACCCTTTGTTGTCTTGCACCCTGCAAGATTTCTCCTTAATTTAGTCGCTGAGAAACTGCAAACAAAGTCTTTGCTGGTAGCCTGTAAGCATGCATCTTCATTTGCACCGGTACTATATACATTTACATTGACTGAGTTGTAGTTCAAATAAAGTAAGCAAAATTTCTGTAACAGAGTTATTTTATGTAAAGGGGGCCTGCTGTGTATGGTACAGCCTTTAAAGTTTATCTGGGGTCCCCGGATATGTTACATTATTGTAGTTGAAGTCCTGCAAACAAAGTATTAGCAGGTAGCCTGTATAAATGCTCACCATTAGCACCGGTGTTTTGTACATTTACATTAAGCTAAGTGTCTATAACAGAATTGTTTTTTTGTTGTTGTTGTTTGTGTTTTTCTGTCAAACATGGTCTGCTGTGTGTTATAGCGCCATTAAACTGGTTATCTCGGGTCCTGGAGTACTCATAGCATTTATAGTCTTTCCCCACTTTATGTTGTTTCCAGTGCTGTTTTGCTGTGATGTATACATAATGATTGTAAACTCATTCCGTCCTTGCTCAGGGCCAGTGCTTAGCTGGGATACGGTAAGCTAGCTGAGCTTACTTTTCCGTCAGTTTGACAAATTATACTTTGAAATAACACTGCATGTGACCGTGTATGTAAAGGCAAAAAATTGACTTTAGCATCACTAAAAGTCTTCTTACTTAAGAATCCGACATGGTCGGAGTCCTCAGGTTGTCTGCTTGTAAATTATCGGTAAATTAGAGTGATATGAGCGTGCACGGGCATCTGTTTGTGGGCGGAGCTCGCTGGAGCAGAGAGGGAGAGGAGGAACTGAGGGAAAACCGGAGTATTGACTTTCAAAATTTTTCCCCACACAACTGATGTTTATTCAGATCCTGCCCACCCCACCTTTAAGTCCTATCAACTGACAACAGTCACATGATAAAACAAATAAAATAAAATAAAGTCAATATTACATCACTCAGAAATATGGACTCACTTGGACATATTTGGGACACACACCGCTCAACTCAGCAGATAGAGGGCACCCATGTACAAGTTAAAAGTCTCAATTCAACCCAGATTACATTTACACAACAAAATATCTCAATAATGGCAAATAACAGCATTTAATGACAGAAGATAGCAGATGATGGTACATGTAATTATTACCACTCAGTGGTCTATTGGTAGGGGATCACCCCTCTCTGGTGTTCCTGTAAACATTACAACAGGTTGCCATGTAAAAGAAACTGCACTGTGGTTTTCTCCCAATGGATAAAACTGAAGGGGTGCCTTCTGGTTACCCTTCCACTGGGAAATTCCCAAAAGGATTGGCCTTCGGCTACCCTTTCTGTAGAAAAGATGTAAATGTCAAAAATAGTGCCCAGTGGATAAAACTTACAAGACTGTCCCTGGATGCCTTTCCAGTATAAAAAGTGTAAAAAAGAATGCCCTCTGGTTTTCTTTCATTGGATAAAACATCAAGTACAGGATAGGCAAATATAAGCCCTGGGGGCTTCAGCCTATTCCTTTTTTCAGTTGCTGTCTGAAAGACTTGTATAAATGTGAATTTTAGTTGTTCTTTTCATTTTTAAACTGAAATAAAGCATTCATTCATCATTCATTCAAGTGCCCTCTGGATGTTCTACCAGTACAAAAAATGTAAAAGAAGACAATGCCCTCTGGTCACATGTCTAGTGTATAATATGCTCTTAAAAGTGCCCCGTGAATGCCCTGCCAGTTGATAAAGAGCAACCCAAAAAAAGAAGCCTCTGGGTTTTTGTTTCCTTCAACATATTTGTTAAAAAAAGCTATGTATATATGTTTGTCTCACACTATGTGTTAGGAATTGTCTTTTTGCCAGACAGCATATCCTACCTCATAGCATCCAACATCTTTGGTCACCTCTCACAGAAACACAGCGGAAGGTAAGAGGATGCAGCCAAACAGACTTTTTTTCTTCTGTCAATGCTGTCTGTGAATACAGACAGGTTTTAATCAGGATTGGCAGAAGACACAGCTAAAGACAAACTGTGTCAGATCCACATCTTACTTATGATTATTGATACTGACGATATTGACCATTCAATTCTGCATATTCAGTGCTTTTTGTATGTGTTTGTCTCTTTGTCTCTCAGTTGGCTCTGTGCTTGTGTAGGAATGATCGTGGCAGGAATAATCACAATAACTGTAAGCCCTCTGGATAAGGTCACCTTCCATACTATTGACACCCTAAAATAACTCAATATTTAGGCGATGTAGTAATCCCAACTTTACTTGGAATTACAATGTGATCAATCTGTGAAACTCAACTCAGAAATACTGGGGCTGAAATCCAATCCAAGTGAATAATATGGAACATTGCTGAATTTCTATATTAAACATGTTTTCACGTTTGAAATTCAAAACGTCAAAACATTAATCCTCGGGTTGATTGAGGTTGATTAAAAGAAGGTTGTCCATTTCTGTCTTTGTGTTTCAGTTCCAATTTTCCCAGAATATCTATCATTTGCTTGTTCTGAATGCATTCATTGGCTTTTCAGTCGGTAAGTCATGCTTCTTATTTTTTTACATATAGTTTAGTCACTGACCTTCAAAACAACATGATCAATCTTGTTTCTAACAGGCTCAGTGGACTCCTCAATAATGCCCCTCATGGGTAACTTAGTAGATCTGAGATATCGACCGGTTTATGGTACTGTTTATGCCATTGCTGATGTTGCAATATGCATTGGATTCAGCATAGGTAAGCATTTTAATATTACCATTGAAATAATGATGTACATGGGAAACAATCAGTGTGTGTTTATCATGAAAAAGTATACTAAAAAACAGTGTAAAGAGGCTGAAAAGATAATCTGCCTGATGACAGACCTTGAATCAGGCTGATCAGTCATGGTGTTCAAAGACTGACACCCACTTTAAATCAATCAACTTCAAGCTAATGACAGAGCTACAGCTTATTAGTGCTCAAATGTCTAGGTCTTTTTCTCTTCTTTGTTTCTTTATCTTTTTTCTCTTCTCTTCAAAGGTCCAGCTGTCACTGGCCCCATAGTGGCATTGATCGGCTTCCCCTGGCTAATGACCATAGTTGGGGCAGTAAATATGGTCTTCGCTCCTCTCTGCATCTTCCTGTGCAGACCATCTCAGCAGGAGGGACATTTGGTAAGAGCTGGGAGGAAACTTAAATAAAAAAAAAACAAATCTTTATAATAGCTTGATCCTAAATAATGAAACTGCAGGTACTGTATATGTACTTATGCATGACGTCTGTTTCATCTCTTTCAGTTAATATCAAAAGGAAATTAAGGGAACTCATGCTGGACTGATTCATTAGAATAACTTAAATTCCTCTATCCTGACCTTCTCCATGATGTTGCACTTTATGAAAATAACACCATAACAGTTTTTTAAATGATGTGTCAAATCTTGTACAAATCCAGAGGACGTAACACATATTTCTGCAGATGTCTGATTCTGCTCAGGACATTTACATTTAGTAAGACATTTTCTTTGAACTTCTCTCGTGCTGCTGCTTTTGTTTGTTTCCCACACAGTCTGTCTTTTAAAAAAGACAGATGATAATGAGGGGAAAGTTCAAACTTTGTTTCCAGAACAGCAGGAATTGCTGCTATCGTCTGTCTAGAAAAGCTGCAATTTCATAATCAATGCTCCAAGCATGTCACATAACTGCTGTACAAGGCCTCTCTTTTACAAAGCAGTACAGTAGCACCGTCCATCTAACAGTTTCATCAGTTAAATGCTGTCGTACTTAGAGGCCTCAACCTTTACTTCCCTTCAGAATAAATGTGTTTTTCCCATAGATGCATTCAAAGAAATGACCCCAAGTATGTAAATGCTTTCCGACTATCTTTGTTTGATATTCTGACATGGTGTTTGAGATTTTTGAATGAATAATGCACTAAGTTTTCTTTCGCCTTGAATAAAACATTTCGGTATGTAGGTGAGCCTCTATCTCCATAAGATGTCCATGCTTTTCTTTGACAGCAGCTAAATTAGTTATGCATGACTGCAGTACATTACAAAGAACAAACCAGTGGCTGAAAGGTCATGCATGCACAATATTGGATTTTTGCCAATATCTGACGTGCTGATGTTTTCAGCCTCATTTTAGCCAATACTGATTCATTTTTCTTTCATTGAAAAAAAAACACTAAGTCTTTCCAAAATGAAAATCCACCCAATGAACTAACTGCAATAATGTATTTTTTAAAAAACATGACCAAAATATTTGATTTTACCATAAATGATATATACATCCTCCTGTCGCTATAATGACAGCACTATAGAGGTTTGTCTTTTGCTCCTTTTTGTATCACTTAATCTTCAATATCTCTCCAAACAGCTCAGTCTGCGTCCGACATTTCAAAATACTTAAGTACAGCCGACAAATTAAAGCTTGATGTTGACATTTTCATTCATGCAAATACCTGTGATTAACTTTTTTGGCTGATTTTGATACTGATATTGTGCAGATAATACTATCCATTCCTGCATGAATTCAATGACTCTCTCCCATCCAGGCAAAAAGTCAAAAAGTGCTGCACCATAGATAACATCAAAGATACAGATTCAAACATTAAACTCCATTCTACAAACAATTCAGAAAAAGAGAGCGCGGCCTAAGGGGAAATGAGGCCACGTTCTTCCCTCATGTACGGTAGTTTGTCTTGTGGATTAGGTTTCGATAAACACAAATACTGTTTATACAACAATTTACACTCAGGTTTATATGTTTGCAGTGCATAACACAGCATGTCCCTAGGGTCGGGTTCCCCAGGCTTTTTACATATTTGTATAAGACGGGTTTACAGGCTTCAAACAGCTGACATGAAAGAATCAGGCCCTGTATAACACTCTGCAGCTGCAGGGGTTCCACAGGGATCATATATGGGCCTCCCTCTTTTTCTGCAGGATGAGCTACTTCCTTATGAAGCACGTACTGTAGCCCTTGCCCTTACCTGGAAGTTTAATCTATGGTACAGTTCAATCTTAAACTTAACTTGATTACTACTCTATCAAATCATGTTGCAATAAAATGCGTAACTGTTTTTTATTTGATGCCAGAAAACCTGGACAGGACATGAAAACAAGAGGGAAAGGAAGTGTTTTTGGATGAAAGAAAGAGTGACAAAGTCATCACCTCATTCACTTTGAAAGGTTTTTGTGTTTGCATGACATTCTGCACACAATGTTAGAACAATGAGCTATGACTAACCAGCCTGGTGTGTGCAGAGGTTTGTTTATATTTGTAGTTTTTTTGCCGCAGCCAAGAGTCATTTACACATGAATAGACAAGGTAAATAGTGGATTATTGTCCCAAACAAATGGTGTGTTAATGTCAGGAAGATGGGTTAGGCTTGCTTGTTAAAGAGCCATAACACTAAATGTTGAGGTTTAATGATAGCATACACTGGAATATGGCGTGAAGTGTCCTTTACTCTCTTTAGAAGCTTCTATAATTAACAGTAAATATAGATTCAGTGAAGTAAATCTTTTCAGGTTTTTTTCATGGTATTCCTGTACATAAGTTGTGAAAAATAAAACTATCAATTATCCATGAAAATGAAACTTGAATGATGCGTCTTTCCTGAGATCTGGAATATCAATATTTTTTGTAAAGGTGTAAAAATTGTTTGACACACTGATTATTTGAAGACGGTTCATAAACACTGTCTGCACATGTAAAGTCACAATCACAGAGAAGCTTAAACAACAAATGTTGGACTGTTGTAACAACAGTTCAACGTTTGTTGTTGTTGTTGCCTGTTCGTATTGAATAAGACAATTGTGCCTACACAGTCAGATCGATGCAGAACAACCAAGTGAGTCAGTGTAGTGGCAGAGGACACACACTCGACAGTACTGATGTTGCTCGTATGCAGACAAACTTTCATGCCAGTTTGTCAGTCTGGAAAATCCCTCTGCAAGCCCTTTAAAAACTTCATAACATTCATATTCATAGCTGTTGTGTAGCTCCATGCTGAGCATCCCAGCTGAACACCTCCTGCCAGTTAGATACAATGCATTAGGCTTTAAACTAAAAACAGTCCTCGGATACGACTGACGTTTATCTTTAACTGATAGAAAACAAAACCATGCCTGTTTACGTACATTCTGAACCATCAATTGATTAATTGTTAACACAATTAGGTTTAGGTTGTTCCAGAGAGGCTGAGTCTTGTAGATATCCAGAGGAGAAGAGTTTCACCACTTTGTGAGAAACTGCATGAGCAAATTGTCCAACAATTTTAGATTTTCCTCTGCAAAAAAAGGGGAATAGCATCATCTGCCAAATGAAATTTTCATGGAAGTTCAAAAGCCAGCATTTGTGGTTGTATGGGAACACATAAGTGCTCATGACATGGGTAGTTTACACATTTGTTTATGCTGAACAACATACAAAGGTTTTAGAGCAATATATGCTGCCATCTAGACAATCTGCACATATTAGCATGAACAACAGCATGGCTCTGTAGTAGAAGAGTCCGGGTGCTGAAGTGGCCTGGCTGTAGTCTTGCCTTGTCAACCAAAGAAACATCTGAAGCATCATAAGAATAAAACTACAAAAAATATGACCCCAAACAGCTGAGTAGCTGAAATCCTTTATCAGGTGAGAACAGGACAAGATGTTACTTTCAAAACTCCAGAAACTAAACATTCACAGAGTGGCATTAAAAGAACACAACACAATATACTTCTTTCCGCCTGCTTTGAAACAAGTTGCTGGCATCAAACATAAAATGGGAATAAATTTTCCATAAAACAAGAAATATTTTATTTACTTCTATTCTAAATAAATATTGGGTTTAAATCATCGTAAAACATCAAATTTGATTTTATCGACTTTTTAAACAACTTCTTTTGAATCGGGGTCTTGAGTCAAAAAGGACTAAGCCATCTACAAAATTCTTTTAGGGTGACACAATGACTATTAGGTGGCCTGCATATACTGCATGTTCAGGCTGAATTGTGATTACATGTGACATCAATGAGGAGGAGGACCATACTAATTATAGGTGTAACCCTTCATTGACTATTACTGTAATCTGTAGATGCCCCCTGGGTTCACCAAGCAGCATTCTGAGGCTTAACCCCGGATATGAGGGTGGGACGAAGGCTTTTGGACTTGAAAGGAGGAGGTTGGGTGGTGGAGGCAAAAGCTCTCCCAGCAGCATTGGGGTGTGAGTGGCATCGGTGGGATCAGTAAAAAGGAAGTTGTGTTGAACAGGACTGCCTAGACGTGAGAACGGGCTGCGATTGGTTTTTGAGTGATTAGAAAAAATGATTTAATCAGCAGGCTGTCAGCTGATTAAAGCATATGACTTTCATGTCCTGCATAAACTAACACTGAGGTTCTTTAAAGTTGAAGTTTAATCCACTGCAGCAATCCAGCCACAGCTACTAGTAGGGACGCTGCACCGTTTACATGCACTTTGACTATTAAAATCTCCACCCATGCACCAGGATCAGTCAGGACAAATGCTAATTCATGTCTGTCTGCTTAATATCAAATACAGGTAGGACACTAATCTTCATTTATTTATTGTTGAGATAAAAGCCAGTGGGACCTGCAGGTATGTCTCTGGCTCAGAATAGATATTTTACTTCTCAGTTGAATTTGAACGTGTCGGTGTGGTTGCATGTGTTATTGTTCTAGTGCGCTGACATAAACCAAGAGTGTACTGAGAGTTTTGCGAGTGCTCAGCCTGTGCAGGGCTTAGGAAGGATCTCTCTTTGGGGTGGCAGTGAGGGTGTCCTTGTCTTCTGGCAATCCCTAAAACAGTTGTGTGTGCAGAATGCATTATAATGATTTCAGCAGAAGGAGTAATGAGATTGCTCTTCCTGGTTCTCTCATAACGACTGCATTCGATTTTATATCAGATGATTCACTGATATGTACTTCTGATATTTTCTTGGTAATTTCAGCACAGTCTGATATTTTCCAGGACTTGTATTTCTCACATGCGCGCAGTAGGAGATTATCTGTGCCAGTCACACTTTCACATCTCAAAATAATCAGCCTGGTGGGGGTGGGGGTGGAGGTGGTGTGGGAGGGCGGCATGTGTGGGGAGTAGGAGGAGTCCTCCATCATATCAGTCCATAATATTGATTGTTTCCTAGTTAACGTCACTTACAGAGCAACTTGCAGGTTAAATTTGGACACTGAAAATAGCTGCTGAATAAGTTAACCTATTTTACGTGTTTGAAAAGACACAATGGCAAAAAGTTGGAGGAAATATGTCTGTTTTACTGTTTTATTATATTCCTCATATTCCTCTCTCTGAGCCTATATTTGATCAACATGCAGCAGTAGGAGGCTGCAATTACGAACGGGCTTTTCTGACACAAACTCCAGTAAAATAAAAGCCTCAGGACACTGCGATCACTCTTTGTCTGTCGGTCTCTCTCTAATCAGCCTCTAAAAAAGATGCACACAGGAAGAGAGATCATATGTGCATGAACTGAATTTGTTTCTCCACAGTCCTACAATTTATCAATAAAAATAAGAACTAAACTTCAGACTGCGGCTCTCTGATTACAGAGCAAAAAGTACACAAGATAATGTGGTTTTCAGGTCTCATCTCCAGATAGTGTCAGTTAAAGCAGGTGAAGACCTAGATAATGTATAAAATCACACAGTAGGCTAGACTCTCCTCACCCTTACTAGGTCACTGGACAGGCTCATATGGCAGCTCTACCGAGTTTCTTTTACCAATCAAAAATCGAAAGATTTATGTTGTATGCAGTCAGTAAAAGAAGATGAACAAGTTTGTGATGGAAGAGGGTTTTTCTCAGAGGAGAGGAGGTTATTTTGTGTCAAACTCTGTATCTTTTCCAGCTTTCTCCCTCAGGCTATCAGACTTCGTAATACCTCTCGTGTTTGTCTTGGTATAATGAGTGTTTGAATTGAATGTATTCTATTTGACAGGGAAATTTAAAAGAAACTGGTTTTTCAAGGTAAATTGCTTCATTGTTGGTTTTAAAGTAGTAGGTGGAGAAAAGGTGAGCTAACAAAATCAGCATGTTGCGATGAGTGTTTGTCCTTCTCGGTAAGTAGTTGCTGCTGCACCTATGTCCACTTCTGTTTCATAAAACGCTGCTTTAACGCTCACCAATTTGACATTTTTGGTCCTTTTCAGGGTTGCGAGCTATGGAGGAGCATGTCGGCCATGGTAATGGAACAAAAAAATCTGTGGATGTTTAATGTACTTTTTAAAGCTATTTTGCTATGAATGCTTTGGTCGTAATTTTGTCCTATTTATATTGTATTATTTGGAGAAAAGAAAACTACAAACAATGGGAATTTGTTTCATTATTCAATATTTTATTTGAAATTGCATGCATCAAATCATGTCTTTGGTTTTACCCTCCACCTCGTCATTCTTGCAGCACCAGTGACTACAAATGGATCTGCCGTGCATGTTTTGTGCCCTGAAGACTGTGACATTGAGCTGTTAGAGAATGGAAGGACCATTGATGATTTCATAAACATTAAGATTAAAGAGCTAACCTCAGAGGTGAGTATAAGAAACTTCAAAGTTTTTAAAATTTGCATTTTCCAATCTTAATGCTAACCTCACTTTATCCTTCAGGACAATGAAGAGCCATTCTTCGTGGCGAACCTGGACAGTATGTTCAAGAGGCACCTCAAGTGGCTCACTAACCTACCTCGAGTCAAGCCTTTTTATGCGGTGAAGTGCAACAACACACCAGCTGTTGTGCAGATGCTGCGTGCTCTGGACACAGGTTTTGACTGTGCAAGCAAGGTACTTATCAGTATGTTAATCTTTGCCGATCACAAAGTCTATTTTGTTCTCTCTGTTTTCTCAGTATTTCTTTTTTGTTCCATGTCCGGGGGCTCACAGGGTGAGATTCAGCTGGCCCTGTCTCTTGGAGTGTCACCGGAAAAAATAATTTACGCCCACACAACCAAACCTCTTTCGCACATCAAATACGCCTGTTCTCATGGAGTAAACATGATGACTTTTGACAGCGAGGATGAGCTCCTTAAAATTTCTCTCTGTCATCCCAAAGCCAAGTAAGAAACCAACCACTTTTATTTCCTGGCTACACTGAGGACAAATCTTTGCTTGAGCACTGACTCAAAATGAATCTTTTGTGTCTATTTTTTCAGGCTGGTTCTCCGTATTGCCGTGGATGACTCCAAATCTCTCTTGAGACTCAACTTAAAGTTTGGAGCCAAGCTGGAGAAAGTCTCTAAGCTGCTGGAACGTGCCCGTGAGCTGGACTTAAACGTTATTGGAGTCAGCTTCCACGTCGGAAGCGGCTGCACTGAATGCGCATCGTTCAAGCAAGCGATAGCGGACGCCAAAGAAGTCTTTGACAAAGCAGTAAGTCATCTGCATACAGACAAACGTCACAAAAAATACAGTACATTTGCATGTTCAGAGGAGTCGCCTTTGTTTGACCAAAGTTTGTTGGGACGACTGGCAAAAAGAAAGTGGAAAGTTTAATGTTGCATATAT
Source organism: Xyrichtys novacula (assembly GCA_962446985.1). NCBI lineage: Eukaryota > Metazoa > Chordata > Actinopteri > Labriformes > Labridae > Xyrichtys > Xyrichtys novacula. The sequence continues at coordinate 9,883,815 of OY660879.1, read as the reverse complement.
ATCCAAGGCTTAAAATCAACTAATTTACTTGATAGAATTGGTTTGATTGGTTTTATAAGTGTTGGGTTGATTAGACAAGCAGCTGATAAATAATCCTTACCAAGAGAGACACATCGCTCACGATCCATGTCATGGCGTTGGGCCTCCTAACAGACCTTATAGACCTCCTTACAGTGCCAAAGGGCCAATCCCAAGTGTAGATTTATTCACCAAAAATCAGAGCTCTTCAACATTTACATCGATGTGCACTCTTCACGTTAATAGCATCAGTAAGTCTGTGCATTTTGCAAGGTGGAGAGTGAATGTAACATGGGATGAACTAAATAGAGAGGCTGAAGAGTTGGAGATATTTCACACTGGTTTCACAAAAAACTCTGATAGCAACTTGCAGTATGCAAAGCTCATGTTTTCGAGGGATGACAGTGTGAAGTAATAGCTGAGATCGTCACATAACACAAGCCTCACACTGATCATCTTTTGTGATAATGGAACATGTGGGGAAAGATCAGAAAACATCTGTAAGGAGTGTGCTGCTGATGTATGTCAAAAGGACAGGCGTGAAGGGAAACATTAGAGGGGAAAAGGGGGGACATACTGCTGTCTGTATAATGACAGGTTAGCTGCAGGAGAAGTGTGTGTGGGAGGTGGAGGGATTATTGTTTATGTGTTGATGTTGCCAAAACATAACTCTTAGTCTAATCCTCACATTAAGGGATAGATTTAATGATGAGGATGTGGAAGTGGATCAGATGAGTATAGGTTTCAGCGTCGACCAATATCAAAGTCAAGGTATGAGTACCAGGACTTCACAAATTGGATCAGTGTATCCCTATACAACAGGATTATTGATCGACCACCAGTCCCTGTATTAGCGATTTGTTGTCTTCTCCTACATAAAAATGGGGGAAAATCCCAACAACAACTTTCTGCACATGTGTAAAGGTTGTGAAAATGGCCATGCTTTTGAGTTCTGATATGAGGGAGAAAAGAAAACTAATATTTTCAGTGGCACTGATCACTGACAGCTCTGAACTATGGGGCTATGACAGACTGTAATTGTACAGGACAGCTTGTGAAAATGGGTGAGACAACTAGTCCGTGTGATAAAAGCAAACTATCTTTCATGACTAAATTTGTCTGCCGCTGACTTGGTCCTTGATTTTTGCCATGACTGTTGACTCATCGATGCACATCTGGCACAGTGCATTCATGTAAAAAATAGTTTGCCAATGTGGATCATTATATTTCAAAGTTGACCACACCAGACTGATGAAGCCAAACGAATACAATCTAAACTCTTATATGTGGACTTTTTTTATAAGGTCAAACTGATGTCTCTTTCAGAAAATGATGGGGTTCCAAATGACTCTCCTGGATATTGGTGGAGGTTTCTCTGGCAGAGAGGACTTCGAAGTAAAATTTGAGGAGGTAAATTTGAGAAATATACCTTGTTAGTGCTTTTTTTTTTTACAGGCTGCCATACAGCACTCAGTAAAACATGAACACTTTAACCGTGTTCACACAATATTAGTGAAAAAATCTTTGGAAACCAATCTACATCCTGTCTGTCAGTACCAGTTACAACTCCAAATAGATTCAGTGTCATGCTACGTGAGGCAGGCCACAAAGTCAAGCTGAGAACTAGACATTAGCTAACATTAGCATTAGCCCTGATCAGCTGACAGCTCACTCAGTTACCTTCTATATTGGCCATTTGAGCTTACTATTTGAACTGCTTTAACCTGCCTGCTTTCCTCTGCAAACCCCTATGCAACCCGCCTCTATATCTGCTTTGTTCTGAGTCTTTGCTTCTGCTCTCCCTGTCTTGACTTGATGTGTATGCACATACACCAGGTTTTAGCATCCCAAGTCCCCATGTGTAAAGGCAGGGAGCTCTCCAATATTTTTTACTTTTGTGGTTCCCGTTAAACTGAAATTATCTCCCATTAATTGACATCAATGTAAAACAACTGAAACATACCTTAGTGTTTCTCCAATGAAATTCACATGAGGACAATGATTTGAGTTGTAATTTACACTTTAAGTGGAACTAGTGCAACCCTAGAACATTAGTATGGTGTAAAATTCAGCCTAAATCAAAAGTTAACAATTGCATTTTCCCCTTCTAGTTCACAGAGGTCATCAATGACGCCCTGGATAAATACTTTCCCCCAGAGAGTGGGGTGAAGATTATGGCCGAACCAGGCCGCTACTATGTGGAGTCGGCCTTCACACTGGCAGCCAACATTATTGCCAGAAGAGTCATCACAGATGACATGAAGGAACTTTGCAGTAAAGTATCAATATTTTTTAGGCCTTGTAAATATTGTCTGTTGATTGATTATTCTTTGTGTAAACCCAAGAAATCAAGTTCACATTAATATTATCAAACATGGCATACTGATATTTGAATATATTCAGCACACACCCCCACAATATCACTGATAAGACTTCCCTTAAGGCACTTTTCAGATGTTTTTGTGTTGTGACTGTCTGCTCAGGCTGGTTAAGTACAGCTCACATCCTCCATTTTTGTACAAATCATCAGTGTACTTATGCTCTGAGACCGAGGGTGTCAATCAATGGTCAGGTAAAGAAGACAGCACCCTCTGCTGGACCAAACGGCTTTAGACAGCCTGATGCACTGCTAGACTTGAAGGTTAAGAAAGACTCAAATTTTGAAAAGAGGGACAGCGCTATCACCCAGTGGAAATTTGTCTTTGTACTTTTATATACAGTATAACAATACTCTAATTGAATTTTCTACCTCCTATCTAAAATAATCACTGTCATTCACTGTGTATTGTTTTGTTTTTTTCCAAGATGGAAATAATGAAAACTGCCCCGACAAGATGATGATGTACTACCTTAATGATGGTGTTTATGGCTCCCTAAGTTGCCTTATCAATGATGCTGCCCACACTGCGGTCGAGCCATACCTGCACAGGGCAAGTATCCATTATGACACGTAAAAATTGAGATTTTGCTAAACAATGAGATGTTTCATGTTTCTAAGCCTAAAATAACAAATGACACACTGAGAGGAGAAAATACAACCAGCCCAGTTAATTATCTGTGTTTTCCACAGGCTGTTGACAGCAGTGAGCAAAGATACCCCACTGTTGTTTGGGGTCCGACCTGCGACTGCCTCGACAAAGTGACTGACAACATCTGGTTTCCTGAGCTGCAGGTGGGGGACTGGCTCCTCATTGACAACATGGGGGCTTACTCAGTCAGTCTAACCACCGACTTCAACGGCTTTGAAAGAGCGAATATCTACTCTGTACTGAGTGCAGATATTCTCCATGCCCTAAACCTCTCCCACACCTACAAAATTATGCAAGACTGACCCGATAACATCTCTGCACACATTGGACAATTCAGTATCCCATTACTTGTTGATTGGTCATGTTTGTTGGCAGACAAATCTCTATGTATAAGTAAATTTCACAGCAACAATTATCAGTGCACATTTTCCCCTAATTTAAATCAACACTTGGGTCTATTACAGACACACACAGGGGAGCAAAACACAGCCACTACAAATACTCCACTGTGGACGTATTCCTGAGGGTATTCAGTTATTCAGTTTTTAAATGCTGGAAATATAGTTTGTGAAATTGTATGAAATTCATTTTATTGGGTTTTTTTGTTTCCCCAATCAACTTTAAATATTCCTGTTAGGGCTAGCTTTGACAATAATTATACTTTTAAATACGTATAATTTTTTTGTGCTAAAGCCAACCATATAATAATCAAACAATAAATACAATAAATTATAGATCTATAGGGGGTTGTAATGGTTTTTTACGCCTAACGCCAACCAGTTTGAAACAATGGGGAGACGGAGTTGCCAATAAATTTAAATGTCATACTTTCTCATTTTTCTTTTAACTGTTTCTATCAAGATTGGTAATTTGGGATTTTTGAGATGTTTAAATTTCAAAATAAAAGCATGTTTTTTTTTTTTTTACAATACAGCAAATGAAGAAACAAATGACACAATACTTATACAGTATTTGCCTATTGATTAAACGTCCTTTTTTACAGAGTGACATAGTAGATAAAGCAATGTAACCTGATTAAATGTTAAGTCACAGATCTTAATCCAAACACCAAAGATCCTAGTTCTGATAAATTAAATCAACAAGTTTAATTTACTGTCAATATATGAATGAAGGTTAATCTGATGACTGTCACTCTTGTACTGTTTGTGTAACTGTTTGAAGAGGCCCTCACAATCTTTGGCTGAAAACAGGCACGTTTCCGCACAATTCTAATAACGCGCCTGCAACAGTCAAAGTAAATGTAGAGTCTTATCATCATAACTTGCCTTGATATTGATATAAAACTGCTATTTCAAGTTGTCTTCAGCTTTGATCCAGATGTGAAGTCTGCTGCAACTTGGTGCTCTTTCCATGACTCCAAGAGTGATGTATGGTGCAATGCTAATGTCATTACTCTAAAGCATGTAGGCCTTGGAAATGATTAACCTCACTTATGAAACTGAGCAATAAGCTGGCACATCTTGTTTATCATCTGATGTTAGCTGACAGCTTTGCCTGCTCCTGGTGATGGTTTTATGAGTAAACCTGAAGCATGAAACAAAGAAATGTGTCTGTTGTTTTGTGGAAGGTACTTTTACCTAACAGTTCAGCATCACACAGAACATTCACAACAAAGCATATTTGTGGTTTGGGACAGCTTTTGAAATTAATATCTAAATTCTTTTTTTCAACTTCATCCCCTGCTCCCCCTGTAGCTGGAAGTTCACATCTGCCCTTCATGTTCACTTCTAGCAGGGTAAGGGAATTAATGAACAAACTCACTACACCATCAATAACTATATGACTGCCAGCATTAATCAAAAGTTTGTCTCCTAAAAGACACAGAGCCACAGTCCACCGCAAAATTTGTTCAACGGCTGTTGCACCTTCATGCAGAAGATTAACCAACTTTTTCAGGATCTGACGTTAAAACAGGAAGCCAAGTGAGAGAAATGTTCCTTAGGACAGAAAAAGCCACAACAGCCCCCATCACATCATATATGACAAGGGCCAAACATGAAAAGTTATTCATGAGGCAGTTGTGCTACTAACACTAAATATAAGGAGCCCAAATATACAATGGAAAACCCTGAGTTTATTTACACACTTAAAGGGATATTCCGGGGTAAAATTAATTTAGGGTCAAACACATCGTAACACCGAGTTAGACACCCCGTCGAGAGATGAATGTTGTCAGCCGCTTGCTTCTCTAGTTATATCAACTTTAGTATCGACCGCACGATAGCAGTACACAGCGGTCTGAGGAGCCATAAACAAACCTCAACCAAAACGCCACTCTATAGCCACAAAAAATCTTCAGAGCAGCACCTAACCTCATCAGCAGTACATGTAGGGTCCTAGCCACGGCACTAGCCACCAAACATCTTTTTAGCTTTGCCTGATTTCTTTAGCAAAGAGACTAAACACAACTCATCCACTCTCTTCCAGCAGCCGCTTGTTTGTTAGCGAAGACCTCAGGCCAGTCCATTACGGACTACAGCAGGGTGACGCAGCTCAAGTAATAATCACCGTATTAATCATTTTGCACACATATGATTTTAGTTTTTGCTCTAATTATTAGATATTGATCTAACAGCGACCCTATCACGACAAGTGCCATAATTTTAGTAGGAGCATTTTATAATTTATTCTTCTTTTTTTTGTATTTTGTAATTGTGTAAAAAGTCTTCATGCAAAAAAAGCAAATTTAAGTGGTTCTTTGAGGCATTTAAAATAAAAAACGGGTGGGTACAGTCCCTAAAAGGAGGAGGGTTAATGCAACTGTTGATAACACACTTCTACTTAAATTTGTTTGTGACACTTATTGAAGACTTTTTAAACGCTTTCAGGGTGCGATGTGTTTTTTCCACCACTAGATGTCGTCCTGTATGTGATGACCGCTTCACTTTGACAGCTGCGGCTTTAATCCAGCCCCAGTGTCTGTTGTTGTCTGTGCAGCACACACCCGCACGAACACAGTGAGCCCGTTGGCCACGCCCCTCTGGTGAATAATTCATCACCTCTCGTCGCCGGAGGAGACTCGTGCCACCGGAGCCCCTTTTAGACGTCAGCTCGTGCTCACCGGAGGAAGGAAAATAATGGTGAATATCACCGTCCGCCTGATGATCCGGATTAACAAATACTCGGTAATGAATGGAGGATTGGAGAGAGAGGGATTCCGCCTCACGTTTAACGACTCCGCTGGTTTCTACCGGCGATTTATGGAGGACGTAGCCACACACTGAGGACTGATACTAACCCGACCGTGACCGACCTATTATCTGCCGGTCTGACGGTTTCTTTTATTTCTTATTTAATTATTATTTTTTTTTATCTCCGGTGATATCAGGAAAAGCACGCGCGAAGGTAGGTTTCCTGTTTATTTGTGTTCCTACGAATCCTATATGAGGGTGCGCGTGTGTATAAGCACGAGGGAAGGTGAGATGGATGTTGTAGTAAAAATGGTTTGTGTATGAATGTGTGTGTTTGTGTGTGTGGGGAGGCTCACATATCCGTGCAGCACAACCGTAAGATGAAAAAAAAATCGACAGTATTCCGAATTTATGTCCACAATAACAACGATGCATTGTTTATCATCATTGTAAATGATCATCTGTGTTTCAACCACAAGGATATATTCGTTTAGGACCCCATTGATTAGATATTTCCATCACTACAGCAGAAATATTGTGAAAATACGTCTAACGAATATAAAAGATAATCAGTATTAGACAACTGAAACACATATTCATGTTGTGATTACGAAAAGACAGCTGCAGCTGTAATGATGCTGCAACGGATAGTCGATTAATTGATTGTTAGGCGAAGGAATTTTGATCGCCATTATTTGATAATGAGCAAACATTGGCCAGTTCAAGCTTTTATAAAATACGTATTTGCCTTTTCTGCTTGATATTATACTAAGTAAATCATTTTCGTGTGATACCAAACAGTAGAGATTTGATGATGCCAATTAGTGCTTTTGGAAATTGTGAATTGTGAATATTTTTGTGTTTTTGGAAGTATTAAACTCAAAAAAGTAAGACAAGTCACAACTCATTAAAATTAGAAAAATATAGATATAACTCAATAAATAAATAAAAAAAACGTCCATACATTGCCTGAAAATAAAAATATATAGTTGCAGCTTTACAATAATTTTTTAATACCAGATAATGTGATTGTTGCCTCCAGAATAAAAGTATGAAGTATGAGGGAAACAAATTAATTCAGCAAATAATACATCTAAAACCAGGGGTTGAGATTTGCATGGTTTTGTGGAGGGATTTTATCTTTTTGATCTTCTTTAGATCTGTTCTGCTTATTTTTTACCCCAAATTCTGGTCAGTTTTTATTCCTGTTGCTTGCTCTGTGCAGGACGTCTGTTTATGCCAGCTGGTGGTTAACAGTTGTTTTGGCAGGAAACAGAAATCCTTTGTGCTGGAAATGACGGGATTATCTCTCACAATACTGCTTCCATTATTAATCCATAATATTCTGCCGGTCCTCCTTACAAGCAGAGTCTGTCTATCTATCTATCTATCTATCTATCTATCTATCTATCTATCTGTCTGTCTATCCGTCTGTCTGTCCTGTCCTGTCTGTCTGTCTAACACCTTCCCATTCATCCATCCAGGTATCTGATATACCATTACAGTGATATATTGATGTCCTGAGTTGTGCAACTGAGCTAAACAGCAAGCTACTCCTACGGTTAGTTACGCAGCTGCTAACTAGCAGGAGTTGTGTGTTTCCGTTTCAATAGGGACATCATTAACCTGCATGTCCAATCCTTGTATGAGTGTCATTTATTAAAGCTCACTTATGTTTGTTTTAATCTATAGCTATAGCTTTTGTGGCATTTGATATATTCCCTTAAACATGCTAACTAATCACATTTGTGTTGTGTGTTTAGTAACCTCGATTTGGGCATGGTATCCTCTAATATTATATTGTGATATACTATATTTTAAGTGTCATTTGTACCACTATTGCACCGTAGATAGCTGTTTTCCTTTTGTGCTGTGTAGCACCATATCACACCATTTCACATGGTATCTTACTGGGGTTTTTGCGTGGTGTCGTACTGTTTTGTTTGATGTAGTATATAGTTAAATATCATATTGTCTTTATCATATGTTACTGGTGTTTATTGTGTGGTGCAGTATCTTATCATACAACACTGTATACCATATATGGTATTGTGGCTAATCCATTATCCTGAGTAATCCTGCAATTCCTTCACTGTAAATTTCGAAGATGGTCAGTTTCAGCGTCTTTTTGGAGGAATGACTTTAAAACTGCATGTAAACAAAAGATGCATCACGCAGTTATGTACTTAAAATCAGTGTTTGCAAGTGTTTGTTCAAGCCACAAACCTTAGTTTTAAGCCTGAATGGCATCTTAGAGGTAAAGCTCAGTGAAAAGAAGGTTTTAAGGACTTCTTTCTGTCTCTTAACCTTCCTGTTTCTATGCACATGGAAATCTAACCACTGTGCAACTGTAGCTAAAACCAGGATTATGGATTCAGGCTTTCAGATGCATAAAAACTGAATTGGTTTTTATTTACTGAAAACTTTAAAAATGTGAGCGCAGAAGTAAATCCCTGAGATGAGTTGTCTCTCTTCTATACTTTGTCCCTTCTTAGCCTCTCTCTGGCTTCTTTTCCTAGACAGTGGCAGGGCAGATGGATGTAATCCCGGGTTAATCTGCCTATCCCTGTAGTTCACAGTCTGGGTTTAACACTGCTTCAATCAGGCCCCCCTACCATGTTAGTTGTTACTTTAATTAGATCACTCACACAGCATCGCCACTGCCAATTAAACAAATACAGAACAAAGGATTTTCTTAAGTCTCATGACCTTTCATTTGGATATGCAGTTTCGTTAAAAACCCCTTCATTTATACGCCAGATTTTACGCTCTTTTAGACAATAATATATCCAAACCTGTGGGACGATGTACTCTGGTCTTTGGCCGCATGTGCTGAGAATAGGTGATACATTAGCGATCATGAAATAGCTTGATACTAATTGAAAATCCACAGTGTTGGTGAGCTGTACCTGTGTGAGCTTAGTTCTATTTTCTGACTTCCTGTAGGAAGTAAGCGTTTAGGAAATGGACGGAGTTTGATTTAATGCTGCGGTATCATCTTCCATATGGTGAGAGTGAGAGCAGAGTGACCGCCCGCCTGGTGTCCTTGGTGAACTTTCAGAGGATGATGAATCTCTCCTGAAGTTGTATGTGCTGATCATAAAGCCCTCAGCACTCAGCGGTCCTGACTTTATAGTGGTATAAAGTATCCTGTTAGAATGACCCTGATGTGAATGATAAAAGAAACCAAAGATACAACAAGTCTCTGCAGAATAAAAAAGGTTGCGTTAACTTTTGGATTTGGGTTTTTTTAAACAAGTTTTAAAATGTTCAAAAACCAGTGTTACAACATATTTAAAAAATATACTATATATTTTAAATATGTTAATTTAATTATTTTTGTCCAAGGCCCTGTTACTATAAAATTAGTCATTATGTATCATTGATCATTCCCTGTTTTATTGTTTCAGTTCCAATGCTATTGTATTGTGTTAGATCATATCGTATCATATGATAATGTATTCTATCGTACTGTATCCTATTGTACCTGAACATTACTGAATTGTGTTGCATCCTTTTCTATTGTATTGTATCGTATCATACCGTACCGTACCGTACCAAACTGTATCGTATCATACTGTCTTATCGTACCGTACCTTACCGTGTCATATTGTACCATACCTTACCGTAGTGTATCGTATCGTACCTAACCGTATTGTACTGTACCTTACCGTATCGTATTGTACCGTACCGTACCGTATTGTATCGTATCGTACCTAACCGTATCGTACCTAACCGTATCGTACCGTACCTTACCGTATCTTACCGTATCTTACTGTATCGTATTGCATCGTATCCAAATTTTTTGTATGGTAGCATATCATATCATATCTTATTGTACTGTATCGTATCAGAATATATTTTACGTTGTTATATGGTGTCATATCATATCACATTTTATCATATCGTATCTTATTGTATCATCTGGTCTCTTATAATATCATGTCAATCTTATGTATTGCATGGTATTGTATTGGGATAAAATGAGAGATAGAAACCGGGCATTTTCAGCTTAAATAAAACGACTGATTTAAAGGATACTCTGTCATGTGATTGTAAAGGCAAATGGGAAATTAAAACTTCACCTGCAAAAGAAACTGCAGGTCAGCTGAGCTCATGTTTCTCAAATATTTAATAAAGTGGCGTTCACTTTCACTTCAGTCAGCTCAGGTTATTAAGTTTTCAATTTCCTTTAAAAGTTTTTACTCAAAGCCACCGGTGTGAGGCGGCCCCCAGAGGCTTCAGTCGACTTCAAAGAGTGTAAAAGTGAGACGAGTTTACGGCTTAAAAAGAAGGGTAAAAGGTGAGAAAATCAGTTGACCCTTTGTTTGTTTATCTACAGGAACTTTTCACACACACACACACACACACACACACACACACACACACACACACACACACACACACACACACACACACACACACACTCCTTTCCTGTGTGTAGGGAGTCCTGAGCGATTACAGGAAGTCAGGATTGGCTCCTCTGGGGAAGAGAGATAAGAACATGTTTGTGTGTTTGAGCAAGTGTGTGGGAGTGTGTGCGTCTGTGTGTGAGGGAGTGTGTGTGGGTTTTGGAAGTGAAGCGGTCTGCACTCAGCTTTTACTAATAACACACACACATTGAGACACAAACAAGCATTGTAAAACAAACCGGTCTTGTGTGTGTGTATGCCTTTTGTTTTAGTGTTGTCGTATGATACCGATCCATGTCCTTCCCTCACAGCGAGCAGAAACTCTGTGAGGTTCGATGAAAAGTGAAATCCCTCCTCAGTGTTTGGAGGAAGGTGTAATCAGTCACTGTAAAACAAAAGCCGACCTCCACGTCAGGAGGAGAAAATCATTAGAGAATCCCCAGGAGGAGCGAGAGAAGTTTCTGGGGCAGAGGACGTGTACTCTGCTACACAAACACACACAGATAATAGATTTGATCTGTGAACAGGTAGAACAGGATGGAGGATTTGAATTGAATTTGCATGTAGTTCAATAGTGGTTTACGTCCTGCTAGACCAGGAATCCACCAGACCCACCAGCCAGCTCATATTTACTCACACTGTCAGGTGGACAGTGGAGTGATTGTCATTTTAGACGATGTCCTACCAGTTTTAGATACAGCGAACCAATCACAGTCCTTTTATCAGAAATAAGATACTGACTTCACAGGAGTGTTACCTCAGCTATTACAAAAACAACCAAGATGGCCGTTTTTACGGAAGGGGGGTCTGTTGAACATGCTGATTTGTTACATGACAACAGCTAATTACCCAAAGTTGCAGCGGAGACTGATTGGAACTTTCCCGATTATGCTGTAAATCAAAAGAGACATAACACATGTTTATCGTGATAATGGTAGATGTAAAAGTATGAACATCCATCTTAAAGGGAAACATAAATTAGGACTGAGCAGAAACAGCTGATGGGTCACCAAAGTCATGAAGCTCTAACCTGCATGCATCACAGACATCTGACTCGAATTACACAGCATCATCCAGGTTCCAGATCAGTTTAGCATCCAGCTAGTTCATGTTCACCGACACCATTTGTCTTTGTGCTTAACGTTTTCCCCTCTCATTGCTCTCCACTTCCACATGCCTTCAGAACAATGACATGACGTATTGTAAGAGGCAGTGAGTACGGACCACAGTCAAGGAAGTAATCCTAGCAGTCAGAAGACAGACGCCATCCTAAATGCTGCAATATACGACTAAATATTTTTGTGTTTACAGTTAATTATGGACTGATAAATTTGTTGGCCGATTTATTGGACCCATTAATGACATTTTGATGTAATAGGCTTCATATTGGCATGGGCCTTCACAAGGTCAATATCATCATTTTCATTTTCCAAATAAGAATGCATTCGACAGCATATCAAATCAAAGACTTGACTAGTGTTTGATATAAATTCAAGTGATTATTCTGTATTGAACAGTGCAGTTTAATAATTAATATTAATATCTAATATGATTTTTTTTTTCTTTCTTACTAATACCAGATAGCTGGGCAAAAATCGAAAAGTCCCTTAAAGCAATATTTTGTAAGGCCTAATATTTATCTGTCAGTATTCATTATTAAAAAAAAACATTCACATGAATTCAGCATTATTGTGTTATTTTTGTTATAGTGAAAAAAATAATGATGTCAGCATTATACCTGTAATCAGTTTACAATATTAGTTTTAAGATATAACCTTACAACACAACAGCTTATTGTAAAATCCACTCACCTTGTGAGACCAGCAGCTTTCTGGCAATTAATGCTTTGTGTTTCAGTGACATCCAAGGACTTTTTTATCCTACATATAAGATACATTTCTTATCAGAGACTGTCTGGATCCAACCCTGTGAAACAAAGGTTATCCATGATGATTTATGTATTACTTTTAGTGACACAGTGGGATTTCTGTTGTCAGCTTACTGAGCGAATGACCTTTTAACCGGTCTGACGCTACATCTGTGATCAGCTGACCTTAAAAGCCTCAGTCCCTGTCTTAGCAGAGCAGTCAAAATAATAAAACTCATTTTAGATTTGTGTTGTTGACACAGAAAAATGTATCTAATTTCTATTCGCACAGAAAATCCACAGGAATTGAGAGAACCAAAAGATTTGGCTTGATTGGGAATTGAGAACAACCATAAAATCTCAATGATTTCTACAAACTAAACTTACACTGCAACTTTACTTAAAATGTTAGAAACACAGCTGGAATTACATGGAACAACTTGGCAGTAGTTTTAACTTGACAATGAAAAATTTTCTCTTGCATTAGATCAAGCTGGTTCCCTCTAATCTCATAAGCAGGAACAAACAGATGAGTTCGTCAGAAAGTGCTGTCATTAATTTTCAGTTAGGATCAGTAAGAGGGAGTCAAATGTGGGAGAAAAAAGCAGAACACTGCCGGTAAACATGACTAACATTTCACAGACACATTGTATGATTCAGGCTTGTTAGGGGGAGACCACATTAAGCCTCATGAAGGCTATCAGCAGGGAAACACATCTCCATTATTCAGATAACACACTGCACACTTGTCTGAAAAACAGGCATTTCCTTTAGACAAAGTTCATTCTGGTGAAGAAAGACGACTCATGGGGAAAAACTCAGAACACTCAGAAGCAAAAATCTGTGTCAGGCGCACTTTGGAGTATTTGGAGGCAATATGACTCACAACAGAGTAGGCGCTCCATGTACATGTACAATATACTGTATCACCTGTGAAATGGACTGTAACATCTGTGCTTGTTAACATCAGGGTAGTAGAGCATTGAAGTATCAAAGCTGTAGCCATGAGCAGGAACTATGTCCAAACTTTGGCGTGCACAAGATATTAACATTTAAAGGGATATTCTGGTGTAAACTTAAAGTAGGGTCAAACACACCATAACACCAAGTTAGACACCCCCTAGAGAGATGAATGTTGCCGACCGCTTGCTTCTCTAGTTATACCAACAAGCATAATAGCAATACACAGCGGTCTGAGGAACCGTAAACAAACCTCAACCAAAATGCCACTCTATAGCCACAAATAATGTTCAGAACAGCACCTAACTTCATCAACAGTACATATATGGTCCTAGCCACAGCACCAAACATGTTTTTAACTTTGCCTAATTTCTTAAGCATAGAGACTAAACACAACTCACCTACTAATAAAGTTATTCTTATTCTTATTCTTACTCTCTTCCAGCAGCCACTTGTTTATAGCAAGACCCAGTCCGTCACCGACTGAGGCAGGGGGACACAGTTCAAGGAAGAACATTCATGATCATTTCTTCATAATTTCCTTGAAGTAATAATCACCATAATAATCATTTTGCATTGCAGACACGATAGTTCTTCAGCCTTAGCGTCTCGGTCTGATTGCATGTCCATGATGTAATAATCATAAATGTTCTTCCTTGAGCTGCGTCACCCCACTGCAGTCTGTAATGGACTGGCCCGAGGTCTCGCTACAAACAAGCGGCTCCTGGAAGAGAGTAGGTGAGTTGTGTTTAGTCTCTTTGCGAAAGGAATTAGGCAAAGTAAAAAAATTGTATGGCGGCTAGTGCTGTGGCTGGGACCCTATATGTACTGTAGATGAAGTTAGGTGCTGTTCTTTTATTATTATTATTATTATTATTATTATTATTATTATTATTATTATTATTATTATTATTAATTTTATTATTATTATTATTGTTGTTGTTGTTGTTGTTGTTGTTGTTGTTGTTGTTGTTGTTGTTGTTGTTGTTGTTGTTGTTGTTGTTGTTGTTGTTGTTGTTGTTATTATTATTATTATTATTATTAATAAATGTTTGGGCATTTTTGCCTCTATTTGACAGAACAGTTGTAGAGAGAATTAGCCTAGAATTGAAATGCAATGAGGATTATTGTCTTTGTACATGGCACACCCAGAACATTAGGTCATCAACGCCCCAAATAGCAGTTCTTTTAATTTGCATACAGTCACTCTCTTACTTATAAAACTAGGTGGACAGTGAAAATACATAAATTTAGATGAGCATTTAACTACCTGTAAACATATATATATACTAACATGTTCAAATATTCATTAAGATGCCACAGCAGAGGTTTGTTCATGTGTGCAGGACAGAAAAAGTTAGAGGAGGTCAGACTGAGCAGGAACTGATGACAGATGGTGTGTGTGTATGTGTGAGTGAGAGAGAGAGAGATCCAAACAACACACAGCTCCCTCTCCCCCACGCTTACACACACACACACACACACATCATGCATGAGCCTCTCACCATGTCAGTGCTGAGTCACATTTACTGGCTGCAGACCACAAACACTGACTCAGATCAGTTTCTTCATTTTCCCAGACCTCTTTAATCTGTTTTTCACCCTTTTCTGCGTTTCCTGTTGTCCAGATCTTGTTCACCTTTCTAGTAGAAGTCCATAATCTCAATAAACCCTCAGTTTAACACTTGATTTTATGCACACAGCAGGGACTGTCGATCTCAGTGTATGTTGTGTAGTTGTTGCTGTATTCATATGTTGTATTTTAAGATATGTTCTAATCAACTGTTGCATTGACATGGCGATAAAGCTTTGGATTACTGATTTGCAAACATAAGACTGAAAAACGTTTGGACGATACTTTCAAACTGCTTTAAGAGTTTCTGCAAAAATATGTTCATTACATTTAATAATTGAGAACACCAGTGCCTGAAATACGCACATTTTGATCATATTTGTTTGACAATACTGAAATACAACTGTTGGCGTTTCTGTGTGTTTTTCTCTATTTTGACTTGTTTTTACATGCATGTCTGTATTTCTATATATGTATCTTTATAAACATAAACGTTAAGCTGTATACATATATTTTTTATATAACTATGTTAAAATATGCACTTTCTTTGTGCATTATTGGGGTCGACACAGATTCGTCTTTGTCTCCCATATTCAGCCATTGTCTCATTTGTTTTCAGTACATTTGCATAAAAAGCCAACATTTGCTGTGTCCCGACACACGCCCTGTCATGTTGTCTTACATACTGCTGTTCAGTCAGGCATGTGTGAGTCTGTGTGACCGTGTGTGTGCGTGTGTCTCCATTTTAAGCTCAGTCTCATCATTCCTGCTCACTTGTCATTAAGGATTAGCACACTGACACAAATTACACACACATACATGCAAAGCTAAGCTAGCAGCTGCCTTGTATTTCATCAACCAGACATGGAGATGACTCCAAAATGCTGCCTGTGTGAGACGCTTAGTCAGGCTGAAATTAAGCTGTATTTTAGACAACCCTTATGTGAAGTTTTGCTCTTTATATACTCTCCTTCTTAGACAGGTTTAGTCAGCAGTTCTGTCATTTTTTTTCATAATTAAGAGTTTAAAAAGAAGAGTTTACATATGATTTGTTTTGATCAGTGCCTTATTTAAACTGTTGGTTTGCAGCATGCCGTGTGGTTCCTCTGATCTGTTGCCCTGCTTTTCATCCACACACACACACACACACTTACACATGTAGCATTAATATCTCAGTACACTGTGGTCTGTCCTTGTGGAGTCACCCCATCTCCTGCTCTCTCTGCACCTGGCAATAGATCACC
Source organism: Xyrichtys novacula (assembly GCA_962446985.1). Classification (NCBI taxonomy): domain Eukaryota; kingdom Metazoa; phylum Chordata; class Actinopteri; order Labriformes; family Labridae; genus Xyrichtys; species Xyrichtys novacula. The sequence continues at coordinate 9,867,560 of OY660879.1, read as the reverse complement.
TGATTTACCCTCCTGTGGATACACACACACATACATACACACACACACACACACACACACATCCTCCAATGTTTCCCCTTGAGGATACGCAACAAACAAGAGGAGGGAGCAAGGAAAGATGTCTAATAATTGTTGGGTCAGAAATGGGGCTGGCGAAATTTTATTTTGGTACTTTTGTAAAAATTGACAGGACTTTCCACAAAATCAGCAAAACAATCAGCAAAAAGATTGAACTCAACTTAGTTTGATTTTTCTTAAAGGAATATTCCGGCGTAAAAATCACCTTAACACTGAGTTAGACACCCCGTCGAGAGATGAATGTTGCCGACTGCTTGCTTCTCTAGTTATATCAACTTTAGTAAAAATGAAATGTTCTTCCTTGAGCTGTGTCACTCCGCTGCAGTCTGTAATGGACTGGCCTGAGGTCTCGCTATAAACAAGTGGCTGCTGGAAGAGAGTAGGTGAGTCTTAATAAGTCTCTTTGCTAAAGACATTAGGCAAAGTTAAAAAAATTGTTTGGTGGCTAGTGCTGTGGCTGGGACCCTATATGTACTGTTGATGAAGTTAGCTGCTGTTCTGAGCATTATTTGTGGCTATAGAGTGGTGTTTTGGTTGAGGTTTGTTGATGGCTCCTCAGACCGCTGTGTATTGCTATCATGCAGTTGTTACTAAAGTTGGTAAGACCTTGCATATGAAATTAACACAATGCCAAACCACACATTTTACAACAGCATGGCTCTGTAGTGGAAGAGTCCAGGTGCTAAACTGGCCTGCCTGCAGTGCTGACCTGTTAAACATTTGGTGCTTTATGAAATAAAAGCAAGAGCCCAAACTATTGAGGCAACACTTCACTTTTCAAACTCCTTAAGCTGGTGGCCTTGTATTCTTAGTGCCCCACATATAGAGGCTGTTGTACTTGTTGCAGAGGTGGTTAGTTGGTCCTGCCTCAACCATTTAGTGCATGTCTGCCACGCTCTCTACTCCCCACATTTTTGGTCTGTCTTCAGTTGTCCTGTGTACTTAGAAAATTCAGTCAAGTAGATAAGATAATCTCAAAGTTGTTTGAAAATGTAGAGATGATTTTTCCAGAGGAGCAGGAGGACAGAGTTCTGCTTCAGGAGACAGATGAGAGAGAGACCAGGCTGCTGTAGTCAGTGACGGTCAGCAGAGGGCGACAGAGATTTTTGTGCAGTCACTTTGCTTTTCATGAAAACACATGGTGGGAATTTTTGTGTCTTTTTCTGTCCTAACCCTGTTTTTTGTGGCACAGTCTCATCGTACTATTCAACTAAAACCAGACAAGCTGGAAGGCCTCTGTTTCAGGGAAAAACGTTATTTTTCTGTCACTCAGACACAAAAGGATTCTTTTTCTCATCAGTTCTTGGACAGACAATTGTGTGTTGTATTAAAATAGTCCCTTGTGTGGTGAAATGTGATGTTTGGCAGTAAGAAAACCACTTTGTAGAGATAAAATGAGTGGCAGGAACAGTTTAGGTTTTGTTTTTTATGTGCTCTTTCTGTCTTTTGTTCAGTTTTCATCTGTGAATCTCATATAGTTAAAGTACTACAATCTTTAAGTGGCACACACACTCTCTCTATTACACACAAACACAGCGGTGTACATCAGGCAGGTTATATTCCAACACACATCCTCATTAATGGATTGCTTAGCAACAGCAGATGGTTGCCTGGCAACATTATCAGGCAGTAAGTTGGGTGTGTTCAAAAGTCTCACTGTAGTAAAGAGGAGGGGGTTGGTGTGTGTAATAAATCTTCTGCTTGTCAGACAAATAAAATATTCTGCGTAGTCAGCTCCTTAAATGCAGATCAGTCATGAAGCAGGAATTTAAACCCAGCGATCAAACACACAAACAGAGCTTCTACAACCAGTGTAGGGTCTCTGTGGACCAGTCTGTTCCTCAGGTTAAATGTGAGCTTTAGTGAGGATTTGTGAGATTTCTAATGGCCAGGTCACTTCAGAAAGCTTCACTCAAATCTCCTTTACATATTTATTATTTTATCTGTTGTGGAAGGTTGGTTTAGCTGGCATATAAAAACTAGAGATGGCTTTACTAGACAGTATAGATCAATCTATCAGACTTATTTGTAAAGGACTTGTCATACAACAAAATAACATGAACAGAAAATCATTAAAATCAATCAAAACCCTGATTCATATGTGGGGTTTATAATAAGCGAACAGACAGACATAAAATCAAAGAATTAAAAAAAGGACCAGAGAAAATGTTAAGAAAAGTTCATACTAAGGGAACTCCAGAGGTATGAATTAAATGCAAAATATGAGATAGCAGGTAAATAGCTAAACTATTCTCAAAAAATACTAGATAGGATAATGAAACAAAAAGATTAAACACCAAAAAGTCAGGTAAAAACAATAATAGGTAAATAAATTAAACAGACTAAAACTTAAATATGTATAAATAAGAAAATATATATAAGTATACAGTATCTTAAATACCACACCAAATTAAAAAAACATGGATAGTCTGTGCTGCCCTCCGATCGTCAGGCACTGTCAAACTTAAGACTACACATGAATATATGTATATACAAAACAGCCACCCTTTAACTCATGAATGTGTTTTTTGTGCTTCAAACTATAACTTTGAGAATTTCTGTTTGAAGTGTTTTACATTGATGTGAATGAGGCTTGTCTCACTTTTGGTAACAGCCTCGAGTGGTCACTTGAGGAAATGCAGCATTAGTGCTGATAGACTGGCTATATTTTACAGTCTCAGAGGTTTCCAGGAGAATTAAAAATTCCTACATTTTTCTGCTTTTTTCTTTTCTTCAGGGTTTGACGTTGAGTTGGACTGAGTGACCTGACCTCTGAAATAATCATGTTTCGGAACAGCCTGAAGATGCTGCTGGGAGGCAAAAGCCGCAAAAACAACAACAGTGGTAAGTATCTCTCTTATCATTTTGAGTGTATCGTCTCTGATCATTTTTACTTCGTTGAGGTCTCTCTTGAATAAAAAACACCACTGTGCCGTAAGCTAAGAATGTGTTTATCCAACCAACAACGTGTCTACTCTGATGACCAGAGGTAAGGTCACAGATATGTTTTTCTCTCTTAATCTTCCTCTTTTAATTAACAGGTGGAGGTAACATAGATTCTGAGGGGTCAGAGGTCAGGATGATGGAGGGATTCACCCGCTCACTTCCCTCTTCTCCGCTCCTAAACCTTCGCTTGGGAAAAAGGCCGGGTAGGTCTATCTTATCTTTTAAAAAGTCCATCAAACTGAAAAAAAAAATCCAAGTGTGGTACATTCACATGATTTACAATCTGTCTTCAGTCAGAAACATGTACACACACTCACACAGCACAAACACACACTCATCACACAGAGAGAGAAACAGATGGCAGTCTCCAGGAAAACACAGGCCAAACAAACATGGCGGCTTTGCTCTGTATCTGTGATTTTAGAAATGTTTCACCACAGATGAAACCTGATTGGACCAGATTTTGCTCTGTCAGCTGTTCTGTCTGTCGCCCCAGATTTTAGAGGATTAAATGATCTGTTGTCAGGCTGCGCTCAAAGAAACATTCGCTCTGCAGTTTGTAGAATAGTGCTTACATTTAAGAGCTGTGTCCGTAGCTGTCTAAAGCATGCAAACTCTGAGAAGGGGCATCATGTATTAACACATCACCATAATCCAGCACTGACATATGAGTGGCAGAGAACACTCTCCTATAAAGGAATAAAAGGCGTAAAATTGATTTAGGGTCAAACACACTGTAACACCGAGTTAGACACCCTGTCGAGAGATGAATGTTGCAGACCGCTTGCTTCTCTAGTTATACCAACTTTCGTAACAATTGCAGATAGCAATACAGAGAGCCACGGGCTCAACCAAAACCCCACTCTATAGCCACAAATAATACTCAGAACAGCACCTAACTTCTTGCATGCACTGAGTCCCGTCAGATGGGTGATTGTTTTGATTCATGATCTTAAGGTCTCAGGCAGCACACCATTAAAAAGAGACATGACTCTGTTAGTGGAAGTCACTGCATGGGCTTGTCCACCACAGCCATGCAAGGGTCTAGTCCTACATGGTGATAATTAACGAGGTCATTCACCAGCTGATTTTTTTGCAACTAAAAAGCTCCACCATCATTATTTTGGCATGGCATTTTGTGTAAGTGAGACATCTTTAATCAAATGTCAGTTCAATAGAAGAATCAGGAAATATTTATCTCAAAAACTCAGATGGGGACTGAAAATAGTTAAATGCTAACAATCAAACTTTTTATTAAAAAAAAAAAACGAGAACCTTCTTTGTGATGTCATTGTTGTATATAAGAGTGAGCCAAACAGTTTATCTGGGAATAAAACCAGAAAAATATGAACCAAGAGTTCAACTATTGTCTTTTTGTTTCTTCCTTTCTATTCTCTTTTGCGCTCACACTCATACAGCTGTGATCTGTTAGACTGTATCTGGCAGCAGAGGGGGGGGTTTGACCCCTGACCCTACATTTGATCGTCCCTCTGTGCCACGGTGAGGGAGGAATCACAGAATTGTAACCTGACCCCCCCTCTTCATCTCCTCCTCCTTTTTCCTCTCCTGCTGCTCGTCCTCTTCCTCCTCCTCCTCCTCCTCCTCAGGGTTGACTTGACACACTTCTCCTAAACACTACCATGTGCAGCCTCTTTCTGTTTTCTCTCCTCTACTCGCTTACTGTCAAAACATGAACATAATGAGCCAAGAAAACTTCTCAGAGTCAGTACGGTATGATTACAAACACGTTCAGGCTCTGGAAACCGTTGCTCTTAACTTTTTTTTTTCGCTCTGCTTGGTGTCTTTGTCACCCCTCACCTCTTTCTGTACCCCTACTCTCCCTCTTGGCTCATTCCTGCATTTCTTGAAAGGCAAAAAAGTAGGTCAAAATTAGGTTAGGACATGATTGAAAGAAAGGCTGATTCATGGAAATAGATCCTCTTCTTCGGCCACATGGGGGAGTTGAATGAGTTCACAAGAATAACACTGACATATCACCACATTTGAAACGAGCAGTAACCCTTAGGGCTGAGAAATCTATCCATCAGTATGGAGGTCCCAAAAACTGCAGTTCCTCAAGTGGCCAGTGGAGGCTGGCTCTGAAAGTGAGTCAATCCCTATCAGGCCCTATATTACAACGCTGACCTTTACATGTTTACAGCCTGAGTAAACTGCTTTGGTCTCTTCAGCTCATTCATCCAGTCTTTGACTATTTGTGGTCATGAAAATTTAAGTCTTTAGAGCATGAACAACGTAACCACTGATTGAAGGGATTCTAATTCCCCTCAGCACCTGCTCACTATACATTCACCTGCTCATGTTTGACACAAAGCATCAATTTAAAAAGGATTACTTTATACAGCTAAAACAATTTGCCCCTAAAGCTGAAAACATAAAGGATCCGTATTGAGCGCGTTCTGTATTTGCTCCGTAGAGTAGCATTTGGTATCACATACAGGATGTGTATTTGGAGCGTGGCAGCAGCATAGTGCGGCCCTGGTCAGCTGGGCTCAGTATAGAGGAAACAACATGCTCACAACAGGTTGTTTTGCCTTTCTCTGGTCTATTTCTCCTGCTAATTTGGATATAATTCAGTGACCGTTGAGCCTCTACTGTATGTGAAAAGGCAACGTGATTTTACAGTTTCGGTTTTTACAGGTTTACTTGTGTAAAATAAACTATGTTACTTTATGCTGTGCTGTTACCTTCAGACAGAGTTAGCAGTCAAAAGTCCTGTTGGGGTCCACATGGATCAGGGGTTGACCATGGGATTGTTCTGTGTTACTGCTAAATCCATAACCAGGAAATATACGCATCCTGTATGTTTTACCCCTTAGATTCTGCTGCAGAAAACGTTACCAGCAGATTCTTATCAGTGTTCTTGCAGAACTAATCGAACTAAAAATTTTAAATTAACAGCCAAGTTTAGACATTAGCCTGCTTATTTATGTCTGAAATTCTTGGCTGTCTGAAGCAGTGCCATGAACAGGACTGGTCTGGATCCTGTCACTGAGTTACACCAATGATTTCTCTTAATTTTATGGTTGTTTTGATCACTCTTGTTAGTTTCTGTCTATTGGTTGTTCGACATTTTTTGTCATTGGGTTGTTGTTAATGTTTCAGACCTCACTGGTAAAGTCATGGAGCATTTGTTTTTATGATTAGTCCAGAAATCAAGATTACTGCTGGAGGTTTAAAGAGTTTAATAAATTGTTGGACAGCCCTACATCTAATCCAACTGTAAATCCAAATGAATACGTTTTAGTCAAACTTCAACCTTTCTGAACTCTTTGTCATTATAATGATTTTTTAATCAAAAATATTCATTTTAACTTTGTTTCAGAGCATCAGCTGAACATCATTTTACTGCTTAATGAGATTCCAGCTTTTTATTTGCTTCTTTTCTTTCTACATTTTTCACATTTTATGGGCTTAACTGGATTACAGTTTTCCATCTGCTCTGTGATTTGTGGTCAGACGCTCTTCTGTTCTTGGAGGAAAGAGTTTAACTTTAATTGTAGCTTTTCGGAGAGTCTTCTTTTGAGTCTTTTTCTTTCTTTTTGACTGTTTTCTACGAGAAGAAGAAAGGAGAGCTGAATGTTTTTCCAAACTTCTCGACGTGTAGCAGATTACTCTCTTCGGTTCCCCCTGCAGTCTTTCCCTCTCTCTGCTCTGTATGAGTGTGTGTGTGCGTGAGTGTGTGCGTGTGTGTGTGTGTGTGCTGTTTTGGGTTGGAGGAGGGGAGCTTTTGATTTTCGGTGCAGTCAGACGAGGGAGGTCGACTTTCAGAGCAGATAGGGAGGCTCGGCTGCTGAAAGAAAAACTCTTCTTACTCTTGGAAACTTTGCTTGTTTTCTCTTGAACAAAGACAAACTCGTCTGGAAGGACTTTGAAACTTTTTCTTCTTGCTCCAGTTTCTCTCTTTGCTGAGTTTTGAGGAGGCTCTACCTGTGGATGAGAGGACTTACATTTTTTGGCATAAAAAGGACAATAAGCAGTTGATTCATTATCCAGATGTGTTGTGTTTGAAAGCGTTTGGATTCCTCTGCAAAGAATCTGCCTTTTCAGCTCAAATGAGGTTTGACTTGAACCCCGGTTTTCATATCTGATCATCCTGCTTTTTTAACTCGGCTACCCCTGGTGTATTTTTTCTTTCTTGGAGAGTCTCTTCCTCTTATCTCTGTATCCTTGCCTCCTTCACCTCACTCTCCTTCTCCTCTTTGTGCACTCTGGAGAAGAAGGAGGAGCTCAGGAGCAAAATGAAACAGACCAGATGGTGATTTTATCTCCTGCATTTACGTTTCTTGCAAGTCGAGGACAGGCAGCATGACAGCAAAGCAACACTCAACCGGACTTGAAAACTTTGCTCTCATTCATCCATAAAACTCTTGTTTTCTGAAAGCAATAGCTGCACTTTCGGTTCTTGGCTCCGCCCCCTTCATGGAATCTCTCTGAGCCAATCAGATCTCACAGCAGACTCACGATGGACTGCACAGCGGCTATTTTGAAAGCCTGTGCCAGCTCCAGAACCAAGCTGTGTCGGCTCAGGCGGCGGCCCTCCTCCTGGCGACCGGCGGCTCACTGCAGATGTGGCAGAGGTGTCTTGGCAGCAGGGGTCGTAAACCGCGCCTCCTCGCTGCTGCAGTGTTTGCTGTTTTACACCTGCTGCTGTCTGTCACCAGAGGATAACTCAGAGCTGTGTCCAGAATGGAGGGATGAAGGAAGAAGAAGAAGAAGTGAGGAGGAAGGTGAGAATGAAGGAAACCCTGGAGGTTTCTACTTAGATCAGAACTGACTCTTAAACTGTCAGTGTGTCTTTAATAATCACTGTATCATAAAATATCTCAATCTGTCCAGTGAGGAGTGGATGGCATCAGTGAACTGTGACTTGGGGAAATCTTGAGGCACTGCGTTGTTTTCAAATAGGTAGTTAAGATTATTGACCCAACAATAAATGAGAACAAGAAACGATAAACACAAATGAGCAAGATTTAATTAAAACCCAAAATCCATTAAAGATGGTACATTGTCTGAATGTTTCTGAAAGAGGACTTTATTGGTTTGCAAATTATGTGAAAAACAATATTTAATTCAAGATCGTGCAAAGACAAGATATTTGACTGTTTTTGACTGTTTCACGAAACAAATGTGCTCATTTTACACATGCACAAGAGGACTGCATTAGTAAGAGAGTGAGACAAGCTAAAAAAGATCAAAACATCATGGTGCTAATGCTCAAACAACAAATCTTAAAGAAAAAGAATTGACATATGAATAAGAAGAACTTAATTAATCCCCGAATGGAAATCCAGTTTTCTGTCGTCTCAGTTGTCATGTGTCTAAAAGTCATCTACTATTTACAGAAGAGTTGTACAATCTGATGGCTGTCAGTACAAAAGATCTTCTGAATCTTTCTGTCCTGCAGCAAAGAGAGAGGAACCGTCCACCACCATTGGCCCTCTGGTCCATCAAGGTTTGTGAAGTGGGTGATCCATGTTCTTTAGAATAGTCTCCACCTTCCTCAGTGTAGATCTCTCCACCACATCCTCCACTGAGTCCAGCTTGAATCCAACCACAGAGCCAGTAGTGGTGGAGGCCAGTGTACTAAACACTCAGAGGTCATTCTGGGACTCTGTATCACCTGCCTTCTTCACCTGCCTTCCCATATCATTAGGAATGCAGGACATTTACTCACCTTGCCACTGTCAATCATAAATAGGCTCAGGCCCACAGAGTTTACCAGCTTTTCTACATCATGTTAATATATCTATTTATTTTAGTTCATTTAAGTTTTATTTTATCAGGAGAACCCACATTGAGATCAAAAATCACTTTTTCTAAGTGTGTCCTGGCCAGGACAGTTGCCTCATTGTACATTTGAGTTTTAACCTGCATTTGAGTATGCAGCACAGACTGCAGACAGGCCAGTTCAGCAACAGGACTCCTCTACTACAGAGCCATGCTCTTGTGATACAGACAGACTGTGGTTTGTCATTGTCTTGCTGAAATATGAAGGTCTACCCTGAAAGAAATCATCATTGGGGTTGCAGCATTTGTTGCTCCTTAACCTTTGTATATATATATTTTGTTCAGCATTAATGGAGGTTTCACAGATGGGTAAGCTGCCCATGTAATAAGCCGTATCATCAGGGATGCTGGCTTTAAACATCTCTGATGGTTTGCTTGTTTGCACCGCTTCTCTCTGCATGGTACAGTTCAAACTTGCATTTATGGATTCAGCAATTAAGTAAGGTCATTCCTCTCCAGTCGTTCCTCTCCAGAGTCATGTCTGCTTTCACTTCAGCCCCACCTAAGGGTCCAAAGATTAGAGCCATGGAGTATCGATTTTGAGCCTAGTCCTTTTTTTTGCATAGTGATCTCTCCATATTCTGTGATATTATTTAATGTAGATGATGAAATCCTTTAACTCACACAGTCTCTTACAGAATTACCATCTGAACTTCTGCAAGACTAAACCTCTCTGAAACGTCCTATTTTACTGACATTTGCAGAATAGCCAGTTGGTTCCTCTCGTCTTTAGATCAGAGGATGCAGCATCCATGATTTCCAAAAAGACTGTCAAATTTGTGATTTGTCAAAGGAAAAGTTCATTTTTTTGCTCTACCTTATTTAAGTGTTATGTGAAGAATAAAAAATCTCTACAGATCAGTGTGTACACTACAGATTTGGTCTCACCTCACTGATTAATTTCTAACTTAAATATGTGATTATTGTTTTTTAAAATGGTGACACAGTAAAGAGAAGGACAGAGGATGAAAGAGAGGACAGACTGGTTAAACTGGGACTGGTTGGAATAATCAGAAGCTGGAGGAATGGAAAAGTCTGCTTTCTGTATCTGATCTTTCCATTTTATTTTTCTTCTTCTAAAAACGACTCACACACCCTGTCATTGAGTAACCACACACACACATGCAAGTATGTGCGTGCATACACACACAGTCCTCCCAGCCTGCTTTGGGTTCGTTTGGTTTGATTTTGTGTGTGTGTGAGTGTGTGTGCATGTGTGTGTGCGTGATGCTTCTCTGGTATTTAGTCCAACAGTCAGCAATTTATAGCTGTAATTATAGACTGTGGAAGAAAGAGACAGAGACTATGAGCTTTCCTGCTGTGGCTTACTGTGTCGTACAGATGTGTGTGTAATGTGTATACAATTAAAGTGTGTATGTGTGCGTGCGTGTGTGTGTGTTTAGTCTTGGCATATTTAGGTTATGATAGTGTATATGTTGAAATTAAGTACAAGTGCAGACTGTTCCACAAACAGGCCTTCTGATGGTCTCTGTGTTTCAGTTCAATATTTACAAGTCAAATTGCTTTCACCGACGAACCCGCAGAGCCTTTTCACCAACTCCTCAGTTCCCCTTTAACTACACAGAGCCTGAAAATGTGGTACAAGCTTTTTTTGTCACAGCCTTTGAATCAAGTCGACTTGAGTTCCTCTGGATTCAACTCTTGACAGAAAACTTTCCAGTCATCAAAGTATTATTGCTCTGCTGATATTCAACCATCAGTATCTTGTTTTTTTTACAGTGTAATCTTGCCAGTGTTGCTAGTTTTAATGCTGCTTTTATTTCTGTTTTTCATTATGAAATTCTAGTGGTTAATATCAAGACCCACCCTGATCCTCTCTGTCCACACACACCATTGTACAAGTACTTACACAATAGGAATATTAATGCAGTTAGCACATTCGGAAACAAATAAGCCCAAAGCTTCTTTTCATTAGATTGTCATTTGGATTTAACCCTCAGTTTTCAGTTTTCATGTCATGGGTAGTTTCTTCTGTCACAGTTTTTTTAGTCTAGTCTTTCCCCTGTTGATTTATGTGTCATAGGTATCTCTGTTTTTCCCTCTGTCTGTCTCTAGTTTAGTCTCTAGTTTAAAATTTAATAACAAGATACAACCTCAATTTCTGAGAATTCTGAGATTGAAAATCAGATTGAAGAATTTTGGAGAATAAATCTAAATCTAAATAAATAAAAAAAGTCTAGGAAACAACCCAAGATTTTGAGATTGAGAGAAAAAAATCATAAGCCCCCAGAATTTGGTTGGAGTTTTAAAATAAAGCAAAAATCCTGGATAAAAGTGAGAATTAAAACAGAAAAAGATAAAAATTCAGAGAATCAAGATGGAAGGTCAGAATCTTGAAGGCAAAAGTCAATATTGAAAAATTGTCAAAATTTGGGGAATAACAATAACATTCAGAGGAAAATACAAGTCAAAATACTTCAGAAAGAAGTGAAGTTGTTGAGAGAATTTCAAGAAACAAGCCAGACCTCTCAGCAAAAAGTCAAAATTAAAAAAAAAAGTTTGAAAATGCAGAACATCAGAACAACAAACATGATGTTAAAAATATGTCTGAAATGAAGTAGTGCTGTAACCTTCCTCAGCTGTTTAAAAAAGCTTTTACAGAATTATTACACAGCATGATTGCAGAGACACATGAACACACATTAATGAAATATGACTCCTTTCTTTCATTCCCATAGGTATGCGCTGAATTCACACAGAAACACTATCATAATTATCACAATGTGTCTGGTGGTCCCATTTGATCTGACCAGTTTAAGCTTGACGACAACCTATCTCACATTTCTTCTTTCTGTCCCTCTCCAGGTGAGGATGAGGAGTTAGGACCCCCTCCCACTGTGGACGAGGCAGCTGATGCTCTGATGACTCGGCTGGGCTTCTTGCTGGGAGACAAGATCGTCAGTGGAGAGGGCGGATCACATTACAATGATCAGGATGATGCACAGGTGAAGAAAAACAAACAGAGAGTCATCTAAAAATCGAGTTTTATATAACCAACTTAAATATTAAATATATTTATAATGTTTTTTGTTTTTCCCTCTAAGTTTTATTCTCTGAAGAGACTGTCCTTAGTTTATTAGCATGGTCTCATAAATGGAAGTGTACGTGTTTGTCCACATGCACACATCGAACTGAGGATGTCGTCTCTTTTTTCCCCTCAGAGGATCTCTCCTTCCTCCAGTCTGGCCAGTAGCGGTGCCTCCCCCTGCTCCACTCTGCAGCCCCCTGCTGGAGGGGAGGGTAACAACAATAACAAGCACTCCTCCTCTTTCCACGCCTCCGTCACCTCCCCGACCTCCACCTTAGAGAGCAGAGACAGCGGCATCATCGGTACATGGCGGTTCTCAAAGCGTCTTAAAACCAAAAAAACACATTTCCACTTCTGAACAATCAAGCACTTTTCCTCTTTCTTTTTTAGCTACGCTTACCAGCTACTCCGCTGACTCTGCAGCAGAGCGGGAAGACAGCGCCAAATACCCTGGAGATGGTTACCATGGCAGCAGCCTGAACCTCTGGCAGCATGGGGGTCGGCCAGTGGTCTCCTCCAACTCATCCTCCAGTATGATGGCAGGAAGAGTGAATGATGGTTTCCTGTACAGGACGGAAGACAACATGTCCGCCTCTACTTACAGCCTCAACAAACTCCACCCCGAGCGAGGTCCTGGCTCTTCAGGCTCCACCCACTCCATCCCGCTCTACCTCATGCCTCGCCCCAATTCAGTAGCTGGTAAGTTGGATAAATCATGACGTGTGTATGGGTGTGACTGACGCTGGTTTCCAGTCCTGCAGTTTGGACCCACATACTCTTTCCTGTCAGGAAGGAAACTACATCATTCTCCCCCCTGCATTAGTGATAGAGAAAACAAAGGCTGAACTCCAAAGTGTGTCAGAATCAAAGCTACTGTAACACAGTATGGTGTATATATTGTATATTGTTTCAAGGTATTCTCACTGTTCTACAACATGCGACCTTGTCAGATAGGGTTTCTTCATGGAAATGAAATCAGACTGAGACGCTAAGGTAGAAGAACTACCGCGTCTGCAGTGCAAAATTATCAGTATGGTGATTATTACTTCAAGGAAACGATAAAGAAATGATCATAAATGTTCTTCCTTGAGCTGCGTCACCCCGCAGCAGTCCGTAATGGACTGTCCCGAGGTCTCGCTACAAACAAGCGGCTGCTGGAAGAGAGTAGGTGAGTTGTGTTTCGTCTCTTTGCTAAAGAAATCAGGCAAAGCTGAAAGGATGTTTGGTGGCTAGTTCTATGGCTGGGACCCTATATGTACTGTTGATGAAGTTAGGTGCTGTTCTGAGCATTATTTGTGACTCTAGAGAGGCGTTTTGGTTGAGGTTTGTTTATGGCTCCTGAGACCACTGTGTATTGCTATCATGCGGTCATTACTAAAGTTGGTTTAACTAAAGAAGCAAGCGGTTAGCAAACATTCATCTTTTGAGGGGGTGTCTAACTCGGTGTTATGGTGTGTTTGACCCTAACTTAGTTTTACGCCAAAATATTAAATGGGTGACGAGTAAGACCAGTTTGGCTCCAGGGTTCTTCTGCCACAGAACCATGCTGTTGTAATTTGCCCAGAATGTGGTGTGGCCTTGTTTTGCTGAAATATGAAGGTCTAGCCATGCCATTGACACCTGCATCCCCACACCATCAGAGATGCTTGTTTTTGAACTGTGCGCTTATAATAGCCCAGGAGGTCTTTCTTCTATTAAGAGTGGAGGATGAAACCATCAATGATTTCCAATAAGAGTGTTGAATTTTTTATTTTTTAGACTACGGGAAAGTTTTCTACTTTGTCCATCTTAAACAAGCTTGGATCCCAAAGACGTTTCTGTATTTTTTCATAAAACAATTGCATTCTTTTGCGTCACCATTTGATATGTCTTCTTTAAATTATTTTCAGATGAATACAGGCTCTGCATGATTTGCATACCATCTGTTTTTTGTCAACATTTTACACAGTTTCCCAACTTCTGGAACTGGAGCCATATTTGTGCTTTTAACAACAGCGGATATGAAGTTTTTTAAGCCTGTAGACAAATTGAGGTTGCAGTTACAGGAAGAAGAAGACAAACTTTATTAATCCCTGAGGGGAATTTCAGTCTGTGACTCTGTTATTAAACATGCCACACACAAACAGACAAGAAATAACTACATGCTTTTCCAAAAATGCTCTAATAAAGAGATGTCAGAGTCAGGGTCTGTACAGTTTGGATTGAAGCTCTTGACTTCACAGCAGTGCCCAGGAAGTGAACGGGCACCTCTCCAGCTACAAGCCTAGTTTCCATTCTTCAGTCCATCTCAGGGCTTGAACCAGTGACCTTCCTGTTCTCAAATCAAGTCCCTACAGGCTGACTGAATGACCCTACAGACCAAGCTAATATCTGAGCACAGCATTATGAGTGGAAACAAAAGAGAGAGAGTGGCTGAGTTCAAACTCATAGGACAACACGTGAATCTCACTGGTTGAATCTGAATAACAAAAAATATTCAAAATGGGGTGATATGGAGCTTTACATGTGAAGCAATGGTACAGATCAACAAAAAAGCCAGTAAACAACAACAGGGCAAATTGTTCTGATCTCAGCCTCCTTTTCCTCTTGTGTCTCGTAAAAACTGAAAAAAACACAGCACTATGGGAGAGGAAGGAAGGGACATGTATGACGTTTTCTGAAAACACAGACAGACACATACATACGCACAGGATACAGAGCACAGAGCACTGGAGGGGAGTGTAACTGGACTGATTCAAACACGCTTTCGGTAGGTCTCTGTCATTTATTGTTTGTTTTTGTGTATTAGATGAAGCTAAGGGCTGAAACTACTGAAAGTTTCTAACATTTATCAGAGCTTCATTGGGTTTCAGTTCAGCTTTGTTGGAGCTGTAGTGGATGACAAATCAGTGCTCTCCACGGACAATATCACACTTGTCCAGCGTGTTCTTCACCTCACTCAGTTTAGAGAAGAAAAGGAAGTGAAGGTCTTTTTGGGAGCGTTGTGCTAGCACTAATCTGCAGAAGCACCCATTTAAGGTTTCAAGCGAAGCGAAGCAAGGCAGGCTTATTTCTTGAGTATATTTTGGCAACGAGGCAAATCTAAGTGGTTAACACAAAACTAGGAAAACTTTAAAAACCAACAAAAAGGTGACATTAAAAACCACTAAAACAACCTTTTACAAACCAAAGCAAGAAGAAGCTATTATCATGACAAATATGTATTAAAACAGCAAAATGGAAAGTTAACATATGATAATGTAAGACAATTTTTTAACATAAACACATACAAGTTAAAGAATTGAAGGGGAAAAAATGAAGATGACATTCTTGGTTTTATTTGATTTGTTCGAACAATTTGTTTTTTTAAGTCCCTCATTTAGGGCATGGGGCCATGCTTTACCACTCAACATTATGTATGTATGAAACTGTGTGTCATCTGCGTAGTTATAATACTTTATTTTGTTGTTGTCCATAATCTAAACCAGCGGAGGGTTGAAAATACTAAACAGAGGGGGTCCCAGGATAGAGCCCCCATAAAATTCTTTTCTACTTAAATGTGAAGTTACTTTGAGACACAAAGTTGTCTCTTTCCTCTCTCTAGGTAAGAGTGTTGTTGTTTTCTGTAGTTTGAGCCAGCAGAGCAAAATAGATACTTAACAGAAAAGGTCCTAGTATAGAACTTTGGGGAACTCCATATGAAATTTTTTTTCTGCTGAGATGTGAAGTTATGTGAGAAGAAGTCATTGTCTTTAAGGTTTAAACCACTTCAACACTGTGCCAGAAAGTCGCCCTGAGTTCTCCAGTTAGTCAAGTAGTATACATGGTTATCTGTATTAAAAGCAACACTAAGATCCAGTTCTAGGATGTTTTTAATTAAATGTCAAAGAACTTATCCAAAGCGGTCTCAGTGCTGTGAAGAGGCTGCTGTGCTTGTTGCAGTAAAAGTTGCATAGCCATTTGTAAATAAGTGGCATTTGTAGACACTGTGATGTTGTATGTTGGAATCAATATTGTGTTGTTCCTCAAGTCAGTCATCCCGACCTTCTGTCTTATGTAGAAAATTATCATAATCCACCCCCTGTCTCTTTATAGCCACCTGTTCGGCCCACCTTGAAGATCTGGCTTACCTAGATGAGCAGCAGAGACATATCCCATCAAGGACATCCCTCAGGATGCCCAGACAGAACTCTGGGAGCCGTAGTCAACAGGATCATAGAGGTAAAAACTCATTAACGCACTCCGATGTTCCTCTAATGCCTCACACGCACTGATTTGTAAAATTATTAAACCACAATCCTCCCATGTTCCATCTCCTGCAGTTCGGTTCACCCCCTCTCTCAACCTGAAGCCTCTCCGCTTTGAGGTCCCTGGTCTCTCGTCAGATTGGCTCTTCACTGGCAGAGAATGGCTCTACCAGGAAGTAGATTTGTGTCTCTGTGGTGATGACCCAGCAACCAGTCAGGGTGTGGTGATTGTAGGGAACATGGGCTTTGGAAAAACTGCGATCATCGCTCGTCTGGTGGCGCTCAGCTGTCATGGGAAACGCATGTTTCCAACAGCCAGCGACCAAACCACAACCAAAAGTAAGTGTGTCTTTAATACCGAACCTTTCCAAAGTGATGAGTTAAACTTTTTAAATACAAAACAACACATGCTTTACAAGGTGGACATTATTTTATTCCTATCTAATTATGCATTTACTTTGGAATGATCTTTGCAACTTTTAGTCAATCACACCGCTTACCTGCTGCCTAAATCAAATAAACTCAAAAACTCAAATCAAGTTTTAACTTATTTGCAGTGTAGTGTAGTGTAGTAGGATGGAAACAACTAAAATTGTTCAACTAGATTTTAGAATTGATGAACACATCACACGTATCGTATCGTATTGTATCCTGTCGTATTGTATCTTTGGTATTCATGTTGTTATGTTTGGTGTGATATGATATTGATTGGTTTGGTAAAGTTTGGACTGTTGTGGCACATATTCTTTCCCATCATGGTTTGCACTGTAACACATTGTATCTTCAGACATCATATTCTGTGTTTTCTTTTTTGTACATCCTGAACTCTCCTGTCTGCCTCTTGTTTTCTCATAGTTTTCTATCTTATCTCCTCTTATCTTAGCTCATGTATTCTTGACGTGTTAACTCATCGTACTTTTCTGTATTGCATCTTAATAAGCAAAGAGAGTGATTTCCTCCTCACAGATTTCCTCTCATTTCCATAAGTTGACAAAAAAACATCAGACTGTGAGTCATTATGCAGACTTTTCAACATTTAATTACTTCCATCTCTCGCTGAGGTTTATTTGTGGTAAACATGCACAAATCCATCTGTAAAGTATCTGAAACAGTGTTTTTGTTTCATACTGTTCAGTCCTGGAAGGCACTCGAGGGGGGACACAATAAATTCTTGGCAGAAGCCGTTTCTACATGCTTTCCAAAGGACCCCCATTTAAGTAATTCCAGCCACAAAGAGAACCTCATATGCTCTGCTAAAGAGAGCTGAGTCATCACGAGGAGCTCCATAAAATCAACCAGACTGACAACCAAGAAGTAGAAAACACATGGAATAAAGCTGAAGAAGCACAGTTTTAAAAAAAACAGCAGACAGAGCTGGAAAAGTTTAGTTTTGTGCATCTTTGCTGAGCTTTGAAATTTCTTAAATCTTCAGGTGCAGATGCTGCATCTTTTTCTCATGATTCCTTGGGAAGAGGAGGAGGAGGTGATGAAGGAGGAGGAAGCTGTCCAGGGACTCCAGAGATGAGGAGGAGACAGGAGGAGGCGCTGAGGAGGCTTGCAGGACAGGTAAGAGAACGACTGCGCAGCTATGAAAGTGACTAAGGTCCTGTAGAGAAACTCACAGTCATTAAATGTAACGTCCTGCACGTTTCTCCTCCTGTCTGTCTTTGCAGGTGGTCTCCTATCACTTCTGTCAGGCTGATAACTGTCACACCTGTCTGGTCCCGGAGTTTGTTTACAACATGGCCGCCATGCTGAGTGAAGCTCCCCAGCTGACAGCCTATCGAGAGCTGCTGCATCAGTCCTCACAGCTGCAGAGTACACTGAGTCTGCGCTCCTGCATCCAGGACCCAAACTCTGCTCTGCAGCGAGGGATACTGGAACCACTGGATGCTCTCTACAGAGGTACGAACAGCTTCAACTGAGTGTAACCTTTTTTTCTAACCATGCACCTTATTTCTGTTCTGTATAAAGAAAACGCCATAGAAGTTCTAAAAAAAAAGTTTTAAAAGTTTTCTATCAAGACTCCTTCAGAAGCAGCATTTAAATACCAGCATCAAGTTGATGAGGGAGGTTAATTTTTCACATTAGTTCAGAGGACATTATTTGGAGGTGGCAGATACTAGTCAGTGGTGCCATTATTGGTCATTATATAACCTGTAAATTGTTGCATCTCTAGTTTTGTCAATATAACAACAAATTCTCATAAATCCTTCTTTTATGTCTGAAATAGATACTTCATTTATCTGTTCAACCACGAGCTGTGCAGCTTTTCATTGGCTCAGTTTAGACACCTGATGCTCTCTAAAGACATGCACAGCTCAAACTCAAACAAAGTCTGTTTACTGGGATAAATATGTTTGGTTTTTTTTCACTTGATCTTTTCAGCTTTTTCACCTGAATGAGACTATAACTGTTGACATTTATTGATTCATGACATGATTGTACTTAAGGCTTTATAGCTGACATCAGAAGTCTTGCTCATCACTGCTACAGTGCGAAGACGCCATCCGTACACGCCTGCAGACTTTAACATTGGCTCAGTTTGGTCAGCAGTTTCACAGAGGTTCAAAAGAAGGAATCAAAACTATCAGAAATGCCCTGCCTGTGATTTAAGGAAATGTACAGACGGATATGAAACTTTAATAGCTGTCTTTTTGAAAGGGAATTTAGTAAGCTAAGGCAAAAAGAAATACTTTTTCCTGTCAAGTGACCACTTCTTCAATTTTCATTTTAAGCATTTGAACTTGTTTGGATGTCTTTGCATTTGCATTGCATGTGAACTTGGATCTGTTGTGTGATCTAAGTGTAACAGTTGAGTATTTTGCTTGTATATTTTGTCAGCTCAGTCATATTTACATATTATTACATATTTCAAAGTCATTCTGGCTTCTTTATGGATAAAAAAAAGACAATATATGAATAACAAAGTGGAGTAGAATTTATTTTCTTGTGTTCTGTGGAGTAAAAATCATCTCCTTTAGCTGTTCTGTTTTTTTTTGTTTTTTTTATTCCAGAGAGAAAGCTGCATGTGGAGAGGGCGGGGCTTATTGTTTTGATTGACGGGCTGAATGAGGCAGAGTTCCACCGGCCGGACTACGGTGACACGCTGACTTCCTTCCTGGCCCGAAACGTTGAGAAATTTCCTTCCTGGTTGAAGATAATCACCACTGTGAGGACGGGTCAGCAGGTATGGATACACAGGACACACACACACAAACACACACTCACACACACACACAAGCACCATGACATTTAAAACTGGTTTATTTAACATTTGGATGTTCTGATTTTGTGTGTCGTCATTATTGTCTTTCCATGGCAACAAATTCTTGTCAACCTCCTCACGGGACATATAACACCATCTGAAATTGTTTCTGTCTTCTTCTTCTGACACAGGACATTACTTCCTCTCTACCTTTTCACCGCATCTCATTGGACAGGATGGAGGAGAACAACGCCATAGACAAAGATCTGCAGGTAACAAACACACCTTCTCTCTTCATCAACCTGTTTGTCTTTATTTATCCATCGGCACACACAGTATATCTCTGTTTTCTTTCCCTCTCTCAGGGGTATCTGATGCAGCGTATTCACAGCAGCTCTCAGATCCAGAGCAACGTCTCGCTCAGTAACGGACGCCTTGATAACATGGCTCTGGCCAAACTGATCAGCCACCTCAAGAGCCTGAGCAAAGGATCATACCTGTACCTTAAACTGACCCTGGACCTGATTGAGAGGGGATACCTGGTCCTTAAGAGCTCCAGCTTTAAGGTGAGGAAGAAGAGGGAGAGGGGAGCCAGAGCAGAAAAGTCAAGTTTGGAATTGTTTTGGTTATGTGCCTTGCTTATTTGTTTGGTCATTTTTTATCAAAAAGTTGGTAAAAAATCCCAGAAGAAGTGGAAAAATTAAGTGTTGAAACTGTCCTCTCATACCTTTGCTCTTTTGTGTGTGTGAAAAAACCCTGACTAATTTTGTTGTGCCGTCATTTAAAAATACATCTAATAAGCCAGTAAACTTATTATATTTACAGGTCAGATTAAAACAGTTCTTTTTGGATGTGCACCTTCTTGTAGGTGGTCCCTGTTAGTCTTGCGGAAGTTTACCTGCTGCAGCTGAACATCAGATTTCCCACCCAGTCATCTTTCCAGAGAGTTCTGCCACTGCTGAATGTCGCTGTGGCTTCACTGCACCCACTGACTGATCAGCAGGTACCCACCTTCAACTTTTCGATGCCAATAAAATGATAATATGCTGAGACACTGATCGAAAATCCTGAACATTGTGAACAGTTATCCATGTTTGCGTTATTATTTTGTAGCCTGCTCATGTCATCTTGCATGGAGATTCTAAATGTGTGTTCTCTGATGTTTTGCAGACAAAAATAAACCTAAAGCAATAAAAACGACTGTTTTTGTCTCTTTCTCAGCTGTTTGAGGTGGTGAATGCTGGTGCTCTGGCCGGTGGAGCTCTGCCCTGGGGGGAGTTTGTGCAGCGCCTGGAGCAGCTCTCCTCCTTCTTGCTGAGGCGGAGCGACGGCACCTGGATGATAAACCACGCCTCCTTCAGGGAATGGCTGGTGTGGAGGGAGGATGGGCAGGATGACAGGTTCCTTTGTGACCCCAGGTACAGAGAAACAAAAATGATCTACCTGCTGCACAGAGCTGCGTTGTGCACTCTCAACCTGATGGAGCTCGCATCTGTCCGTGTATAAATGATGAGCTGTATGGAGAGTGGAAACTTTTGATCACTGTATTGTAAGGTTGATTTAAAAAAGATGCAAAACAAATTTCACAATTTATATCAAAGTCTCAGTTCTGGAGTTAGTGAGAGCAGCTTGTTCAAATAAGAAAATACCTCTTGTGTACCGGCTTCAGGCTGTCTGAACATGGAAAAAACATGAAACAGAAACAGAAAGTAGGCACTGCCAGCACAAAAAACATATGTTAGTGGACACAATGTTGTAAAAGCTGGACAGATTATTTGGGGGCCCAAAGTAGGAGCAAGGGACTCAGACTGTGCTATATATTTCCTCAGGAGCGGACACACTTTGCTGGCGTTCTGGCTCTGCAGGCAAGAAGGAAAGTTGAACAAACAGCAGACGCTGGAGCTGGGACATCACATCCTGAAGGCTCACATCTACAAGGTGAGCTCACAGAGAGCAAAGATGGAGGGAAGATAAAGTGAGATTAGAGGGTGTAGAGCCAGAGTTTTCAGTTCCATGGAGCTGGCTGTCTTTTAACCTGTGTGAATCACCATGGTAACTCATGCTTTAGAGTCAGACTGCAAAAATACCAGATATTTATGAAGAAAGAAATTTAAGGTGGAGCGTTTTCTATCATCTAACTCAGTGCATGAGTTGACATTGTGAATTGTAAATTGATCATACCGCCTTAAATGTCAAAACCATCACTGAAAATTGTCAGCCAAAGACCTGTTGGTTTTATTCCTCTCCATGTTCAAACTTAACAATTTCAAATAAGTTCCTTTAAATTTCCGTTTCTCTATATGTTTCTGTCGCCAGGGTCTGAGTAAGAAGCTTGGGGTTTCCTCCTCAGTCCTGCAGGGGCTCTGGCTGTCCTACAGCACAGGCAGCCTGAGCTCAACCCTCTCATCGCTGCGTAACCTCTACACCCCAAACATCAAGGTAACAAACACACAGCATGAATAAATTCACCTGTACCTGCTCTGAAAGGTGAGCTCAAACCTTCCTCTCTACCTGTGCAGGTGAGCAGGCTGCTGATAATGGGTGGGGCTGAGGTGGATTTCCGTAGCGATGTCCTTAACAATGCCCCCCTGCTGTGTGTCCACGCTCACCTGGGACACAGTGATGCTGTGGCTCTGCTGCTCGACCACGGAGCTCAGGTGATCAGATTTTTATTTTACCTGACCTTGAGGAGTCATTACTCGTAAGTTAAATATTGTGCCAGTAAAATGGAAACAAAGAATTTTGTGTCTTGTGTTTGAAGGTGGACGCTCAGTCACATGACGGTATGACTGCGCTGGGATTCGCTGCAGCAGCCGGACATCTGAATATTGTCACCATGCTGAGTCAGTGTGGAGCAAAGGTACCTGTCCACCCGTCTACATGTTAGATCCTCTGTGTTTTAATCACCAAGAGTTTAAAATCATTGCTCTTTGGCACCATCCAGTGGTTGTATCGAGAACAGTATATGGTATTTGTTTTGGTAGGCAGCAAAGGGACACATCTTGGTTCTCTGAATTTGCATCCTTGCATCCTCAACTTACATGTTTTCCTTGCATAATTGTTCTGTACGCCAAAGATGCAAGGAAATAAAAGAGATATGAAACATCCTCTCCACCTGCACATGAAAACAGCTTGCACTCTGTTTCTTTTGAGTCCAGCTTGGACCCATACGAACCATCATTTTGAGTAAAATGCAACATTATTAAAAATTTTATCACATATTTCCATTTATATTTGTACTTTGTGTATATCTGACTGTGATATCGATATCTTCTGCCACAGCCTTCTTTTTTGATGTCTGGTTAATGTAATGAATGTTGATTACTCATAGACAGACTCCTACTTCTAAATACAGAGTAAAAATTGTTTTCATAATTAAATGAAACAGGAGAAATCGCTGGTAATGCAAAGGAAATAAATCTGTAAATGAGTCAGAAAACAAATCAGTGATCCTTGATTTGTGAGAGTCGTGCTCAGAGGACAGTAAATTATACAGAAGAGTCACAACAGGCAATGAGATCTGATATAAAACAGACAAATAAATACAGTGAAAAACCTCTCTGTGTGCCCAGGTGGGTCACGTGGACAGCTCAGGTCGATGTGTGTTGGTGCACGCCACTCAGCGTGGACACCTCCAGGTGCTTCGCTTCCTGCTGAGGCGAGCAGATTGGGACTGTACTACCTGCTGCAGTCAGAGGGGGGCGAGCAGGAGTCAGGCGGTGCAGCAGGCTCTGATCGCAGCAGCCAGCAAGGGCCATGCAGAGGTTGAACACATGCAGATACACACACAGTTTTTTTTCATATTTATAACTGAATATAACTTTATTCTTATAATTTGTTTGATACATTGGTATTCTGTGCAGGTGGTGTCCTACCTCTTGGATCTGCCGGAGGAGGATGAGGAGGAAGAGGAGAGACCTGAGATCAACACACCTGACAGTCTATGGGGGGAGACAGGTACAAAACAAATGGGTTGTACACAATGTGGACACACCAAAACAGCCTCAGATTTTTCTGATCCAAGACACAAACTCTGCTTTATCGGCTTATGTTGGAAACAGAGTCTCTAACCGTGAAGAGTCAAAAAACGTCTCCATAGACTCACATATTTCTATTTAATAATCATGATTCTGTCTGTGTGTGTCTGTGTGTGTCTGTGTGTTTGTGTCTGTGTTTCAGCTCTGACCGCAGCAGCAGCAGGCGGCCGGCTGTCTGTCTGCAGGTTGTTGTTAGATCAGGAGGCTGATGTGAAGCAAGTAAACAGGCGAGGTGTGGCTCCGCTCTTCAGTGCTGTGAGAGGTGGACACTGGAAGGTACAGGAGTGCGAACAAACACACATTTTATCCTATTAAACCATTAATTCACACAGAATATATACATTAGGATACAAAGCCTCTTGATACAGCAGCATAAGAAAATTCCACTTTATGTGTCAAAAACTACGTGAGACATGCCCTCTGTGATCATTAATCCTGTTTTTATAACCATCAATGCTGATAAAACAATCTTGTTTAGTTTGGCTTCAGGTGGTTCTGTAGCTAATCGTGGGATAAGGGAGCAGGCACATTTAATTACTCACCCAAGATAGAACAAGCTCAAGAAATTAAGACCAAATTAAGAATCTCTTCATGTGACCAAAGATTGCAACAGCTGAAAGAGTTTAGGTAGGTAAATATTTAAGAACATATATAAAATAGTAGATTATGTGGGAGGCTGTAAAGGAAGATTTCCAGTCTTTAGCCCTACAAAATGACAAGACAGACAAGACGTAGTGTTGAGTGCCGAAACCCAAGACAGAAACAAATCCTGACATAGCATCATACACCGCCTTATGATTGTCATCGTTATTAAGTTAAAGGTTCACTATAACTGTTACTATAGGCGTTCAACTCTGGTGATGGATCTGCAGCCCCTCAGTTTGTGATCTCATTAGTACAGTTATCTGAGTGGGCAGGTGACTGGCAGCCTGAATGTTGTCTGGTGGGGGCAGACTGATGCAGGCAAATGCAAAGGTGGAAATACACCCTCCAAAAAACTTTGCGAGCTCACCAGCAGAGCAGAGGCCAGTTCACTACATGTATGATCCATAATATGACCACAAACAAGAGGAGGCAGCAGCTGTTAAACTGCATGTCTCTGAGTGGTGCACCAAAATTTAAGTATTTCAAGTTCACAGATGTCGCTACAAGACTCTGCATGTGATAGAAAGATCAAACTAGAAAACGGTGGCATAACAGCAAAAGCATGTCTTCAAACGATGCTCACGACACGTAATCTCTTAAATTACACAAAGTGGCAACAAGACAGATGGCGTGTTTGTTGTTGTTGGGTCATAAACTGTTGTAAAAATCTTTTTATGAGGGTTTTTTGTTATTCATTATGGGGGGCCAGACTGAATTCTTCCTCCAGAGACGTTGATTGTGTGTCCTTGTCTTTGTCTTTGGTCAGGTTGTGGAGCTGTTGTTGAATCAGGGGCTGGACGTGAACATGGTTGACCAGAACGGACGAACCGCTCTAATGACGGCAGCCTCAGAGGGACATTTGACCACCGCTCAGCTCCTTCTTGATCATGGTAATCACTTGTATTTACTACCACAGAAACAACCTCTTGTTGGCCGTATTTTTTCAGACTTTAAAGGGAAAATATTTAATTGGACCGTTTGTCCTGAGACGTTGGAGATATTAATCTGTTTGTTTTTTTTTTTGTTTTTTTTTTTTCAGGTGCATCTCTCGACCACACTGACAGGGAGGGATTAACAGCTCTGAGCTGGGCATGTCTGAAAGGAAAGCTCCCATTGGTCAGAGAGCTGGTGGAAAGAGGAGCAGCTACAACCCACGCCGACCGCAGCGTCCGAACTCCTCTGGATCTGGCTGCATTCTGTGGTGACCCAGAAGTGGTGAGTTAAATGGACACAATCTTTGCTAATATTTACGGTATTTAAAACGATCAATCAAACGTGTCTGTCTCTGTCTTCTCTGTACTGCACACTAGCACCAATAGTGTAAAGACTTGGAATTCTATTGAGTTTTATTCTCTCTTTGCTCAAACAAATCTTATATTTGACAATTTTAACACCTTAAAACTCACAGAACGTCTCACATGCATAAATATGATGACAAATTTTGCGTTGCAAATGTTTGAAACAAAAAATCTCAGTTTTTCAAAAAAAGGAAACTTCAAAGCTGACTAAAAAGACTCTTGCAGCCCTTTGCAAAACTCCAGAGAGAAAGAGAGAGTGAGACATTAAAAGGTTTTCTTTAGTTAAGCAAATTATTAGCACATATTTTGTTTTTGTGTTCCTTTTTTCAAACCTTTCTAGAAATGTTGGTTAATTTATACTAAATCTGTTTTATGGAACTCCTGAAAAGTGTCTTGGACTTTGAAAAAAAAAAAAAAACACAAGATATATATTTTTATTCATTTATTATTCATATCCATTAATCCATGTGAAGTTGCTCTGATATTGTTCCACATTTTTCTCTACATTTTGTTAATGTCCCTACAATATTTATTACTATAAATATCAAATATCCATGTTAATATTCTATGTAAAATATTAATGACTTTTGGTAATATTTCTTGACAGCATCAGTGCAGAAATTGGACAAAGCGATTCAGCCTCTTTTACAATGAAAACATGCTGAGGTTGCTATTGTCTCTGTCTGTATCAGGTGCAGTACCTGGTGGATCACGGTGCCTCTGTGGAGCATGTGGATTGTAATGGGATGCGTCCTCTGGACCGAGCGGTCGGCTGCAGGAACACTTCAGCTGTCATTGCTCTGCTGAGAAAAGGAGCCAAAATAGGTAAAAACAAGACTTTGTCCTCTGGGGGGTTGGAGAGCCAGCTTGAAAATAAAGCTTAAAGATGAAAAATAGAAGTTGATTCATAAAAACTTACTTGGCATGGATAGTAAAATGTGTCATATGTCTCTGGCGCTATGATGTTTATCTTATTTTGTCTGTGTCTGCAGGACCAGCAACCTGGGCCATGGCCACCTCTAAACCAGATATTTTGATGGTCCTTCTCAGCAAACTGATGCAAGAAGGAGACAAACTGTACAAGGTAAAGCTCAAGCCCAGACACACTGCATTGAAAAGTCTCAGGCTTTTAGTTAATATGAGTTTCCTGTATGTTGTTTGAATTTTGTAGCAAGGTAAAGTGAGGGAAGCTGCTCACTCCTATCAGTCAGCTCTTCAGAAGTTTCCAGGAGATGAGCTGAAGGCATTACGACAGCTGAGGGTGTGTGTGCTGCTCAACCTGTCACGCTGTCACCGCAAGATGAACGTAAGTTTGTCTGGCTTTCTCTGTGTTGACTGTGATTTTAAAAAAAAATCATGCCCTAAATGAATTTTAGGATCATAACCTCACAACCTCCTGTCTTCTGTCTTGTTGTCTCATTGTTTTTTCTTCACAGGATTTCGGCCTCGCTGAAGAGTTTGCTACCAAGGCGCTGGAGCTGAAAGCTAAATCTTATGAGGCCTTTTATGCCAGAGCCCGAGCCAAACGCGGTCGCAGGTAACCATAGCAACATAAGGATAAATCATTGAACCAATCACTTTAAATGAATAATGCATAAATCCAGTGACTGAGTTTGTCTTTCATAGTTATGTTGAAAGGTATTATTCTTGTAGTCTTGGATTTTAAGTAACTTATTAAACAGACTGACTTCAATACTGGGGCCTCAATATGTTTTAAAAAGCAACCAAGACCATCAGCAACAAGACAATTAATTTCAAAGAGTAAATTACTGCTGCCAGGAAAGTGTCAAGAGATATTGGTTTGTCCATAAGGGGCGCTAAAATCAATTCAAACCAAAGCAACACATGTGATCTGCACATCTATGCCTCATTCTTAAGTGCGTCAGTTTTGAATAGAATATTGTCTTGGCTATGCAAAAACAGCTGTAAGCCCTTACTATTGATATCCATTATTTATTGTTCAGATATCTATGTGCTCCACCAACAGCCCCATAATATTTCCAGTTCCACACAGAGGGTTAGTGGTCATCATAAGATCAGTTCTAGGATTGGTGGACTCTGTTACATGATCCATCTCAGCATTCTTCAGTCATCCTCTGAAATCGTGTTTTGTCTTTCTCTTTTGCCAATCAGACAGTACCATGCAGCTCTGGAGGACCTCATTGAGGCCAGCCGTCTCTGTCCATCCAACCGTGAGATCCAGCGTCTGCTGTCCAGGGTCAAGGAAGAGTGTCGACAGGCCGCACGGCAACAAGACTCTCCCACGCCACCGTCACATCAGGTTTATCATCAAAATGTTCCTGCCAATGAGGTCAGGAGCAGAGATTCAGGCTGTCTGCAGGTGCAGGACAGAGATGGGCTTACTGAGGAAGAGGAAGAAGGCGAGGAAGAGGATGTTAGGGGTTACAGAGAAGGAGATGCCCAAACACATCCCTCTTCCCTATCCCCGACTCATCTGTATCGCCATCCTCCCTCCTCCTCCTCACCCTCTCATTCTGCACCACCACCACTTTCATCCTCTAGCCGCCATTTTAGCCCTCCTCCTTCACTGATGCAGTATCAGCAGCAAGAGACAGAAAACATGCCTGGAAACGGGGGCCAACAACACCATCCAGGCTTTCTACACATAGACCAGAATCCAGGAATGCAGCATCACCACCAGTACCTGCCCAATCAGAGATCTTTCCAAAAGCAGAACTCTTGTCAAGCCCAGTGGCTCCAACCAGCTAAAGTACAGATTGTCAGAACCAGTCCACCCAGTTCCTCAGTTCAGTCAAGTTCAGTCTTGGGAAGTTCTGCTTACTCCCATTTTGGCCAATTGCCTCAAGAACTGGCCAAGCTGGGGGAGGCCATTGGCCTAGACTTCAGGCCTACCCTGCAGGTCCAAGCTGGTCTGGGCTCTGGAGCCTCATATACCCCAGATGATGTGGACGATTTTGTCTCTCAGACCAGACCCATGCCTGCATACGCTAGAGATGGAGGAGTGGATAGGGCAGGGGTTAATCGTTTTGTCCAGGCACGCCAGTTCAGCCGCAACCAATTAAAAGCAGCCCACTACCCCATGGAAGTAACAGAAGCCACAACAGGGCCTCCTGACAACCTTTTGTCAGCATATAATTATGAATACCACCACCAGGGTGGACCAAGACGCCCAGTGAGCGCCCACCCTTCAGCTCCACCTCCAAAGCCTCTTTCTCACTCCCAGAGCACCAGTGTCCGGTTTTCCACCGGTCCCCAACCCTACAGTCAAGGCCAGGCCTTTAGGACATCTGCCTCCACCCAGCATATGGACTTGCCCCCAGATCTGGCATCTATCGGAGGGTTTACTGGTTATGACGACCTCTTCCTAAACTCCTCTCCACAGTCAGAAATGTGCATTGGAGGTGGTACTTACCCTGGAGAGGCAGGCCGTTCATCCAGAAACACTCCTTTTATGGGCATCAATGACAGAACCATAAGGGTCCACCAGCAGTACCAACAACAAGCTCCTTCCAGTTCTTCATCCTGTCTCAGTCCATCTCGCTCCTGGGCTGTGTCTTCAGTTGACACTGTGGTCAGCTCACCTAGCAAAACCCCAAACAACCAAGGGGGCCTGGGTAAACCCCAGCCATCCTCCATTGCCTACTACAACCGCAGCAACAACAATGCCCACAATGGTCACCTCCTTTATGACAACCAGCTGGACTACCAAGAGGTGCAGCCAGGAGGTGGCCAGGTTGCCAGTCAGAACCCCTCCTACCTGGATGTCAAGCTGGCTCGAACTCTGCCTGTCATCCACAACTGCTCAGATAGGCAAAAAGGTCCTACCTCCCCTGTCAAACCAAAAAGACCCTTTGTTGAATCCAATGTATAAGGACCGATTGGTGGTTTGAATCAAGAGGGGAGGGATAAATGAAGATTGCTAAGAAAAATGTGCACTCCTCTGGGCCTATGGGATGCTTCAACTGTTAGAAGTGTAGTTTGTACGACAGGTAGTACATATAATGGGTGGTTCATACGCCCGGTATTACCTGTGACCTGTTGTTCATGCATCTGATGGTTCCTACAACTGGAAATTCTTTCAGTGGGTGGATTCTATGACTGGTGATCTATAGCAACACTGGCCTGTCTACTGGCGAATCATACAACTTTCAGCTAATATGGCTGGTGGTTTGTGCAACTGTTAGTTCATATCTGGCTGAAGGTTAGAAAAACTGGTAGTTGGTACGATCAGGAGTTCTTGAGACTGATAGATCATAAGATTGGCAGTTGTTGTTCATAAGACAGATAGATCTTATGACTGGTAGTTTATATAACTTGATGTTTGTACAACAAGATTGTAACATGACTGGAAATTCATGCAACTTCAAGTTTATACTGCTAATGAAGTGGTAGTTTATATAACCACTAATTCATCCAACTAGCAGTCTGTTGGATGATTGGGTTGTACAACTGGTAGTTCGTACAACTAGTGTTGTACTTGACTGGCAGTCAAGTTACAGTTTTGTTCAATGGTTAGATTACGCAAATGCTGGAAGTTCCTATCTGATAACTGGAATTTTATATATGATAAACATCAAGACAGTCAAGACATTTTAGTTCAACTGGTTTCACCAGAAGTTTGCAAGCCCAGTGGGTCAAACAGCTTGAAGTCTGTTCAACTTGTGGCTAGTACCGGTAGGTTATGTGTAGGGATGGGATTGGAGATTACGTTCCAGCTGGTACAGGTTATCAACAACTGTTTTAACTGTATTCTCTTGAAGTAGATCAGTACGACATACTTGACTCACTGTAAAATCCACTTGCTTTGTGAGACTGGCAGCTTTCCAGAGATAAACTCTGTTTTAAGAGACTGTCCAGGTTCGTTTACTTAAAAAACAAGGTTATCTGTGGTTATGTATGTCTGAACTTCTGTATCAATTCTGCTGGTAGCTAGTTGTGCTATACAGAGGCTGCCTTCTTGGTATTGGTCTGTTGATCAATCAAAGGCTGCACCTGCTATATTTTCTTTCACACTAAAAAGCTACCATAACTGAAAAGGGAATTCATAAGGGACTGGATTGGCAAGCAGAAATGGTAATGGCATAGGTATCAATAGAATCTTATCAACTCCCATCCCTAGACAGGTGACTGGTGGTACATAAATCAACAAGTCTGTTGACTGGCATTGGCTAGCTTGTAGGTTGGACAACTGGTAGTTCATAGCTCACCAGAAGTTTGTCAACTGGCAGATCATACATTTGACTGTCTGTACTTACTCTACAACTGATGGTAGGTATAAGCAGTAATTGACAAAACTGGTAGTTCATACAAACTGAATTTTGTACAACTGGTAATTTGATTGTCTGGTAGTTTATATAACTGCAAGTTTGTAAGACTGGAGGTCCATACTGAAGTGGGTCCATTCGATTGGTGGTTCCTACTACCGGTTGTTTGTCTGGTAGCTTTCAGAACTGGTTGTTCATACAACTGGTCGTTTGTACAGCTTATTTGTTGGACTTGCAGCTGGTATAACTGGCAGTAATCAAGACTTTATCAAGCAATTAATTTGAAGCATTTGGCATTAATAGTTCAGATCAAATAAAGCACAAAGTACGCACAGAAAGTTGCATGTCAACTGCAAGTCTGCCCAGTAACCAGCAAGAGAGACAGACATGAAGCTCAGATGAAGAAGATAAGGGAGAAGTAAGCATACTTTTACATCAGCCAGCTCTAGTCATTAAAAAAAGAAAATGAAGATCAGGATTTGAGGGAAATCTGAAGTAATATTCTTCTCTCTGGCTTACCATACATTTGAAAACTGAAAGTTAAAGTGCTTAATTAATGACTGGAAACCTGAATACAGTCACTGCAAGTCCCAGTCTGTGAGGCTTGTGCTGGTCAGTGACCTGGTCCCAAGCCATAGTTTGAGAAACTAGGAAATGCTGTCATTGATAAGGCACTGACTTGCTGTATATAAATAATATGTGATATTTATCTTTTGAAAGTTCTATCTGTATTAAACTGTATAAAAATGCTTCTCTGAAAATGGTAGACTCCTTATTGATTTGCCTGTAAATGTTCTCTTTTTTTGTTTGTTTGTTTTTTTTACATGGAACAAGGAGATGAAACAAATTCTTTCAAAATGCCAAACAAAAAAATGAATGAAAGTTCAGTTTTGCTCAGTTTTGAGTAAACATGTCTGTCTTGTAAAAATACTTTTTGAGGTTTGGGGGTTTTCTTTGCTTGAGGACAGGGTTAGGTTTTTTCCTCTAACCTTAACCCTAACCCTTAGAACTCGTTTTGTATTATGTAGTTCTTTAATTCCTAATTTATGCAAACCACAAGGTTCCTTCCTGATTTCTTGGGGCCTTTATGACTGTTTGTTATGAAGTGAGTGCTTACATTCTCCACAAGCTGCCAGAAACTAAATAGGAGCCCCATTTTCCCAACATCTACTAGGGTGAAAGAGGTATAACTCCATCTCTGCTGTTTAGGGATGGTACCCCAACAGAGAGGTGCCAAAACAGTAAGATGTTACAGGTGAGCTATTTGGGTTTCTTTCCCATTTTTTGACCAAGGACATGCAAATAATTTCATACCTTACCAAACAAAACCGAACCAGACTGTTTGACAGGTACATGACTTGAGGAATGGGTTGATAGTAGCTGTTAGAGTCAAACAAAGTCAGATGGTGGTGTCATTTCCAATATGACAAACCTGTTTTTGGCTTCATGACTCTTTTTCATATATCAATGGGAAATATCACTGAGACTACATCCATGTTTTAAAATGCCTGATAGCCTGACAGTTAGCGAGCATCCATCCTGGTGTTCAGGAAATGGGACTTTGCCTTCTTTTCTAAATGTACTTTGTGCACATAGTTCCTGTTTCTTGAGCTGCTTTGTTTTAGAGCTGCTGATGGAGTCCATGACCTCTGACCTCTTTGTAACAACACAGTCTCTGTGCTCCTTATTTCTTACTGCTCAGGATTTCCATCTGTGAGGAAACGTTGTAATATCTTTAGTGCAAAAGCCATTTTTACAGACAGACTGCTGGTAATGTGGTAAATCTGATTGGAATATGAAGTTTATCAGAAAATTAATCAGAAGTTCAAAACTGATGTAAAATATTGAAACTTCTTCATAGAGCATCAATGTTGTTTCAGATCTTTTTGATCACCAATAATGTGTTGCTCTGAACGTTTTAGAAGTTACTCTCGACCTTCTTAAAGATTATGAGCCACACCACAGATAAACCAGCATAACTTCACCTAGAATCTGTGGAGCTGATGTCGAATGTGTGTGTGTTTCTAGTTATTAAAGTCAATGTTGGCTTTTTCCATTGTGTTTATAATAAGTTATTATTTAAAACCCAGAATGGTGTCATGGACAAGGAAAAAAATCCTTCAAAACATCATGAATGTGTCAGCTCATGCGAAATAACTGACTGCTGAGTTAATATTACAAAGAGGAATAAAAGTGAATGAAAGCCTGGTGTGCAATTCTATCTCTGTCTCTTTTTGTGTTTGTTACATGGAGTATGAGGACACAACTTCTCCACTGACAATAAGCATAGTTATACCATAAAATGATAGTAGTGGTCTCCTAAACTGGTTCCACAATCTCACCAAAGATTAGACAAGTAGATGTAGCAGACTACTAGATGTTAGCAGCAGAGATGATTCAGCACTTTTACAAACCAACCCCAAGGTTGATCCAAAACAAATGTTAAAAGCTGTTACCTCTCTGGATACTAACCACTTAAAAAATGTCATCTATCTGGTTCAGTTAAACAAAAAGGTAATGTCTCGTTAAAAATTTACACGACCAATGAAAGCATTTGCCACAGTGTTGTTTATTTCAAGTTTTACAAAGATAAAGACAAAGACAAATCTGACAAAAACAAACAGCCAGTGATGACATTTTCCAGTAAAAGCTTTGTATTTGGCAACAGCACTGACTCCAGGAAATAGTCCAGCAAATAAACAGTGTCTACATGTTTCTATTTGGTTTGACACATTCAAGAACATGAATAGCTTCACTTAAAAATGCAACGATCAATAAAACTCTTGAAATACAGCAGAACGATGTGAACATTTTCCTTCATAACAGATCATTTAAATATAAATTATTACTTAACTGGACGAATGAGATACATTTAAAAAAGCACGACAGAGTGAAAAACTGAAGGTCACTCAGTTTTTAAGGTAGACTGCGGTAACCCGGACATAAAGGCAGACTGTTTTTTAGAGTGCAATTATAGGTAGTATTTTAAAATTTAACATGTTGTACGCTGTAAATTATTTCAGCAAAGCTAAAAGTTCTTGGAGGAGTCTCTTAATGACTTAGACCATTAAGCAGGTTCATTTAAGAATGATTAATTTTCCTCAGATGAATCCATGACACAGTTTCAAATACAGTTTAGCTTTTTGTGAAACAGTGAAAGGTCCTGTTTTTCAAAACCTACCACGTTTTTCTGCTTCAAAAGTGTCAATTTGGATATATCTCAGGATTTAGAGTTTTACTCAATGATCGAGCTTTAGTGTGAAAAATTACAATCTTGTCTGGGTTGGCTCCAAACAAGATGCAGTGATATAATGTGTTGAAGGATACCACCTTACATTAACAGATACTCAAACCTAGCATCTACATCCAACTTTCGCGCATTTAAAATAAAACACAACAGCATAACGTTAAAGGTGCTCAACATAAATAGCAATAGTACCTATATACATAGCAGCAGAAAATATGCGATTCTGATTAAATAAATGGGTCAGTATCCACTTACAGTGAAGCCATCATGATCAGGTTTGGAAGCTCAAATGCTGATATTGAGTAGTGATGCTAATGTTAACAGATGTAGTGGATTTTTCATAACATGATAACGTCTGGAGCAACAACAAGTTAATGTTTACACTAGAATGTTATATTTGATACACATCTGTTAAAATCACAGTATAGCAAATGCTAGCATACAGCTACCATTGCTACAATTACCTTCAGCTAACCATGAGCAACGTTAACTTATGGCTTTTTTTAATCTAATCAGATACACTTAAAAAGGCAAATTGAAAAGCAAAAACACAGAGAAGAGTGAGGCCAATCTGAAATCCAAATATCTAACATTTTGTATAATTAGAAAACAGCTAAAGTTAGCATACAAACAAGTGACGGTGTATGTTACTGGAAGCTAGTCATGGCTCTTTTGTTGAATCAGGCTACCTCCAGCTACCTCTTATTACTAAAACAGGAAAGTGAAAGGGTAAAAATTTGGCCAAATTTAGGTTTAAAGCCCAATATTTGCTAAAACGATGGAACAGGTACATCTGGGTAAATTCAAAGTGAAATATTTGACATTTGGCTATTTCCAAAATAAGAAAACAGCTGATGACGGCACACAAACTTTTCTTAGCTAACAACAATATTAGCTTAAATTCTAGGTGTTGATGATGCTAGCTTTTGGAATTCTTCTAGTTTCATGTATCATGAACGAATCATAGTGTAATTTCTGGTTAACGATATTTGATAAGAAATTAGTATTTGCAAGCGTTTAAATGCTAACATCTTAGATCTTAGATGCTAACTAATAGCTTGTCTTGTACTCGTGCAAAAATGTACCTGTATTTTGACAATTGTTTTGTTTTTTTCATCCAGTTGATCACTCAGGAAGTGTTGATGGAATATCTACATTTGACCACCTGTAAACTTGATAACAGTCGTGCAACATTATATCAGCATTTGAGCTGCCTCTGCGTGTTCAGAAATACCCGATCAAAAAGGATAGTGAAAAAAACTGCAGTGAAAGGCCAAAATAATTGAGGGAGGCAGATGTAGTTCCTCCACGATTAACAGGTTGGCAACAGACACTAAGACCTCATTTATATATTTTGTTGAAAGGGTTACACTGTAAACTTTTAGCCAGTAGTGGCATAGTGTTGGTGACAATTATCTTTTAAAAAAATCGAACTTAACATGGGTCCTTAATTTTGATAACTCCTCTTCTACTGAGTCCTCTCCTGACCCAAAACGTTTTAGTGGGTTTAAGAGGAGACCATTAGCACAGGTAATCTAATAATAAGACACGGCTTGTTTAAATACGAGCTAGAGCTGGCAGATGTTTTTGGGATGGTCATGGTGTGCTGGGTGACCCCCCCTCAGTCAAGGTCTTGAAGTGGACCGATAGAGCTTCTTCCTCTGGGTTTGGTGGACGTCTGTACTCCTCCCTGGTGATCAGGTAGCCCAACAGCACTCCGAAAACAACGAGTAGGATCCCCAAGGTGTTAGCGAGGACCCCCTCTGGGACAAACTTAGAGTAGGTCGGCCTGGGCACGGAGAGATATAAATCAGGTACAGTATGAGAAAAACCACTGCAAGAAAGATCAGTCAGGAAAAGCTAAAATTTCATTATTTCTTTCATGTCAAATGCCACACGTAGAAATAATGCTGCGTTCAAGTTACCCCGGAAGTCAAATGTATGAGCTGGGAATGACGTCACACCCAAGTTACCAGTGTTTCAGTTACCAAGTTGGGAAAAAGCAAAATTGGAGGTGCAAACAACATGGCTACATCTACGAAAGTTATTTTAGCGCTTGTTATTTTAGTTATTTTAAGTTATTTTAGCATCACTTTTCTTAGATGTAGCCATCTTGTTTCTGCCTCTGATTTTGCTTTTTTTCCAACTTGGTAACTGAAACGCTGGTAACTCGGATGTGACGTCTTTCCCAGCTTGGGAATCTGACTTCTGAGGTAACTTGAACGCAGCATTAAAGACAAGATGACAGTAAATGATCTTAATTTAGCTTCTTTCGGTAACTTAACATTAATCAAGCTAAATTGGACAAGTCGTTCCTCTGCTATTGTCATATGGTTCCTTCAATTGGATGCATGAGCCTTTACATATGTTCCTGTGGTGGCAATCTTCATCTGACAGCATGTCCAGGGTAGGCAAGATTAACCAATTGTTATTTAACATTTCATCTTTTCCAACATATCTGTGATTTTAAACTTATGTAACAAATCCATAGACAGATATAGATGAACACTTAGATGGGCGTACATGATGGAAAAGAGCAGTTTCTCTGTGATGCCCAGCAGGCTGGTCCCTACAGCCATGACCAGCAGAACCAGACCACAGAACACATGGATGGGGAGGTACAAGGCTCGTATCCATGACGACGCCACAGGAAACAGGAAGAACACCAAGCCCATCACCCACTAGATAAAATGAGGGGACAAGAATTGCTGTTAGTGCTTTAATGCACTTTGCATCTGAGCAGTAAAAGTGTAGATCTAGTGTGTCTGATTGTGTACCTGCACGCAGAATAAGATCATTGTCGCCATGCCACACCAGCTGTGTAGAGAATACATGTCGGGGATTTTTGCTGCTCTGTGGAAGTCAAATACAGCTACAAAACCTGAAGACACGTGCACAAAAATACACAAAGAATCAGGTTAGGTGTAAAATTTAACACTCAGACTGATGTATTCACATTTTTTCACTCTTTCTCACCTACGATGCTGATAACTAGAGCCAGGAAGTGAATGATACCGTGAAGCATCTTTACGTTCCTCTTCGACTCACTACGAAATATCCTGTAAACCAGGATGGCTGTAGAGAGAGAGAGAGAGAGAGAAGGGGAATAAAGAGTCAAGAGCAACTGTTATACTTGAATCTGACATTATGTAATGTGACCACCTTTAATTTTTACATTTTTAAAGTTCAGAAATAAATGTTGTACAAAGGTCTACAAAACATAAACATCAAATTGTGCAGAAACTAAGCTTGTTGATGTTTTTCCTTTATTGAGGCAAAATCTTGAGCTCTACACAAGCTCTGGATTATGTTTTGTTAAAATCCTTCAGATCCCGTGGAAATATATTCCTGCCAGGTCAACAAAACACTTTTCACAAGTTCACATTATGACCAGAAACTCTGTATTTTTTTTCTGGTCACATCAAAGCTGAATGATAAGCTCTCAAATTTGGTTCTGTGCCAGCATCAGGTGTAAATTTTAATACTCTAAGCTAGAACTGATTGATTATCAGATTTGCTGTAAAATGCGTCCATAACAGCATGTGCTGGGCTTACGGCAACAAAAGCAGACTTAATCACAGTGAATCAGCTCTGAGGTGTTTGTCAGATCCAATTAAATGTCCAGCTGCCCTTTTGCTTTTATTGCCATAATTCAATCTAGCTCTGAAACACAGCGCTGGGAACCAGTTGAGCTAATCTGCTTACTCTCATTAGCTAGAATAAAGAGGGCTGCAGGCGCGAAACAGAGGGGGGATAACGGCAAGATCTCACTTTGTCTTTATTTGTAGGACAGCAGATGTGACCCTGAATGGCTGCTGTGTGGGCAGACAGTATTAATGGAGAGGGGGGGATTTAGATAGGACAAATTCAGGGAGCTAAAAAAAACAATTATACTCATGAAACACAGCCTAGCTAGGGGCAGCTTTGGTGTTTCACTTTTCACTTTTATTTTTAACAAATATGAGCTTTTACTGACTGAAAAACATTTGCAAAACTGCATCATTTCATCAGTCTGAAATTATTTTAGTCCTAGAGTTTGTTGCCAGTTGTCAGTTACCACACTTGTAAGATCAGTCACCGAACAGGTCATTAAGTTCATCCTACGTCTATTGTGGTGAGTTATGACAACAAGAGCAAATTATACGGGACATGACAGTTACTAAGCTTTGATTGCTCTGTCAACACTGAACACTTACCAGCTTAAGTATGGGTGGGAATAGAGCAATGCCTTAAAGTAAGCTTAGGCACCTTGGTTTCACACTCAACACGTGTCATTCATGACACAATCAGTAAGATTTCTGGGCGCTCTGTCACTGCCCCCAATCACCTGCAACAACACTGCATTTATTCTCCAGCCCAACAACCTCGCCATAATCCACCTGCAGGCTTTAGAGATTAAGATACAGCCCTGTCTCCTCCATGAAGCTGCAAATAATGAAGATGTCAGAGCCTAGATGCCATATGCAATGTTTTGCAGCTGCAGCTTTTTGCCCCATTAAAGCATAAGTCAGTTTTAGGAGAAAGTAGCTTTGCAAAACTGCACAAAGATTTCCTTTACTCTCAGCAAATCTGCTTTATACATCAGCGATTATTTGATTCATTTTATGAAGGTCTTTGGAACTCTACATGCCATATTTCTAGACCTTAAAAAAGGAACTTTGAAGTTTTCCTTGTTTTCTTTGACAAAGCAGTCTTTGTCTACATTGTCCTCTGCTTGATTAAATAGATAAGAACTTTATTGATCCTTCAAGGGAAATTCTGTAATAATAATAGTGTTACTTTGACAAAGAATCTCAATCTGCTGACTTTTGAAAGTCAAATGTATTAAAACTACAAATATTTTTAATGTGATAATTGTAAAATCAGGGCTGTTTCTTTAGCAGCTCACACTCAGCCCCTCACACCAGTTACAGGCATCAAAAATAAGGCTATATACATCATCAGTCTTGTAATGGTCTTGTTTGCTTTGGATGCCATGAAAAGGCATCGATATGAATTTCCTCGTATTTCATGTATGTAAAAAAGAAACCTCAGTTGAGCTTCAAACATGATTTTTATCATGATAGCAGATGAAAAACTAACTAGTTTCTTTACAATGACAAATGGTCTCCAGAGACTTTCTTGTTGTCAAGCTGTGATTTTTTAACCATAGAGGATCATAGAATTGATAATTTATCACAATCGCTTCACACCACAGCTTCAAAAAACAGAGGACCTAGTTTTGTACCTTAATTGGTCAAAAACTGCTCAGAATTCTGGTTACAGGATCACTGGAAGAAGCTTAAAATTGTACATGTTTGAAGGTTCAAACCATTCCTCCCCCTGTCTCTTCGTTAAAGCCAGTCTTTCTTGGTGGAGGATGGGGATTGATGGGTATCTGCACAGTGTTAGCTTAATGCAACAGGTCAGGAAGGCAGAGCCTGAGGCTTAAACGTGCATCCAGATCCAGAAACACACACCATCAGGCTGACTGACACACACCCAGCATGTTCTGCCGACTTCAGCCTACAGTTTGACTCAATTTAGAAAGATTTACCACAAAACCACTTACTGTAGCCATGACGACAAACCAGAAGACAAATGGATGAACCCTTTGTCATTTGGCATGTATTGTGCTTATGTGCTTATCAAAATGGCATTAACTGCTGAGCTGCGTCAGACTTACAGATGCTTGGTTGATATTGACAAAGCAGTAGCAATTGACGTTCCCTTTGCCTTAAATAAAACCCTTTGGTTGCATTTTTGAAAAATAAATATCTGTAATAGCCACCTTTTTGCACCATAAATACACTTGCATTGATTCGGAAGCAGATGTCCCTCTCTTTGTATACATTGCATGCAGGATTTCACAGATTTACAAGCTTAATGGAAAAGCATCAGTTTAATCAGCAATTGCATGATCCCAGTGGTGTTACAACTCAAACCCTCTACACTCTGAAGCAAAACAATTACATCAACTTTATGTGAAAATATATTAATGTAAGGTCAAATTTTTATTTAGTGTGGACTATGAAATTCAAAAGGTCCAGGTATCATGCCATGATGATACTTATTTTTCAATTCAACCCTTGCAAACCTGAGTTTATTCTCTTTGTAAATAAGGATTAATCCAGTGCTCAGTGTACTCACCATCGCCCTGCAGAAAAACCAGCCCCAGCACCATGCACAGAGGGTGCAGGTTGAACTCCTGTGGTGAGCCGTCCCAGGCGAATCCCCCCCTGTAGTGACCCATCCACACACCCGTCAGCACCACAGACGCTAAACCCACGAGCTGTGATGCTCCCACCAGCCACACAAACGTGGAGCGACCTGAACGTGGAGAAGAGTCCTCCATGATCTGAGGAAGAGAAACAGATTTCAGCCCAGCTGACGCTCCAGGAGAGTTAACCAGGAAACAGAGAGAGAGAGAGAGAGGGAAGACGATGATAGTGCAAGACCAGGCTGAGTAATCGGTTACTCAGCAAAAATTTAGATGTAACAAGGAGGTATAATTTTCACTTCCTCAATCTTGCAAGTGAAGCAGAGCATCGCTTTGCCCATTCTTTTCACCCACAGACATGCTTCCAAAAATCTCACTCTGTTACACTCAATCTTGTTTCTCACTGTGAATTTTTCCTGTAAAAGTTTTCACTATTATTTAAGTGTAGTGATTGTTAACAAAAATCAGGCTCAGCTCACAGTACATTTGCTGATCCTAAAGCCAGCTGGTCTTAGCTGACAGCTCAGCTGGTTACCTTCTATGCATCAAATTGGCAAATGTCAAAGTGGATGTTTTATTCAAAATGATATAGCCAGCACCCCAGACCCTCTTTTTTTATGCTGTCTGATTCTGCCTGTGTCAGACGTATTATCACTAGTGCTCTGTTGTGGTCCCAGCAGTCTTTGTTGCTGCTCTCTCTGCCTTGGCTTTCCATCGGGGAGGTGTGCTCTCCCTGTCTCAGGCTTTAGTATTTTACATATGCATGTGAAAGGGTAGGGATTAGTGAACTCTCAGAACAGAGCCATCTCACCAAATTTAACTGTTTTATGCAAAAAATGAATTCTTTTTGACAAAAGTGGGCCCTATTTGGAGTATACTCTTTCATTTTCAGGTCTGTCACCTTTGCACCTTTTATTTAAAAGCAAATTGACCCAGTTTAAAAGCGTGTCAGCACAGAGATTGGTTCCTTTCTTATTCACAAAGCTATTCTGGGCACATGTCCCACCTACTTTTCCTCACCCCTAATCTTAAGTAATGAAAGATGTAACCTTCATTTCCTGGACATTGTGTAATTTGTTGTTGTTCCCATTGACCAAACAGAATTATGACTATAAGCTTTCCGATTTTTCGTCATCTGGGACTTGTCCTGGACTGCAAAACAAATCTGTTATAAAATCTCTTCATAGTTGGCCATAAAAGTCTTATTAAATGTTATCAAATATTGTTCTAACTTACTGTAATTTCTGGTTTAATGTTCACACTTTGCTGCTGTTGTTGGTTTTTTTCTCCTCTCAAACAAACTTTGTCAAATAAATTAAAGTTGAGTCACATCAAATTGTAATATATTGTCCAATAGATGTCAAGAATGTTAACATAGATATTTGTAGGAAACACTAAGGCAGTTAGTTTTCATTTTTTGAAGAGTTTCACAGCAGAGCGCTCAAGGCCTTCAACTTAATTTCATTTGTAAATAAAGCTTCGTACTAACAATCACACCCTCCCTCTTGAAGTTATTTTGTATTGGTTTAATATCTTGTTGGTTTTCTTGTTAGTGTATACTTGATTGTTTGAAGATGGCAGGAGGCTGGCAGGGTGATAAAATCATGTGGCACAAGAAAGAGCTACACATCTGCACAGAAACTGTACATTTCTGAATCTCTAGGGCTTCTTCATGTAGGAACACAGTTTGAACCATGTTCCCTCTTGCAGTCCCCCTAAAACAGACTTCATCTTACATACTGTTGTGACTTGTATTTTGGATTTTACTGTAAGTTGTTATCATAGAAAAACAGGCCAAGTCTTGATGTCCACACTCATACCCCCGCTGACTTTAAGGTACAATTCAGCCAAGTCTTACAGCGCTGTCACACTGTCAGATCATCAAGTGCATGGTGGATCTCTGGCAGACTATATGAGCCTTTTGGACATCCTTTGAATCAGAAGCCCGGTGTGTACCACCATAAAAGGTTAATGCTGGAAAAGAAAGCCTATGTCTATCTCTGTTTCTGAGTTGGGTCCATAGACTGTATATATTATGGACAGCGTCTATCTCCTCACTGTGTGAAGCCACTCCTTGAACAGCATCCTCTGGTGACGGGCTGCAGAATAGGTCATAAATCACGCCTCTGCCAGCAAAGCTTATGGGGCTGTGGACAAAGTTTAGATATTTATTTCACATACATACATTCCCCCCACCCCTGATTGGGATGTTGACATGTAATTATTGTAAGACTGGTTTGTGCTCAAGTCCTCTTTTTTTCTGTGAAGCTCCATTTTTAAAAGCTATTAGGGGGTTCATGTTTTCTATGATAGACCCTGGAATATGCTGTTTGAGACGAGCGTCATCACAGTGACTCTCGGCGACTCCCGCCAAATGCACACAATGCTACTGCGCAAGTGGTGGAGTGCGTACAACGGTACTGCGCGATGTTGGTTTCAGGAAATGGAGAGAAAATGCGGAATTACCGAGAGCTTTTTTTTAAGGCGGAACCAAGTTGTATTCAGTCTATGGTTGGGTAATTTTGTGATTCTACTGTAAAGCCAAAGACAATTTTCCACATTGTGGTTGAAAAATTCATCCACTCATTAATGGAAATGGACTTTTAATATCAAATAAATCCTGATTCTCTTTTTCTCCTAATTTTATTTATTTTGCAATGTTTTGCTTTATAGTTCCAGGACAACAAAGACAGTGAAAAGGGGTAAGAAACTGAAAATAAAGACTTCTAATGGTACCAAGGTGTGGAACATGGGGTCATGCTGTCAGGTTTATGAAGAAAGTCACAAAGTGCTGTCCCATTCCTTATTATACTATTTTGAGCCTTTTTCAGCTTAGTGCTCTCAGATCACTTTACAGGTGACATGGCAGTTCAAGACTTCACTTTTAGGGAAGAAATTCAAACAGAGTAAAAGGTGTGAATCTAGGCTTCCTCTGCAAAATTGTAACCAGAGAGATTTACATAGCCTATGCATAATATTAGTTAACCAAAAAGTAAAAGAGAGAGTGAGATCGGATGGCTTTGACTGGGCATTGGGTTCCTCACATAAAGAAAATAAAGCCCTAAACGCATGAGCATTTCATCAAGACGGTGTGAAATACACAGCCCCTTCAAAATAAAACAGCTCGAGTACAGGAAACGCAAACTGGATCTGCTGCTTTTATCGTGTTTTCTATCAGTCTAGTCAGGCTGCAGAAATAGAAACTAATCATGACGTTTGGCAGGAAGTGTCGCAGCCCTCTCTCTGACGGGAGTAACATGAGGACATGGGCAGAAATGAAGGTAAAAGCGGTGGATTTCCTTATGTCTGATCGTCTG
This sequence comes from Xyrichtys novacula, assembly GCA_962446985.1. Taxonomy (NCBI): domain Eukaryota; kingdom Metazoa; phylum Chordata; class Actinopteri; order Labriformes; family Labridae; genus Xyrichtys; species Xyrichtys novacula. The sequence continues at coordinate 9,824,256 of OY660879.1, read as the reverse complement.
ATTATCGCAGCTTGTGCACACAGCAGAGCGCACCGAAACTCATCATTACAACCTTATTTGAGTCAATTACAACAGCAGGTACTGACACAGCAGCAGAGTGCTATTACTGTAATGACACACAACCACAGGCTGTAAAAAACTGCAGCCACTTCCAAGTTGGCTCTGTTACATGACAAAAAATTGTTTTTACTCTCGGGATATTTAACCCTCACTTTAAAAGTGTAACAGCACTGAAGGATAGTCTGCATTACTGGGAATAAAATGCATTAAATAAGAAATAACGTAAAACACTTACTGCGTTTTAGTCCGAGGAAGTCCTGGTTTCTACTCACAGATCCGCCTTCTCCTCCTCTTGTCTGTTCAAATGCGTGTGCGTGCGTGTGTGTGGGTGTGTGTGTGTGTTTTGGCTGTCGTCCTGAACAAGCCCAGCCCATGTGACAGTTGTGACTGATGGGGGAACGAAAGGGAAAAGAAAGGTTCTTGGGGCTATAAATGGAACGCGGCACATATCTATCCCATGATTGTTATTTTTTATTTTATTTTTTTAATTATTATTATTTTTTTAATTCTCCCCAGTTTTTCACATAACTTGTAAGCCTACCAGGCTCAATAAAAAATAATTAAAAAAATAAATAAGTAAAAAAAAAAAATCGCCTTAATGACATTCTATAGACTTGACGTGTCACTATGGCGTCACTAACGTCACCATAACATCAACAGAAGAAGAGTGCGCGCGTGGCTGGATGACTAACAGCTTCGGCGTAAAGGTCTGTTGCCTTGACGACACTCGAGGTAAAGGAGGTAGAAAGAGGAGACGACACGGAGGATGTGAGGAGGAGGAGGAGGAGGAGGAGGACGGGGTGTCTGTCACTGAATCTTGGCGGTTCATTAGTGGAGGAATCAGGTAAATTAAAACAGGCAAAAACCGGATTCATGACCACTACAGAACTTTGAGCAGTGGTAGCATAACGGCTAAGACTGCTAATGCTAATATTGCTAATCAGTTTCACCACCTTTAGCTTGCTGCAGCAGCCTACCACCGAAATATACTACCACTACACTAATCCAACGACTAATACCCCATTAGTATTTCATTGTCTCTTATCTATGATTGAGATATTGCTCAAGAGTTTTGACAAAGTTACTGGGCATGTGCCCAGCAAAGTAAACAACAGTATGCAATTTAGAAATTACATTTAAAAGGTATGAAGAAAGTACGAGGCTACTGATATCCCTTGCTTAAAGACAGGCTACTCAACTTACTAACAGTATAACTTTAGCACATAGCCATAGACTGTATATAAAATGGAGAATGTCTGTCTCCTCACTGGGTGAAGCCACTCCGAGAACAGCACCCTCTGTTGACGGGCTGCAGTATAGGTCACAAATCCCGCCTCAGCCAGCAGTTCCTATGGAGCTGTGGACAATGTTTAGAAATTTATTACACAGAATATAATTTTTTCTCCCCCCTGCTTGTGATGTTAACATGTAGTTATTGTAAGACTGGTTTGTGCTCAAGTCCTCTTTTTCTGTACAGCTCCATTTTAAAAGTTATTAGGGGTTCATGTTTTCTATGATTGACACTTGAAACAGCCTATGGGCGTTCAGGGATTGTGTAGCTCACCCGGGGGATATGCTGTTTGAGCCGAGCGTCATCACAGCAACTCTCGGCGACTCTCCCGAGTCGCACAATGCTACTGCGCAAGTGGTGGAGAGTGTACAACCAGTGGCGGTTCTAGACCAAATTACTCCCCGG